>CP136059.1:532857410-533497718 GCA_032464435.1 Aegilops umbellulata
ATCTCGTGATTTGTACGCATTCACACACACACACACACACACACACACACACACACTACTTGCAAGTCGATGGTTGGCATGCAACTTGGGACCCTCGAGAAACACACAAAAAAAAGATATGCTCCAGTTTGCATGTCGGTGGTTGACTTGCAACTAGAACAAAATATAAAAGAGGTGAATCCAGTTACATATTAGGAGTACACTTGCGCAGAGACCAAAATGATTTGGACCCACATGCATGTCGAACAAGAAAAATAAAAGGAAACGGCTTCTTAATATTAAGGTTAGACTCACAGGCAAAAAACAAAAAAAAAATGGGTTGTTGCCCGTCATTGTATTGTTTAGAAACTTCGTCGGGTCGCCTCTAGTCCAAAGACAAAGATGAATGAGATAAAGAGTTAGAACAAAGACCAGAATTGTTGAGCTAGCGGTTAGCTCGTCTCTAACAAACAACTCTTCTCTTCCAACTACAACACACAAAAAACAATCCACGAAAAATGGCCCCGGAAAAAAGACGTGCGGTGCGATGGGCCGGAAAATGGACAACGGACGCACAGGACAAAACAACCACGATCAAAGAATTGCACGAAATTTATGACGACTGATCAAATGAACCGAAACTTAGATGAGACATCACACTCATATATGAACACAAATCAAAACATCGACAAACGAAAACATGCAATACTGAGACAGTTTAACAATAAATAAAAAAACAAAAACAGAACGGCAAAACCAACCCGCGCTGGCACACACATGCGCCAGCCCACGCTGGCAGGCTGCATGCAAGTCCCGTGCTGGAGCTGCACGAGCGCACGCTCGCTGGAATGTGAATGCGTACAAATCACGAGATTACACGCTCAAACGTGGACAAAAGAAAAACAAGATCAAACAAATCTAACGGTGAAGGACTTAGATGTGAGATAATTATTTCACATCTAGATGTGAAATAGCAAATCTGTAAAAAATATATAAATATGAATTAGATAAACCGAAAAAGAATCGGCACCGGCCCTCCCAATCGCGCCGCTACGGGCAAGTTCCTTATCTTGATCTACCAGCAACCACGTCAGCGCGTGCACGTCATCGACATGGCGGAGGTCCAAAGTGAAGAGGAGGTGGCCTTCACCTCCGCCGGCGGCGCCGCACGCGATTGACGACGACTATTGCGGCGTCCGTCCCGGCGTGCAGGCGACTCGATAGGCTTCCAGCCAGCGAACGCGGGGTGGAGCATTGGCAGGTTCAACCATGGGTTCCCGCGTAGGCGACGCTGCCGTGCGTCCGTGGCTGCGAGGAGAGTATCATGTCCATGCTGAGCATGAAGGTTGCCAAGAGCGCAGAGGAGTGCCTAGCGAGGTCCACCGCCAACTGCTCATGCCTGGCATACGTCCATCCTGGCGTGTAGCCGAGCCGGCGAGCACGGAGTGGAGCATCGACAGGTTCGACCATGAGTTTCCTGAGTCCTGACCATGCCAAGCATGAAGGTTACCTAGAGCGCGGAGGAGCGCCCGGCGAGGTGCACCGCCAACTACTCATGCGGTCATGCCCAGCGTACATGTATCCGAACCCGAGGGGCAGCAGCGCCGAGGGGCGTGTGAGCCGGTGCCTGGTAGGGTTGATGAGTTTATCGACTCAATGATGATGGGCACGCACTTGGCTGCTGACGGCGAGATGCTCTACATCCGTGTTCCTGTTGCCGCAGGTTCCACATGTACAAGATAATGGTGACACAATGCAACTATGCAATTCATCCGCGTCCATATTTTCTACCGAATTGATTGGGGGAGTGCTTCCGTACAACCCCCCCCCCCCCCCCCCCAAAAAAAACGTATAATGGACAGGATGGTCATTCCACATTAGCTATAGGAATACCCACCCGACGCCGTACGTATGCGCGCGACGCCGTACGCCCGCCCGCGTATGCCGCATCCGTCGCCGTACGTCGCCGTTGTACGCCCGCACGTCTCCACGTTGGCGTCGATAGTTATGGAAAAAAAGTCACGGGAGCCGCCGACGCCCGCCGTCGTAACCCTAAACCCTAAACGCATCCACGCCATCTCCACGTCGCCGCCCGTCTCCACATCGCCACCCAAACAGGCCGCCGCGCGTGCCCCGGCGCCGTTGCTGCTGCGCCGTGTTCCTTTGCCGTCGCCCAGATGGCCGCCCACCCTTGATCCTGGCCACCATCCTGACGCCGTCGACACCTGCCTCGGCCGGCCAGCAACGTCACGCCGTCAGCGCGTTGGTCATCGGACAAAATGGATCCAGCTGACATCCTCGCCGTCGTCCAAGAGGTTGGTTTGAGACGTCGTTGTGCTTGATGAACTACTTATTTTAGGGATGATGTTACACGGTGTTCGATTGATCTTAGAATTTTCTTAAACATGTATAGATAGAGGAGGAGGGCGATTATGATGGCGATGATTACGGCGACGACAAAGGAACCTCGTCACTGAATATGGATGAACCTGATGAGGAGAACTACATGAGCATGGATGAATCTTATAGTGGCAATGTAAGTTTGATCAATATTGATAAAAATAATAAATACGATAAACCGCACGGACAATTACATGTTTTTTTGCATGATGCAACGACATGGCGATAATGATGATGATATGGATATAGATGATTCATTTGCTGAAAGTGCACTCCGGGTATGTTTTAAAAACAATAGAAGAAGAAATGACATAATAACCGTATGAGTGCTTACATTTACTTTTTAAAAATGTGCGCAGATGGACGAGGACGGGGACTTTGTGAGGAATATTGTGGACGATGAAAGTGACAAATAGCACGTTGATGCATCTCATGATGACAGCTCCAGCAAAGTAAGTTTTGAAACTCACATACATTACATATTAAAATAATAACTGACTGACATACATGGTTTCATGCCTTAATTTACAGGGAGATGTAGATGGTCCTAGCAGGAAGGATGAGCATGTTGTTGATGATCTGTTCAATTTTGACATCTGATTTGATGAATATCAGCAAGATTCATTGGACAGGCATTGGAAGGTCATGAGGAAGATGTTCAGGTCATTAGGAGAGGCTTACATTTTCTATAACTAGTATGCTAAGGAGCGTGGTTTCAGTGTAAGAAAGGACTCGCTGAAATTTTCAAAAGGTCCTGAGGGAACTATGCGCTTGAGAAAGTATCTGTGTGCGAAAGCTGGGAAACGACAGGCAAAACTTTGTACAATGGAAGGCAGGACCCGCAGGCTTAGAGCGGAGACTCGTTGCTTCTGCGATGTGCACATAACTTTGAAGCTTGATAGAGAGCGTGACGTTTTGTATGTCAGCAGTTTCAGTGATGATCACAGTCACGTTCTAGCTAGACCGGATGAAGTCACGTTTCTTCGGTCTCATAATCAGATAAAAGAATTTCATAAAGCTGAGATCTTAACTATGGCAGGTGCTGGAATCAGGAAACATATGATTTATGATAATATCATCAGTAGATACGGGTCATATGCAAAGGCTGGTTTTGGGAGGAAGAAGCTTTATAACATGTGTTATAGAGAAAAAAAGAAGTTGCTTGCACAAGGTGATGCAGACACTGCCATTGAGATCATGATAACCAGAAAAGAGAGGGATCCGGATTTCTTCTTTGAGCACAACATCGATGATGAAGGAAGGCTGAAAACCTATTCTGGTGTGATTCTCAATCACGTCGAGACTATATTGACTACGGTGATGTGACCGTCTTCGGCAGCACATACATGATGAATAGATATGGCATGCCATTTATACCTTTTGTCGGTCTGAACAACCACCGTTGCACCATGGTATTCGGTTGTGCTCTTGTGTCTGACGAGACGGAAGATCATATGTCTGGGTGCTTCAGACGTTTTTGAGGGCTCACTGTCAGAAGAGGTCCAGGTTAGTAATTACTGATGGAGATGCAGCTATGATTAAAGCCATCAGAAAGGTACTTTCGGAGGTTCGGCATCGTCTTTGCTCGTGGCATATTGAGAAGAACATGCAGAAACACCTTCATCATAAGTCTCTAAAGGAGTCCAGGTCTCTACTTTATTATGCCACTTCAAAAAAAGTGTTTGAGGAGAGATGGGCAACGTTTACCGCCAAATGGCAGTCAGAGAAAACAAAGACATGGTAGGATGTACAAGAAGAAAAGGCTTTGGGCTACATCATATCTGTCTCGTGGATTTTTGCTAGGCATGCGAAGTAACCAACGAAGTGAGAGTCTGAATTCATGCATTCACTTGCATCTAGACTACGGTATGACTATTGTTGATATGATTGTGCACTATGAGAACTGCATAGTTTGTCTCCGTGAGAACGAGGCGCATGACGATTACACAAACTCACAGACATACCCAGTACCAGTATTGGACCAGTGTAAAGATATTGAGAAATCAACTGCCCGTGAGTTCACTACGGCAAACTTTTATATCTTACAGGAAAATATGAAGAAGTCACGGGAGCTTGAGGTCCTTGAGAGACTGAGAGGAGCACACACTCACAGGTTCATACTGATATGGAAGGAAAATAGGGATATCAGGTTCACTGTGGACTACACCCCACAGGTAACTCCGAAGAAACCGTGAAGTGCAGTTGTAGAAGTATGGATCGCAAAGGACTTCCTTGCAAACATATTCTTCACGTTTTGATTCAGCTACGCTTACGTGAGATACCTAAGTGTTTAGTACTGCCTACTGCGAAGGTTGAGCAAAATTGCAAGGTGTGGACTTCCCGTGAAGCACACTAGCGATCTATTTGCGTGGGAATGGGCTGGTGCAGGGGAAAGAGCTAGGTACGGGGATGGGCCGAAGCAACTCATAAAGCATGCTATAAACCATTTTATTCGACACGTTGAAGATGGCTCTGAGGGACATAATAGATAATGATTACACTGAGGAGGATGAGCCTGGTGCCGAGAAAAAAGTTTGTGAACGACGATGCATTTGAGCCTAATCAAGATCATGTTCTGGTTCGTGATCCTGCAAAAATTAACACCAAAGGCGCACCAAAATAGAATGTTAAAGGCCGCGGTAAGGATGGTCCTGATGTCACTAAAAATGGGCGACCTAAAGCTTTTGATGAGAAAAGCAAACGTCAATGTGGCTAGTGCGGTCTTACGGGTCATTATAAGTCCACGTGCCCTCAAAATCCTAAGTACGATATACGTATGTTCATGTAAATTTTATTGTTCAAACCAAATTTATTTGTTTATTGTGAATTAACACATATCTTACTGTTTTGGTATGTAGGAACTTTGCTTGAATTCGGGAGTATGGAAGATTGCTTCACCATTTGATTGAAGACAATTTCTTGATGGATTGCTTCTATCTATGAGATCATTTTTAATTGTTAGATTATGGTATATGAGACTTATTTTAGTTTGTTGATGTCAAACTTTGTTGATGTCAGACTATTTGCTAAGATACACCATTAAGGGAATCACAACATACATATCATCAAAATATCGAACACATATCAAGTTCACATGATTACTTGCAACATGACTTCTCCCGTGACCTGAAGAAAAAAAGTAACTACTCACAAATGGTAATCATGCTCAAGATCAGAGGGTCATTAAATATCATAATGGATATGAACATATAATCTTCCACCAAATAAATCATATAGTAATCAACTACAATATGTAATCAACACTACTAGTCACCCACATGTAGCAATATGAGGTTCCGGTACAAAGATTGAACACAAGGATGAACTAGGGTTTGAGAGGAGATGGTGCTGTTGAAGATGTTGATGGAGATGGCTCTCCCAAAGACGAGAGGGTTGTTGGTGATGACGATGGCTTCGATTTCCCCCTCTGGGAGGGAAGTTCCCCTGGCGGAATCGCTCTGCCGGAGGGCAAAAGTGCTCCTGCCCAAGTTCCGCCTCGAGACGGCGGCGCTTCGTCCCGAAAGTCCTCTCCTTATTTTTTTCTAGGTCAAAATGACCTATATACCAGAAGATGGGCACCGGAGGTGGGCTGGGCTGAGCACAACCCACCAGGGCGCACCTTGGGGCCTAGCGTGCCTTGGTGTATTTTGCTCACCAGGTGGCCCCCCCTCTGGTAGTTATTTGCTCCAGTATTTTTTATATATTCCAAAATAATTCTCCATAAATTTTCAGCTCATTTGGAGATGTGCAGAATAGGTAACTCCGACATAGCTTTTTCAGGTCCAGAATTCCAGCTGGCTCCCTCTTTGTGTGAACCTTGCATATTATGAGAGAGAAGGCATTAGAATTACTCCATAAAGCATTATTATGCATAAAAACATTATGAATAACAGTAGGAAATCATGACGCAAAATGGATGTATCAACTCCCCAAGCTTAGACTTCGCTTGTCCTCGAGCGAAAGACCGACATAGAAAAACATGTCCACATGCTTAGAGAGAGAGAGAGAGGTGTCGATAAAAACAAAATACGGACATACAAGCATCATGATTATTATTATAACATGAAAGAACTTTAACATAAATCTTTATCACACAACTTTTATCATATAACTTCTCATGAACAAGTAACAATTCATCACAACATTGAAGTATAAAGCATAAACTTTATTGAAAACTAACAAACTATGTTCTCAGTCAACTTTGCAACTACAGTTCATCATATTTTCGGGAAGGGTCACGTATCAGAGCCTTTTGGCAACTCCACATACTCAACCATCATTTAACCTTCTATGATTGCTAACACTCACAGCATACCCGAGCAAAATGTTTCCACCGGACACATAGAAAGATAAGGGCTTATAGTTTCGCCTCCCAACGTATTCACCTCAAGGGTGATGTCAACAACAATAACTCATGCTCATTCATATCCAACTGGATATATGTGTTTAGATATTTCCTCACCACATGATGCTTGCCAAAAGAGAAAATAAAAAGGAATGTGGAAGAATACTTTGACTCTTGCATAAAAGTAAAAAATAGGCCCTTCGCAGAGGGAAGTAGAGGTTGCCATGCGCTTTTTGTTTGTATGCCCAATCCCTTAATGCAAAAGAACATCATGTTATATTGACTCTTACGATAGCAACCTTTATTATGCAGTCCGTCGCTTTTATTACTTTGCCGTCACAAGTTTGTACAACGCTCAATTTTCTTTTACACTAAATGATCCAACACATTTAGAAGCAATTTTTATTGCCTTATTGCACCGATGACAACTTACTTGAAGGATCTTACTCAATCCATAGGTAGGTATGGTGGACTCTCAAATAAGATTTTGGGTTTAAGGTTTTTTGGATGCATAAGTAGTATCTCTACTTAGTGCGGAATTTTTGGCTAGCAAAGATATTGAGCAAGCATCACATGTTGAAGAATCTATAGCAATATAACTTCTATGTGGATGTGAACAAACATAAACCATTACGTTCTCTTCCTTGTCCAACGTTAACAATTTTGACATAAAATATTTAATGGGGGCTCACAATCATAAAAGATGTCCAAGATAGTATATTTGGATGTGAATCTTCTCTTCCCTTATTAATTCTTTCATGAGTTGCATCATTGACCAATGCTATGTTTGTCAATCTCCAACAAATTTTACCACTTATACTTTTCCTTATGTGATGTCATTACTTACCATAATATTAGCATATGATTTTTTTCATTTATTTCTTTTTATTTGATTGCAATAAGGAAGTAAAGAAACAAATACTCAAACTAAACTTTATTATATATCTCACACATGATTACATAGATAGATAGGCCACTAAGCAAGCAATCAAAAGGAGATTATTGCTAAACTTTATTCAACTAAATCATAGGATAACTAAAGATCGAACTAAGATAGATAAATGCAAAGATAGTGGTGGTGATACGATACCGGGGCACCTCCCCCAAGCTTGGCACAAGCCAAGGGGAGTGCCCATAGCATGAACTCAAGTCTCCTTTGGTGGGGAAGATGATGATGGTGGCGGTGATGAGGTAGTGAGTTTATCCAGCTTGCGTCGGAGGCTAAAGTTGTCCTCCCTCAGATCCTCATTCTCGAGCTCGATTTTTAATATCTTCTTGCATAACGCTTCCTTGCTTTCATGCAGGAAACAAGGAGGGATAGGTTCATTTTCATCCTCCTCATCTGTGAACCACATATAGAGAAAATTCTTCTTGAAGATATTTGGGTCTAGAGGCTAGTAAGAAACGAGGCTCTCTTCCTCCGAATCTTGAGATGACATACTTTCAGATCTGCCAGAAGAATAACACGGAAGAAGAACAAAATATTTCTCCGCGATACGGTGGTCAATACGTTCAGAGGGTTGATATGTCTCCAATGTATCTATAATTTCTGACTATTCCATGTTGTTATATTATCATTCTTGGATATTTTACAATCATTTTATATCATTTTTTGGGACTAACCTATTGACATAGTGCCAAGTGCCAGTTGCTGTTTTCTGCTTGTTTTTTACATCGCAGGAAATCAATATCGAACGGAATCCAAATGCAGCGAAACTTTTTGTGGATTTTTTCTGGACCAAAAGACACCTGTAGGGCCAAGAAAGTACCTGAGGGGAGCTCCGAGGGAAGGACAACCCACCAGGGCGCGCCTAGGGGGCCAGGCGCGCTCAGGTGGGTTGTGCCCACCTCGGTGGCCTCCCCCACCGCCTCTTTGCTCTATAAATACCCCAATATTCTAGAAACCCTAGGGGAGTCGATGAAAATCAATTCCAGCCGCCACAAGTTCCAGAACCACCAGATCCAATCTAGACACCATCACGGAGGGGTTCATCATCCTCATTGGTGCCTCTCCGATGATGTGTGAGTAGTTCATTGTAGACCTACAGGACCTTAGTTAGTAGCTAGATGGCTTTCTCTCTCTCTTTTGATTCTCAATACAATGGTCTTTTGGAGATCTATTTGATGTAACTCTTTTTGCGGTGTGTTTGTTGGGATCCGATGAACTTTGAGTTTATGATCAGATCTATGTTTTTATACATGAAAGTTATTTGAGTCTTCTTTGATCTCTTATATGCATGATTACTTATAGACTCGTATTTCTTCTTTGAATCTTTGGTTTAGTTAGGCCAACTAGATCAATTTTTCTTGCCATGGGAAGAGGTGCTTTGTGTGTTGGGGTACGTAGCAGAAATTCAAAATTTTCCTACGTCTCACCAAGATCTATCTATGGAGAAACCAGCAACGAGGGGAAGAAGAGTGCATCTACATACCCTTGTAGATTGCTAAGCGGAAGCGTTCAAGTGAACGGGGTTGATGGAGTCGTACTCGTCGTGATCCAAATCACCGATGACCAAGTGCCGAACGGACGGCACCTCCGCGTTCAACACACGTACAGCCCGGTGACGTCTCTCATGCCTTGATCCAGCAAGGAGAGAGGGAGAGGTTGAGGAAGACTCCGTCCAGCAGCAGCACAATGGCGTGGTGGTGGTGGAGGAGCGTGGCAATCCTGCAGGGCTTCGCCAAGCACTGCGGGAGAGGAGGAAGGAGAGATGCAGGGCTGCGCCATCGAGAGGTGAAAACTCATGTGTTGGCAGCCCCAAATACCTCAACTATATATAGGGGAGAGGGAGGGGGCTGCGCCCCCTCTAGGGTTCCCACCCAAGGGGTGCGGCAGCCCCCAGATCCCATCTGGGTGGCGGCCAGGTGGAGGGGAGGGGGAGGCGCACCAGGGGTGGGCCTTAGGGCCCATCTGCCCTAGGGTTTGCCCCCTTCCCCTCTAGGAGGCGCCTTGGGCCTTGGTGGTGGGGGGGGGGGGGCGCACCAGCCTACCTGGGGCTGGTTCCCTCCCATACTTGGCCCATGCAACCCTCCGGGGCTGGTGGCCCCACTTGGTGGACCCCCGGACACCTCCGGTGGTCCCGGTACACTACCGGTGATGCCCAGAACTCTTCCGGTGGCCAAAACCATACTTCCTATATATAAATCTTTACCTCCGGACCATTCCGGAACTCCTCGTGACGTCCAGGATCTCATCCGGGAATCCGAACAACATTCGGTAACCACATACAAACTTCCTTTATAACCCTAGCGTCATCGAACCTTAAGTGTGTAGACCCTACGGGTTCGGGAACCATGCAGACATGACCGAGACAACTCTCCGGCCAATAACCAACAGCGGGATCTGTATACCCATGTTGGCTCCCACATGTTCCACGATGATCTCATCGGATGAACCACGATGTCTAGGACTTAATCAATCCCGTATACAATTCCCTTTGTCTATCGGTACGATACTTGCCCGAGATTCGATCGTCGGTATCCCGATACCTTGTTCAATCTCGTTACCGGCAAGTCTCTTTTACTCGTTCCGCAACACATCATCCCGTGATCAACTCCTTGATCACATTGTGCACATTATGATGATGTCCTACCGAGTGGGCCCAGAGATACCTCTCCGTCACACGGAGTGACAAATCCCAGTCTCGATTCGTGCCAACCCAACAGACACTTTCGGAGATACCCGTAGTGCACCTTTATAGCCACCCAGTTACGTTGTGACGTTTGGCACACCCAAAGTATTCCTACGGTATCCGGGAGTTGCACAATCTCATGGTCTAAGGAAACGATACTTGACATTAGAAAAGCTTTAGCATACGAACTACATGATCTTGTGCTAGGCTTAGGATTGGGTCTTGTCCATCACATCATTCATCTAATGATGTGATCCCGTTATCAATGACATCCAATGTCCATGGTCAGGAAACCGTAACCATCTATTGATCAACGAGCTAGTCAACTAGAGGCTTACTAGGGACATGGTGTTGTCTATGTATCCACACATGTATCTGAGTTTCCTATCAATACAATTCTAGCATGGATAATAAACGATTATCATGAACAAGGAAATATAATAATAATCAATTTATTATTGCCTCTAGGGCATATTTCCAACATTGTGATGGGTTCGATCTTACGGTGCTTGATCCCAGTGCCAGAAGGGGAACCGACACGTATGTATCGTTGCTATTAAGGATAACAAGATGGGGTCTATTTCTACATAAATAGATCTTGTCTACATCATGTCATCGTTCTTATTGCATTACTCCGTTTCTCCATGAACTTAATACATTAGATGCATGCTGGATAGCGGTCGATGTGTGGAGTAATAGTAGTAGATGCAGGCAGGAGTCGGTCTACTAATCTTGGACGTGATGCCTATATAATGATCATTGCCTGGATATCGTCATGATTATTTGAAGTTCTATCAATTGCCCAATAGTAATTTGTTTACCCACCGTATACTATTTTTCTCGATAGAAGCCACTAGTGAAATCTACGGCCCCCGGGTCTCTTCTTTATTATATTTGCCTTCGCGATCTATTTTCATTTTCTTTTATTTTCAGATCTATTAATACAAAAATACAAAAATACCTTGCTGCAATTTTTATTTATTTATTTTATCTCGCGTTCCCGCGAGATCTATTTATCTAATCTACTACAATTTTACCTATCTTTTTACCCGTGAGGGATTGACAACCCCTCTCTTATGTCGGGTTGCAATTATTTGTTCTTTGTGTGCAGGAGCTGTTTAGGTGGTGTTGCATGGTTCTCCTACTGGTTCGCTAACCTTGGTCTCATCACTGAGGGAAATACCTACCGTAGCTGTCCTGCATCATCCCTTCCTCTTTGGGGAAATACCGACATAGTTCAAGCCGCATCAAAAGGAATTTCTGACGCCGTTGCCGGGGAGACATCATCAACATCTACCAGGTTCATAATCACAAATCTCATCTCCTTGCAATTTACATTATTTTCCATTTGCCTCTCGTTTTCCTCTCCCCCACTTCACAAAAATTTGCTGTTTTATTCGCCCTCTTTTTCGTTCGCCGTTTTCTCATCAGATCTGTTTTTGAGTGCAATCTTGTTGCGTAGTCACGATGACTCAAGAGAACACCAAGTTGTGTGATTTCTCCAATACCAACAACAATGATTTTATTAGCATTCCGATTGCTTCTCCCGCCACTAGTGCAGAGTCTTGTGATATTAATACCGCTTTGTTGAATCTTGTTATGGAAGATCAATTTTCCGGTACTCATAATGAGGATGCCGCATCCCATCTTAACACATTGATGGAATTATGCGATATGCAAAAAAAAAAATGTGGACAATGATATTGTGAAGTTGAAATTATTTCCATTTTCTTTGCGAGATCGTGCAAGAATTTGGTTTTCTTTGCCTCGCAATAGTATTGATTCTTGGGATAAGTGCAAGGATGCTTTTATTACTAAGTATTTTCCTCCCACGAAAATTATTTCCCTTAGGATGCGAATCATGAATTTTAAGCAACTTGAGCATACAAATTGTCCTACTCATGGTTTAAATCTTTGGATGATCATACAAAAAATTTATGCGGGGTTGAATTTCGTTTCTCGAAATCTTTTGGACTCCGCCGCAGGTGGTACTTTTATGAAAATTACTTGGGGTGAAGCTACTAAATTTCTTGATAATATTATGGCAAATTATTCACAATGGCACTTCCTCATCTGCAAGTTGAGCAATGCAAGTTGGTTCTGTTGTGCGTGGAATGGTATCAAATGATAATGTTCATATTTTTCTTCGTGCCTCATTGTAGGGATATGAAATTGAACTGCCCACTATAAATAAACCATACAAAGCTAACATTTTGCTTCAATGAAATTGTTGTTAGATCAATTTTTTTTGCACCCAACATTAGTAGCAAGCATTTGTTATTCGCATTCTCTCTTCTTTGTTCGATCATTCTTTTGCAAAATTTCCTTGCTCGTTTATTACTCTAAGGTCTTGTAGGGTTTACTTATTGCAAAATTTCTTGCTAGTTGGATTATGGCAAGTCTTCTCATAATCTCTACCCCCCCCCCCCAACTACATGTAGCTCACGAACTATAGTCTTTAGAGCTAGAAATTCCCATGTTCTTAATTGTGCAACAAAACTGACAGACTCTCCCAAAACTAGATCCCCATACGGGTATTTTCCAATTAATTTGTTTTAAAAGCAACTTTGATGTAAGATGAGGCAACTTCAGTGCTGCGTAGAAGCAACTTCCTTGCATTGTGTATAGTAGTGGGTTCACATATAATTTTGTAATTTTCCTACCGTGACTATTAAATTGTCTACCAGTGATACTTAGTTGCCTACCATCGGTGATTAGTTTCCTACAAGACTATAATAGTTGCCTATCGGTGATATTTAGTTGTCTCCTATCGATTACTAGTAGCCTACCATGACTGATAAGTGGTCTGGCATTGCTAATTAGTTACCTACAATAATGTTAAAGTTGCTATCATTGTTGCATATATAGTTGCCCTCCTCTCACTTAAGTTGTATATAATACGATGAAACTACATATGTACCTACTAATATAAAGGAAGGTAATATTGTTGGCCCATCATGAGATTTTGCGAAAAAACCCCTAACGATTTAAGAATGAACCCATAGTCTTTCATTTGCGTCGTCTATTGTGCTTGTCGCTTGTCTGGGCCTTAGCCGAGGCATGCGTCGTCGCGTCCGTCGCTCGATGGGCTTGTAATACAAAAGCCAATGTAATTGGGCCTTCGCACGTGTCCAGCGAAGTCGTCGGTATATAGTCTCAAAAAGAAAAGAAAAAACAGCGAGCGGGCTTGAACTGTGATGGCGAGGTAATATCCTGACGAAAGAACCAACCTATCCAGCAATGTGTTTTGCAAAAAAGACAAGAAGGTAGCCTCTCATTGGTGAAGCGAGTTTCTCCGCATAAAGAAAAACTTGGATCCCATCCCGTATGTGACGCTATGATGAATCCGGTGAACAATTCCTATACTACACGGAGATGGCTGCGGGATCGATAGGTTTTCCTATATAGTACTACTGATGATGCAAACGCGAAGCGGGATCGTTAGGTTTTAATATGTGTGAATATTTTTATGGCGAAATTATTTAAATTATTTTATTATTTTATTGATTACCATATATTCATTTTAAATATATATTTGACTTATTTATTTAAGATACCTGATTATATATATTTGACTTATTTATTTACTTACTGAAATATTTATTTTTGAAGTACAGAAAACACTATACCTATTTTCATGGGCCGCAGCGACTGCGGCTACTTGGGCCGCATAATTTCGAGTGATGATGCCAGGCTACCGCTCGGAATAAGCGGCCAGCCTTTCTTTCCGAAGCCCATTAGCCCTTCTCTCCCCACGCCGCCGCCGCTATTCCGTCGACTCCATCGCTGCCGCACGCCGGAGCCGCCACTTCTATACTCTGCCGCGAGCTCTCCCATGGCCACGGCCACGGCCACGGCGAATCCTCCTCTCATCCTATCCCACCCCTGAAGCCAATCCAGCGCTGTGCGGACAACGAGGAAAGGAGTCACATGGCGGCCACGGCGGCCGAGGAGCCCCGACGGGGCGTCGACGGCGAGCTGAGGTGGGTGTTCCCTGCTTCCTCCCCATCTCTACCTCTCTCCTACCGCATCTCTTGTTCTCACTCTCCGCCTCGCTCCCCACCCAGCGGCGCGCCCGCCGTCGGGCTCGACCCCGGCCCCGGGTCGTGTGAAGCGGCGCACGCCCGCCAACCGGTGTCCACGGCGATGCCGGCGGCGGCGGAGGACTCTTCGTCGATAGCAAAGCTGGGGCGGCTCTTCAGGCTCACCGAAGTGCACCTTTGGTATCGATCCCCTCGCCCTCGCCCCTCTCCGACCCTCCTCCTTCAGCTCAGAGATTTTGTTCCCCCTTACACAGCTCGTTTCCTCGCTGCAGGGATGATTTTTATGCGAGGCCTCACGATTGGCGTGCCACTGAGACTACTGGTTCCACGGTAAGAAGACTCCAGCCTCTTTCATCTTTGATTTAGCTCGTGAATGATTATGAGGCTTGTGCTTGGTCGTCAGTTCAGTTGACATTTTCAAGAAATTAAATTTCGTATATCTGACATGGAAACTGTTGCTTCCTCTGTAGCCCGTCAAGCAGCAGAACAGCTGATTAGTTTCCCAATGAATAATTGGCAAAAGAAAATGTGATTTATACCTTACCTTCAGAGATAATGGTCCCGATTTTGCCCGCTAGGCATGCGCACTGTTCTTGGTGGCATGAGCTTCATTTGGAGTTTTGTTGTGAAAGAACAGAACAGCCAGGGAATAATCTCCACGGTAGGGAACAATCAGCATGTCAACTAGCGTATATCACCCAAATTTGTAGAGGAAATAGACCCAGCACTAGTTCCCCTATAAGCCTATAACTACAATGTTGGAAATAGACCTACCTGAACATCGAAAAGGGTTCTGTTCAGCTTAACAAGATACTGATATACGAAGGGGCATACATAATGCATTTCAAGTGTTCTTGAACTAACATTGGCATACTAGTAAAATGTTGCATCCATTGCTTGTCGCTTGTTGAAGATTTTTATTTTATTTTACACTTGTTGAAGATATCATTTCCTTCTAGCAGCATGTTTTATTGTACTAGCATCATGTTCAAAAGAATAGCTATGTACGGTTGAACTAGCTAAGTCATAGTTTATGAGCAAGACCAACGAATCAGTATACTACACATGGCAACATCATTTTGTTGAAATCACTTGAAAAATTGAACGGTGAATACACGTTACATGATACATTGAGTCGAAATGTCGCTAACGTTTTGTCTCCTTTTTTGGGGGTTTTGGGGGTAGGGGAGAGGTGGTAAATGCAGCAAGTTAAATATCTGTCTTACTTGCAGAGTATGTTTAGTTGATGTTTTTTTTTATTTCATGGTCTTCATTCTCCATTCTGTGTTTCAGCCTTCCGTACCAGCAATTTGAAAACCTTCAACTTTGCAGGGATCTCAAACAGCCAAAACCCGCAACAAAGCAGCCAAACAGACAGATGAAGGTATGGTTTGCTTTCCTGTAATCCAATGAGCTTTCTTCTTCTGACGTCCGTAAACACCCTACTTGCAGCATTGGCTCATATCATAACTCACTGTCCCCACACAGACAGCACATAAAAAATAATACAAACAAATCATTACAGATTGTTATTCTTCTTTTGCTGCAAGTATCCACCAATTTCTTCTGATATACTATCTGTTGTTTCTTGATATCAATAGACCATTCATTTGTTGAAGACATGGAATTGGCTAGTCTCATGGGTTCTTTGGGGCTTCCTGTTTCATTCAGCACAAGGAAAGAGGTAAGTGCCCAAAACAGCATGTACTGTTCTGCTGCTGGTTAATCTGTACCCTAATCCCTTGCGTGTTACAGAAAAATAAGACACCTGCCAAGGGTAAGCATCAAGGACGACAAGCATCATATGAAGTGGCAAGTACTCCAATGGATGATAATGTAAGGACATGCACAAGTTCTGAAGAACTGGAACACGTTCAGGAGTCGATGGATTGCATGGAGCAAACAAACTCGTGCGTTTCATCTTGGACTGCTGCGGGTTGCAGTGAAGCCTACCATGGTGATGTTGACAAGACGCTTGGTGAAGACAGTGTTAATCACTGTGAACCAAATGATAACATGAGCAGTCCAGTAAAATCAGGCTCTCCTGTTCAAGAAAATCAAGCTGCGGACGGTTTTATGCAGTTGAACAAAGTGATGCTGGGGCAAAATTCTGTTGATAATGAATCTATAATGTCCTGTGCTGAACTTTGTCATGAAGAAAAATCGTCTGAAAGAGAAGATAAAATATCTGGGGAGACTCCACCCACGTCCCATGATAACAATGATCCATGCCCAGCAGAACCATCTCCTGTTAATAATCATGTTGAAAACTCTGGCTCTGATTTTTACTATGAATGCGGAGATTGGCAGGTTCTTTGGGATCAGTTCTATAGTCGGTATTACTTCTACAACATCCAGACACAGGAATCTACATGGGATCCCCCTCAAGGATTGGAGGATTTTGTATCATATTGTAGCACATATTCATCTCAAGGTATAGATGAACAAGCATCACAATTGACAAGCACACTTGTGGAAGAACACAACAAAATGAATGCAAAGCTTGACAAATCATCTGGAGTCTTATCCTGTGTCAAGCATTATATCTCACAACCTGATGAGGATGATGCACAATATGGAGCTAACGCGAGCCCATGTGACAATGGAGAAGCAACATTTGGTAAGATGTGAGTTCCATTTTATGTGGTCCGCAAGAGATTTATTATTTTGCATTGATGCCAGAGGACATTGCTTACTGTGTTGATACAGTACAAGTCCTGATGCTGATAGTTCACAAAATAAACTCAATAATGAATATCCTTATCCGTCGCATTAATTATTTTTATCTAGAGATTTCTTTCTCATAGCTGTATATTCTATCCTTACCCATAATTAATATTTTGTGTAATGGTATCAAGCATTCTTATCTGGCAGATCAAGCTGGTGACGACAGCCATCTAGATGAGCAGAGGCATGATCTTTACAATGAAGCACAAAGTTTTTCAGACATTCCTGATAAAGAGTCGATATATCCAAGGTGTGCCTGATTATACTAAATGTTGTTCCCTTGCTTCCTGGACATATATATGGTTTTCATTAACATCTCATCTCTATGTAGTGTCATAGCTACCATCGATGAAGTACAAGATGGTGAAAATATGCAGAATGATAGTTCAGTGGCTGAAGTGTTAGAAGTGAACCAGGAAGCTACCACCACCAAAAAGAAAAAGAGAGTAAGGAGATCTCAATCGTGTAAGATCATATTACTCAGTTAAAGTTTCCTAGGAGTTGTTCGTGCTATTTTTCTCACATGATACCGTTGACTGGCAGATTTCTTTTTTTTCTCGGAGGTGGTGCCAATATGCAGCTTGTTGCTGTACCTACATCTTTTGTACTTTCTCTATTTATGTATATAAGATAACTAACTATTTATTTCATTCTACAGCTCATTCATGTCAGGACTTGGCAGAAAACATTTCCAATGACATCGCCAAGTATTGGAATCAGCGGTACTCGCTTTTCTCCCTTTTTGATAGTGGTATAAAGATGGATGAAGAGGGGTGGTTTTCAGTAACGCCAGAGCCCATTGCAAAGCATCATGCATCTCGTGTTGGTGCGGGCATATTGATTGACTGTTTCACAGGAGTAGGTGGAAATACCATCCAGTTTGCCACAAAGTAAGTCGCCGCCATTGTGTTATTATATCTTCTGTTAATGATGATGAACGATATGTTAGCATGAAACCTTCCTTTCCCATAGGTACCTTTTTTCTTGCTTTGCTTGATAATAATGGTCGCTAATAACCTTCAGTATAATGTGTCTTGTGTGCGTCGACGGCATACTTGGTCGAGAATGAATGACAGGAGAAAACACGTTTGTGCACTCATCTAGTTTATACCGAGGTATTTGTGTCCTGGAAAATGAGACATCATATGGAAACGATGGCTTCTAAGTTGCTTTACCAGTATTTAGAGCTATAGCTGACTTTCTTAGCATGCATATGGTTGAAGATGATATGAGGTGGACTTTCAAGTTTCTTCCACAGTACCCAAACTGTAGATTTCCACGTCTCTGACATCATGTTTTCTTTTTCAGGTGTAAGCATGTTGTTTCTGTTGACATTGACCCACAGAAGATTGATTGTGCACAGCATAATGCAACTGTTTATGGAGTAAATGATCATATAGACTTCATTATAGGAGATTTTATCCGTATAGCACCTCATCTGAAGGTATGTATGCCTTATACCTTGAAAATATCACGCCTTTAGGTTTCTGCACATGCCATTCCGTACAGCTGCATATCTTTCATAGCTGCCAGTGAGAACACATTTGTTTGACCATTTTCGTTCACTGTAACTATTAGGTAGGGTACCGATATTTTGCCATTAGAAGTCCAACAAGAGGAAGTTTTTCCTTGTAACCGTCTTTGGAATCATAGGGCATAGCCTCAGTTCAATTTATTAGAAAATGCACCAATTATAAGCATTCAAGTTCAGTCCCAAAACATAATCATAGATGACTGCCATAATGATAACTTACTTCTTACTGTAAACAAGTTTAAAGCATCTACATGCTTAGTTGTTAACCAAACGTTAAGGCGAGAGAAATTAGCTAGCAGCAGTGCTAAGAGATGGGACAGAAGGGGCTAAGATCAGGAAGCTTCACACCACCGCTAAGCTAAAACAAATTACCTTCCTATTGCTATGACACTCTTATCTCTCTACAAGTTGGTCTGTATGCTTTTGTGAAAAGTGGTTGTTTGCAGGGAGAAACTGTTTTCATGTCACCCCCTTGGGGCGGACCAGACTATGCAAAAGTAGATGTTTACGATATCAAAACCATGCTTAAGCCTTGTGATGGGTGAGCTCCTTGTTTCAGATTATTGTTTGTTTCCTTGCTGTGCTCGCATATCTTCACATGCCCTAGTCGAACTCTTCAGGTACCATCTCTTCAAAGTTGCCACGGCGATCGCTTCGAGAGTAGTCATGTTCCTTCCTCGCAACAGCGACCTAGACCAACTGGCGGACATGTGCTTGTCGATCGATCCTCCATGGGCAGTTGAGGTATGCCCATTTGTTGTGATCTTTGTCATGTTGGCTTGACATCACCGCAGTGTACCGATGGCGATGCCTCTAGACCGATGTCATAGTGAGCCCTTCTGTTATGGCAGGTGGAGAAGAATTACCTGAACGGGAAGCTGAAAGCCATAACAGCGTACTTTGAGGAACAGGGCAGCATAGACGAAAACTGCATTTTTCGTGAACAACGCCAATGATACTCCATGCATCCAAAATCCAAGTATTCTGCTGGATGGAAGTGCCTGTGCTGGTTACCCCTGGGCAGCAAAGCGCGCGACTGGGGTCAATGGATGACGACAATACTGTCATGCTGAAGAAGTCTCTGTTGACTTGGCTCATTTGTGCCTGAGTGTGTGTACATTATCTGGATAGTGTAGTTACTTGTATGTGGTTTAGTTTGTACCAGTGCAAAATTGGGTAGCCCTGAATCATGGGTAGTATTTTCCACTGCTTATATCTGCATGCATGGTTTCACCATCAACTGCTGATTGTAGTTAGATGACGGAGGAAGGTTGGGCTTGTATTTTTTACGGAACAAGCTGGGTAAAAAAGAAAAATTCCTTCAGAACATAAATTTTGAGATCATCCAAACAAATGTGCCACTAATTAGTAACTTCATCATTTCACAAGGCATTTCAAGGTTTGCTCTCCATGATCTTCGCTCTTGTTCCCTACCCACCATTCATAGCTCGTTGGAATTCATTTTGACATAGTTTTCAAAAAGCAGCTGAAAACATTGTAATTACATTAATAATTTGGAAAACAACCTGCTTTTATTCGTCTTTAGACAGTACCAGTATTCTTATATTTAATTAAAAAGAGGAGAATCAAGTCAGCCAAACATGAATAGCAGCACTACAAACTGCAGTACTGCAAATTGAAGCCTAACACAGACAACAAACTCCACCAGGTTTCGACAGTACAAGTACTCTTATTCACATATATATACATACTCCTCCATGAGAATGCTGTTCAAAAAAATAAGGGGCAGACATTCACAAACACCAGCAATTTCAACAATGCCATACACAAGAGCGGTTCGTCAGGTGCAACACCGTCAAAATGACACAATTCTCCGCCGGAGACTTCATCAACGTGTATCTGTGGCATCATCTCATCTGCACCAGATATATCCCTTCACGTTTGCACGCTAACCGTTAATATCGCCCGATCCTTGTTCATCAGATGTTTAAGTGGTGCAAGTGCAAGCACATTTTTTTCTTCTGTTCTAGCGATTAAACAGTGTATTTATTCAATATGTGAAGGTCGAGGAAGAGAAGGCACTGAAGCAGCTGAGTAGATATGTTCTTGAAGTACGGATTAGTACAAAACAGATCTTTACTTAGATACTTCTTGTTCGTAGAATAGAAATTTGATTTGTGAATTGAAGAAAGTAAAATGCAATAAATTCCAGGATTTTATTTTTAAATATCCTATAGTTAAGAATATATATATATATATATATATATCAAGCTAACTTTCTCTTTAATTTGAGGCCTTGCAATTGATAAATCTGGATACACATGTTGGTACACACCTTATGTGCACGTAGGAGGTCTCTCTTTGATTTGTTGCTTGGTCAGCCTGCAGTGTACGTCTGTTGTCGCTCGTATGGGATTGGTTGCTGGTGCTTCTGGATGCATGAAGTGGTTGGTTACGTTTCCCAGAACGACTTGATAACGTCCGTGCATGAGAATAGGAAGCTGATAAAACACCATGTGACACATATGGTAAGCAACCCAAACAATTCCAAAAAAAAAAGGAAGCTGATAAGACTACGTGGGTGAGAATTTGTTATCTAAAAATAACCATGATTAGTACATACTATTATACAGCCCCTGATTACGTACAAAATCTCGGTGTCTCTCAGTACCGCCTGATGTAAAAGCCGAGGAAAAGACGCATAGGCATAGGAAAAGGAGATAACATCGACTGTATTTTGCCGCTGTGCCGTGCACATCGATCACGGACACGGAACACGTGCGCTCACCCAGCGCACACACATATAGCCCACGCACCACGGACGACGCAACCCAAGAACAAAAGTCGCGCGCGCAGGCCGTGCAAAGGGTGCCAGAGGATGCACGACCAAGAGCGAGCTGGAGGCAATCGCCGTGTGCTCACCTTCCCGCAACTGATGATGAGGTGCAGAGACAGAAGCTGGGGGCGACTTCTCACGTCTGCTTCGGCCGCATTTCCTGACGATGACGATGCGGGGCGGACGGCTCCGGTAGCAAGGGACTGCTGAGCGCCGGTAGTTTGGGCGAGTGCTGGGCCGATGCACCGGGATGCGGGGAAACTCACACGTCAAGCACGAGGTACACGGCGACATAGCACTGCGGGGTGCCGGTGGTCTGGGTAGGCGTAAGCTCGCACCGCCGGCGAGCTGGGCGAGCTCGAGGTCAGAAACATCATCACCGCATGCACACGTGACGACGCTGCGGCGTGTCACCGTGGACTGAGTTCCGCCACTGCTTCCTCTCCTCAGTCGTGGCCTCCACACACCTCCCGTACGTTGTCTGCTGTGTGTGCCACCATGTTGGCTCCGGGAAGGAGAGATGGAGGACCCGATACACCAAGGGAAGCAGCAGGACGAACCGAAACACCACGGCGGCCAACCACAGCCCACCTAATGTCAGAAGGAGAACGAAGCCCACCTAATGTCAGCCCACATGCACGCAACCACGCAGCAGGACGCACGCAATGAGGTCAACGGGACTGCATGGCCCACACGGGCCAAAAATGGCTAAACGCACACACGGAAGCGCAAGTCACGTTAACAAAATTTACATGGGAGGCCTACAGTCACACACGTTTCTACCCCTCAGGATCCCAAACTAATACACGTGTCTCCACTCCATAAGCCCCCAAGTCCCAATCAACCAGGTGGTGAAACGTGAGGCGAAATCGTTTCTCGGAATTAGATGTTCTGCTATTTGCCAAACCAGTTGTTACCGCTATCCTCTGCCTTCCAAGTTGCTAACTTTTGCTCAAACATGCATATGTAGGGATCGGGATGCTCCGGGACTGGAAAAAAAAAAGTCGTGCTCATGCCTCGCCGAGTTCGTCGCTCCCGATCACACCGGTTTATGCCGGTGGTGGTGCCTCGCCGAGTGCGTCGCGACGAGACCACACCGGTTCATGCCAGTGGTGATGCCTCGCCGAGTTCCGGGAATGGTTCGATGGCGGATGCCCCGCGCGGTCGGTCGCCTATTCTCACGCGGGGAGATATGGGTACCTCGAGCTCTGGGGACAAGTAGGAACATGTTTGCGTTTGTATGCATGGTGTATGTATGATATTGATGATGTTCGGATGATATTGTACTTTCTACTTCCTCCGTTCTTAAATATTTGTCTTTCTAGTGATTTTAACTAGTGACTACATACAATGCATGAGTGAATCTACACTCTAAAATATGTCTACACACATCCGTATGTTGTAACCATTTGAAATGCCTAGAAAGACAAATATTTTGGAACGGAGGAACTATGATATTTGGATGACATGGGTATGATGTTTGTGTGATTTCATTTATATTTTAATTTTTTCTGCAATTTAAATCCTATTTAAACCCAGCTATTAATCCAGCGGCCGCAACGGCACGTCCAGAGGGCGTCTGCCGCGAGGCAACAATTGTACGAAGCACCACTTCCTATATATAGCTCTGGTACTAGCATGCAAGCACTCTTAATCCAGCGATTCGAAGCCACACAATTGACGGCACACGGCGCCGATAGTCGGCCACAGTACAACGGGGGATCTACCGGCAGACACGGGTCCAAAGCTACTCATGCGCTTAGTAGCCAACAAACAGTCAATCCAACCAAGCGTCCACTCGTGCAGAGCACAAGAGGATCACTCGAAGGAGGCGTCCAGCCGGGCCATATCACGCGTGTGTGACCCCTGCAACAATAAGCTCTCGCCGCGTGAGGAGCTCGAGCAAACGTTACGGGGGCAATGATTTTCCGAAGGTGACTTATTAGGGACGTCGGTGCAACATTGTTTAGTCGGTCTTATCGTGCATGAAACGAGCTACTTTCCTGTTTCCCGAGCCACGTTCGGCTGTTGAGTCAGAATTTCACGTGAGACGTACAGGGGACCGGGACAGCGATGACGTTAGACCTGATCATTTGTCGGGCCGGGTCGGGTTCGGGCCGGGCTTGACAAAGCCCGAAGGAAAAATCCCAAGCCCGAGCCCGGCCCGGCCCGGCCCGAAGTACATGAACAGTGACACTTTTTAATTAAATTAATCAATTTCGGGCTATTATACTAATTTATTATACCTATATTTTATATAAAATATGTTTACATATATATATTTCGGGCTTTATTCGGGCTTTCGGGCCGGGCTTCGGGTCAGAAAATGGAGCCCGAGCCCGGCCCGAATGTCGGGCTTCGGGTTCGGGCCGGCGGGCCGGGTTGTCCATGACCAGGTCTAGATGACGTTGCCCCCTAGGGGCAACGGTTTTCCGGATCGAGGGACACCATTGCAACTGTTTACCGCCGGTCGGATCGTGTGCAAAACGGGGTGATTTCCTGTTTCCCGAGCTACTTTCCTGTTTCCCGAGCCACGTTCGGTTGTTGGGTAAGAATTTCACGTGAGACGTACAGGGGACCGGGACAGCGATGACGTTGCCCCCGAGGGGCAACGGTTTTCCAGAGGGTCATCCGAGGGACACCGTTGCAACTGTTTACCGTCGGTCGGATCGTGTGCGAAACGGGGTGATTTCCTGTTTCCCGAGCTACTTTCCTGTTTCTCGAGCCACGTTCGGCTGTTGGGTCAGAATTTCACGTGAGACGTACAGGGGACCGGGACAGCGATGACGTTGCCCCCGAGGGGCAACGGTTTTCCGAAGGGTCATCCGAGGGACACCGTTGCAACTGTTTACCGTCGGCCGGATCGTGTGCGAAACGGGGTGATTTCCTGTTTCCCGAGCCACGTTCGGCTGTTGGGTTAGAATTTCACGTGAGACGTACAGGGGACCGGGACAGCGATGACGTTGCCCCCGAGGGGCAACGGTTTTCCGGAGGGTCATCCGAGGGACACCGTTGCAACTGTTTACCGTCGGTCGGATCGTGTGCGAAACGGGGTGATTTCCTGTTACCCGAGCTACTTTCCAGTGTCCCGAGCCACGTTCGGCTGTTGGGTCAGAATTTCACGTGCGACATACAGGGGACCGGGACAACGATGACGTTGCCCCCGAGGGGCAACGGTTTTCTGGAGGGTCATCCGAGGGACACCGTTGCAACTATTTACCGTCGATCGGATCGTGTGTGAAACGGGGTGATCTCCTGTTTCCCAAGCTACTTTCCTGTTTCCAGAGCCACGATCGGCTGTTGGGTCAGAATTTCATGTGAGACGTACAGGGGACCGGGGCAGCGATGACGTTGCCCCCGAGGGCAATGGTTTTCCAGAGGGTCATCCGAGGAAGACCGTTGCAACTGTTTACCGTCGGTCGGATCGTGTGCGAAACGGGGTGATTTCCTGTTTCCCGAGCCACGTTCGGCTGTTGGGTCCGGATTTCACTCGAGACGTACACGGGTACGGGCCAACACGTTCGTGATGGCATAACGACGAGACATCCGAGGCAACGTTGGGAAAGAATTGGGTTGCGGGAGATACGGGTGTTTTCCCTACGAAAACCAACCGAACTACCTACGCCCAACCGGGAGGACCCCTCCTCCCTACTATACCCGAGGGTTTTTGCCCCCCTTGGGACCCCTGCCCTTCAGTTTGTGAAGGAGGGGTACACTATTTTGAAACGCTGCCGTGGCAGCCTTTTCTAGCCATGGCACATATTTTCGCTGCCATGGCACCGTTTTCTGCCATTCATTAGCTAGTTTTGGCCCGGTTTGTATGCCGCGCCACGCCCATGAGAGTTAGCAGTTGCGCGTCGGCAACCAGGCACGAGACGTCTTCCCTGCCGCCTGGCGCCTCCAGCAGGGCGGCCAGGCGCTCCCGGAACGGTGCCTCGCAGGAGCTGTTCACGGTGAAGATTTGCTCGACGTTCACCTGCTTCACCGTGCCGGATGACATGTCGTAGGCAGGGAGGCGGGTCGGGTCCGAGGCGTGGAAGACGGTGATGGCGAAGCCGCGTGCGTGGAGAAGACCGGCGAGCTGGAGCATGGGGTTGATGTGGCCTTGGTATGGGAGAGGGAAGAGCAACGCACGGCGACGGCGGCCGCTGGTGGCCGTGTTTGCTTCTGGATCTGGTGCCATGATATCGATCGATTGGTGCTTCTTTTCTTTTTGAACAATCAATGATGGAATGAATGCGGGCGGGTGTTTGGTAAGCGTGGAATTGCAAACTGAGCGTAGCGTAGCTCACCGGACGATGATTGCTTGGACATGACAACCACAAATTGGACTCGTTTTCCTTTTGAGGAATTGCTTGGTCAGGAGAGGCGGCTAAAGGAAACAGATCAGGAGGTGCATGCATTTCATTTGAATATGATACGTTGGGACATGGACAACCATAAATTGGACTCGTTTTCCTTTCCTTTTGACGAATAATTGCCAGTCCACCATACGTCGTCAAGTGGGTCTGTACCAATTGACTTGTCCTGACTTGAAGCGAAGAACACATAAGTAGTATTTTCTCCATCCTGTCATTAAAATGAATACATGGGAATGTATCTAAATGTATTTTAGTTCTAAATACATTTTTTTATCCATTTTGATATCAAGTATTTTCGGACGGAGGAAGTATATTACTTACAACATCCTGACCTGAAGCGAAGAACCTGTCTAGCTGAGCTGGGACACACAAGAAGGATGGTGAACAAGACCCGAGCAACTAGGAGGTGGCCCACGCGCCTATGGGTTTCAGAATTAATTTTGAGAAGGAAACTTATTAGCTAGCACGAGACAGCAAATTAGTCAAGCAACGGCAACTTGGATTAGGACATGAAATAAAGATCAGGTTCCATGGATGGGCCGATGGGCTCCTTATCCTTATCCTTATCCTCAAAAATAGACTTGATACATCCGTATTTAGACAAATCTAAGACAAGAATTTTGAAACGAAGGGAGTATGAGAGAGTACAAAAATTAATTTGGTTGGTGGAGGGTGCTCCTTATCCTTCTACGCGTGCATACGTTGCTGTTGCCCACCGGAGATGGATGGATGGATGGACCTTCTAGCGAGTGGATCATTCGAGACAATTTATATAGAGGTTGGCTTGAGAGACCCAACTCTAGAGTTCATTTGCGGCGGCAGTTTCTCCTTTGTCACCTATGTATGTAAATGGCTCCCCATCTTTTGACAGATAGATAATAAAAAAAATATCTGTTTTGACCATCTATGTAAATCACTTTTGTAGTTGTGTACCTAGGTAAAAATAGGCGAACAATGAAAATTCGGCGTGCAAAAACCATAAAACAATACTAGAAAAATAGACCCGGCATGCCCAATGATCTATCCTTGACCTGAATAATGGAATAATCATTTTGATTTGGGCCCCCCTAATAATCAGTAGTCCGCGAACTCATTTTCTTCTTCATAATATATATACAGGGTCGTCATTCCTCGTGCATGGTCCCGCCACGGCCTATATAAAAGGATGGGGGTTCTTGCATTGGGATGAGCACAGCCAAAGAGCAAACAAAACAAAAGCATACAGTAGTCACCGATCGAGAGGGATCCAGAGGGCAGCAACATCAAGCATGGAGAGTGGTGGTGGCAAGAGGAGGGCAGCGGATGTGGTTGCCATGGCCATAACAATGCTGCTGCTTCTGCAGCTGATGGCAGCTCCGCCGACGGCCATGGCCGCCCGCACCCTGCACGTGGAGGACATGGATACCTCCCCTGTCCCGCGCTTAAACACCATCGCGAGCGAATTTGCCAAGCCATTGCGAGCCCCATATTGTAAGGATACCTGTTATTTTACTTCTTGCAGTCAATCCTTCTGCCGCTGCAGGTGGCCCGACTGCGTGAAGAAGGATGACTTCCTAGACGACTCCTCGTGATGGCAGCGTCTTTCTTTGCGCTTGAAGTTATCGATCGATTCTGTTGATTTATGTCTATCATCTGCTCGTAGATGTTGTGTGTTTCCGGGCAGGAGTATTATGTATGTGTAATTCGTGTTGGGAGGAACCGAATGGTGGTGTTCAACTTAATATTTATATTATAATAATAAATAAACAGGGAAGACGTTGGATGTGTACCTCGTCTGCTACTTATCTGGTACACCTAAAAAATACCTATGGTTATCGTCGGATCACCCCGCCTCGCCCTGCTCACGTCCACAACGGTTCCCTCGTCTCGCACTCGCGACGCAAGTGAGCCCACTTCTCTACTGTGTGCTATCGTCGTTCGACCTAATCAGTCGCCCCACCTGCTGAGTCCGTGTCGAGTGCAACTCCGGAGTCAATAAAAAAAAAAGGAAAAAGATGCAGCTAAAGGGAAGCACGTACGGGCTCATCTGGTGTCACCTGTGTAACTGCAGACTCCAATCAAAATCCAAGCAAGCTCCCAAACAAGACAGCGAGGAGAAGTTTAAAGCATCTACATGCCTAGTTTAAGGCAAGAGAAATTAGCTAGCAGCAGTGCTAAGAGATGTGGCAGAAGGGGCTAAGAAAAGGAAAGCTTCGGCCCCATGTTGTTCTGTAGCCCTGAATCATGGGCAGTATTTTCCACCGCTTATATCTACATGGTTTCGCCATCAACTGCTGATTGTAGTTAGATGACAGCGGAAGGTTGGGCTTGTATTTTTTACGGAACAAGCTGGGTAAAAAAGAAAAATTCCTTTAGAACATAAATTTTGAGATCATCCGAACAAATGTGCCACTAATTAGTAACTTCATCATTTCACAAGGCATTTCAAGGCTTGCTCTCCATGATCTTCGTTCTTGTTCCCTACCCACCATTCATAGCCGCACCTCCGCACGGGCAATTCTTGGCTCGTTGGAATTCATTTTGACATAGTTTTCAAAAAGCAGCTGAAAACATTGTAATTACATTAATAATTTGGAAAACAACCTGCTTTTATTCGTCTTTAGACAGTACCAGTATTCTTATATTTCATTAAAAAGAGGAGAATCAAGTCAGCCAAACATGAATAGCAGCACTACAAACTGCAGTACTGCAAATTGAAGCCTAACACAGCCAACAAAGTTCACCTGATTTCGACAGTACAAGTGCCACAAGTACTCTTATTCACATACATACTCCTCCATGAGAATGCTGTCCAAAAAAAAGGGCAGACATTCACAAACACCAGCCAATTCAACAATGCCATACACCAAGAGCGGTTCGTCAGGTGCAACACCGTCAAAACGACACAATTCTCCACCGGAGACTTCATCAACGTCTATCATCATCTCATCTGCACCAGATATATTCCTTCACGTTTGCACGCTAACCGTTACATCCTTGTTCTCAGGGAAGAGGCGTCTTCAGCTACCTTCGGCGACGTTTTCCAGCCTCCGCCCGATGACGTAGCGCTCATCCCTGATCGAATCATGGAGTTTCGTGCACAACAGCTTGGAGATATAGCAGAGCGCACAAGGGCCGAGGGTGCACAGCCATGCGAAGCGGTAGACTGCCGAGTTCGTGGCGGCAGAGTAGCCGAATCTTGGGAAGACGCCCTTGGCAAGCACAAAAGGAATGCACAGAGCAGGGAGCAGCCTCGTGGCGATAGGCATGAATAGTTTTCGGAGGAAAAATCGCAGCCGTACCTTCCCTGAACGAGAACCCGCGGCGAAGCGATCCATCTTTGGACTCCACCTTTCATCGATGAAATGGGCAAGGAAAGGTGTGTCCCTTGTCTCATGGGCCTGCAAGACAAAAAACAGGCCACTTGAAAACCTTTGCTATGTTCGACCTAACTATAAGCTGCTGACAATAGTTTGGGAATTAGCTGCATGCTACCCAAAAGTGTGGCAAATATAAATAATTATGCGATTGCTTGGCATCCATAGGAGACAAGGAAATATAGGGATTACACGAGTTTAATAATGGGCATAATGTATAAAAACTGGACTTCGGGATGAGATGTGACTTTTAACATAAAAATTTGGAAGTGTTCTTTTTGGTACTCACTTTAGCAGTGGGGTTTCACAACCAGTGCAATTTGAGTGCAATGTACCAAATTAGTCCCTATCTGATTATATTAAAAAATCTCAATTTTTTATGTTAAGTTTGGTATAATGGTACATACATGGATAAAATATGAGAGGACGGAAAGCACAAGAGAAGTTGCAACTCACCAGCTTCACCCAGATTCTCAGAGATCGAAATCCCAGGAACCAAGTGTAGAAAAGCGAAACTTCATCATCAGGCCCAGCGGGTGATGGTATGAGCAATAAATCAACCAGCGACCCGATCAAGAAAGGAACGATGGCGGACTGAGAGCAAGAAGACACAAAGTTCTTTAGCCATAGCATGAAATAGATTAAAGAAAAATACAAAGGAAACCGCCGCAATTAAAGTTGCTCACCCATAAGAACACAATCAGAGCTTGGCTCAAATTTCGAAGGTGCGTTCTCCCTTTAGTCATGTAGGCAAATGCATCTCTAGAGGCACCAATACTGGTTATTACGACACCAAATCCGACAACAAAAGCAGGCAGATCTAAGAGAAAACATCATCAACAAGTAAGCCAAACATGATAAAAGAAAATATTTGCTTTGTTTACAGCCAGGTCTAACAGTCAAATAACCATGCATCTCTGAACAATCATTACCATTGGATTTCAATCCACCTGCTACTGGCAGCCGGGTGATGGCAAACAAGGCACGCCCAATTGATATTGGAAGAATAAGCAGAGCCGAATAGAATATCACAGCAGTCAACCATGCAAGCACCACATTAGTGGCAACCGAATACCGAGTTATCTTCTTCACTAGCAACACAGTATAATTTGGCATATAAGTTTCGTCGATGAGAAGCCTCAGAAGAAGAACACGAGAAAGTGAATCGGCAACTTTTCGAGGTGCTTGCCAAAATGATAAGCTCTCAGCAGGCCAACTGGAGTAGCAACGATCACACACATTAAAATAAGGTGTTGACTGGCCAATACATCAGATGAAACTAAATTGAATGCTTACGTGATATTTAATGGGAACAACTCCGGTGCCAAACGATCAGCAATTTGAACAGGAACAAAAATAACCGCAGCCATATAGAGAATGCCATGCAGAAGATGATGAGGCTTCTTGACATAAAATTTGTAGAATGGTTCTTCAATGTTAATATCATAGTCGAAAGTGGGAATGGCAACTCCTGGCCTGAATATCTACTCATAAAAAAATACAACACCCATTATATTTATACCCCTGAATCATATACTCCATATACTATTGACATGACGAGGCCACATATATAGTATGACAAATACCTTGTGAAGAAGTGTGGACCATAAGCCGTGTAGATACAAAAATTCGAATCCAATAAGACAATGAAGAGCAGTTGAAGCAAAAGATGAAGCAAACATAAGTTCCAACCTTTGAGACATTGTTGCACCGAACATTTTTGAAGTGCAGATATCAAGCGACCAGCCAAAGAAGAGGGGGTATATTATAAGTCCGTGCAGGGTATTAAGACAAAAACTGGCAACACTGGTAAAACATGTGATCCCTGTGAGGAATATACCAGACAGACTTGTAATGAAAGCTGCGACCGCAAGGCGCTTCCCCCTCAAGTATTGGCCAAAAATGTACAGCCCAGCATAAATTACACCCACAGAAATGATAAACCCGTATCCAATTAGAAGGACAGAAGCTGTCGAAGTGTAGGAGTTGACTTCACCCACATTGCAAGAATCGGAACACAATATGCACCATAGGACGATCCTTCCCAGAGAGAACGGGAGAAACACCAAAACACAAGCAAGGGCCAGGTCGAACATCACCACCTGGTTAGACAAGAATACTGTTACAACTTCTGCAAACAAGTAGAAAACCAAGCATACGAAATTTGAGGTGTTCGTTCGTATTATTTTATATAACACGGCACAGTAGTTTTCTCATGTGACCTTAATTTTAGTTTTGCTACTATTTCATCTAATTATCTGGACACCTCTAGGATGATAAACTTAATTTGAACTGGAGCCATATTGAACCGTAACCAACTCTGAACAAACAAGAAACCATGACAATGTGTGCTAAATGCTGCTCCAATCCCCAAAACAGAAGGGATATAAGAACCTATAATGATCTTATCATTCGCCATAGCATAAAAAAGGCAGCAGATAGAGGAGATTGGTTGAGAAGCACCGAGCATACCACCAAGAACGCTTCAACGGCAAATAGCGCAAGGATTTGCGAGCCATCAAATCCTCCAAACCCCTGACGCCGAGCTTCCAGGCGTGCAACCCAGTGGGAAAATGGAGCTACAGCAAACGGCACATACTCATGTACAAATGCAACCCAGAGCGCGAACAAACCGAGGACGGAGGCAGTAGAGAGGCGGAGTGAGAGCAGGTAGTGTGCTTCATCAAAGGACCTAGCAAGCGCGAGGCGCCATGACCAGAGGTTCCCGATGTGAATGCTGAATTCCGGCACGACGCAGACAGCGAAGATGAGTGGGAGCAGCAGACCAGTGAGCCTGTCCGGCAAGCCCACTATGAACTCGGAAATGGGCAGCCTCGCAGGTGCGTCCGTGGCGTACAGAAGTCGGGTGGAGATGCCGTGGTTGCACACCTGAAATGGTTTTGAAACGATGGAGTGCATCAACTTTAGCAACACATCAAAATGGAACACAAAAAGAATTAAGCACAAAACACACCAACAATATGACAAGAACATACTAATCACATCACAAGGGGGGGGGGGGGGTGATTTTCAGTGAGGAATCATGGTCGTAGTAATGTGCGACGCTCGGCATGCAGTATGAGGGGTTGAAATTAGTTGTAAACAAGATGTGTCTAAACAAAACTGAAAGAAAGGAAACTAAGCGCGCTCCAAGCACCGCGACAGGGTGAAGGGGATCGATCATTCGCGGCGGATATGATGCCGATAACTCGTTACATTGCAACAATATGGCAAGAATGTACTGTTAATCACACTGCAAAAGGGGTACATTTTTAACTTTCCTGAGGAATCACGTCACATAGACATAGACATGTGTAGTGATAAATGACTGAAATTAGCAGTAACATGCATGGGAGGACCATGGATGGAGAGAGAGCCAGAGAGGGGGGAAACCCTAGGCGGATGAGGAGGCGTGAGGCGGTACCTCGCAGCGGGGTTTTCCGCGGGTGGCGATCCACCGGAGCTGGCAGTCGTCGTGGACGAACCTGATGCTGCCGCGGCAGGCGCAGGGGCGGCGCAGGGGGCGGCCCGGCCCGGCGGGGAGGCGGCAGATGCGGCACTGATCCGCCAACTCCTCTTCCTCGTCTCGGAAGTCTTCTTCCGCGGAGAACATCGCCTCGTCCTCGCCTCCGGTGGCCGCCATTGCCGTTGGTGTCTCGTCTCGAGCGCGGCGACGGCGACGGCTTGAGTGAGCAAGGAAGAGTGATATTGGGCCGTCCTTGCGATTCACCAGGTGTGGCTTTCTTCTTCACTCACACGGTCACACCTGGACTATCCTTTGACAGCTAAGGCCGGCCCAGGAAGACTCCGGGTTATTTTTTACCTCTTATTTCGTTTTTCTTCCCCTTACCCTTTTCTCTTTTATTTATGTTACAGTTTTATTTATCTATTTATCAAATAATAATGATGCTACTTCCGTTTTCATGTTTGTTCTTAGAGCATATCCTAGAATTTATGTAAAAAAAATGTCATAGTAGTTTTACGGGGGTGTCCATATAGTTTAGAAGTTCGCAGGTGAGGTCTTTTCCTGTAAAAACTTTCCATAAAAGTGGTTTTTGGCACTGGTGCAATGGTGACGGCGGCTGCAAGCGGACGGCGGCGGCGGGCAGGCGAGCGGCGCGACAACGGTTGGTTGCGGTGTGCAGTGGTCAACGGTGGTACGGTGGGCTCCAGTGACGGTTAGCTGGTATGGCACTTTTACGGAAAGGCCATCTTCCAATAGATGGAGGGGAAGTTTTGAAGGATTTATGGGATTCCGTGATTTTTTTTCACATTTACGGGGCTGTTGGATAGCTTTTTTTACCCAACTTTCTTTAAACGGTGGTTTTTTTATGAATACGGGCATGGTTGATACTTGGCAAGATTTTATACCCATAGGCAAAATTGTCAACACTATTTCTTGGTGTTCAAGCGGAGCGCCCCTCTTGGTAAGCATGAGGACGACATTATTGACTGTTGGCTACAAAATTGTCAACACTATTTTTTTGTGTTCACGATGAAACAATTCAACACCTATTTCTTGATTGCCCTCTCGTGAAGTTACTTTGGAGGTCTGTTCATATAGCCTTTGATATTATTCCTCCTGTTAGCATTGACGCGTTGTTTGGGACATGGCTAAATGGAGTGATTCCTCATTTTGCGTCAAGTATTCGGATTGGAATATGCGCACTTCTTTGAGCTATATGGAACTGCAGGAATGATATGATTTTTAACCGACTTTTTATTATTAACTTCTTGCAGGTTATCTTCAGGGCTACGGCATGGATCCTTACGTGGTCGTTACTCACTCCTACGGGCTCCAGGGAGCAGCTGGCTACTGGGTACAACCGGTGGGAAATGGTAACACGGGCTATATTCAACCGGTTTGGATGCGGTCGCATAATAAAATAGGTCCTTAGTGTCCTTTCATCCGTCCGGTTGTGGCTTTGAGTTGTTTATTTTTATTTTGCTCCTTCTGTGAGCTGTACTTTGCAGATCAGACTATTTGTTTTGTTGAACTTGCTCTAATAAAATGGTCGTATGCATATTTCCGATGCAGAGGCCGGGGATGACCTCCTTTTCAAAAAAAAAAGTGCGCCAGCGCCATAAGGATTGAGTGTGACGTCTAAGTGGAGAGGAGTTCCATGCCTTGAGATGGTTCTTGGAGTCGGCGACAGATTTCCACACTTTGTTAATGAGGAGAAAGAACGTCATTGGCATGTGGTAAAGTCGTTCGGTCAGGTGAAAATAACATCTTAGGGATCTCCAACGCCGACTCTTAAAACACTCGTATACGTGCTGATCGAGCTGTCCAGACGTAGCTCTCCGTCCAACATAGACCGTATTTGTTCGTTGTCGCATTTGCTTGTCTGAATTTTCGCAAACCGAACGCAAACTGGAGGGACAACATTTTTGGGCGCCCGGGTCTCTATCATGTAGGACTCCGATACCTCCACTAGGCCTGCAACCATCGATATAGATAGAAAGCACAAGATTTTGCACGATGAAAGCACGATTTACAAGTTTGAGATTCGGGTCTACACCAATAAGTAACTCTTGGTCTCAAAACATCACATGATACCTGCAGATGTAGATCACCATCACCTATATTAACTATTCTTTCTAGTCAGGTAATATGTACTTTTGAGAAGGTAGTCATGTAATTTTTGACTTGGCCGCTTAAGCACGGATAATATTTTTATACTGTTATGCATGTAAGCATTCATGTATTTTAAGAAATCACCAATTTCAAAAAATTGGCGTGTTAATTAAAAAAACCATAGAACTTTGATTAGAACGATGGGTTCATCAATGCTAATATTTTTATGAAACAATAAGACCTAAATGACGAAGCAAAAATTGTCTGGCTTTGAACATCTAAATATTTGTAGCAAGATGTAATAATTTAAAAATATTCGCTGATGACTGATGGTACACACTGGCAGCCAAAAAAATATGAAAGAAAGCAGAAAAAATAGTTGAAATAAAGGTTAAAAAAATTCACCAAAAAATAGAACTGGAAAGGGGTATAAAAAACAAAAGAGAAAAAGGAAAGGGGAATAGAAGCAGAAAAGCGAACGAACAATGATATAATGGCACGCATTTCTTCTTGGGCCGGCGAATCTACCTAGCCGAGAAGAGAGCAAGAGCGGCCCAATATCTCCCGTGCTGCTGCTTCTCCTACACGATCTCTCGCTCACTCTCGCGGTCTCGCCGCGCTCGAGACGACGGGAAGGCCGATCAATGGTGGTCGCCGACGCCACAGGAGGCGAGGAAGGGGCGAGGATCTCCCCGAAGGGAGGCCAAGGAGAGGAGGAGGCGGAGGAGCAGCTGTGCCGCATCTGCCGCCTCCCCGCCGAGGAGGAGCGGCCCCTGCGGAGCCCATGCGCCTGCCGCGGCAGCATCAGGTTCGTCCACGACGAATGCCAGCTCCGGTGGATCTCCGCCCGCGGAAAACCCCTATGTGAGGTATTTCTCTCTCGATCCCTCCGACCTAGGGTTTCCCCTCCATGCCCCGTATGAAGGAATGATCCTTCCATGCCGCTGTAGATGGTGTGATGTCAAGCTGGATCGTGTGATTCCTTAGTGAAGTGCATTTTGTAGTGTGATCAAATACTCAAATATCAATACTTTCTTGTGATGCTGTTTGCAATGTCAGACTTACTGAGAAGGAGATCAGTGAAAAATGTCCCCTTGTGGAGTATAATTAATTAACATGTTCTTGCCAAATGTCAATATTTTTGCAATGTAGTAGTATGTTCTTGTCAGTGTTGATGTGGTTGCACTCAATTCTTTTTCATATTTCATTTTGATATGATCTAGTATCTGATGCTAACATTGACGCACTCGGTCATGTTGAACCATTTCAGGTATGCAACCGCGGCATCACCACCCGGCTTCTCTACGCCGCGGACGCCCCCGCGAGGCTGCCCGTTTCCGAGTTCATCGTGGGGGCGTCCGACAAGCTCACGGGTCTGCTCCTGCTGCTCATCTTCACTGTATGCGTTGTGCCGGAGTTTTCCATTCACCTCGCCGCCCTTTGGGCCTGGCGCCTCGCGCTCGCCAGATCCTTTGCTCAAGCACACTGTTTGCTCTCCCTCCGTCTTTCTACCGCCTCCGCCCTCGCTTTATTTGCGCTCTGCGTTGCATTTGTGCGCCGGTTTGCTCCATTTGCTGTAGCTCCATTTGCGCGATGGGTTGCGCGCCTAGAAACTCGGCGTCAGGGGTTTCGTGGATTTGATGGCTTGCAAGTCCTTGCGCTACTTGCCGTTGAAGCATTCTTGATGGTATGCTCTGTTAGCAATATATAATCTTGTTCAGGTTAATCAGTTAGTTTCTAGCTAAGTTGATCAGCCCCTAACATGCTCTGCTTCTCAACCAATGTTCTCTGTGTGTGCTTCTTCTTATAAGATCATTAGGTTCTTATATTTGCAGTAAAGCACTAATTAATGTCCTTCTAGTTTGATATTCGTTGTTATATACAATATATGATATGAATGACCACCTCACATTTCTTATGCTTACCTTTTGTACTTATATATTTCCAGAAAATTATAACAACATGCTTTTCTAATCAGGTGGTACTATTTGACATGGCTCTTGCTTGTATTTTGGTTTTTATCCCATTCTCGCTGGGAAGGATAATCCACTGGTGCATATTGTGTTCCAGTTTTTCCAGTGTGGGTGAAGTCAACTCCTACACTTCAACAGGCTCTGCCCTTCTAATTGGATATGGACTTATCATTTCTGTGGGTGTCACTTTTCCTGGGCTGAACACTCTCTGGCAATACTTTAGGGGGGAGCGCCTTATCATTGCAATTTTCATTAGACGGCTCCATGCTAGATTCCTCAGAGAGACCGCAGGTTTTACCACTCTTGCAAGTATTCTCCTGAGCGCATTTATGATGTACCCATTGTTCTTTGGCTGGTTGCTTGATATCTTCACTTCAAAAATGTTTGGTGCAACAATGTCTCAAAGGCTGGAACTCCTGTTTGCGCCATCTTTTGCTTCAGCTTCTCTTCATTGTTTTATTGGACACATCTTTTTGAATCTACGTCTCTGGTTGTCCGTAACTCTTCACAAGGTATTTATCATATTTTTTATCTATATGACCTCGTGATGTTACCAGTATTATAGTATATGCAGTATCTACTAGTTCATGTGTATAATCAGTGTTGTAATTTGTTTATCTTGTGGCTAGATATTGAGGCTGGGAGTTGCCTGTCCCTGTTGCCACATCCACCGTAACCATATTCAGGAACCATTCCACAAATTTTATTTTAAGCGTGCTCTTCTGTATGACGTTATCTTTATGGCAGTAGTAATTTTTGTTCCTGTTCAAATTGCTGGCCAATTGGCACCGGAGCTGTTCCCATTAGATATCACGTAAGTTGTATTCGTTTTTTGTTTCATCTGATTTGTACTGGCCGTTCTTTTTAGAACACTTTAGTTTTAATGTCTGTGGTTTGTGGCTATTAATTTCAGTTGTGCTGCTGAAGGCTTATCTTTATGGCAAGCGCCAAGAAACTATGCCAATTCAATTTCTCGTGTTTTCATTGTGTGGTTTCTCATTAAGGGCACTTCTACAGTCAGATACCTTGAGTCGCTAGTGAAGAAGGTAACTCGGTATTCGTATGGCACCAATGTGGTGCTTGCATGGTCGACTGTTGCGATATACAGTTCAGCTGTGCTCATTTTTCCAATCTCAATTGGGCGTGCCTTGTTGCTTGCCATCACCCGGATGCCAGTAGCAAGTGGAATGGTATCCAATGGTAATGATTATTCATAGATGGTTGTTGGACTTCCTTCGTAAGCAAATCGAGTATTTTTTATCAAGTTTTGGCTTAATTACTTGTCGATATTCCCTCTTAGATCTGCTTGCTTTGGTTGTTGGGATTGGCATCATATTAACCATTATTGCTGCCGCTAGAGATTCAATTGCGTACATGAATGGTGGAAGACCACGCCATCTAGCTTTGAAGTACTCTCTGATTGTGTTCTTATGGGTGAGCTACTTAACTTGCGATGGTTCCCTTTCTATATTTTTTATCTATTCTGTGCTGAAGTTAAATAACTTAAAAGCTGTTTTCTCTCAGTCTATCGCCATTCCCTTCCTGAATGGGTTGCTGGTTGATTTATTTCTAGTATCACCATTCGTTGGGCCTGCTGACGGCTTTTCATTATCCTACATTTGGGCCCTTGGGTTTCTTTTTATGAGAATCTGGCTAAAGCTGGTGAGTTGCAACTTCTCTTATATTGCTTTAGTTTCTCTTGAATTGTATATTGCTCATGTATGTACCAAATTTGACATATCTAAATCGAGAATGATTTGCTACATGGCACTCAAACTATTCGGTTTGTCACGTCTCATTTCATATTGTTAGGTTAGTCAGGTCTCATTTTCAAAGTTCAGTTTTCTTCTTTCCCATTATTAACTCATATCATCCATCTATTTCCTTGTCTCCTATGGGACGCCAAGCATTTGCATAATTATCACTGTTTCTGTTTGCCACAGTTTTGAGTTGCAGCATGCAGCCAATTCCAAACTATTCTCATTAGCTTAATACTTAGGTAAAAAAATAGCAAACATATTTAACTCACCGGATTTTTGTCTTGAAGGTTCAGCAGATAAGGGCCAGACCCGTCCTTGCCTATATCATTGATGAAAGGTGGGTTCCGACGATTGTTCGGTGGAAGGCCGATTGTCTTTCTTGGGAGATATCAATGTTCTGGTTCTTACAAGAAATCTTCCTGCCTATTGCCACGAGGCTACTCGTTGCTCTAGGCGTTCCTTATGTGCTCGCCAAGGGTGTATTCCCGAGATTTGGCTACTCCGCTGCTGTGAACTCAGCAGTCTATCGATTCGCATGGCTGGGCAGCCTCGGCTCATGTGAGCTCTGCTATCTCTTCAAGGTGTTGTGTGCCAAACTCCATGATTCGATCAGGGACGAGCGCTACGTCATCGGGAAGAGGTTGGAAGATGTCCCCCACGATAGCTGAAGGCCCGACTCTTCCCGGAGAATTCTATTTCTAATAGTTTTGTACGGACATGGATATGGTGATATTATGAGTAATAATTAATTTAGACATAGTAAATGGAATAATGAATTTACTAATTAGTGGTGCATTTGGCTTGGATGGATGATCTTGAAATTGGAAGTTGTTGATTGCCACTGTTTAAAGGCATTTTTCTGCCTTTTATGCTCACTTTGTTATGTAACAATTCTTCTCTGGCTTCGCGGACCGTTATCCTCATCAAGGCAATTTTTTTGGGTAGTTATCAACTTATCATATGATCAAATAATTTGTCCATGTAAATATGAACAGTAGGAATTTTTCATTTGGTCATCGGAATTTGCACCATGTCTGTCTGAATGTCTCCGTACAAACTGCACCATATATTCTTGAACTGCCTCCGCTGTCAGCATGCACCATAAAATATATTCTTTCTGAGCACAAATAGGGAAGCATCTACCTATTCATATATATATTTTTGTGGGATATTCATATTATTTTTAGAAAGTGCGGCTATCATTATAGAAAAAGCGAGGAAGGTTTTCCTAACAAAACATCAATTAGCAAACGATTTGGTTGAATTTTTGGTTGCTCATGAGTTGTCCAACATTAGCAAAGAAAACGAACTAGAGTTGACAAAAGAGTTTCATGACAAAATGTTGGCAATTATCGAACAAATACCAAGTTTTCGGTTATTGCCAAAAATCATGTAGGGTACACTTTGGTCACAGTCCAAACATGCCAGAGTGACGACAAAACACGCGCGCGCGCGCGCGCGCACACACACACACACACACAAGAAATGTCCTTGTTAGAATTTGTGACATCTTGCCACAAAAGTTTTGCCCTGGAATGGGCAAATTTGATGCCTAGCTCCAAGATAAACTTGCCTAAACTCAGAGAAATTCCAGGCTGATTGTCTGAAACACTAGGCTAGTCTGCCGAAACAAACATGTTTGTATGTATGTATGTATGTATGCCAGCCTTTTGACAGTGACAAAGCATACATCTGTTACTGAAAAATCTCGACATAATCTGCAAGGCATTGCAAAAATTAAGGCAACCAACAATTAATGTTTCTAGCAAAAAAAATGGTTGCTTGGTTGTCTTGAATGTTGGACAACTCATGAGCAACAAGATGGTCTAGGTTGTCTTGAATGTTGGACAACTCATGACCAACTCATGAGAAATAAGATGGTCTTGGTTGTCTTGAATGTTGGACAACTCATGCGCAACCAAAAATTAAAGCGGCCACCAGTCGTTTCTCCTCGGCCTATAGGATGCAGCCAGCAGTCGACAGAAAAAAGGAGCAGAAATTTACAGACATCAGTTCAGTGCAACAAAAAAAGGAACAACGCTGTCGAACTGACCGACCGATACAACCTCGGTAACTTCCACATGGGAAACTGCATCCACTTCTACAAGTTTCACCATAGATTTATATGCCTAGCATCATCTCGATAACATGGCCTATGTGTATTCCTATGTATGCATGCTATATATAAGTATAACTGTTAATATCACCAGATCCCTGTCCCTGTGAACTACTGAAAACGGAGTTCCCCGCCTTCACCTGCCGTCGGCGATGTCTTCCAACCTTTGCCCAATGACAATACGCTCATCCACGACATAATTATAGAGATCAAGGACGTAGAAATCCCAGAACTGCCCCACGAAATCGCTGAGCGGGCGGAAGCCCCTGGCGAATCTCGAGAAGACACCCCTGGCACATATATTAGAAAAAAAAAATGGTTTCCGTCATGTAAACCATAATTTAGAAGAAGACACACATATATATCTTGGAAGAGCTTAAAGAGACACATGACAAAATCCTGAAACTACCGCGTATCCGGTAAGCATCAGAATCGAAGTCCCCGTAAATCAACAGTCAACACCGAACTTAGAAGAAAGTGAAAATTAGAGTATATCAGAAAATGAAACAAAACTACAGGCCGGGTTTACGTACCCAGTAGTATGAAGAAGCCCAGTGGAAGTCGCGTCCAGTGAGAAGATAAACCCATATCCAATTAGGAGGATAGGAGGTGTTGTAGTAAAGGAGTCGACTTCACCTATGCACAACAGGATTATCCTTCCAATTGTGACAGAGATAAATGCCAATGTACAGGCCAGAACCATGTCAACCGATGCCACCTGATTAGATAGGCATATGTTAGAATTTTGTAGGGACATGTAAAATGACAAGCAGAAAAAAATAACATACTACCAAGAAGGAAAACTGAAGGACGCGCAGCCCGAGGACCTGGCAGCGGCCCCGGCGTCCTCCGTATTTTGCGCGGAGCGCGTTTTCCGCCCAGAGCACGAGCTGAGAGAGCGCGGCGGGTCGGCAGGAGCGGACGGTGAGTAGACGGAAGGCCTCGGCGCGGCTCCCGGAGAGCGCGAGGCGCCATAGGTAGAGGCCGGTGAGCGTCCAGATGATCTTGGCCGTCAGGACGAGGCACAGCGGCAGTACGATGAGACTCGCAAGCCTTGCCAGGGCCGGGGCATCCGCGCCGTAGATGGGGCGGATGGAGATCTCGTGTCCGCATACCTGATCAATCAACCAAGCGCGTCATCACTTCATCCGGCATTGCACAGCTAAGAAAATGTTATGAGATGTTCAGATCAGCCTAGCGACTGCCGGCGTAGTCGGTGTGAAATGTTCAGACAACGCATCATCAGTGTGAGCATTTTATTACACAAAGCATCATCATCTGAAATGTTCATAGTAGCATCGCCATCGATCAAGCGCATCACCAGGCACTGCGCAGCTAAGGGAAATGTTGTGAAATGTTCAGAGTTCAGAGTTCAGACTAGCCACTGCCCGTGTATAGTCATTGTGAAATGTTCAGACATGGCATCACCAACGTGAACATTTTCCGCCGGAATCGAACAGGTGTGAAAAGGAACTGAGCGCGAGCACGGCGGCGAGACGGATCTGCCGGAATCAGGGAGGGAGGGGCGACGAGGGGACGGACCAAATTCATGGCAGGGAGAGGGCGGAAACACTAGGCTGGGGAGGAGAAGAGGGTACCTCGCAGCGGCTCTGGCGGGTAGCGTCGAGCCACCGGAGCTGGCAGTCGTCGTGGACGAAGCGGATGGTGCCGCGGCAGGCGCAGGGGTGGCGCAGCGGGCGCCCCGGCTCGGCGGGGTGGCGGCAGATGCGGCACTCCCGCTCCTCGTCCCTGGAGCCTTCCGCCGCCGTCTCCAACCCGGCGGACGCGGCGGCGCCCATTGGCAGAGCTTGGAGGATGGCGAACGGCGACGGAGAGCGAGAAGGAGGAGTGGGGTTTTTGGTTGGCGGACAGGGGAAAGAGAAGAGGAAGACGCGGCTTCCCCCCAAATCCAAAGAGAAATAAGAAAAGAAAACAGAGGAGGACGCGGCTTGCCCGCCTAAGTCCCTCTCCATCCATACTCCCTTCAAGTTCAACGGCTGGGATTAATCCCCATCGTCCACACCTTTTGGTAGTGCTTAGGCTAGCCATAATGGTGGTATCTTAGTTGGTATCATGCGCTCAGGAACAGCAAACATGCTGATGTCGCAGAGAATTAAAGAAGAAAGAGATTAGGATACATATGTAGGTACAATATCATAATAAATGATATGCTATTTTGTGCCATGCATGGCGATTAATATGACACTACTTTATGATACAATGCACCAGGAAGGTTTATGATACAATATGCATGATGTTAGTATATGATACTTTCCACTATGAGTAGCCTTAGAGCCAACCTTGACTGTAAAGTTTGAGTAAATGGCATAAAGCCATCACATTTAGGGCCAAGGTTTCAGTTTACCATCATTATTATTTCTTTTTTTCAAAGGACAATTCCATTTCAACAGTGTTTAGTGGCAATGGCAACATTAACACATCGACGGTCTCTAACATGGGAACAAGATCGTCTGACATAAACAGAGCTATTGCCGAGGGACGTCGTCCATCAGACATCCGACCACACACTAGCTATGAGCACCAACCATCGCCCCTTTCGCTCGAGTGGAAACGAAAACAAGCGGGCCCAGCTCCGTTCGTCGGCCACTCAACTGTAGTCTCGCCTCATCGAAAAAAAAAACACTCTCCTCGCATTAGGGGACCTAACATTTTCTGGAGACCACAAGCTTTAGATTCTTGTTTGAACAGGTGTGATATGTTCAATCTACACTATTGCTCTAAGGGGCGTACTGAAAATGTTGTCTTCCCTAGAGGGATTGATAAATTGAAGGCCCTTCAGACACTAGGTGATGTCAATGTTTCTCATTGCAGTGGAAAGATCACTCTTAAAGAGCTCGGAGAGCTTACTCGCCTGTGTAAGCTTAAAGTGGCTGGTATCGGCCTCGGAAACAGTAAACAGTTGTGGTATGCCACTGCTGGTCACAATCAACTACTCCCTCCAATCGGAAATAAGTGTCGTGGTTTTAGTTCAAATAGTTCAAACTTAAACTAAAACCACGACACTTATTTTTTATCAAAGGGGGTACAATCTTTGTCAGTTAAAATAGAGGATTCGAGCTGTGTTGGATAGATAGTTGTTTTGGGCGAGGGTGTGTTGCCACCAAGCAGCCTCGAGAGCCTCATTGTGCAAGGTTGGCTAGTCAATCGAATAGAATGGATCCATAAGCTTTCAAAATCTCTCCAAGTTGGTACTAGCACATCGCAAATTGAAGCAAGACGATGCCATATATACTAGCCCTTCGGTTTCTTCCAAACCTTACAGTTCTACGCCTGAGGTATGATTCATTTCAAGGGAGACATCTCCATTTCTAGAGCTCTCATTTCTCGAGCCTCGTGGTGCTGGAGCTGAGTTGCTTACATGCCGTCCATACTGTGTTGTTTGACAAAGGCGCAATGCCTCTGCTACAAATTTGTCAGTGCTGGAAACTGACTGCATTCTCGAGGCTCGTAGCAGAGCATATGAAGCACGTCAGAGTGAATGTTCAATGACTACACTCGCTTCTCTCTATATGTGTCCCAACATGTTTGCTCTATTATTCTACTACACATACAGTGAGGATTGTGCCTCTGGTGGTGAATCCTAGGGTTACAAGTCTGGTACCGCAATGCTTATATTTTTTCAAACAGTTGTGAAATATTGTTGGCTATACTCTCTTTCTGTATCTGGTGTATGTACTTGCTTCTCTATTATACCATATACATACAGTGAGGATTGTGCCTCTTTTCTCCCGTCGAATTTCATAACTGTTTCTCTCGTGGTAATTAGCAGAATTACAAGCCCGTGACTTGACTTCCTTATTTATTTATTTATTTTTCTTTGAGCGAATGCGCATCATAGAACTACTAATTGATGTATTTCATTTGTTGATAATAAACAGAATGTCCTGTCGTTCAGCCTAATCCAGCAGGACAGTGATGCAGTAGAGGTGTCGCTCAAAAACCAATACAGAGCACTTATTTTGCAGTTCATTGTGTGTGGCAGAACACCGAATGTGATGCAACACAATATACACACTTATTGCAGCTAGAATAGGATGCTACCTGTTACTTGCTGAGGCCAAAACAAACATAAAGGAAATTCCTGAAGACTGCTCTAACAGCACCTGTGCAGCAACAAGTTTCCAGAGTCACCAACTATACAAAAAAGACCAGAAAAATGTGTATTAACTTCACAGTTGACAAACTTGGTGTTTCCTCTGTGAGTGATTCTTTGAAGTGCAGTAATTTCAGTGCGAAAAAAGAACAGTATCACGTTCTCTGGCCGTTTTGAAGATCACCAGATACCAGAGTATCATCAAGTACAACAATTAAGGTTTCAATTTTAAACTTCAAAAGGCTACTAACAGGAATCTAAAACATTCAAGTGGAGCAGGCAGCTGAGATATCATCCTCACAAACTTATTTCATCTTTTCTCTTTGAAAAAAAAAACATCACACAAAATTCAAAGAACCAGGATAGTACTCCCAAGTTACATAACAATCCTGCAACTTATGACTGAATCTTTGCCATCCCTCATGCGTGCTTGCTCTTTGTGACTCAACAGGATATCAGGGCCGCACACCTTCATAACCCGGCCACGAGACCTCAGATGCCAGCAGACCAATCGTGGATTTTGCCTTCTTGCCTGCCAATAAGCTGAGGATCCAACAGCAACCCTGCCTACCAAAATTATATAGACATAGTTCTTGCTTCTATCACATCAGACATGGTAATATTGTGGCTACGGCAAGTCAACTTCTAGGCATTGAAATTTTGCTTACCTAGCGCACCGGTAATTCAGTTTTTTTTCCCCTCTTACAGCAACAATTTTCTTTTCTAATAAAAGTCCACAATCATGCGCTAGAAAAATGAATATATGTTGTACTTTTTTCAAAATGTTTTGACACAAGAGCAGTCGGCACCTCAAAGCTAGATCAAGCCAATAGCAGTGGCAGTTCCTGCATCAAAGAATAAGAATCCTCATCAAATCATGGCATAGCGACAGTATCATGGATCAAAGAAAGTTGTATCAATTAATGGCATAGCGACAGCCCATGGTGGCAGGCTCCACGTGGCACCCTCGGCTTAGACACGAGCACTGGATTGGTGCCGAGTCTACAGGATTCAAGCTCGAGATGCCACAAGAACTGAAGATGGATGCTATATAGGTTAGTACCAGAGCAGCTAAAGAAGGGCCAAAAATATGAGTATGAAGATGTTACCAAATACTAACAGAGAGTGGTGGGCTCTAGTCCATAGCATGGTCCCTGCGATGGTATCTGACACAAATAATGGAGTACTCAATTAGCAACCGAAATGTATACAGAGAACAAACTCTGGAAAATTGTGCCACTGTGGCCCAAAAACCTGTATACAGAGAACAAACTCCGGATTATTAACCCTTCAGCCAAGAACGGAACAGAGTATATGACTTTACCTTTCACAGCTTGGCAGCTCGAGCCAAGCGCACCCGCACAGGTGAATATCCAAGCCTCAACTTTCATTCCCTTGACTGCTAGTGTATATAACTAAAAAGTACATAACTTTCAGCTTAGGTTTAATTTTGAACTCCTACACAACTTTATATTTCCACAACATGATTGGTGCAAAAGTACATAACTAAAAAGTATCACCAAAAACTGTAACCGTTCTTCCAGCCCGACGTTTACAACGGGCAGGGGCCAACTGTAAAAGATATTCTACTGCATGAAGAACGGGATTACAAAGTTATCCATCTTCTCTTTTCTCTCAAGCTCCTCCTTAGCGATCTGCTTCAGCGTAGTCCACCCTCTTCTTGCCCGCTTCCTTGAACTGCCAGCTGCCTGATTAGTAGAATCACCTGGCGCAGATTTGGTATTCGGAGCTGACTTGCTATAACTTCCAGGGGCCTTGCCAGCAACTGAACCACAATTCTGCGCTTTGCTGTTCAGTGCACTTCTTGTCTTCAATGCTTCTGCTGAAGCTATAGGAGCAGTCGCTTCCGCCAGTTTGTTCTTCTGAGGAGTAACAAAGTTTGACCCAGCTAGAAATTCTGCTTGACAAGTGACATCATGTTCACATGTACTAGTATTTGTAGAAGCCGCGGGCTCAATTCCATTCACACGTTTATCATGTGCGCTTTCTACTTCGATTTTCTGCAGGATGTCTTTGTGTGCAGCCGCTGACTGACCACGATCCACCATTGAGAAAACGGCCCCTTTCTCCATTTTATAATCTTCAGGAAGATTAGATTTAGGCCCATTACCTTGTTTATCCTTTTCAAGAGTGGATATTTTCAACCTGGATGATTCCAGTTGCGAGGCTGCTGTCACAGAATGCTCGATCCCTTTTTAGTAGTTACTGTTGGCACGTTCATATGTTCTGCTTTCAACATTGTGCTAACAGGCTTTCTTGATGATAACAGTCCCTTCACGATGCCCTTTCCACTACCCCGCACCAGGTTTTGGTCTCCACAGAAATGGCATGCATAGACAACACTGTTTTGGCCACGATTTGACTTCTTGCGCCGCTTTGCTTTCCTTTTGTTGTTCTTTATGCGGATTGTGCAGTTGAAGCCTGGCTGTAAGATTGATTCACACCTGCAATATTTGAATAATCTTTCTTCAGAGGTCCATATAAGGCTTATTGATATGGACACAGGTACAAAAATAGAAAATAAAATGCAGCACAACTAACAAACAGCAATAACAATGTACATAATCTATAAACGTAGAAGAATATCGTAGACCCTTCAACCTGGCCGCTGATAAACTTAGGCCCTGTTCGGAACTTCCCCGCTCCACGGAGTAGAGGAGCTGTGTTTTGGCAGCTCCGTCAAATTAAGCTAAAGTATGGTCCGCACCGGGAGCGGAGTTAAAGGAGCCGAGAGGAACCGAACAGTCCCTTAGTGTAGATTGGAGATGTTCTTTACAGAGTTGGTGCTAGTGTTGTGAGTTCATATATTCTGAAGGACCATTTTTGCAAACTTGCTAACTGAAAGGAGTCTGAAAATGTACCGGTGTGAGCTAAACACATAAGTCCAAATATTCCTCACACACAAAAGTTTTTATCAGCATTACTACAAACTGTAAGGCGCATAAAAATAAATTGATATATGCATACATACATAGCACTATAACAGATCTCAAAGGTTAAGCAAGACAGACAAACTATGTGGTAATTTGCTCTAAGCCAGAATACTCATACAACATTATCAACACAGTTTTTTATTTCCAGTTCTTCTATGCTAGTAAGCTCACATTTGACAATAAAAAGATCCAGAACAATCAGCTATGGTGCATTACGGTAAAGAACCAATGTAACATGCAAAATGTTGGCCCTGCAAAATGGACGACCAATAACCTTCCCATGTAAAAGTGAAAACAAAATTGAGGTACATCTAATTCGCTCAGTAAGACAGTAATTATTCTGCCCATGTGAACCAAAGATAAAAACTCGGATAATAAGCCTGAAGCCTTCCCATTTTATTCCAATCAAAGATTATCAGCAACAGGCCAACAATACAACCATCATATCAACCAAGAAAGCATCTACCATATTGCTCTGGAAACAGGGGCGGAGCCAGGATTTGGACATGGGGGGGGGGGGGGGGGGGGGGCGAAGCAAAGTTGAAAAAAAAATACCGCTTCATTGCTATAGAGTATAAACATGTGGTAGCTACATTTGAATTAGTTATACAATCTCGGTGATTTTCAATAACATAAAGTATATTAACAATTTCATTAGAAGAGAATTCAGTTCTAAATTCCTTTCGAAGCAAGTTTTCATGCAATGCTCAAGCAAGTCATCTCTCATTTTACTTTGAAAACATGCCCTCGACAATTAAGCTGAAATAATATTTCTGGTGTTTGACGACCCTTTTCTCTTGATAAATATAAATCTTAAAAATGACATTACAAGTTACATAATTAAAAAAAATTGAAATTTGATGCACAAATTTGATAGGTATAAGGTGGGAACTGATCGAGATGAGCAAGCAGTTGTTAGTTGTGCTAACCTTGGCTAGTTGGCCGGAGAATTAACGAGCTCATGATCACGCCGACGTCGCCTCTGTTCTAATCTGGAATTGATCGCCAAAATTTGCTGGAAGAGTGCGAAGTAGCAAGGATGTACGGCAAAGCCAATTTCCTTGATCGTTTGTTCAGTTGCTAAATTGTGCAGATCCAATATCATAATGCAATAACTATAATTAATAGATTAATTCACTATTTTATAGTCAACACTAACACACCATACTAGGATAGTAGTAGGATTTTAATTCATAATAACTGATGGTTACACGTACGAGCTAGTACCTTCCTCTATCTGATCTTCATTTCTTCCGGTAAAACTCTGATCTAATGAAGCCTCCTCCTCCTGCCTTAGTCCTTAGACACTGACAAACAGCGGACAAAGACGAAGATCAACGCAACCGATAGGATAGGGGCGACGACGTGGTAAGCACCTTACCTGAACGGGAGCGGCAGCGGCAGCCGGCGGCTGGGCGGCAGTTGCAAACAACGCCCTAGACCCTAGTGCGAGGAGCCGAGGATACGATCAAAGAATTGATCGCATGGGGGGCAAAGAACAAAAGGCCACAACCACAAAACAATGACATGGGCTATTGGGCTTCGGTATAGGATATTATATTACTACTTATATGGGCTAATTCCCCCCCCCCCCCCTGTCTCCGCCCCTGTCTGGAAAGCTCATATAGACATGCTACTTTGCTAGAACAAGCATTTTTCCGAAAACAATGTAATGCTAGTATGATACACATGTCAAACACAAATAATTACAACTCCAATCAAATATTATCAGAAACAGGTCAACAATACAACCATCATGTCAACCTAACAGACAAAACATGCTAATTGCTCTGGAAAGCTCACATAGGCATGCTACTTTGCTAGAACAAGCATTTGTCTGAAAACATGTGATGCTAGTATGGTACACATGTCAAACACAGATAAATTATAACAGAAGTTAAAATGAGAAGATAATAGTCAGATCGATACGGTCAAATAACTAGACAATCGAATGCAGAATTTTTAAGGCCACACAGTAAGCTCTAACTCTCACCTCTGGCAAAGGAAGGTGGAAGCACCTATGGGGATCCCGGCCGCCTCGGCGTCCGTGGCGAAGCGGCGGCCCAGCAGCGCTCCGATCGAGCCAACTCCCGCCTCACCGCTTGCCCACGCCCCCAGCCGCTGCAGGTGCTGGACCCTCAGCAAGGAGGGCGTGTCGGCCTGCGTCTTCCCGGAGGTCTCCTCGCGGAGCGACATGGCCTGGTTCATGGACCTGGACTCGAGGAAGGGCCAGCGTTGCCCGGCTTCTTCCCCATGTAGAAAATTTTCTGGTTATACAGAGGGTTAATTAGTCAGATAAATCTGGGTATCTACTTCAGCACAAGATAATGCGTGTTGCACTACATTTCCCCACATCTAAGAAACCTAAATGGCCTAATAGAAATAAATCCACTCAGAAGACGCAAATAAGATGAAAAACAGTAAAGAGAGAATATATTTATTATTAGTGGCACGAAAATGTCTATAGCATTTGTTTCCCACGAGATATTATAATCGTACATTGATGAACGAAATCAAACTAGTCCCTACGAATTCTCTACTCTAATATAATGCTATTTGGTGGTAATTCGCTATAGTATCAATTTGAGTTCAAGATATGAATGAATACACAGGAAACAGTAAATGAAATACACCGGAAACACTAAATGAAATTACCAAGAACGGCGCCAGTCAGGGGAGCCAGCGCGGGAGGCGGCAGGCCGGCAGGGAACAGCGCAGGCGCGCGGCGGCGAAGGGCGTCAGACCTGGGGAGGGGCGAGGCCGGGACGTCGACGGGCAGTGGACGGCGGCCGAGCAGGCGGCGGCGCGTGCGTCCAATCCTTTTTTTTTAGGGGCGTGCGTCCAGTCGTGCGTGCGTTTTTTTTTTTTTTTGAGACAACAGTCCTGCGTGCGTGTAACGGTGTTAGGTCGCCCAGTCAAGCCAAGCTTTGGGCCTCCCTTTGACAGTCTGAGTAGGCTGAACTCTGGCCCATGAGAAACTCTATAGGTGAGGAAAACTTCACAGGCCGGGCCTAGACCCACTCCGCCCGGTACAAAGATTTCTGTTCAGTAGTTTCTTTTGTATTAAAAAAAGAAAAGCAAGCAGCAGACTACATCTCTCACCCCTGATTTTTTTTTTGGAATTTGTTGAAATTTTCTAGTATTTGTCTTGATTTTTTTTCTGACTGGGCGCAGATGAGCCTGGGCACCGAAACGCCGCACTAAAAAATTGCACACTATTTACACAGAAAATGGCATTTATATAATGTAAGAATAAGCATATAATAGTGAATTTTTCATAAAAAAGGGAAGTTTCCAGAAAAAGGAATGAACTAGTAGCGTTGATATTAGCATTAAAGAAGAAATAAAATAGAAACTAAAAACTCAAAATAATGAAGTTTTCTAAGAAAGAATACATTAGTGGCTTTGGTATTACCCTTTAAGAAAAACGGAATTGAAATAAAACCTAAAACAAAATCAAAATAAAGAGGATTTGTGAAAACATGCACTTAAGGCGCTATTTAGGATTTGCCAAAATTCCAATTCTTCGTACCACCCTCTTGCTTGCCTAAGGTCGCTGGCCCACGAAGAATCTGCGTCATTATTATTGGACCCTGATAAGTCCAGAATGTTCGGATTTTGCCATGGCAAATCGAACGTTTTTTATGGCAACTTTAGTTGACGCAAGGATGCCAAGTTTAATTGGTAAGCATGGCAATTCCGCCTACAGTTTATTTTTAGCCAGAACTTTTCATGTGTGCCAACTAACACACAAACCGCCTTCTCGGTAGTAAGAACAGCTTAAATATAACAAATAAGTTTGTGCTTCATCGAGCCAGTCTAAAATTATTCAGCACATAATGCAGACATCATCTCATCCGGGTCGACAATTTTCACGGCGCACCGTCCACATCACCTGCAAACACAGGAGAAATAAAACATGCTCAACTTGGCCTGATCGAAAGAAAACCAGAAATCAAGCAAGCAATGGATAGGCTGTGCATGAGAGAACAAATAAGACAAAATTTCACATTGACACTCTACAAATACAACATGCAAGAAATTTAGCACAGGAATAGGATGTAGGCGCACAACTTTCCTAATTAAGCATAAAAGGAGGCAGGCTAAAGTTTCATCTCCTCAAAGATATGAAACCTGGTGTAATACTAACATATAATCAGCAAGAAGTATTCACGGATGAGACAGAGAATTGAAACAAAAGTTAAGGCAAAAGCATACGGTGTCAAGAGATCGGCACCTGTGGTATAAAAGCCAATGTAGGGGAAGACAGTTGCAGGGACTTGAGCCTCGAAAACTTTGTTGCACCGCATTGACTTGAGCTCCACTGCAAAGACACCCTCTCTCGTCCACATAAAAAACATATCATCGTCCTCAATGAGACCCAATATCCTGACCGGACGCCCACTGGCAGAATGATTATTTACCAACGGCACCGATGACACATTCGGTGGAAGGAATGCATCCAACTGAATGGTCCTGCGCAGCACCCATTCCATAACACCCTCTGGACCTGTCTCCCGAGCCCATAGGCGCAGGTTGAACTCCGTCAAGGCAGCAAGGCCTAGCCCACCGTCCTCTGCCTTCATGATGTGGACATTCCTTCTGTACACACTATGTGTATCTTCTGGGCACTCAATATGGTATAATTTACGCGTATCCAACTCAAAGGCAAGGATATATTTCGACTTCAGCGGCCAGTACAAGATGTTCCCAACAAGGACACTAGGCCTTGAATCAATATCAGATGGTGTTGGTGAAGAAACCATCTGGTGCCAGCTGCTACTCTCTGACGAGTATCTACAGGCATAGGCATAGCGTGTGCAAGTGAATACCCACACTACGAGAAAAGGGCAAGAGTGGCAGTCACCACTGTCCTTGTGGCCAGCTGCACAAAGCACTGTAGCTTGGCTCTCAGGAACAATGCCATGATTAAAACGCCGATCAGCATCCGGAGTAGCCGGCACATATTGCCTGTTGCCAGTCATGGGGTTCCATACCTGGAGCTGAGTCCAAGTTGAGCTAACGAGGAGGACAAGGCTGTGGCGGCAGCCAAGGACCTGCCAGCAGGGGTCAGGTAGGGAGAAGACTGCCGTTGAGACACAATTAGGAGGGTCCCCTGTGGGGATAAAACGGGGGATGCTAGTGGAGTTGCTGAAGAAGCAAAGCACAGGAAGTTTGTGATGAAGTGTGCGAAAGCGGCTGACGAATTGGCGGTTTTTGATGAGGCAGTGCCATCGCTTGCAGACAAGGGACGTGCGAATCAGGCAGGTGGGGTGTGCTGGGAGGCAGAGAAATATCTCGATGAGCAGATCATCTGGCAGCTGGCTTGATGAGGCAGGGAACAACCCCGAAGGGTCCATCATCTTCCTGATCTTAGAGCAGTTCTAGCAGTAGTAATATTTCAAGGTTTGTTGATTCTTCCAATCATACATCCCGGTATCTCGACTTACTTCAGTTTGCTTCAGAAACACATGCGCAACTGCTTTAACCTCTGCTTCTCAACTGCTGCTACAGTTATTCTGGCAAGAGGTCGGGAACAATTGACCTGCGCATCAACAAACTCTGCCAGTATACAGAGCATTGAAATTTGTTAGCAGCAAATTCACAAATACAAGGCCTGTACTGAAACAAATAAACATGTGTTCTGACGTTTAGCCCATATTTTTCATGTCCACTATCCAGTTTAGGATAATCAAATCCGGCAAGACGTGTTTAAAACAACACATCTTGCCAGTATAAACACAGAATTACTAGAAACAGATTCGGGAAACAGAAAAACTAGAACAAAAACCTAGGATGCATAAGCCGGCTGTCCGGATGAGCATCAGTAAGCTGCAGTGAGGATAAGCCTCTGTATTTCTAGCAGCCTTTGTTCGTTAGCTATTTGATTGAGTTCAGTTGTTATGTGAAACAACAAAATATTTGCAGATCCACGAGGTCCTACATAGGGTTGATACTAACTAGCATAAAAATCTGAGTTCGGATGCATGTTGTCGATGCATCGGAGGTAAACTGAAAATCTCTAATCCGAGCGCAAATTTCATATGCAAAAATCAGAGTTGATGGGTCAGAGGAAGGCAGGGCGGCCGGATCTGGGACGGAGGAGGAGAGAGCGGCTGACCTTGTTGTCGGGGCGGGGCGGATGGGTCCAGCGGCGGCTCGCCGGCGGCGTGGGAGTCGGCGGTGGGTCGGCGGAACTTGGAAGGGGAGGGAGGGGCGGAGGCAGGGCTCTTGGGGCGTACTTGAAGACTTGCTGGGCTTGGACGACATGGGCCGTGACCCATCTGGACTCGAAAGAGGAAACCGTGCAGCATCCGAGAGGACGAAAGAAACATAATTGGGCGTGCTAAAAAAGAGAAGAGAGAAAGATTCCCAGTCCTATGCATCTTATCTTCTTGGAAAAAACTTACCTTCAACCGGCTGAAAACAGTGTCCGTGTCCGCCGCCTTCTCCGCGCTACACGTGGCGCTGAGGGTACGCAAAGCCTATCTCCTTTCCTTTCTCAACCTTATCTCCTCGACCTTCCTCAGCCACGCTCCTCCTCTTCTTCTCCTGCCTCCATCCCGCCCAAGTTCCTCCTCCGCCGCATCTGAAACAAGATCTGGAGCCACGTCCGCCGTCCCCGGGAGCACCAGTGTCCGCGTCCATCGTTATCCCGCTGCTCGGGGAGCACCGGCGTGGACAACCATGGTTGCCGCCTCCTCAAGCTCAGTTTCCCGCTACAAGTTTTCTGCAACAACGGTGCTTATACATCCCTACAGCCACGCTCGCCTCCCTCATCCATGGCTGCACTCGCTTCCCCATCCGTGGCCGTGCTAATTTTGCAACATGGGTCCTGTTGCAGAAAATTAGATGCGGCAGAGATGTTGTTTTAATTTTTGCAACAAGGGTCTTGTTGCAAAAAATTAGACGCAACGAAAGTTGTTGTTGCAATTTTTGCAACAAGGATCTTGTTGCAGAAAATTAGACGCATGAAAGATGTGCAGAAAATTAGATACTTGTTTCTGCAACTCGACCGATGTTTCAGGAAAATTGTAGAAGGTGAGGTTTCGCAACAAGGTCTTGTTTCAGGAAATCAGAGAAGACCAGACCTTGCAACAAGAGCATCGTTGCAAGAAATTAGAGAGGAGGATTGGACGGCTCGCGTCACGCATCGAATGGCTCGCGAGACGCTTGTTTCTGCAACTCGACCATTGTTTCAAGAATTAATGGGTCAGGGGAGGAGACCGAGCCGCGCGCCAGAAGCAGATCGAACGGTTGCGCGTGCGTACATCGAACGGCCGTCGAGGTGGCGGATATTTCATACAGATCACCCGGCGGACGCGTTGCGTCTCCCTATCTTCTTTGTCTCAAAAAACAATGCATCTTATCTTCTTCCGAATATCCAATTCTGATGTACGGACTCATCTACACATGTGAACAGTAAATTTAAAAAAAATACTAGAAAAATTCACAAAATGTCGATTGTTTTGGCATGGAAGATGTTTGAGTGCAAGCCAAATTCTAAAGCATTTAGACATCTGAATAGCTCTCAGCAAAAAAATAAATAATCAAATACAAACAGTAAACTTTTTCACAGGCCTCAAATTTTTCTTTTTAGCAGAGAGCTACTCAGGCATTCAAATGCTCTGAAATTTGGCACGGACATCCGCACTCATGCATCTTTCTTCAGAAAATGTATTTGTTCATTTATTCCCAGTCCTATGTATCTTCTTATTCTACAAAAGAAAATCATCGTCTTCTTCCTCGAAGTGTAGCTGCTTTCCACAAGGCATAGGATTTCTTATGTAAACAGGTATATGTTGCAACTTGTATCCACCTCACATCCGAGCAAATCACCCCGGCGGTAATGGAGATTGTGTTATAGACTCTGAGTGCGGCCAACGGCGTGCTGCTCTACCATCCCTCCATATCACGCTGGAAGCAGGGAGGTTAGGGAAAAACTATTCAGGGACAGAACTTTAGGGGAAATTGCAATGGAGTCTGAGGAAGTTGTGGATTAAGGGGTCCTCGGGGTGCCGGCCTATTGAATATGGGCCGGAGTGGTGAAGCCGCATAGCGACAGAAGATCTATGAAGCCGTGGTGTGCCCTCCAAGTTAAGGATAGACAAGATCTTTTTATCCCTTATTGTAATCGATCTCTGGTAACCCTAACCCTATCGGTGTCTATATAAACCGAGTGTTGTTGTCTTTAGGAGGGGGAGACATGTTGGGAAACATTGCATGGAAAACAAAAAATTTCTACGCACACGCAATGATCTATCCATGAAGATGCATAGCAACGAGGGAAAGAGTGTGTCTACGTACCCTCGTAGACCGTAAGCGGAAGCGTTTCACAACGAGGTTGATGTAGTCGAATTTCTTCGCGCTTCAACCGATCAAGGACCGAACGCACGGCACCTCCACGTTCTGCACACGTTCAGCTCGGTGACGTCCCTCGCCTTCTTGATCCAGCAAGATGTCGAGGTAGTAGATGAGTTCCGTCAGCACGACGGCGTGGAGACAATGATGGTGAAGTGATCTCCGCAGGGCTTCGCCTAAGCACTACGAAAATATGACCGGGGTGTAAACGGTGGAGGGGGGCGCCGCACACGGCTAGGCAATTGTCTGTTGTGTGCTAGGCGCCCCCTCCCACATATATATAGGTGGGAGGGAGGGAGGAGCAGCCAAGGGGGCGCCCAAGTAAGAGGAATCCTATTTGGGGTCTCTCCCAATCCGCGCCCTCCTCCTGCCTTGTATAAGTGCGGGGGAAAGGCAGGGGAGGGTGGCGCCCCCCCTTTCCTTTCCCACTTGAGGAGGGAAAGGAAGGAGGGGCCTACCCTCCCCTTTCCTTCCCCTAGGGCATGTTGTCCAAGGAAGGGGCGCATCAGGAGCTGATTTGTCCACCCCTTTGGCCCATTAGGCCCATACACTTACCGGGGGTGTCCGGAACCCCTTTCGGTGACCCGATGACTACTTGGTGCACTCCGAAACTCTTCCGATGTTCGAATACCATCGTCCTACATATTAATCTTTACCTCCAGACCATTTCAAGACTCCTCGTCATGTCCGTGATCTCATCCGGGACTCCTAACAACAACCGGTCACCAAATCATATAACTCATATAACACTATATCTTCAACGAACGTTAAGCGTGCGGACCCTACGGGTTCGAGAACTATGTAGACATTACCGAGACACCTCTCCGATAAATAACCAATAGCGGAACCTGGATACCCATATTGGCTCCAACATATTCTACGAAGATCTTTATCGGTCGAACTATTATGATAATATACGTAATTCCCTTTGTCCACCCATACGTTACTTGCCCGAGATTTGATCGTCCATAATACATCACCTCGTGACTAAACTCCTTAGTCAATTGCTTGCAAGCTTATGATGTATATTACCGAGAGGGACCAGAGATACCTCTTCGATACTCGGAGTGACAAATCCTAATCTCGATCTATGCCAACTCAACAAACACCTTCGGAGATACCTGTAGAGCATCTGTATTATCACCCAGTTACGTTGTGACGTTTGATAGCACACAAGATATTCTTACGGTATCCGGGAGTTGCCTAATCTCATAGTCGAAGGAATATGTATTTGACATGAAGAAAGCAATAGCAATAAACTGAACGATCGATATGCTAAGCTAATAGATAGGTCTTGTCCATCTCATCATTCTCCTAATGATGTGATCACGTTATCAAATGACAACACATGTCTATGGTTAGGAAACCTTAACCATCTTTGATCAACGAGCTAGTCTAGTAGAGGCTTACCAGGGACACGGTATTTGTTTATGTATTCACACATGTATTTAAGTTTTCGATCAATACAATTCTAGCATGAATAATAAACCTTTATCATGAATAAGGAAATATAAAATAACAACTTTATTATTGCCTCTAGCTAAAGGAGAAAACGAAGAACGACGAAGAACACCGATGAACAAAGAAAACCCTAATGCAGATCTGAGGTATAAGGAGATTAGTACTTACAGACGCTGATGGATAGCGGTGGTACGCCAGCGTTCTCTGGTCTAGTCAGGCTGATGCAGCGGCTTGAGATGATGAAGTGGACGGAGGTCGGCGGCGGCGGAGCTCGAGTCTGCAGAGGAGTTGCGAGGAGGAAGACAAAGATGAGGAGGCAAGTGGGAAAATGAAAAGGACCCATGTCCCTATTTATAAGGAGATGGATAACCGGCATGCACGAGAATCGAGGAGGCCAAAAAATGATTATGTGGCTGCACGGGCGCTTCGAATTTCGGAAGGTCCATTAAAGATAAAGATCTGTTGAGATGTTCTGAGCTTCGTGTGAGGTTAATGCAAGAAGACGTCATGGCGGGTCAACATGATTCTGTGTGCTCACATCATGGCGGGTTATAGCAAGTTCATAAAAAATGATGATGCAAGATTCTGCCAAGTCAAGTATTGAAGATTGATGTGAACATGTTCAAATCAACCTGGGGCGCCCTAATGTTGGGGATATAACTACTGGGTATGACCCGCCCAGGAGAGGCTGGGTCATACCACTAGCTGTTGGGGAACGTTGCAGAAAATTAAAATTTTTCCTACGGTTTCACCAAGATCCATCTATGAGTTCATCTAGCAACGAGTCATGGGAGAGAGATTGCATCTACATACCACTTTGTAGATCGCGAGCGGAAGCGTTCAAAGAACGGGGATGAGGTAGTCGTACACGATGTGATCCAAATCACCGGAGATCCTAGCACCGAAAGGACGGCACCTCCGCGTTCAACACACGTACGGTCAGCGTAACGTCTCCTTCTTCTTGATCCAGCAAGGCAAAGGAGAGGTTGGGGAAGATGGCTCCAGCAGCAGCACGACGGCGTGGTGATGGTGGAGCTGCAGTACTCCGGCAGGGCTTCGCCGAGCTCTACGGAGGAGGAGGAGATGTTGGAGAGGGAGAGGGAGGCACCAGGAGCCAGGTGCGCAGCCCTCCCCTCACCCCTCTATTTATAGGGGAAGGGGCAAGGGGGCTGGCCCCTCTAGATGGGATCTAGAGGGGGGGCGGCGGCCAGGGAGGGGGGACTTGCCCCCAAGCAAGGGGGCGCCCCCTTTAGGGTTCCCCCCCAACCCTAGGCGCATGGGCCCTTGGGGGGGGGAGGCGCACCAGCCCACTTTGGGCTGGTTCCCTTCCTCATACAGCCCATGGGGCCCTTCGGGAGAGGTGGTCCCTCCCGGTGGACCCCCAGAACCCCTCCGGTGGCCCCGGTACAATACCGATATGCCCCCGAAACTTCCCGGTGTCCGTATGACGACTTCCCATATATAAATCTTTACCTCCGGACCATTCCGAAACTCCTCGTGACGTCCGGGATCTCATCCGGGACTCCGAACAACATTCGGGTTACTGCATATACATATCTTCACAACCCTAGCGTCACCGAACCTTAAGTGTGTAGACCCTACGGGTTCGGGAGACATGCAGACATGACCGAGACGGCTCTCGGGCAATAACCAACAGCGGGATCTGGATACCCATGTTGGCTCCCACATGCTCCACGATGATCTCATCGGATGAACCACGATGTCGAGGATTCAATTAATCCCGTATACGATTCCCTTTGTCAATCGGTATTTTACTTGCCCGAGATTCGATCGTCGGTATCCCAATACCTTGTTCAATCTCGTTACCGGCAAGTCACTTTTCTCGTACCGTAATGCATGATCCTGTGATCAAACACTTTGATCACATTGAGCTCATTATGATGATGCATTACCGAGAGGGCCCGGTGATACCTCTCCGTCAAGCGGAGTGACAAATCCCAGTCTCGATCCGTGTCAACCCAACAGACACTTTCAGAGATACCCGTAGTATACCTTTATAGTCACCCAGTTACGTTGTGACGTTTGGCACACCCAAAGCACTCCTACGGTATCCGGGAGTTACACGATCTCATGGTCTAAGGAAGGGATACTTGACATTGGAAAACTCTAGCAAACGAACTATGCGATCTTATGCTATGTTTAGGATTGGGTCTCGTCCATCACATCATTCTCCTAATGATGTGATCTCGTTATCATTGACATCCAATGCCCATAGTCAGGAAACCATGACTATCTATTGATCAACGAGCTAGTCAACTAGAGGCTTACTAGGGACACGTTGTTGTCTGTTATTCACACATGTATTACGATTTCCGGATAACACGATTATAACACGAATAAAGACAATTATCATGAACAAGGAAATATAATAATAATGCTTTTATTATTGCCTCTAGGGCATATTTCCAACAGTCTCCCACTTGCACTAGAGTCAATAATCTAGTTACATTGTGATGAATCGAACACCCATAGAGTTCTGGTGTTGATCATGTTTTGCTTTAGGGAGAGGTTTAGTCAACGGATCTGCTACATTCAGATCCGTGTGCACTTTACAAATTTCTATGTCTCCATCTTGAACATTTTCACGAATGGAGTTGAAGCGACGCTTGATGTGCCTGGTCTTCTTGTGAAACCTGGGCTCCTTGGCAAGTGCAATAGCTCCAGTGTTGTCACAGAAGAGTTTGATTGGCCCCGACGCATTGGGTATGACTCCGAGGTCGGTGATGAACTCCTTCACCCAAATTGCTTCATGTGCTGCCTCCGAGGCTGCCATGTACTCCGCTTCACATGTAGATCCCGCCACGACGCTTTGCTTGCAACTGCACCAGCTTACTGCCCCACCATTCAAAATATACACGTATCCGGTTTGCGACTTAGAGTCATCCAGATCTGTGTCGAAGCTAGCGTCGACGTAACCCTTTACGACGAGCTCTTCGTCACCTCCATAAACGAGAAACATTTCCTTAGTCGTTTTCAGGTACTTCAGGATATTCTTGACCGCTGTCCAGTGTTCCTTGCCGGGATTACTTTGGTACCTTCCTATCAAACTTACGGCAAGGTTTACATCAGGTCTGGTACACAGCATGGCATACATAATAGAACCTATGGCTGAGGCATAGGGGATGACACTCATCTCTTCTATATCTTCTGTCGTGGTCGGACATTGAGCTGAGCTCAATTTCACACCTTGTAACACAGGTAAGAACCCTTTCTTAGATTGATCCATATTGAACTTCTTCAATATATTATCAAGGTATGTGCTTTGTGAAAGACCTATGAGGCGTCTTGATCTATCTCTATGGATCTTGATGCCTAATATATAAGCAGCTTCTCCAAGGTCCTTCATTGAAAAACTTTTATTCAAGTAGGCCTTAATGCTGTCCAAGAGTTCTATATCATTTCCCATCAAAAGTATGTCGTCTACATATAATATGAGAAATGCTACAGAGCTCCCACTCACTTTCTTATAAACGCAGGCTTCTCCATAAGTCTGTGTAAACCCAAACGCTTTGATCATTTCATCAAAGCGAATGTTCCAACTCTGAGATGCTTGCACCAGCCCATAAATCGAGCGTTGAAGCTTGCACACCTTGTCAGCATTCTTAGGATCGACAAAACCTTCCGGCTGCATCATATACAATTCTTCCTTAAGGAAACCATTAAGGAATGCCGTTTTGACGTCCATTTGCCATATTTCATAATCGTAGAATGCGGCAATTGCTAACATGATTCGGACGGACTTCAGCTTCGCTACCGGTGAGAAAGTCTCATCGTAGTCAATTCCTTGAACTTGTCGATAACCCTTAGCGACAAGCCGAGCTTTATAGATGGTCACATTACCATCCGCGTCTGTCTTCTTCTTAAAGATCCATTTATTTTCTATGGCTCGCCGCTCAACGGGCAAGTCAGTCAAAGTCCACACTTCGTTTTCATACATGGATCCTATCTCGGATTTCATGGCTTCTAGCCATTTGTCGGAATTCGGGCCCGCCATTGCTTCCTCATAGTTCGAAGGTTCACCGTTGTCTAACAACATGATTTCCAAGACAGGGTTGTCGTACCACTCTGGTGCGGAACGTGTCCTTGTGGACCTTCGAATTTCAGTAGGAGCTTGATAAGAAGTATCTTGATCATCATCATTAATTTCCTCTCTAGTCGGTGCAGGCACCTCAGGAACGTTTTCTTGAGTTTTGCCATTTTCCGGTTCAAGAGGTAACACTTCATCAAGTTCTACTTTCCTCCCACTTACTTCTTTCGAGAGAAAATCTTTCTCTAGAAAGGATCCATTCTTGGCAACAAAGATCTTGCCTTCGGATCTGAGGTAGAAGGTATACCCAATAGTTTCTTTAGGGTATCCTATGAAGACGCATTTTTCCGACTTGGGTTCGAGCTTTTTAGGTTGAAGTTTCTTGACATAAGCATCGCATCCCCAAACTTTTAGAAACGACAACTTAGGTTTCTTCCCAAACCATAATTCATACGGTGTCGTCTCAATGGATTTCGACGGAGCCCTATTTAAAGTGAATGCGGCAGTCTCTAAAGCATAGCCCCAAAAAGATAGCGGTAAATCGGTACGAGACATCATAGATCGCACCATATCTAATAGAGTGCGATTACGACGTTCGGACACACCATTACGCTGTGGTGTTCCAGGCGGCGTGAGTTGTGAAACTATTCCACATTTTCTTAAGTGCGTGCCAAATTCGTGACTCAAGTATTCTCCTCCACGATCTGATCGTAGAAACTTGATCTTTCTATCACGTTGATTTTCAACCTCACTCTGAAATTCCTTGAACTTTTCGAAGGTCTCAGACTTGTGTTTCATTAAGTAGACATACCCATATCTACTCAAGTCATCAGTGAGGGTGAGAACATAACGATAGCCACCGCGAGCCTCAACACTCATTGGACCGCACACATCGGTATGTATGATTTCCAATAAGTTGGTTGCTCGCTCCATTGTTCCTGAGAACGGAGTCTTGGTCATTTTACCCATGAGGCATGGTTCGCACGTGTCAAATGATTCATAATCAAGAGACTCTAAAAGTCCATCTGCATGGAGCTTCTTCTTGCGTTTGACACCTATGTGACCAAGGCGGCAGTGCCACAAATATGTGGGACTATTGTTATCAACTTTAACTCTTTTGGTATTCACACTATGAATATGTGTATCATCACGTACGAGATTCATTAAGAATAAACTATTAACCATTGGAGCATGACCATAAAACATATCTCTCATATAAATAGAACAACCATTATTCTCGGATTTAAATGAGTAGCCATCTCGAATTAAACGAGATCCAGATACAATGTTCATGCTCAAACTTGGCACTAAATAACAATTATTGAGGTTTAAAACTAATCCCGTAGGTAAATGTACAGGTAGCGTGCCGACGGCGATCACATCGACCTTGGAACCATTCCCGACGCGCATCGTCACCTCGTCCTTCGCCAGTCTCCGTTTATTCTGCAGCTCCTGCTTTGAGTTACAAATGTGAGCAACTGCACCGGTATCAAATACCCAAGAGCTACTACGAGTACTGGTAAGGTACACATCAATTACATGTATATCACATATACCTTTTGTTTTGCCGGCCTTTTTGTCCGCTAAGTATTTGGGGCAGTTCCGCTTCCAGTGACCACTTCCCTTGCAATAAAAACACTCAGTCTCGGGCTTGGGTCCATTCTTTGGCTTCTTCCCGGCAACTTGCTTACCGGGCGCGGCAACTTCCTTGCCGTCCTTCTTGAAGTTCTTTTTACCCTTGCCCTTCTTGAACTTAGTGGTTTTATTCACCATCAACACTTGATGCTCCTTCTTGATTTCTACCTCTGCTGATTTCAGCATAGCATATACCTCAGGAATGGTCTTTACCATCCCCTGCATATTGTAGTTCATCACAAAGCTCTTGTAGCTAGGTGGAAGCGACTGGAGGATTCTGTCAATGACCGCTTCATCCGGGAGATTAACTTCCAGTTGAGCCAAGCGGTTGTGCAACCCAGACATTTTGAGTATGTGTTCACTGACAGAACTATTTTCCTCCATCTTACAGCTAAAGAATTTGTCGGAGACTTCATATCTCTCGACCCGGGCATGAGCTTGGAAAACCATTTTCAGCTCTTCGAACATCTCATATGCTCCATGTCTCTCAAAACGCTTTTGGAGCCCCGGCTCTAAGCTGTAAAGCATGCCGCACTGAACGAGGGAGTAATCATCGCAGCGTGACTGCCAAGCGTTCATAACGTCTTGTTCTGCAGGGAGAATAGGTGCGTCACCCAGCAGTGCTCATAGGACATAATCTTTCTTGGCAGCTATGAAGATGATCCTCAGGTTCCGGACCCAGTCCGTATAGTTGCTGCCATCGTCTTTCAGCTTGGTTTTCTCTAGGAACGCGTTGAAGTTGAGGACTACATTGGCCATTTGATCTACAAGACATATTGTAAATATTTTAGACTAAGTTCATGATAATAAAGTTCATTTAATCAAATTATTTAATGAACTCCCACTTAGATAGACATCCCTCTTCTAGTCATCTAAGTATTACATGATCCAAGTCATCTAGGCCGTGTCCGATCATCACGTGAGACGGACTAGTCAACATTGGTGAACATCTTCATGTTGATCGTATCTTTTATACGACTCATGCTCGACCTTTCGGTCTTCTGTGTTCCGAGGCCATGTCTGTACATGCTAGGCTCGTCAAGTCAACCTAAGTGTTTGCATGTGTAAATCTGTCTTACACCCGTTGTATGTGAACGTTAGAATCTATCACACCCGATCATCACGTGGTGCTTCGAAACAACGAACTGTCGCAACGGTGCACAGTTAGGGGGAACACTTCTTGAAATTATTATGAGGGATCATCTTATTTACTACCGTCGATCTAAATAAACAAGATGCAAAACATGATAAACATCACATGCAATCAAATAATAAACGTGACATGATATGGCCAATATCACATAGCTCCTTTGATCTCCATCTTGGGGCTCCATGATCATCATGTCACCGGCTTGACACCATGATCTCCATCATCATGATCTCCATCATCGTGTCTCCATGAAGTTGCTCGCCAACTATTACTTCTACTACTATGGCTAACGCGTTTAGCAATAAAGTAAAGTAATTTACATGGCGTTTCTTAATGACACGCAGGTCATACAAAAATAAAGACAACTCCTATGGCTCCTGCCGGTTGTCATACTCATCGACATGCAAGTCGTGATTCCTATTACAATAGCATGAACATCTCATACATCACATATAGATCATTCATCATTCATCACAACCTTGGCCATATCATATCACAAAGCACTCGCTGCAAAAACAAGTTAGACGTCCTCTAATTGTTGTTGCAAGTTTTACGTGGCTGAATTAGGGTTCTAGCAAGAACGTTTTCTTACCTACGTAAAAGCCACAACATGATTTGTCAACTTCTATTTACCCTTCATAAGGACCCTTTTCATCGAATCCGCTCCAACTAAAGTGGGAGAGACAGACACCCGCCAGCCACCTTATGCAACTAGTGTATGTTTGTCGGTGGAACCGGTCTCACGTAAGAGTACGTGTAAGGTTGGTCCGGGCCGCTTCATCCCACAATACCGCTGAATCAAGATAAGACTAGTAGCGGCAAGAAAAGTTGACAAATCTACGCCCACAACAAATTGTGTTCTACTCGCGCAAGAAGAACTACGCATAGACCTAGCTCATGATGCCACTGTTGGGGAACGTTGCAGAAAATTAAAATTTTTCCTACGGTTTTACCAAGATCCATCTATGAGTTCATCTAGCAACGAGTCATGGGAGAGAGATTGCATCTACATACCACTTTGTAGATCGCGAGCGGAAGCGTTCAAAGAACGGGGATGAGGTAGTCGTACACGATGTGATCCAAATCACCGGAGATCCTAGCACCGAAAGGACGGCACCTCCGCGTTCAACACACGTACGGTCAGCGTAACGTCTCCTTCTTCTTGATCCAGCAAGGCAAAGGAGAGGTTGGGGAAGATGGCTCCAGCAGCAGCATGACGGCGTGGTGATGATGGAGCTGCGTACTCCGGCAGGGCTTCGCCGAGCTCTACGGAGGATGAGGAGATGTTGGAGAGGGAGAGGGAGGCGCCAGGAGCCAGGTGCGCAGCCCTCCCCTCACCCCTCTATTTATAGGGGAAGGGGCAAGGGGGCCGGCCCCTCTAGATGGGATCTAGAGGGGGGGCGGCGGCCAGGGAGGGGGGACTTGCCCCCAAGCAAGGGGGGGCGCCCCCTTTAGGGTTCCCCCCCAACCCTAGGCGCATGGGCCCTTGGGGGGGGGGAGGCGCACCAGCCCACTTTGGGCTGGTTCCCTTCCTCATACAGCCCATGGGGCCCTTCGGGAGAGGTGGTCCCTCCCGGTGGACCCCCAGAACCCCTCCGGTGGCCCCGGTACAATACCGATATGCCCCCGAAACTTCCCGGTGTCCGTATGACGACTTCCCATATATAAATCTTTACCTCCGGACCATTCCGAAACTCCTCGTGACGTCCGGGATCTCATCCGGGACTCCGAACAACATTCGGGTTACTGCATATACATATCTTCACAACCCTAGCGTCACCGAACCTTAAGCGTGTAGACCCTACGGGTTCGGGAGACATGCAGACATGACCGAGACGGCTCTCGGGCAATAACCAACAGCGGGATCTGGATACCCATGTTGGCTCCCACATGCTCCACGATGATCTCATCGGATGAACCACGATGTCGAGGATTCAATTAATCCCGTATACGATTCCCTTTGTCAATCGGTATTTTACTTGCCCGAGATTCGATCGTCGGTATCCCAATACCTCGTTCAATCTCGTTACCGGCAAGTCACTTTTCTCGTACCGTAATGCATGATCCTGTGATCAAACACTTTGATCACATTGAGCTCATTATGATGATGCATTACCGAGAGGGCCCGGTGATACCTCTCCGTCAAGCGGAGTGACAAATCCCAGTCTCGATCCGTGTCAACCCAACAGACACTTTCAGAGATACCCGTAGTATACCTTTATAGTCACCCAGTTACGTTGTGACGTTTGGCACACCCAAAGCACTCCTACGGTATCCGGGAGTTACACGATCTCATGGTCTAAGGAAAGGATACTTGACATAGGAAAACTCTAGCAAACGAACTATGCGATCTTATGCTATGTTTAGGATTGGGCCTCGTCCATCACATCATTCTCCTAATGATGTGATCTCGTTATCATTGACATCCAATGCCCATAGTCAGGAAACCATGACTATCTATTGATCAACGAGCTAGTCAACTAGAGGCTTACTAGGGACACGTTGTTGTCTGTTATTCACACATGTATTACGATTTCCGGATAACACAATTATAGCACGAATAAAGACAATTATCATGAACAAGGAAATATAATAATAATGCTTTTATTATTGCCTCTAGGGCATATTTCCAACACTAGCGACTTATAAATAAAGATGGCGGGTCATGGCAAGCCTATTGACGACCCAAGACCCAGAGGCGACTTGAGGCCCAAGAGGATGAACCGCCATATGTATAACTTGTATTGTAATATAAGCTTAGTTAGTCACCGAGCCGAACACGTTGTGTATGTGACGGCTAGGACTCTGTAAGCCGCCGGGCATCAACCTATGTATATAAAGGGGCGACCCGGCGGCAGGTTAACTCAAGAAACACCAAGTCGAGAACTAGGCCAAGCGTATTCACTCCCTGGTAATCGAAACACAAGCAATACAACCCCAAACTGGAGTAAGCCTTTACCTCCACCGCGAGGGGCCGAACCAGTATAAACTCTCTGTCCTTTGTCCCGATTAACCCCTTCAAGCTAACCTAGTTGCGATCTGAAAGTGCTAGTTATCGACTAGAGGGGGGTGAATAGGCGATTTTTATGGAAGTCTTCAAAACATGAAATTTTCGAAGACAAACAATAGAAATGAACCTATTGACATGCAGCGGAAGGTAGACTACACTAGGCAAGCCATAGTCAAGTATTCAATGAAGTGAAAGCATGAAGACTATTAGCAGCTAGGCGGTATGGATCAAGATGGAAGATAGTATGAAGCCAATCAGAACAAGTAGGTACACAGTGATGTCAAACAGACAGTGCAAGCAGGCAATGACTTCACAAAGACAAACTGTAAGTAAAGAGAGGGAGAGGATAGAACCGGTCTCTTGGAGAGGACAAGGATTTGTTGGACCAGTTCCAGTTGCTGTGAAAACTGTACGTCTGATTAGGGAGGCTGAGATTCAACTCAGAAGACCGTGTCTTCACCTAATTCCCCTTGAGCTAAGGACACCCAGTCCTCGCCCAATCACTCTGGTAAGTCTTCAAGGTAGACTTCCAAACCTTCATAGACTTCGTTCACCGACGATCCACAATGACTCTTGGATGCTGAGAACGCGACGCCTAACCGGCTGGAGGATTCACAGTCCTCAAGTGTAACAAGTCTTCAGGTCACGGACAGAAAGACTTCAGTGATGCCTAACACTCTTTGGCTCTGGGTGTTTTGGGCTTTGTCCTCGCAAGGATTTCTCTCTCTCAAAAGCTTCAGAGGTGGGTTGCCCTCAAACGACAAAAGCCGTGTACTAACTCTGAGCAGCCACCAATTTATGGTGTAGGGGGTGGGCTATTTATAGCCACTAGGGAAGCCGATCTGATTTGTCCGAAATGACCCTGGGTCACTAAGGAACTGGCACGTGTTCCAACAGTCAGATTTCAAACACACGCGGCAACTTGACTTGGGCTACAAGTAAAGCTGACTCATTCAACTCTGGATAAGATTTGCTCTCGTTGTCTTAGCTCGAAGACATAGGATTTGGTTGAGCATCACTTCAGTCACTCTGACTTTGTTCACTTGGACCCCACTTAACAATACGGTGGTTCCTACGACTCAACAAAGAAGAAAAGGAAACTATGAAACAACTATGTCTTCGCACTCCATAGTCTTCACGTGAATGTCTTCTCGAGTCATAAGCTTCGATGTGATTGTCTTCACATACCACCATTGTCTTCAATGTCTTCATACATTTTTAGGGGTTACCTCCGGCAGGTAAACCGAATCAATGAGGGACTACTACCTGTGTTATCCTGCAATTCTCACAAACACATTAGTCCCTCAACCAGGTTTGTCGTCAATACTCCAAAACCAAGTAGGGGTGGCACTAGATGTACTTACAACCTCCCCCTTTTTGGTGATTGATGACAAACTGGTTGAAGTTTTGAACGGGGATAAATATATGTGAAATTGTAAAGGATTAAGATATTGTCTTCATAAGTAGCAACAGGCTCCCCCTAAAGATGTGCATATAAGTATTTTGCTTTTGGAATGCAAAAGCATATGGCCACTGCTACAAATCAGCCGGATGATTTTCTAAGAAAATCATCCGCCTAATTAGACGTCCGATATGGCACTGGTGGCCGTCGATTTCAACAAGGCAGCCTGGCGTCTTCTCTTCTCTGAACCCATCCACCATGCGATTCAGTTCAACAGCCCACGTCTCCTCTGAAGACCGATGTTGCAGAGCAACACAACAACCCACCGTGATACCTGCGCCTACGACATCTCGGCACCGGAATCGCCGGCGACCATTGCATCGCAGCTCTCAGAGCCGCCGGCAATTGCTGCAACGCAGCACCGGGAGCCACCGGAGGGCTGCTCCATGTCAACACCGAGCGCGACGTCTCCGGCGAAGCTTCATTGCATCTCCGGCGAAAGCTTCATTGCAGCTCCGGTGAAGCTTCATTGCAGCCCCGGCGGAGTCCGTTCTGACCCCATCGCTGCTCCAACGACCGGGCGGAGCTCCAATGCAGCCCCGAGTGGCGCTTCATGGCAACACCGAGCGCGACGTCTCCGGCGAAGCTTCATTGCAGCTCCGGCGAAAGCTTCATTGCAGCCTCGGCGGAGTCCGTTCCAACCCCATCGCAGCTCCAACGACCGGGCGGCGCTCCATGATAGCCACGGGTGGCGCTCCAATGCAACCTCGACGGCGTGAAAATAAGCTCCGACACAACACCTCCTCCGTGCGGCGTTGCAGCACCGGCGGCGAGCAGCGCCCGCCTCCGGTCTTCTTGCTGCGATGCAACAGCGGCAGCGGCGCTATGGCCCGTGCGCCCATGGCGAGCAGCAAACTGCTGCTTCCAGCTCGCAGCAATGGTGGTGCGCCCCCATGGCGAGGAGCACACAGCTAGTGGTCGCGTTTTACCCCTCTCTTGTAGCAACAACTCCGGGCGGGGTGCAGCTGCTGGTGGTGGTGGTCGTCCATCCCGGTTGGTGGTTGGCGTCGCCATGGGCATCTCTCCCTCTCAGATGCAACGGAAGAGGTGGGGAGAGGAAAGAAGATGAGGGGGAAAACGTGTGGAGGAGCAGCCGTGTGAAGGAGATAAGCTCGAGGGGTAAAGCGGCGGCCTCGTTCTCCCAGGGACACGTGTCGAGTAGAGCAGCCGGTTTACGTGACGCTCTTTTCAGCCGGTTGATTTTAAACATTTCCCAAAGCACATGGCATGTTGTACTTGTGGAGATCCTCTTCAATTTATGAAGGCAATTCATCATGCATGATTAGATATAACGAAGATAATAACATGCATAATGAAAAATGGACGTCTGCTTGCGAGCCATATCCGATCCGGAAGATGCGGGGATGGATTTCGCCTCGCCTCCTCGACCACGACCTGGAAACGGAGCCTGCTGCGACCCGGAGTCCTCCATGTTGGGACCCCCCTGAGTGCCCGTGTCTCTGCTGAGTCGTCTGCGCCTGCTGCGTGCGACCCGCTTTAAGCCGTCGGCGTGTCGTCTCCTTCACTGGCGTTGCCTCCGAGCCGCCACCGTGAGTCGCGCCCTTGCTTTAAGTCGCCGGCATGTTGAACACCGCTTCGCGCCTGTCCGAGCTGCCGCGGGTTTGCTTCGGCCGCCACTGTAAACCGCCGCCGTCTCAAACACATCAGTGCCCAACTGCTGTCTGCCTCAAGTTGCCCGAACCACCGTGGCCTCGTCTGCGAGCCGCTGCTCTCGGCAGCACACGACCCGTCCGCACCGCCGTGGCCTCATCTGCGAGCCGCTGCTCTCTCTCGGTACCTGAGTTCACCAGCGCTCTAAGCCCTCTCTGCCTCCGCCGGGTTTCACTATTGTAGGCTGCCTCGGCCCTGAGCCGCTGCCCAATCCCTGAGCCGCCCCGCCTTGCCTGGCCTGCGCCGCCCTGCCGCCGGCGCTCCGCCTTAAGAACCATTGCTGGCGGGTCTCTGGCGGATTCCTGCAGGGTGTTGTACTGTTTGCGAGAAGATAAGCAGTGCCAGGCGGGCAGTTGCTGTAGCCCGCTGGTACGGCCGGTTCTAAGGAGGAATATTGATGCTACTCACAGGGCGTCATTCAGTCCGATTGATTTGGTGCTGATCCAGCGTCAGCACAATTATTACATTCACCCAAGGTATTCTATGGGTATGGACACCAGCGAAGAACCAAGGACCAAGGGGTTTTGATTAAGTAAAAAACCAAGAATGGTTTGATCTGCATGTCGAAGCTTGGTTTGCTTGTTTTGTAGCCATCTGACAAAAATATTAGGTGCTATCTTCACGTTTATTTAATTAAAAACACTTTTTTCCTCCGACAATCAAACTACTCTGCTATGTGGTATTTTTTGCAGGACCATTATTCATTACAACAGTGTCACAAAGGAGCGTGCGCCAATATCATTTTTGCATTAGCGCGTTCGTGCTGTACTACCGGACGGATACATGCGCAAGTCGCCGCCCCCGCTACATCAACACACGCGACTGCCTCATCGTCCGCGCCCGCAGCCGAGTCGGTTACAACGCCGCTGCCGACTCTCTCGTCCGCACCGGCTCACATATGTTGCGGCCGCACCCGACTCTCTCAACCGCGCCGGCTTACAATACCGCGGCCGACTCTCTCATCCGCACTGGCTTACAATACCGCGACCGACTCATCTGTTGTCCGGGCGAATCCGGTGACATCCCTCTAAGTATATTTTTGGCATATATTTATTTTATTCAAAGAACAATTACTTTGGTATGTATATTTTTATGTGCAGAAAAGGTGGTGCCGTGTTGTGCCTCTGAAGTGTACGTCAGCACCATCACACACCGGCGTCTGCGTCCGCTTACTGATGGAACAGGTGTGCGTAAGTCGCCACCCTTGCAGCTTAATCTACATCAACCCGCCGGAGCCGCGTTGAGCCGCCCTTGCTGCTTTGAGCCGCCGGGGTTATATTAAGTCGCCGGTCTGCCTGAGCCGTCGGAACTATATTAAGTCGCTGGTCTGTCTGAGCTACCTTTGTGGCGATAAACGGGTCATCCGTCGTCCAAACAAATCAGGTGATATCCATCGAAGTTTGTTTTATTAGCACGTGTTGTTTTTGTCAAAGAACAAGTTTGTCTTTGCCTTGGTCTGCAATATTGTTTATGTAGGGCAATTATTTATGACATATTATACCACGGAGATGGAGGCATGCCAACATCTTTGGGCATAGGTGATCGTCGTTACTCAACGGACTCCCGCACCGGCTTACAACGCCGTGGCCGTCTCTCGCGACCACGCCGGCTTACAAGAAAGAGGACAACTTGCCCGTCCTCACCGACTTACAATGCCACGGCCGGTTCATCTGTCTGTGCTGCCTCAGATGTTGCGGTCGTCTTTACTGTCCGTCTCTCGCGGCCTGGTTTACATCAACACACCGGGCCACACCTGTCTGCATGAGCTGTTTATTGAGTATGAGCAAGTCACTACTTGGGAAGCCCGGTTTTCTTCCAACAAATTGGAGGCAAATTATCATGTATTATCAGCCGCCGTCTGCACTGGATGGCCCAATGGGCAGGTGCACAAGTCGCCGCCACTACAGTTTGGTTAAACCTCAAACAACCAGTTGGAAGGAACCATTGGCTGAGTTGCTGACACGGCTCATACGGGATCATTTATAGACCCGCCGCAGTCACCTCAACCTTCTGTGGATTCACATCGCGCTATCAACGCCAATGATATACACCTTCTGCTATGGTCAAATATGGAGAATCTCAAGCCAATACCCCGAGTCGTCTTGAGACTCAAGGGCTACAATGGTATGACTCGGCAGAATTGGCCGGTTTCAATGCATTCAAGAACTCCGGGTCGTTGGAGGGAAAAATAACCCGGCCCCGAAGAATGCTGCTCTATCGATGAAATTTTAAAGACCGTCAGAAAGGTGTCCGGCTTAAAAAGAAGAATTCCGGATTAAAATCCGGCTCAAGGTAAATTTATCTTTTACAAAGCTTTGAAACTCTCAATATCCGGTTTAAGAATTGCGGGTTCAAAAATTTATCTCTCGCAAAATTCGAGTTCTCAGATAAAATTAAGGGGACCAAAGAGAGTCTGTTGCAAAGCACAACTCACATATAGGTACCCTGCCTCTATGGTCACTTGGGGGCTTCCTGTTCAAACATAGGTCGTATTCGAACCAAAGAGAGCATAGCTGTCGGTACCCTTTTGATAGGCACACTGCCAAACTAACTAGGGGGCTTCTTGATCGTATTCGAATCATAGCTCGACCCCTTTTGGGTCCGACGTGGATCGTATTCGAATCAGGGTCGTTAAACAACTCTCAAGGTCATTTGGGGGCTTCCTGTTCAAACATAGGTCGTATTCGAACCAAAGAGAACATAGCTGTCGGTACCCTCTTGATCGGCAACGCCAAAGCCACTGGGGGCTACATGCTCGTATTCGAATCCTAGCTTAACCCCTTTGGAACGGTTTACTGATCGTATTCGAATCAGAAGCCTTGATTTTCTTTTTGTCTGGATTAAGTTTTTTGAACACAATCTTTTGGGTTTTGAGACTTTTTGCTCATATCTGAAGCATATATATGTGGTTTCTATTAACCCGCCCTGGCTTTCGACGAACAAGTCGCCAGCATATGACAATATTAATACTTGCAAGGTTTGACTTCTAAGTTTTGGGTTATCACCCTTACTGCACAGTTATCATAAACCGGCAATACGATTCAATATCACAGGTATGATATTGTTTATACATGATTATGTTTAAACCTGCCCTGGCTTTTGACGTTAAGTCGCCAGGGCATATGTTGTTTAAACTCTGTGCAGGATTTGCACAACTATGACTTATATAAATGGTTAAGTCCAATCATTATCAAAATTGATGCTTCAAAATGATTATCTGTCCTGGATTTTCTCAAAGGCTATAAGCCGCCGGGTTATAAATTCCGGCTTACAATGAATACGCCTTAAGTCGCCATCGGCCAAGAGCCGCCGAGTATTTAAACTTCGGATTTACTTTTCAACCGATAAGGTATTCAAATTTCTAATAGCCAAACTTGGCTGGATTTTCATGATGATATTGAATGATTGAGGTTCTCATACCGGGTTATATTATTCAAATCTTTAATAGCCAACATGGCTGGATTTTTATTATGGTTATCAATAACCAATATTACGATTGGTTTTTACAGTCGCCTCAGCGCAATGGATATTATTTTATCAATGGATATAATTTATTCTACAATGGAAGGAATAGTCCCGAGTCGCTGCAGGCTTATGACCCGACACTTGGGGGCTACATTATTCAAGTTGAGATTAAATCAAATATGCAAGTCTCATGTCGCTGCAAGCATGCACCATGACACTTGGGGGCTAATGTGAAGTCGTTTTTTGATCAACTTATTGAAGACCCGACTCATCCCATTGTAATGAGCCGGCCCTTGGGGGCTACCATATGCTCCTGTCAAAAATTCAAGGTACACAAGCCTTAATCCATTATATTGAAAGTTCCACTACTCAGTTGGTAGAGTACAAAGCTCTTAACCTTGTGGACGTGGGTTCAAGCCCCATGGTGGAGATTACATCATATGATGTTATTATCAATGAATCATATACAAAGTCCCAGCTCAGTAATATCTTACTTAGACGGCCCTCGGGGGCTACACGTTGCTGCTCAAGTTTACAGGATCATATTTACAAAGTCCCTGCTCATTATTGCATACTGACCCGGCCCTTGGGGGCTACACTGGTTGACATTTTTATGAGCATAAGCCAATTACAAGTCCCAGGTTGCTGCAAGCATGACAACCCGGCACTTGGGGGCTACAGGTGATATGCATATAAAGGAGGAACATCTTCAAATTCCCAGTTTTGAGCAAATCAGGAAGGTCAATTGCATGACCCGGTGTGAACAACAATTATGACTCGGCATCATCAGTCTCTTATAACCCGGAGATTTTGGAAATTATAACTCGTCAAGATCTGCATCTTTAAGCCGGTTGAAAATCTGATGAGTATTTCAAGACCTATATTTTATAAGCCGGCACTTTGGAAGTTGATTCAAGTGGATTATTTCTTACAATATTTCTCTACAAGAGACCAATGTCAGCAAATTGATTCTGAAGCTGGCCTGTTTGACCCGTATTTTTCAAAAGAAGTATCTGGATTTTTTTGCATTGACAAAGTTGAAACATATCTGCTAAGGAGATTTGCTATGAGTTCATGGGCATGTATCAAGAAGAAAATGACAAGGACTTAAAGATGGTCAGGTGCCGACTTACAAGAATTTTTAACCCGGAGCACAATCTGGCAAAGTTGTTTTGGTGTTTATTTTGCAGGATCAGTTTAACATGGATACATCCAAATTAAACTGGGGGCTAATGTTGGGGATATACCCCGCGGTATGACCTGGCCGTACTTGGTGCTTCACCGATGACCCGCTGGAGGACTAGCGACTCACGGGTCTGGCGGCTCATTGGTCAGACGACTTATGGATGGCCCCGACGACGGGTCAGATAAAAGACCTGGCCCAAAGCCCAGAAGACCGGCTCATGTCATGGTGGGCCGGCTTAAGAGGAAAGCATAAGGAATATTCCCTTACAAAGGAAGCAAGACTAGGACTTCACTTGTAATTGAGTAATCCTAATCCTACTAGGACTAGTCATGTAACCCGCCCCTTCAACTTATATAAGGAGGGGCAGGGCACCCCAAAGAGGGGACAAGCAAGAAGTAATAATCTCTAGGGCTGGACACAAAGAGCCGGCTTACCGGCGACTCCCTCATGATCATAATGAGGCCTAGCCACAAACAACATGTAGGGTTATTACCGGATGATGTTTCCGGGGCTCGAAGCTGTCTAAATCCTTGTCTTGTGTCGCGTCTCTCGATTCCACTCAACCCCTCTCAAGCGACCACATAGATGCGTGATACATCTCCAACGTATCTATAATTTTTGATTGCTCCATGCTATATTATCTACTGTTTTGGACCATATTGGGCTTTATTTTCCACTTTTATATTACTTTTGGGACTAACCTATTAACCGGAGGCCCAGCCCAGAATTGCTGTTTTTTTGCCTATTTCAGTGTTTCGAAGAAACGGAATATCAAACGGAGTCCAAACGGAATGAAACCTTCAGGAACGTGATTTTCTCAACAAATATGATCCAAGAGACTTGGACCCTCCGTCAAGAAAGGAGGGCGGCGGCCACGAGGGTGGAGGGCGTGCCCACCCTAGGGCGCGCCCCCTGCCTCGTGGGCCCCCCTTTGCTCCACCGACATACTCCTTCCTCCTATATATACCTACGTACCCCCAAATGATCAGATACGGAGCCAAAAACCTAATTCCACCGCCGCAACCTTCTGTACCCATGAGATCCCATCTTGGGGCCTGTTCCGGAGCTCCGCCGGAAGGGGAATCCACCATGGAGGGCTTCTCCATCATCACCATAGCCCCTCCGATGAAGTGTGAGTAGTTTACCTCAGACCTTCGGGTCCATAGTTAGTAGCTAGATGGCTTATTCTATCTTTTTGGATCTCAATACAATGTTCTCCCCCTCTCTCGTGGAGATCTATTCGATGTAATCTTATTTTTGCGGTGTGTTTGTTGAGATCGATGAATTGTGGGTTTATGATCAAGATTATCTATGAACAATATTTGAATCTTCTCTGAATTCTTTTATGTATGATTGGTTATCTTTGCAAGTCTCTTCGAATTATCAGTTTGGTTTGGCCTACTAGATTGGTTTTTCTTACAATGGGAGAAGTGCTTAGCTTTGGGTTCAATCTTGCGGTGTCCTTTCCCAGTGACAGTAGGGGCAGCAAGGCACGTATTGTATTGTTGCCATCGAGGATAACAAGATGGGGTTTTTATCATATTGCATGAATTTATCCCTCTACATCATGTCATCTTGCTTAAGGCGTTACTCTGTTTTCTTGAACTTAATACTCTAGATGCATGCTGGATAGCAGTCGATGAGTGGAGTAATAGTAGTAGATGCAGGCAGGAGTCGGTCTACTTTTCTCGGACGTGATTCCTATATACATGATCATACCCAGATACTCTCATAACTATGCTCAATTATGTCAATTGTTCAACAATAATTTGTTCACCCACCGTAAAATACTTATGCTCTTGAGAGAAGCCACTAGTGAAATCTATGCCCCCCAGGTCTATTCTCATCATATCAATCTCCAATTACTTTATTATTGCTTTGCTTTTTTACTTTGCCTCTTATTTTACTTTGCATATTTATATAAAAAATACCAAAAATATTATCTATCATATTTATCAGATCTAACTCTCGTAAGTGATCGTGAAGGGATTGACAACCCCTAATCGCGTTGGTTGCGTTGAGCTATTTGTTTTGTGTAGGTACGAGGGACTCGCGCGTGGCCTCCTACTGGATTGATACCTTGGTTCTCAAATACTGAGGGAAATACTTACGCTACTTTGCTGCATCATCCTCTCCTCTTCGGGGAAATCCAACACAGTGCTCAAGAGGTAGCAATGCGTTGGCCTCGCGACTAAGTCCTTACACCAGGACATCTGCCGTGACAATTCCACGACATCTGCAATATGACTTCGTGCGGGATTTATCATCGCACATGCGGAATTTATCATCGTATCATAGAATAGCAAAAATGTAGCATACGACCATCAAGTTTAAGTGTTACAACTCAAAGAACCAAATGTATCAAAAGCGAGAGTTGTAAGCACTTGGCAAAAGTATAGCAACCACCCATATGGACCCGCTTGAAGACTATCAACTCATATGCTTCTCCCCCTTTTGTTAGTAAGGACCAAAAAGTTTTGAAGGCATAGAGCTTCTACTCGTTCCCATGAGGAGTAGGTGGTGAAGCAGCAGGGTCGTCGTTGAGGTTTGGTGGTGCAAAAGAACTTGGTGCAGTGTTGATACGCGCCAAAGTTGGAGGTGGTGAAGTAGCATTATCTTGGTCATCAATGACTCTGGCATTAACAGTTGCAGCTAAGGAGGAATAGTCAGAGTCTTCAAGTGAGGGAGTCCGATGCAAGACATCATTCCTTGGAGGAGTGGAGTCAAACTTGAACCTTTCGGTGAAGCCATCGTCTTGAAGATCAGCTTCAGCACTGAGCAATGTCAAACTCTTCCACGACCTCCGACAGGTTTCATGAGTGACAAAGGCATTCTTGGTGGCAAGGTTGCGAATGCGATTGACATCCACCAAGAGGCTTTGCATCTGATGCTTCAGCCAGTCGTGATGCTTATCCTGTTTTAGATGCAAGGTGACGTGAAGCTCTCGGTCATTGAGAACACGAGATCGCTTCCGAGGCCTTTGAGCAATGGTGCTTTCAGTGGCTTCAGTATGGGCACGGTGAGGTGCACGTGTATTGCCAGCCAAAGGATAAACACGAGTGACAGCCTGAACTCCTTCAATGGGCTGTGTGAAGCTTTGGTGATCAGCATTGTGAAGATAAATTGGCTTCTTGGCAGGCTATGGGTAGATGGCTTCAACAGACATATCAACCTCTGGCAAGAATATCAGATGGTTGCGTGCAGAGGGCTGATAGTTGACAGCTGAATGAAGCTTGATAAGGCACATAACCCATGGAGCATAGAACTTCAGACCAAAGAGATCAGAGCCAGATGCAGCCAATTGCCTGATAAAGAAGTCTTGAGCATTGAAGATATAAAAGACAAATGTCTTCATTGCTCCTTCAAGCTTCCTTGCAGAAGAATGTCCCTTGAAAGGCCATAGAGTTCGCATGATGATATGATAAATAGTGCGGGGCAGATACTCTAGGTCTTCAACAAAGAATTCCCTTGGGTATTCAGCGTCGCGAGGCAGAGGCTTCATCTTGCTCAGCATTTGGCTCATGTTGGGCTCAGGCTTCTGGAAGATGCTCTCCAAAGCATTGCGGTGAAGCTGACAACCAGGTTCAAAGAGTTCACCTGGAGTGGGCATGCCTGTGAGCTCAATGATATCCAGAGCTTTGGCTTCATGGTGTACGTTGCCTGTCATCCACTCAAGGATCCAAGTCTTCGGATCCCTGTTGTAGCCGCGAATGTGGAGGGTAGCATAGAATTGTAGCAGAAGCTCTTCATTCCAGTGCTCTTTGTCAGTCAAAAATTTTAGAAGACCAGCATCACGAAAACAGTCAAGGGCTTCTTCTAAGCAGGGTGGTCCAGCAATGGCTTCACAATATAGATGTATATGGGGAAAGATGCTCCCTTGATCATAGAGAACACAGGAATAGTAACCGCGCTGCTGATAGCTCCAGAACCGATCAGATGAAATTCTTGGCTTGGAGTAGGGGTTCTTGGCACTATCAAAGAAGGTGTTGTGTGCAATGAATCCATTGGCATCAGAGGATCCTGGTGAAGTTGCAGTACCTGGAAACCTAGGCAACCTTGGCTTAGGCTTCTGGACCTGAGGCCTGTGCTCTACATGATAGTCAAATTGTGGACCGGCAGCAGGTGGAGGAACCAGAATGGGCCATCTGACAGTAACCAGCTGACCATGATCAAATGCTTGTTAAATGGTGTGTGGCCTTGGAGGCGATACATGAGCAGTGGCAGTGGCGTTAACTTCAGGCTGCAGATTTGCATCAGGAGCAACATTGACTTCAGGTGCATTGACTTTTGGTACCACATTAACTTCATGCGCCACATTAGCTTCAGCCATGACCACGTCATTGGCTTCAGTCGAGTTGTTTGTGGCCGCCTCAGTATTTTTAACCTCCACTTGAGTAGCTAGAGGGTCGGACACGTTCTCCTCGAGAACAACTACAGGGTTGGACGGGGGTGTAGCAACACATTCTTCTTCTTCTCTTGGTTCTTCTTGTTCATCAGCTAATGCAGCCGGAATGTCTTCAACAGCTTTGGCTTCAGACTCTGAGATGTTCGCAGTTGGAGTGGCTTCAGGAAACACTTGGCGTGATACTGAGTGGTGGTGCCCTTCTCCTGGAACACTCGAAAGCATGACTTGTGGTCTTGGTCCTTTGCGAAGCCGGGGAAATGCTGGCGACGCTTGTGGAGATGGAGTTGTCTGGGCCACAAAGTCTTCATCATCAAGTACCGGAGTGGTGACTTGAGTTGGGGGAGTACGAGGTGATTCTTCTTGACGGGGGGAGACTTGAGGGTGATCAGCCCATGAATCATCCTGAGCAATTGGCGTCAAAGGATGACCAATGCTGATGAGTTCGCTATTCGTGAGAACAGGCGATGATACAATATTGTGCTCGATCTGAGGAAGGACTTCATCATCTTCTACATTGTCTTGGGGACCAATGTCTTCAGCTGCGGTGGGTTCAACAGCTGGAATGTCTTCAGCTTCAGGAGCCTCTTTGATAGTAGGCTCATGAACTATCAAACGACACTCTTGGTGTGCAGACGCAGGGCGAGCAACAGAGATTGGCTCGATGACAAGGGGCTCTGTGGGAGCAGCCCGATTTTTCTTCTTAGTCTTTCTCTTCTTGGTTGGTGGCGCATCATCAGTGGTGTTCTTTTTCTTGCGCTTTGTAGCTTCGGCTGTTCTTGTTTTCTTGAGTTCCGAAGCCACCGTGGGGACCTTAGGCTTCACGCCTGTCATGCTGGCGGGGAAGACAATGCGAGGTTCTTCCTACCTGGATGCTTCAGCTGGGGCCACAGTAGGCTTCTTCTTCTTGGAATCCATCTTGGGGTCGATGCCAGGACGCCCAAGTGCCTTGCGCTTCTCAGCTTCATTGTAAGCTTGAACACATTTGGCAGTGAGGTGTTTCATGCGCTCTCGAGAACCTTTAGCTTCGTCACGTTTCTTGTGAAACGCCTCCTTGAGATCAAGCATTGTTTGCTTGAAGTTTGGGATGTCTGTCACACTGAGCTTGGCCATGTGCTTCTTGAACTGAGCCTTTTCATAGTCAATGTTGTGCTTCAGTTCAACAATCCTCTAAGCTAGAGCCAGCTCAGGAGCAATGGCTCCATGGAAGGAGACGCTGAGGCCAATAGGGAGCTGAAGATCATCAAAACTGAGGTTTGGGCTATCAAACCACTCGTTAATGAACTTGTTCAGAATGTCCACATCGAAAAGGGGAAGATCATTGAATATTTCCGCCTCTTGCTTGCGTTTTATTAGCAACTCAAGAGCATCATCGCCAAGATCGTCGTCACTAGATAGATCAATGGCTTTGTTCTCATTCCTCAGAACGGCAGATGGGGTCAGTGCTTGACTAGTAGTCTGCATGGGCTTCTTCTTCTTCTCAGACTTAGAGATGCGAGAGAGATCTTCTGAATGCACACTTGGTGCAGGAGGAGCAGTGGCCAGAGGCTTCGCACGTGAAGCTCTTGGTGCAGTGGAGGGCTTTGAAGCCTTGGGTTTCTTCTGCTTTTTAGGCTTCAATGGTGCAGGCGCTTCGCCAGAATCAGCGTCTTCTGCAGAGTGATCCATGGCTGCCCTTTGAACCATAATGTGAGTGATGAGACCTTCAAGGTTGTAGAAGGGCCCAACAATTATGGGTTCAGCATCGCGCGTGCCATCGGCATGAGGAGCAAAGGGACCAGGGTCGAACTTTAATACCCGCAACTTCTTGTTCTCTTTGGCCGAGTCCTTGGCAAACTTGTAGTTGCGCTTGAATAGATTGTCTTCACGACACCATAGCAGATAGGATGGGTCGGCGTCTGCAGGCTGCGGTCCACGGACCATGCAAGGGTAGAAACCCTGAGCAATAGCTTCAGATTTGGTCTTCGGTTGAAGATTTTTATAGAGAATATCTCCCCAAGGACGCTTGATGGCATTCTTTTCAGCATATTCCTTGGTGACAAATCTGTACTTGAACCATTGCTTGGCCCAATATCTTCGAATCCATTGGATTCGTGTTTTGCGTTGGCCATAGCTTTCTTCAGGATCAGATCCAAATAACTCATACAGATCTTCAGGCAAATTCATTAAAGTGCCCCCGCGCTGTCTGCCTCCCTTCCTTGCTAACTTTTCCGTGGCCATGTAGTTCAGACTGAAAGGCTTCAAAATTGTCAAAGGCTTCTGTCTGCTGGTCAGACAGGAACTAGCTTCGGCAGAATTGATATGATGCTGTAAGAATTCTGCAAATGAATGCAGACTATGAGAACCAAGGGATTCTCCCACGGACATGTACCTGTGACAACATTAGAGATGCGAGGGAAGGGGAAGAGGTCATATGCATTCTCGGAAGATTTTGAAGATAAATCAGTTTAGAAGACATTGACCTCATAGCACGAAGACATTCACTTATATGTTGAGAGTTGGTTCCAGATTTGTACGGATCCAAGAATAGGTACAAGTGAGGAATCTAACTACGTGTGAAGCATAAGTGAATATACTAGGCATATTATGAGATGCAGAACAGGATAGATCCAAATTTGTAGCCACAAAAACCACTTTTGGTGAGGAAGGATGAATCTATCGGATCAAAAAGGAGGTAAAAAGTAAGTTTTAATTACCACTCGAAGAACTGCTAGACGGAGTATAGAGGAGGCCGAGCAGTTCGATCTTCCATGCCCTAACTTGGCGACGGAAGACACCTACGGCGGCAGCGGAGAAGACGAGGTCCGCGGCCGGTGTGAGGAAGGCATCAGAGAGGTTGTGGCAGCTAAGCGCTTCGTCGCCGGCGTCGTGGAGAGCTAGCGGTGGCGCTAGGGTTTGTCTGAGGTGGAGAGGTGGAAGAAAGATTTTGACCGCGATGTGATGTGTATTTATAAGGAGAGGGACAACATAGCGCAATTACGCAGGTGCCCCTTGCGGTTCACATCTGAGGTACACGTGGCGAACATGCAACACATTGGAAGTTGTTCCATGTTCCCACACACGCCTGAACTGTTGGGTGGTCGTTCCGGCTTCTCTGGGTTTCAGGCAATAAGGGTTTCAACATTTATCTTCTGCTGATAAGGACGCAGAGAAGACATTCGACGGTTTCAATAGAATGCATATGATTTTGATAGATAGATTTGAGAAGGAAGCATAGAGAGGTTAGGGTCCGATCACATTCACTTAGTCCAAACGATTCAAAAGGAAGACATAACTATAAGTGAATGCTGTAGAGGACAAAACACAAGTATATAAGAGTAAGATCAAATCAAGAAGGTGAAGATCATCATGAAGATAAATCAATGTTGAAGATAAGTCAAATGCGAAGACTTAGTAAATGTAACGCCAAGAGAAAACACTCCAAACAAAAGTTTGGTGGTGGCGTTACCCACCGTATAGGAAGTATTAGACCCAGACACGGCGACAATTATCGTGGCACTCCGAAGTCAAATTCCGCGTTAATGTATTCGCACTTAGAGTGTAAGTCTTCATTGATCGAAGATTTACATTACTTCGTGTGTTGCACATCTAAGTCATCAACATGCACAAGTGTTAGGATGTGTGCATAAGCACAGGACATTCGAGGATTCCAAGATATTTAGCTCACACCGCAACTTGCAAAACCTTTTCTCATCCAAGGGCTTTGTGAAGATATCTGCCAATTGCTCTTCATTTTTGACGTGAATGATATCAATATCTTCCTTCATAACATGATCTCTGAGAAAGTGATGACGAATTTCAACGTGCTTTGTCTTCGAGTGCTGAACTGGATTGTTGGCTATCTTGATGGCTCTTTCATTGTCGCAGTAGAGTGGTACTCGCTTCAGATGGATGCCATAGTCCTTGAGTGTTTGCTTCATCCATAGAAGCTGAGCACAGCAAGATCCGACATCAATGTATTCAGATTTAGCAGTGGAGAGAGATACATATTTCTGCTTCTTTAAAGACCAACAGACAAGTGATCGTCCCAGAAAGTGACATGTGCCTGATGTAGACTTGCGATCCACCTTGTCACCAGCATAATCAGCATCCGAGAATCCAACTAGATCAAACTCTGAGCCCTTTGGATACCATAATCCTAATGTTGGGGTGTAAGCCAAATATCGAAGAATTCGCTTCACAGCTAAGTGATGCGATTCCTTTGGTGCCGCTTGGAATCGGGCACACATGCAACCACTAAGCATTATATCTGGCCTAGATGCACATAAATAAAGTAAAGAACCAATCATGGAGCGGTATACCTTTTGATCGAACTCTTTACCATTGGCGTCAGGACCCAGATGACTTTTGGTTGGCATTGGCATTGTGTAACCTTTGCAGTCTTGCATTCCAAACTTCTTCATGCAGTCTTTGAGATATTTCTCTTGAGATATGAAGATGTCGTTGCTTTGCTGGCGAATTTGAAGACCAAGGAAGAACTTCAGCTCACCCATCATGGACATCTGATATTGCTCTTGCATCATGTGTCCAAACTCATCACTGTATTTCTGGTTGGTGCAGCCGAAGATAATGTCATCCACATATATTTGGCACACAAACAGTTCACCATCATATGTCTTCGTAAAGAGTGTTGGATCCAGGGAACCAGGTTTGAAACCTTTGCTCTTCAGGAAGTCTTTGAGTGTGTCATACCAAGCGCAAGGGGCTTGTTTAAGGCCATATAGTGCCTTATTGAGCTTGTATACCATATCAGGATGTTTTGGATCTTCAAAGCCAAGAGGTTGTGCAACATACACTTCTTCTTCTATATTGCCATTTATAAAAGCACTCTTCACATCGATTTGATACAAAAGGATGTTGTGATGATTGATACGTCTCCTTCGTATCTACTTTTCCAAACACTTTTGCCCTTGTTTTGGACTCTAACTTGCATGATTTGGATGGAACTAACCCGGACTGACGCTGTTTTCAGCAGAATTGCCATGATGTTGTTTTATGTGCAGAAAACAAAAGTTCTCGGAATGACCTGAAACTCCACGGAACATCTAGTTAAAAATAATAAAAAATCCTTGCAAAGATGAAGACCAGGGGGCCGACACCCTGTCCACGAGGGTGGGGGGTGCTCCCCCCTAGGGTGCGCCCCTACCTCGTGGGCCCCCTAGAGCTCCTCAGACGCCAACTCCGACTCTATATATTTGCTTTCGGGGAGAAAAAAAATCAAGGAGAAGAAATCATCGCGTTTTACGATACGGAGCCGTCGCCAAGCCCTAAAACCTCTCGGGAGGGCTGATCTGGAGTCCGTTCGGGGCTCCGGAGAGGGGGATTCGTCGCTGTCATCATCATCAACCATCCTCCATCACCAATTTCATGATTCTCACCGCTGTGCGTTAGTAATTCCATCATAGGCTTGCTGGACGGTGATGGGTTGGACGAGATCTATCATGTAATCGAGTTAGTTTTGTTAGGGTTTGATCCCTAGTATCCACTATGTTCTGAGATTGATGTTGCTATGACATCGCTATGCTTAATGCTTGTCACTAGGGCCCGAGTGCCATGATTTCAGATCTGAACCTATTATGTTTTCATGAATATATGCAAGTCCTTGATCCTATCTTGCAAGTCTATAGTCACCTACTATGTGTTATGATCCGGCAACCCCAAAGTGACAATAATCGGGACCACTCCCGGTGATGACCATAGTTTGAGTAGTTCATGTATTCACTATGTGCTAATGCTTTTTTTTTCCGGTTCTCTATTAAAAGGTGGCCTTAATATCCCTTAGTTTCCATTAGGACCCCGCTGCCACGGGAGGGTAGGACAAAAGATGTCATGCAAGTTCTTTCCCATAAGCACGTATGACTATATTCGGAATACATGCCTACATTACATTGATGAATTGGAGCTAGTTCTGTGTCACCCTATGTTATGACTGTTACATGATGAACCGCATCCGGCATAATTATCCATCACCGATCCAATGCCTACGAGCTTTCCATATACTGGTTCTCGCTTATTTACTTTCCCGTTGCTACTGTTACAATCACTACAAAATACCAAAAATATTACTTTTGCTTTCATTACTCTTTTGTTACCGTTACCAATACTACCATATTACTTTGCTACTAAATACTTTGCTGCAGATATTAAGTTATCCGGGTGTGGTTGAATTGACAACTCAACTGCTAATACTTGAGAATATTCTTTGGCTCCCCTTGTTTCGAATCAATAAATTTGGGTTGAATACTCTACCCTCGAAAGCTGTTGCGATCCCCTACACTTCTCGGTTATCAAGACTAATTTCTGGCGCCGTTGCCGGGGAGCATAGCTCTATTCTTTGAGTCACTTGGGATTTATATCTGCTGGACACTATGAAGAACTTGAAAGACGCTAAGACAACAATTTATCCCTCAACTACGAGGGGAGGTAAGGAACTACCATCTAGCTCTACACTTGATTCACCTTCTGTTCTGAGTAAGCTTGCGACACCTAAACCTGCTTCTGTTATTCGTTCTGATATGTCGCATGTTATTGATGATGCCACTTCTTCTATGCATGATACTTATGATGAAACTAATTCTATGCCTGATACTACTGTGCCACTTAGTGAATTCCTTGATGATCAAATTGCTAGGGCTAGAGAGAAAGAAACTATTGAATCTGATTATATTGATGAAAGTGATGATGAAGATAGGCCTGTTATTCCTGAGGGTTATGTTTTTGATATGGAAGCTTTTGCAGCTATTTTAGCTTGCAAAGATAGCCGTGAACTCAAGAGGCTATTAATTAAATGGAGTAAAGAATCTCTTAGAGATAAAATGAAACCTGACCCTGCTTTTGCTACTTCACCTATTTGTGTTCCCGATAAGGATTATGAATTCTCTGTTGATCCTGATATAATTACTTTGGTTGAATCTGATCCTTTTCATGGCTATGAATCTGAAACTGTTGTGGCACATCTTACTAAATTAAATGATATAGCCACCCTGTTCACTAATGATGAGAGATCTCGCTACTTTTATATCCTTAAAATATTTCCGTTCTCATTAAAGGGTGATGCTAAGATATGGTTTAATTCTCTTGATCCTGGTTGTGTGCGTAGTCTCCATGATATGATTTATTACTTCTTTGCTAAATATTTCCCTGCTCATAAGAAACAAGCTGCTTTAAAGGAAATATACAACTTTGTGCAAATTGAAGAAGAGAGTCTCCCACAAGCTTGGGGGAGGCTTCTCAAGTTACTTAATGCTTTGCCTGATCATCCTCCTAAGAAAAATGAAATACTTGATATCTTTTGTAATGGACTAACCAATGCTTCCAGAGATTACCTGGATAGTTGTGCTGGTTCTCTTTTCAGGGAAAGAACACCATATGAAGCTGAAATTCTATTGAATAATATGTTTACAAATGAAAATAATTGGGCACCCCCTGAGCCAATTACTGAGCCTATCCCTAAACCAACTCCGAAAAAGAGAGGTGTTCTATTTCTCAGTCCTGAAGATATGCAAGAGGCAAAGAAATCTATGAAAGAAAAAGGTATTAAAGCTGAAGATGTTAAGAATTTACCTCCTATTGAAGAAATACATGGTCTTAATTTACCGCCTGTTGAAGAAACATATGATCTTAATCCATTACCTATTGAAGTACCTCATGGTCTTGATAACCCGACACAGGTAGTAAAGGTAAATTCTCTCTATAGATTTGATGAAGGTGATATTCCTCACTATAAGTCTGCTAGACAATGCTTGGATGAGTTTGATAATTTTATTGTCAAACAAGAAAATTTTAATGCTTATTTTGGTAGACAATTGAAATACAATTCCGACTTGATTAAACACTTGGGTGACTATATGTCTAATGTTAAAGGTGAACTTAAACTCGTTAGCAAACATGCTTCTATGGTTACCACTCAAGTAGAACAAGTACTTAAAGCTCAAAATGATTTGCTCAATGAAATGAATAGTAAGAAAAATGATTATGCTGTTAGAGTGGCTACTAGAACTAGTAGAATGACTCAGGAACCTTTGTATCCTGAAGGCCACCCTAAGAGAATTGTGTTGGGTAACGTTGCAGAAAACAAAAATTTTCCTACGGTTTCACCAAGATCGATCTATGAGTTCATCTAGCAACGAGTAATCAGATTGCATCTACATACCTTTGTAGATCGCGAGCGGAAGCGTTCACTAGAACGTGGATGATGGAGTCGTACTCACCGTGATCCAAATCACCGATGACCGAGTGCCGAACGGACGGCACCTCCGCGTTCAACACACGTACGGAGTGGATGACGTCTCCTCCTTCTTTATCCAGCAAGGGGGAAGGAGAGGTTGAGGAAGATGGCTCCAGCAGCAGCACGACGGCGTGGTGTTGGTGGAGAAGCAGCACTCCGGCAGGGCTTCGCCAAGCACGTGACGGAGGAGGAGAGGTGTAGCAGGGGAGTGGGAGGCGCCAAGATGCAAGGGTGCGGCTGACCCTCCCCCCCCTCAATATAGGCCCCTGGGAGGGGGGGTGCCGGCCCTTGGAGATTGGATCTCCCAAGGGGGCGGCGGCCAAGGGGGGTGGAGTACCCCCCAAGGCAAGTGGGGCGCCCCCACCCTAGGGTTCCAACCCTAGGCGCGGGGGGTGGGCCAAGGGGGGCGCACCAGCCCACTATGGGCTGGTCCCCCTTCCCACTTCAGCCCATGGGGCCCTCCGGGATGGGTGGCCCCACCCGGTGGACCCCCGGGACCCATCCGGTGGTCCCGGTACAATATCGGTGACCCCCGAATCCTTCCCGATGGCCGAAAGTGCACTTCCTATATATAATTCTTTACCTCCGGACCATTCCGGAACTCCTCATGACGTCCGGGATCTCATCCGGGACTCCGAACAACTTTTGGATTACTGCATATTCATATCTTTACAACCCTAGCGTCACCGAACCTTAAGTGTGTAGACCCTACGGGTTCGGGAGACATGCAGACATGACCGAGACGCCTCTCTGGCCAATAACCAACAGCGGGATCTGGATACCCATGTTGGCTCCCACATACTCCTCGATGATCTCATCGGATGAACCACGATGTCGAGGATTCAATTAATCCCGTATTCAATTCCCTTTGTCAATCGGTATTTTACTTGCCCGAGATTCGATCATCAGTATCCCAATACCTCGTTCAATCTCGTTACCGGCAAGTCACTTTACTCGTACCATAATGCATGATCCCTTGATCAAACACTTTGATCACACTGAGCTCAATATGATGATGCATTACCGAGTGGGCCCGGTGATACCTCTCCATCATACGGAGTGACAAATCCCAGTCTCGATCCGTGTCAACCCAACAGACACTTTCGGAGATACCCGTAGTATACCTTTATAGTCACCCAGTTACGTTGTGACGTTTGGCACACCCAAAGCACTCCTACGGTATCCGGGAGTTACACGATCTCATGGTCTAAGGAAAAGATACTCGACATTGGAAAAGCTCTAGCAAACGAATTATACGATCTTGTGCTTATGCTTAGGATTGGGTCTTGTCCATCACATCATTCTCCTAATGATGTGATCTCGTTATCAATGACATCCAATGTCCATAGTCAGGAAACCATGACTATCAGTTGATCAACGAGCTAGTCAACTAGAGGCTTACTAGGGACATATTGGTGTCTATGTATTCACACATGTATTACGATTTCCGGATAACACAATTATAGCATGAATAAAATACAATTATCATGAACAAGGAAATATAATAATAATGCTTTTATCATTGCCTCTAGGGCATATTTCCAACAAATTGAGAAATATTCTTAGAGAAATAATATTGATGCACCTAGTTCTTCTAAAAGGAAGAAAAAGAAAAATGATAGGACTTTGCAAACTTCTAGTGAACCTATTGCTGGAACACCTGAGGATCCAAATGATATCTCTATTTCTGACGCTGAAACACAATCTGGTAATGAACATGAACCTAGTGAAAATGTTAATGATGATGTTCATGATGATGCTCAACCTAGTAATGATAATTATGTAGAAATTGAACCTGCTGTTGATCTTGATAACCCATAATCAAAGAATCAATGTTATGATAAGAGAGACTTTGTTGCTAGGAAACATGGTAAAGAAAGAGAACCTTGGGTTCAGAAACCTATGCCTTTTCCTCCCAAACCATCCAAGAAAAAGGATGATGAGGATTTTGAGCGCTTTGCTGAAATGATTAGACCTATATTTTTGCGTATGCGATTGACTGATATGTTCAAAATGAATCCTTATGCTAAGTATATGAAAGATATTGTTACAAATAAAAGAAAGATACCGGAAGCTGAAATTTCCACCATGCTTGCTAATTATACTTTTAAAGGTGGAATACCAAAGAAACTTGGAGATCCAGGAGTACCCACTATACCATGCTCCATTAAAAGAAACTATGTTAAAACAGCTTTATGTGATCTTGGAGCCGGTGTTAGTGTTATGCCTCTCTCTTTATATCGTAGACTTGATTTGAATAAGTTGACACCTACTGAAATATCTTTGCAAATTGCTGATAAATCAATTGCTATACCTGTCGGTATTTGTGAGGATGTGCCTGTTGTGGTTGCAAACGTTACTATTTTAATGGACTTTGTTATTCTTGATATTCCTGAGGATGATAGTATGTCTATTATTCTTGGAAGACCTTTTCTGAATACTGCAGGGGCTGTTATTGATTGCAAAAAAGGCAATGTCACTTTTCATGTTAATGGTAATGAGCATACGGTACACTTTCCGAGGAAACAACCTCAAGTTCATAGTATCAACTCTATTGGAAAAATTCCATCGATTATATTAGGAGGTTTTGAATTTCCTCTTCCTACTGTCAAGAAGAAATATGATATACTTATTATTGGGGATGTGCATATCCATGTTGAGGTAACATAGTGTTATTTGAAACTTCTCCGGTTCCATGTTAATCGGAATGGGTTTGTTAACAAGACCTGATCAACCTTGTTAGTGGATTCCTTTTTGATGAGCATGAGATGGATGAAACTAGAAAGCACAACCTTCTGTACCCTCTTTATACTTTCTGTTATTTAGTTGAAATAAAAAAAGTAGTATTTTTCTGTCTGTTTCCTGATTTATCCGTGCAATATAAAAATATCTCGAAAATAAAAGTTCTCCAAATGCCATGCCAATTTAATATGATTTTTTCGGGAATATTTGAGGATTTATGGCACCGAAAACACTGCGGGGGGAGCTGCCACCTGGCCACGAGGGTGGAGGGCGCGCCCTACCCCCCAAGGCGCGCCCCTGCCTCGTGGGCCCATGGTGACCCTCCTCCACTTATTCCGGCACCCATCCTCTTCTTCTTCCTCCCACAAACACGAATAACCAGCTCAAGCATGAGTTCTAGCCCACTTTGATGCAATTTTCGATCTCCTTGCTCAAAGCACCTCTCACAAAACTGCTTGGGGAGATTGTTCCTTGGCATGTGACTCCTCCATTGGTCCAATTAGTTTTTGTTCTAGTGCTTTATTCTTTGCAAATGTTTGCTGCATAGGTGACCATGTTCTTGAGCTTGCATGTCAAATTTATATGGTTCCAAGTAGTTCTAATGCTTGATATAGGCTCTAGGCACCTGTAGGAGTAGTTGCTATCAATTTTGTTGAGTTTGGTTCACTTTTGTTTGAAGTTACTAAAAGTTTCAGAAATTTTTCAGAGAAAACAATATGCTTAGAAAGATGTTCCAAGGTGGTTCTTCAAGGAAGCAAGGCCCCAGGCTCGCAATGCGTGATGCTGATGAGGAGCCCCCAAGGGACGCTCCCGTGAGGCCCTGTGAATGGCCTTCGGAAAAGTATATGGATCGAGCGGGAATCAAAGAGGAGTTTAATGCATATGTGCGTAACGCCAATCTCGAGAGCTTTGAGGCAGACAAATGCCCACAGTATCATGATCTCACTAGCTCATTTGTGAGGAGGTTTGAATTTTCATCTTCGCGTAATTCTCCTTCTGCCATGTTTGATCTTTATGACAAATCTTATACCATGGACTTAGAGGATTTTACTTTTGCCTGCAAGCTTCCACAATGGGGTAGCATTATTGATCCCCGTAAATATGAATTTAGAAACTTTCTTGCTAGTATAACTGTAGGGGAATCTAGAGATATAACGCAAGCTACCATAGGGAGCATTCACTTTCCTGCTATACATTATTTTGCTCTCTTCATAGGTAGGTGCATAAATGCTAAGGATGAAGCATGTCACATGTGTGTCTCTGACCTTAGCATTCTCAGGAGTGCTGTGTTAAGAGACCAATCTTATCATATGGGAGCCATTGTAACTCCTAGGTTGCATAGAGGGAGCCCTGGATTAGGGGGTATTCGGACGACCAGACTATAACCTTTGGCCGGACTGTTGGACTATGAAGATACAAGATTGAAGACTTCGTCCCGTGTCCGGATGGGACTTACCTTGGCATGGAAGCCAAGCTTGGCAGTACGGATATGTAGATCTCCTCCTTGTGACTGACTCTGTGTAACCCTAGCCCCCTCCGGTGTCTATATAAACCGGAGGGTTTAGTCCGTAGGACAGAACAACAACAATCATACCATAGGCTAGCTTCTAGGGTTTAGCCTCTCTAATCTCGTGGTAGATCTACTCTTTTACTACCTGTCGGTGTCAAAACCGACGGATCTTGGGTAGGGGGTCCCGAACTGTGCGTCTAGGCGGATGGTAACAGGAGACAAGGGACACGATGTTTTTACCCAGGTTCAGGCCCTCTCGATGGAGGTAAAACCCTACTCCTGCTTGATTAATATTGATCATATGGGTAGTACAAGAGTAGATCTACCACGAGATCAAGGAGGCTAAACCCTAGAAGCTAGCCTATGGTATGATTGTTCTTCTGTTGTTCGTCCTACAGACTAAAACCCTCTGATTTATATAGACACCGGTGAGGGCTAGGGCTACACAGAGTCGGTTACAATGGTAGGAGATCTACATATCCGTATCGCCAAGCTTGCCTTCCATGCCAAGGAAAGTCCCTTCCGGACATGGGACGAAGTCTTCAATCTTGTATCCTCATAGTCCAGGAGTCCGGCTGAAGGTATAGTCCGGCTATCCGAACACCCCCTAATCCAGGACTCCCTCAGTAGCCCCTGAACCAGGCTTCAATGACGACGAGTCCGACGCGCAGATTGTCTTCGGCATTGCAAGGCAGGTTCCTCCCCCAAGTACTTCATAGAAGATTTCGAACATAGGATAGTGTCCGTCTCTGCAAAATATGTTTCCACATATTGCCATAGAGAGAATAATATTTACACAAATCTAATCCACTGACGTATTTCGTAGCATGACATCACACCACGGCCAAGCCTTTATTCGGATCGTTTTATTGTCCCACCTCAGCGTGTTATGCGAGGCGGTTTCCTTGCCACGTCTTGTCAAAGCAGAGATCGTGTCCCCTTTGTTTACGGGATTCTCATCAATACGGACGTGGGTAACCCAACCGCGCCATTGATTACGGCGCTTGGGAGATAAGCGAGTTTTATCAGGCTGGTGGGGACGCGTAGTTGCGTCCGCCCATATAAGGGGATAAGGATCCACCTTTCTCATCCACGCCTTCTTCCTCCTTTGCCTATCCATTTCCGCGCACTCGAGCTCCAGCGCCCAAGTCCGCATTCCCCACCTCAACCTTCTCCAGCCATGTCCAGAGCGGGAGGCAAGTGGATGGTCTCCTCCGTTATGGAGGGACACATCAAAAAACTGAGGTAGGCCGTATAATTGTCTAACAACATCGCGCACCGGCTTCCCGAAGAGGGGCAGCTCCTCCCCACCCCAAGGCCCCATGAGAGGGTAGTGTTCCTTCCCCACTTCCTCCGCGGACTGGGCTTTCCTCTCCACCCATTCGTCCGGGGGCTCATGTTCTACTATGGCCTGGATTTCCACGATATGGCCCCGAACTTCATCCTCAACATCTCAGTGTTTATCGTCGTGTGCGAGGCTTTCCTCTACATCCGCCCCCATTTCGGCCTATGGCTCAAGACTTTCAATGTCAAGCCAAAGGTGATGCGCGGCAACCAGGCGGAGTGCGGAGGTGCCATGGCGGGCAAGATGCCCAACGTCCTATGGCTCGAGGGCTCCTTCGTGGAGACTTTGAAGGGGTGGCAATTGCGGTGGTTCTATATCACCGAGCCGCGTGACCCTGAATGGGTCGCAGCCCCCGAGTTCCGATCCGGACCCCCTACGCGGCTCACGTCCTAGAAAGAGACGGGCCTGTCGTGGGGCAACAAAGGAGAGGTGACTGGACTGCAAACATGCATCCAAACCCTGGCGAACAAGAAGCTTTAAACTTGTCAACGTAGTCCAGGTTATGCTCATCCGCCGGATCCTCCCGTGTCAACAACGGGCCTTCAACCTGTGGGAGTTCGACCCGGTGCAGCACTCAACTCTAAGCAGGCTCTTCGACACGACGTATGAAGATGCCTGGAAGGTGCTATTCAAGGGCGCCGAGGCTCCCGCATCCGCTACCGAGGATCGCGGATTCAGCACACAGTGTCACGCTAGTGCGGTAAGCCGTTTTCACCTTTTACAGGGTATTTGAGCTTTTTATAGTTTTGACTTTATGCGGGATCTAAGCTCCCTTTCCTTTGACAGGAGTGGCAGGCGAAGTCCGGACATATCAACTGTCCGACCCCTTTGCCCGAAGACCCAGCGGATGCTCTATTAGCAAGGCTGCTGGTTCTGGCACGCTATGTGGTGCCAGAAAAGAAGGCCACGAAGAAGCCCACAGGGACTCGAAAGAGTGCCCGTCATGTGGTGGTGTCGGATTCGTCGTCCGACGACTCCGAGACGCAATCCTGCCGTGAAGACGAGGAGGAGGAAGAAGATTCTCCTCCCCCTCCAGCGGGGGAGGGAAAGAAAAGGAAGGCCGCCCCAACTAGGGAGGCCAGAGGGTCCAAGAAGGGGAAAACCCTTCTTCCGGACTACTCCACCAACGCCGATGACGGCGAAGAGGAGTGGCCGCACAAGGCTAAGCCCCTGGCGAAATCGTAAGTATCCGGATACCAGATTAAGTCATAGTATTCCTTTACTGCACAGCTTTTCCTTACGTCGAATATGATTATGCAGTCCATCCAAAGACTGGCTCGACGTGTCGTCGAGCGGTTCCCTGGACTCGTCGGACATAAACTCTCTTCCGACAGCTACCTCCCCCCGCCCTACGGATGACGCCGAGGTGGCGTCCTAGGAGGTTCCAAGCCAGGAGGAGGTGGTCCCGGAGGTGCCGCAGGGCGACCTTCCGGACCCCAGGCGCAATGGAATAGAACTCCTAAGGGCTCCAAGTCCGGCCCTAGGCCGGACACCGCTCCGGAACCTTCAAAGGTTCCAGAATCCGGCGGGCGACCTCCTTCCAAGAGGAGCAAGCCCACTGAGCCGGTGGCCCCCGTCCAACCGGAGGCGCCAGACAATCTGCTGGAGGTGCTTAAAGGCGTCTCCATCAACGAGGAGCACCGCACTATTATGAGTGTGGTGGTTCACAAAGTTCAGTCCACCAAGAGCGGGCTGACCGAAGCCTATGCCGGCCTTTTGACAGGCTTTGAGGTATGTAAAAAATATGTAAAAATATTACCGCATAGACAGTAGCCCCTGATGCTCTGTTTGGCGTTCGGAAAGAAAAGCCGAATAGAGGATCTAATAAAATTCGCAGGAGTCTAACAAAAGTAAGTCAATATGCGTATGCAGGCTTCATTGCTAGCATCCGCCGCACTGACTGCGGAGGTGGACACGCTAAAGAAGAACCTCGAGCGGTTCGAGGAAGAGCTCGGCCTTGCCAAGAAGCAGCTCGAGGACAAAGAAGGTAAGAAATACCTTATTTAATATAAAAAGATGCAATTGCAAAAAGTGACAGGACTAAGTGGCTATTGTAGGGGCCACAACGGAGGTGGCAACCCTTCAGCAAGCGCTGTCCAAGGCCAGGAAGAGGGCGGCCACGGAGCGCATCGAGCGGGAGAAGTATGAGGCGCAGGTTGGAGAGGTGCGGCAAGAGCTCCAGTCTCTCATGAAAAAACATGAGAGTTTGGAGCTTGACTCAAAGATGCGAGAGTCCGAGCTCGCGGCAGCCATTGAGAATGCCAAGTCTGCAAGGCCGAAGCCCAGAAGGCCCTCCAGGAGGTTGAGGCGATGAAGAAGATAGCGGCGGGTAAGGCTTTCTTTATGCAAAGCAAGCATGTGAAAGTCAATTACTTGTTACTTACCCGAATCCGGAGCTCTCCAGGAGCATTCGCAGATTTGCCCCGCAGTGTGTCCGATGCCGCCGCATTCTACCGAGCCGAGGAGGGCAGCTCGACAGAGAAGGCGTTCTGGTCTCAGTATGCTGAGGCCGGACTCCCTGTGCCCTTGAGCGACCAGCTGAAGCAACTGGTCGAGCTCCACAAGGTGGCCGAACTGTTGGGGAACGTAGCAGAAATTCAAAATTTTCCTACGTGTCACCAAGATCTATCTATGGAGAGACTACCAACGAGGGGAAGGAGAGTGTATCTACATACCCTTGTAGATCGCTAAGCGGAAGCGTTCAAGTGAACGGGGTTGATGGAGTCGTACTCGTCGTGATCCAAATCACCGATGATCCTAGTGCCGAACGGACGGCACCTCCGCGTTCAACACACGTACAGCCCGGTGACGTCTCCCATGCCTTGATCCAGCAAGGAGAGAGGGAGAGGTTGAGGAAGACTCCATCCAGCAGCAGCACAACGGCGTGGTGATGATGGAGGAGCGTGGCAATCCAGCAGGGCTTCGCCAAGCACCGCAAGAGAGGAGGAAGAAGAGACGCAGGGCTGCACCAACGAGAGAGATCGAATCGCGTGTTGTGGGCAGCCCTAATGCCTCAATATATATAGGTAAGGGTAGGGGCTGCGCCCCCTCTAGGTTTCCCACCCCTAGGGGGGGGGGGCAGCCCTAGATGGGCAAGGGGGAGGCGGCCAAGAAAGGGGGGGAGAGGGGGAGGCGCAGCTAGATGGGCCTTAAGGCCCATCTGCTCTAGGGTTTGCCCCCCTTCCCACTACCTTGCGCCTTGAGCCCCTGTGGGGGGCGCACCAGCCCACCTGGGGCTGGTCCCCTCCCTCACTTAGCCCACGTAAGCCTCCGGGGCTTGTGGCCCCACTTGGTGGACCCCCGGACCCCTCCGGTGGTCCCGGTACGTTACCGATAAAACCCGAAACTCTTTCGGTGACCAAAACAGGACTTCCCATATATAAATCTTTACCTCTGGACCATTCCGGAACTCCTCGTGACGTCCGGGATCTCATCCGGGACTCCGAACAACATTCGGTAACCACATACAGGCTTCCTTTATAACCCTAGTGTCATCGAACCTTAAGTGTGTAGACCCTACGGGTTCGGGAGACATGCAGACATGACCGAGATGTTCTCCGGTCAATAACCAACAGCGGGATCTGGATACCCATGTTGGCTCCCACATGTTCCACGATGATCTCATCGGATGAACCACGATGTCAAGGACTTTAATCAATCCCGTATACAATTCCCTTTGTCTATCGGTACGATACTTGCCCGAGATTCGATCGTCGGTATCCCGATACCTTGTTCAATCTCGTTACCGGCAAGTCTCTTTTACTCGTTCCGCAACACATCATCCCGTGATCAACTCCTTGATCACATTGTGCACATTATGATGATGTCCTACCGAGTGGGCCCAGAGATACCTCTCCGTTTACACGGAGTGACAAATCCCAGTCTCGATTCGTGCCAACCCAATAGACACTTTCGGAGATACCCGTAGTGCACCTTTATAGCCACCCAGTTACGTTGTGACGTTTGGCACACCCAAAGCATTCCTACGGTATCCGGGAGTTGCACAATCTCATGGTCTAAGGAAATGATACTTGACATTATAAAAGCTTTAGCATACGAACTACATGATCTTGTGCTAGGCTTAGGATTGGGTCTTGTCCATCACATCATTCTCCTAATGATGTGATCCCGTTATCAATGACATCCAATGTCCATGGTCAGGAAACCGTAACCATCTATTGATCAACGAGCTAGTCAACTAGAGGCTTACTAGGGACATGGTGTTGTCTATGTATCGACACATGTATCTGAGTTTCCTATCAATACAATTCTAGCATGGATAATAAACGATTATCATGAACAAGGAAATATAATAATAATCAATTTATTATTGCCTCTAGGGCATATTTCCAACAGTCTCCCACTTGCACTAGAGTCAATAATCTAGTTCACATCGATATGTGATTAACACTCAAGGTCACATCCTTATGTGACTAACACCCAAGAGTTCTGGGTTTGATCATGTTATGCTTGTAAGAGAGGTTATATTCAACGGGTCTGAACCTTTCAGATCCGTGTGTGCTTTATAAATATCTATGTCATCTCCTAGATGCAGTTACCACGCTCTATTTGGAGCTATTCCAAACAACTGTTCTACTATACGAATCCAATTTACCACTTAGAATAATCTGGATTAGTGTCAAAGTTTGCATCGGCATAACCCTTTACGACGAACTCTTTTACCACCTCCATAATCGAGAAAATTCCTTAGTCCACTAGTTACTAAGGATAACTCTGACCGCTGTCTTGTGATCCATTCTTGGATCACTCTTGTACCCCTTGACTGACTCATGGCTTGGCACACTTCAGGTGCGGTACATAACTTAGCATACTTTAGAGCCTATGTCTGAAGCATAGGGGATGACCTTCGTCCTTTCTCTCTATTCTACCGTGGTCAGGTCTTGAGTCTTACTCAATACTCACGCGTGTAATGCAGCCAAGAACTCCTTCTTTGCTGATCTATTTTGAATTCCTTCAAAATCTTGTCACGGTATGTATTCATTTGAAAGTACTATTAAGCGATTTTGATCTATCCTTATAGATCTTGATGCTCAATGTTCAAGTAGCTTAATCCAGGTTTTCCATTGAAAACACTCTTCAAATAACCCTATATGCTTTCCAGAAATTCTACATCATTTCTGATCAACAATATGTCAACAACATATACTCGTCAGAAATTCTATAGTGCTCCCACTCACTTCTTTGGAATTACAAGTTTCTCATAAACTTTGTATAAACCTAAAATCTTTGATCAACTCATCAAAGTGTACATTCCAACTCCGAGATGCTTACTCCAGTCCTTAGAAGGATTGCTGGAGCTTTGCATACTTGTTAGCATCTTTCAGGATTGACAAAAATCTTCTGGTTGTATCACATACAACCTTTCCTCAAGAAAATCAAGGAAACAATATTTTGACATCCTATCTGCAAGATTTCATAAATAATGCAGTACCTGCTAATATAATTCCAACAGACTCTTAGCATCGCTACGAATGAGAAAGTCTCATCGTAGTCAACTCCTTGAACTTGTCGGAAAACATCTTAATGACAAGTCGAGCTTTCTTAATGGTGACATCTACCATCATTGTCCGTCTTCCTTTTAAAATCCATCTGTACTCAACAGCCTTACGACCATCGAGCCGTTCTGTCAAAGTCTACACTTTGTTTTCATACATGGATCCTCTCTCGTATTTTATGGCCTCGAGCCATTCATTGGAATCCGGGCCCACCATCGCTTCTCCATAGCTCGTAGGTTCATTGTTTTCTAGCAACATGACTTCCAAGACAGGATTACGTACCACTCTGAAGTAGTACACATCCTCGTCATCCTACGATGTTTGGGAGTGACTTGATCCGAAGTCTCATGATCACTATCATAAGCTTCCACTTCAATTGGTGTAGGTGCCACAGGAACAACTTCCTGTGCCCTGCTACACACTGGTTGAAGTGACGGTTCAACAACCTCATCAAGTCTCCACCATCCTCCCACTCAATTCTTTCGAGAGAAACTTTTCCTCGAGAAAGGACCCGGTTTGAGAAACAATCCCTATTGCTTTCGGATCTGAGACAGGAGGTATACCCAACTGTTTTGGGTATCCTATGAAGATGCATTTATCCGCTTTGGGTTCGAGCTTATCAACCTGAAACCTTTTCATATAAGCGTCGCAGCCCCAAACTTTTAAGAAATGAGAGCTTAGATTTCTCTAAACCATAGTTCATACGGTGTCATCTTATCGGAATTATGTGGTGCCCTATTTAAAGTGAGTGCGGTTGTCCCTAATGCCTAACCCATGAACGATAGTGGTAATTCGATAAGAGACATCATGGTATGCATCATGTCCAATAGGGTGCAGTTATGATGCTCGGACACACCATCACACTATGGTGTTCCCGGCGGTATTAGTCGTGAAACAATTTCCACAATGTCTTAATTGTGTGCCAAACTCGTAACTCAGATATTCATCTCTATGATCATATCAAAGATATTTTATCCTCTTGTGACGACGATATTCAACTTCACTCTGAAATTACTTGAACCATTCAATAATTCAGACTTGTGTTTCATCAAGTAAATATGCTTAGTATCTACTCAAATCATCTGTGAAGTAAGAGCATAATGATATCCACTGCGTGCTTCAGCACTCATTGGACTGCACACATCAAAATGTGTTACTTCCAACAAGTTGCTTTCTTGTTCCATTTTACTGAAACCGAAGCTTTCAGTCATCTTGCCCATGTGGTATGATTTGCATATCTCAAGTGATTCGAAATCAAGTGAGTCCAAACGGTCCATCTGCATGGAGTTTCTTCATGCGTATGTACCAATAGACATGGTTCACATGTCTCAATCTTTTCAGAAATGAGTGAGTTCAAAGATCCATCAACATGGAGCTTCTTCATGCGTTTTATACCAATATGACTTACATGGCAGTGCCACAAGTAGGTGGTACTATCATTACTATCTTATATCTTTTGGCATGAACATGTGTATCACTATGATCGAGATTCAATAAACCATTCATTCTAGGTGCAAGACCATTGAAGGTATTCTTCAAATAAATAGAGTAATCTTTATTCTCCTTAAATGAATAACCGTATTGCGATAGACATAATCCAATCATGTCTATGCTCAACGCAAACACCAAATAACAGTTATTTTGGTTTAACACCAATCTCGATGGTAGAGGGAGCGTGCGAAGCTTGATCACATCAACCTTGGAAACATTTCCAACACATCTCGTTAGCTCACCTTTAGCTAGTCTCCGTTTATTCCGTAGCTTTTATTTCGAGTTACTAACACTTAGCAATCGAACCGGTATCTAATACCCTGATGCTACTAGGAGTACTAGTAAAGTACACATTCACATAATATATATCCAATATACTTCTATCGACAGCCTTCTCATCTACCAAGTATCTAGGGTAATTCTGCTCCAGTAGCTGTTCCCCTCATTACAGAAGCACTTAGTCTCGGGTTTAGGTTCAACCTTGGGTTTCTTCACTAGAGCAGCAGCTGATTTGCCGTTTCATGAAGTATCCCTTCTTGTCCTTGCCCTTCTTGAAACTAGTGGTTTTACTAACCATCAACAATTGATGCTCCTGCTTGATTTCTACTTTCGCGGTGTCAAACATCGCGAATATTTCAAGGATCATCACATCTATCCCTGATATGTTATAGTTCATCACGAAGCTCTAGCAGCTTGGTGGCAACGACTTTGGAGAAATATCACTATCTTATCTGGAAGATCAACTCCCACTCGATTCAAGTGATTGTTGTGCTCAGAAAATCTGAGCACAAGCTCAACGATTGAGTTTTTCTCCCTTAGTTTGCAAGCTAAGAAAATCGTCGGAGGTCTTATACCTCTTGACGTGGGCACGAGCCTGAAATCCCAATTTCAGCCCTCGAAACATCTCATATGTTCCGTGACATTTCAAAAATGTCTCCGGTGCCTCAATTCTAAACCATTTAACATTACCGAACTATCATGTAGTCATCAACACGTGTATGTCGGATGTTCGCAACATCCACAGACCATGTTCGAGGTCCAGCACACCGAGCGGTGCATTAAGGACATAAGCCTTCTACTGTCCGCATAATTGCTACTGTCAACTTTCAACTATATTTTCTCTAGGAACATATCTAAAACAGTAGAACTAAAGCGCGAGCTACGACATAATTTGCAAAATCTTTTTGACTATGTTCAGGATAATTAAGTTCATCTTATGAACTCCCACTCAGATAGACATCCCTCTAGTCATCCAAGTGATTACATGATCCGAGTCAACTAGGCCGTGTCCGATCATCACGTGAGACGGACTAGTCAACGTCGGTGAACATCTTCATGTTGATCGTATCTACCATACGACTCATGCTCGACCTTTCGGTCTTCTGTGTTCTGAGGCCATGTCTGTACATGCTAGGCTCGTCAAGTCAACCTAAGTGTTTCGCGTGTGTAAATCTGGCTTACACCCGTTGTATGTGAACATAAGAATCTATCACACCCGATCATCACGTGGTGCTTCGAAACGACGAACTTTAGCAACGGTGCACAGTTAGGGTGAACACTTTCTTGAAATTTTAATGAGGGATCATCTTATTTACTACCGTCGTTCTAAGCAAATAAGATGTATAAACATGATAAACATCACATGCAATCAAATAGTGACATGATATGGCCATCATCACTTTGCTCCTTTTGATCTCCATCTTCGGGGCTCCATGATCATCGTCGTCACCGGCATGACACCATGATCTCCATCATCATGATCTCCATCATTGTGTCTTCATGAAGTTGTCACATCAACTATTACTTCTACTACTATGGCTAACGCTTTAGCAATAAAGTAAAGTAATTACATGACGTTTATGTTGACACGCAGGTCATAAATAAATCAAGACAACTCCTATGGCTCCTGCCGGTTGTCATACTCATCGACATGCAAGTCGTGATTCCTATTACAAGAACATGATCATCTCATACATCACATCCTTTGGCCATATCACATCACATAGCATACCCTGCAAAAACAAGTTAGACGTCCTCTAATTGTTGTTTGCATGTTTTACGTGGCTGCTATGGGTTTCTAGCAAGAACGTTTCTTACCTACGCAAAACCACAATGTGATATGTCAATTGCTATTTACCCTTCATAAGGACCCTTTTCATCGAATCCGATCCGACTAAAGTGAGAGAGACTGGTACCCGCTAGCCACCTTATGCAACTAGTGCATGTCAGTCGGTGGAACCTGTCTCACGTAAGTGTACGTGTAAGGTCGGTCCGTGCCGCTTCATCCCACAATGCCGCCGAATCAAGATTGACTAGTAACGGTAAGCATATTGAACAAAATCAACGCCCACAACTACTTTGTGTTCTACTCGTGCAAAGAATCTACGCAATAGACCTAGCTCATGATGCCACTGTTGGGGAACGTAGCAGAAATTCAAAATTTTCCTACGTGTCACCAAGATCTATCTATGGAGAGACTAGCAACGAGGGGAAGGAGAGTGTATCTACATACCCTTGTAGATCGCTAAGCGGAAGCGTTCAAGTGAACGGGGTTGATGGAGTCGTACTCGTCGTGATCCAAATCACCGATGATCCTAGTGCCGAACGGACGGCACCTCCGCGTTCAACACACGTACAGCCTGGTGACGTCTCCCATGCCTTGATCCAGCAAGGAGAGAGGGAGAGGTTGAGGAAGACTCCATCCAGCAGCAGCACAACGGCGTGGTGATGATGGAGGAGCGTGGCAATCCAGCAGGGCTTCGCCAAGCACCGCAAGAGAGGAGGAAGAAGAGACGCAGGGCTGCACCAACGAGAGAGATCGAATCGCGTGTTGTGGGCAGCCCTAATGCCTCAATATATATAGGGAAGGGTAGGGGCTGCGCCCCCTCTAGGGTTCCCACCCCTAGGGGGGGGGGGGCAGCCCTAGATGGGCAAGGGGGAGGCGGCCAAGAAAGGGGGGAGAGGGGGAGGCGCAGCTAGATGGGCCTTAAGGCCCATCTGCTCTAGGGTTTGCCCCCCTTCCCACTACCTTGCGCCTTGAGCCCCTGTGGGGGGGGGGGGGGCGCACCAGCCCACCTGGGGCTGGTCCCCTCCCTCACTTAGCCCACGTAAGCCTCCGGGGCTTGTGGCCCCACTTGGTGGACCCCCGGACCCCTCCTGTGGTCCCGGTACGTTACCGATAAAACCCGAAACTCTTTCGGTGACCAAAACAGGACTTCCCATATATAAATATTTACCTCCAGACCATTCCGGAACTCCTCGTGACGTCCGGGATCTCATCCGGGACTCCGAACAACATTCGGTAACCACATACAGGCTTCCTTTATAACCCTAGTGTCATCGAACCTTAAGTGTGTAGACCCTACGGGTTCGGGAGACATGCAGACATGACCGAGACGTTCTCCGGTCAATAACCAACAGCGGGATCTGGATACCCATGTTGGCTCCCACATGTTCCACGATGATCTCATCGGATGAACCACGATGTCAAGGACTTTAATCAATCCCGTATACAATTCCCTTTGTCTATCGGTACGATACTTGCCCGAGATTCGATCGTCGGTATCCCGATACCTTGTTCAATCTCGTTACCGGCAAGTCTCTTTTACTCGTTCCGCAACACATCATCCCATGATCAACTCCTTGATCACATTGTGCACATTATGATGATGTCCTACCGAGTGGGCCCAGAGATACCTCTCCGTTTACACGGAGTGACAAATCCCAGTCTCGATTCGTGCCAACCCAATAGACACTTTCGGAGATACCCGTAGTGCACCTTTATAGCCACCCAGTTACGTTGTGACGTTTGGCACACCCAAAGCATTCCTACGGTATCCGGGAGTTGCACAATCTCATGGTCTAAGGAAATGATACTTGACATTATAAAAGCTTTAGCATACGAACTACATGATCTTGTGCTAGGCTTAGGATTGGGTCTTGTCCATCACATCATTCTCCTAATGATGTGATCTCGTTATCAATGACATCCAATGTCCATGGTCAGGAAACCGTAACCATCTATTGATCAACGAGCTAGTCAACTAGAGGCTTACTAGGGACATGGTGTTGTCTATGTATCCACACATGTATCTGAGTTTCCTATCAATACAATTCTAGCATGGATAATAAACGATTGTCATGAACAAGGAAATATAATAATAATCAATTTATTATTGCCTCTAGGGCATATTTCCAACACGAACAGGCCATGAAGGGCCTCATAGTTCTGCTGTGGCCTGGAGAGGCTCTGCCAGGGAGCTACTTCGGGCTGGTGAGGCGGCTGGTGGAGGCCTGTCCAAGGCTCGAAGTCATCAAGCGCTCCCTCTGCATCGAAGGTGCCCGTAGAGCGCTTTCCCGTGCTAAGGTGCACTGGGGCAAGCTGGATGCGGAGAAGGTTGTGAAGGATGGGCCACCGCCGGGCAAGGAGCATCGCCACCCCGAGATGTACTATAAGGGCGTTCTGGAAGGCGCCCGCCTTATGGTGGACGAATGCTCGAAAGATGTAATTTTTGAGTAAAACTTGTTTATTTTGTCCTGTGCGCTGAAAACTTGTTCATGTGCGCTAAGCAATGCTTTTTGAATTTAAAATATTACCTTCTGTGCGGCTGTTTATCAAATTTTGAGAGATGATGAGTCGTCGGCTTCTGCCCCCATGCCACGAGTGCTAGGGCGTTCGGGATAAACTTGAGCACTCTTTTTCCCATTCTTGGGTCCTTCGAGGGAGGCGCTCAACACAACGAACAAGGCAATCAGACTATAATGCTTGAACACTCTCACTTAGCCATAGAATTCTATAATTTTAAATTTCGGCGAAGCCCCTAGTGTTCGGATGACCGAGTTCGGGGCGCTATCCATGCCTGGGCCGGACAAAGCCGACTCTTCGCTCTAAGCGGCATAAGTCATTAGGGACTCGAAAACCTCTCGAACAGCGGCCAACTCTCGCCTTATCATGACGGTCAGTTTTAGCTTTCTCTGCTGAGGTGCTTTAGCCCAGCTCAACTGGGGCACAATCGTAGTAGTTCTCCTAGCGCTACCTTAGCCGATACAACGGAACGTAAGGTACCAAAACATAGGAGCCGGGCAAACCCAACATTTGACCCAAGACATGATTCGGAGCCGATGCATATAATGATATAAGTTCGGGGTGCCGCACTTGTGAAAGTGTCCGGACTTCTCACACCATGTTGTGGGGTACTTAAGCCCCTGGTGTATTTGCCGTACCAAATTGTACGGGTGCGACATGTCATTAATGAATATGTATTCTTAAAAAAGAGTAATACAGTAATAGACAAAAGCTATGCATTGTTTATTTGAAGAAGCTGCGATCAAAGCAGAACGATACAAATTGTGCGATAAGCAAAATGTGGGACTATTTGACATGTCCTATCCAGGGCCGGACTGTGGAATGATATGCAAAACAGGTATACTGCTCGTTATAGAGACCACCTTAGAGTTCCATAGTGCGGCGTGGTTTTCTTCTTCCTTGGTTCTTGCATCGTTTGTGCGGCAATTGTACTGCCGGCTTAGGCCTTCCGAAGAATGGAGTCCTGAAAGTAATATAAAAGTAAGAAATCGGCAGCCCCTAGTGTGGTTTAAGCTGTGTTTTGGGCGTGTCATGATGGTGCCCCTCCCCCTGTCCCCATGGTATTTCCAGAGTGTAATTATGTACGTGCAGTACTGGTTTCGCAATTTCGTGAGGGCTGGGGTTGGGGCCGCATTGCTACGCCTGCTCACAACATGCCAGGCAGTCTTGCTGTAGGTTACTCCGGGCGCGCTTGACGGTGTCCGGACGTTTAGTGACCGGACTGGAGAATTGCCTTGAGAGGCTGCTTTGTACTTCCGATGCGAGAGCCGCCGTATGCTCCTCCGTACGGAGAGAGCGTTCGGTGTTTCCATTGACCGTAATGACTCCTCGAGGGCCTGGCATCTTGAGCTTGAGGTATGCGTACTGCGGTACCGCATTGAACTTGGCAAATGTAGTTCGCCCGAGCAGTGTGTGATAGCCACTGCGGGACGGGACTATGTCGAAGGTTAATTCCTCGCTTCGGAGGTTATCCGGAGATCTGAAGACCACTTCAAGTGTGACTGAGCCTGTACAATTGGCCTCTACACCTGGTATGACGCCTTTAAAGGTCGTTTTAGTGGGTTTAATCCTTGAAGGATCGATGCCCATTTTCCGCACTATATCCTGATAAAGCAGGTTCAGGCTGCTATCGCCGTGACGGATGCTAGTGGGGTGGTCCCTTCGATCAAAAGTGATCGGGCAGGAAGACCATGGGTTGAACTTCGGGACGACTGGCTCCATCGCGTATACGTCCCTTAACGCACGCTTCCACTCCCTCTTGGGGATGTGGGTTGCGTATATCATGTTCACCGTTCGCACTTGTGGGGGGGAATCCCTTCTGTCCACTACTGTTCGACGGTCGGGGCTCCTCCTCGTCGTCGCTATGTAGCCCCTGATCTCCGTTTTTGGCGTGTAACTTGCCTGCCTGCTTGAACACCCAACAATCCCTATTGGTATGATTGGCTGGTTTTTCGGGGGTGCCATGTATCTGGCACAAGCGGTCGAGTATTCGGTCCAAACTGGACGGGTCCGGAGTATTTCTTTTGAATGGCTTTTTCCGCTAACCGGGTTTAGAGCCTCTGAATCCGGCGTTAAATGCCGTATCATCAGCATTGTCGCCGTTAATGCGGCGCTTGTGCTTGTTGCGATGCGTGTTGTCCTTGGTATCTGAATTACCAGGGATCTTGGTTATGTTATTGCTACGAGCCAGCCAGCTGTCTTCTCCCGCACAAAAGCGGGTCATGAGCGTCGTGAGGGCTGCCATAGATTTTGGCTTCTCCTGTCCAAGGTGCCGAGCAAGCCACTCGTCGCGGATATTATGCTTGAAGGTCGCTAGGGCCTCTGCGTCCGGACAGTCGACGATTTGATTTTTCTTGGTTAGGAACCGTGTCCAGAATTGCCTGGCCAATTCCTCTGGCAGCTGAATTATGTGGCTTAGTTCATCGGCGTTTGGTGGTCGCACATAAGTGCCCTGGAAATTGTCGTGGAATGCGGCTTCCAGGTCCTCCCAACAACCAATTGATTCTGCTGGCAAGCTATTAAGCCAATGCCGAGCTGGTCCTTTAAGTTTGAGTGGGAGGTATTTGATGGCGTGTAGATCATCGCAGCGGGCCATGTGGATATGGAGGAGATAGTCCTCAATCCATACCGCAGGGTCTGTTGTGCCATCATATGATTCGATGTTTACGGGTTTGAAACCCTCTGGGATTTGATGATCCATTACTTCATCTGTGAAGCATAGTGGGTGTGCAACACCTCTGTATTGAGCTATATCACGACGTAACTCAAGCGAGCTTTGTCTACTGTGTTTGGCCCGGCCGTATTTACTGTATCCGGCGTGACGATTACCGTCGCGTGCTGTGGGGCACTCACGCGATCCATAGATCGACCTTGTTTGCTTTGCCTTGTCCTCCAATATATCTCGCAGGTCTGGCGCATTCCCCCGTGCCTTGGTATTTTCAAAGCGGCACCGGTGTGCGGCTTGAGTGGAGGCCTCTTTGTCACGGCCACGTGGTGGCCGGTCCGCCGCGTCATGCAATGGTGATGTAGGTGCTTCTTCCTCTAATCGGGGTAGCAACCTGTGCTTTGGGTAGCTCGTGGAGGGGCGTTCGAGTTCATACTCTTCGGCCGCTAGGACTTCCGTCCATTTGTCTGCTAGCAAGTCTTGATCAGCTCTAAGCTGTAGCTGTTTTTTCTTGAGGCTGCTCGCCGTGGCTATGAGCCCGCATTTGAAGCGCTCTTGTTCGACGGGATCCTCAGGCACGACAAATTCGTCGTCGTCGAGGCTTGCCTCGTCTTCGGAGGGAGGCATGTAATTATCATCCTCGACCTCTCTGTCTGCCGCTCTCTCATGAGGGCTGGCTTCTCCATCCTCCTGTGCTGAGTTTTGCTGGACGGGGTTTTCTTCGGCACTGTCCGGAGTGTTATTATCTCCCGTGCGAGAATCACCGTTTCTGCTTTGGCGGGATTTAGAGCGGCGCCGCTGACGCCGGCGCTTAGGTTGTTTCTTGGAGGGGTCATCCTCCGTTGTTCCATCGCCATCGCCCTATTTTGGGGTATCCACCATGTATATGTCATATGACGAGGTGGCTTTCCAGTGCCCTATAGGCGCTGATTCCTGATGGTCTCCTGCATCGGCGTCCATACTGTCGATGTCTTCGGAGTCGTAGTCAAGCATGTCGGTTAAATCATCGACAGTGGCTACAAAGTGGTTTGAATTTCTTCATCATCCGCATCCCAACCTTGCTGACCATAGTCCGGCCAGGGCTCTCCTGATAAAGAGAGAGACTTTAGTGAATTCAGAATATCGCCAAAAGGCAAGAGCTGAAAGATGTCCGCGGCGGTGAACTCCATAATCGGCGCCCAATCGGGTTCGATCGGCAAGGGCGCGGGAGGCTCGGAGTCCGGAGGGGAGTCCAGCCCCTTGGAGTCACAGGCTTCACAAGGGACAAAGCTGATGTTCGGCTCGATCGCCGTAGAGATTTCGGCCTCCGAGGCGGCATCCAACCACCCATCCTCGATCGGCGATCGGCTCCGAACTAAGGGTCGGGGCCGATGCGGGCGCGGCCTCCAAAGCGCTGTTCGGCGGTAGAGCTAAATCGTGCCCTTCGTGGCAGTGCGGCGCGCTCGGCTGTGGCTCGAATCCGTCGAAGATCAAGTCTCCGCGGATATCAGCCGTGTAGTTAAGACTTCCAAATTTGACCTGATGGCCAGGGGCGTAACTTTCGATCTGCTCCAGATGGCCAAACGAATTGGCCCGCAATGCAAAGTCGCCGAATACGAAGATCTGTCTGGGGAGAAAAGTCTCACCCTGGACCGCATCGCTGCTGATGATCAGAGAAGCCATCGGGCCTAAAAGTGACAGCACAGAGGAACTCTCAATGAAAGCACCAATGTCCGTGTCAAAATCGGCGGATCTCGGGTAGGGGGTCTCGAACTGTGCGTCTAGGCGGATGGTAACAGGAGACAAGGGACACGATGTTTTTACCCAGGTTCGGGCCCTCTCGATGGAGGTAAAACCCTACTCGCGCATATAAAGGTTTGATGGCTATATACCCCTAAGTACTTCTCTTTCATAGATAACCATCTTGCTACACCCATCCAGGATACGGCACAACGGAGACACATGCGCAGACGTGCAGTAGGGACCCGTTCCAAGGATTCTTTTTAGATTAAGACCCTGCGTAAACCTTTTTTTACTATCTCTTGTTGATACACATCCCCCGGATTCTCAGTATAACCGAGAAGGAGGCTGGCGTCTTGGCATGTGGCCACGTCAGAATATTGCACGTACCTGGACACCAGGGCCTTATTACAAAGGGCACTGTTCAGCCCATTTAAAATCACAAAAGACCAAATACCTTAGGGAGTGTTCGGCGTCGCGAGTTTGGCCTTATATGCATCAGCTCCAAATCATGTCTTTGGTCAAATGTTGGGTTTGCTCGACTCCTGTGTTTTGTTGCCTTACGTTCCGCTCTATCGGCTAAGGCGGCACCGGGAGAACTACTGCGATTGTGCCCCGATTCAGCCAGGCGAGCACCTCAGTAGAGAAAGCCGAAAACTGACTGTCATGATATAGCGTGAGACTAGTCAACCACTCGATGACCTAGCGGAATCTTCGGGATTCCTCTGCCTTGACGAAGGGCCTTTTCCTGGCCAGGCGCACACGCGCCCCGAATTTGGGTGAGCGCGGCGCCACCAGGGGCTATATAGTAGCCCCACTGTCAAACTCCTATGGCTAAGTGAAAGTGATAAAGCATTATAGTCCGATTGCCTAGTTTGCTGCGCTATCACCTCCTTAATGGACCAAGACGTTGGATCAAGTGTGAAAATGCGTCTTCTGCGAACACCCCCGCATTATATGCGTGGGGGCTGAAGCCGACGACTGCCATCTTTCAGGTTATATACATATATGCATTAACGGCCGCACATGAGGTATTATAATTCTTGCAGGCACAAGTATAAAAAGCTTTTACATTTCAGCAAAATATTGTTTTAAATGAGAATACATGTTATTCGAACATAATATCCTTCGAGCACTGCGTCTCTATTGAACGAGCGCCCTGCAGAACTTCTTGAAAGTAGTGCTTGGCAGGTACTCGGCTTTCGTCCGAATCTTGGGCTGCAACGGCGGTGGCCTCCATCTCTGCCCAGTATGTCTTGACACGGGCAAGGGCCATCCGCGCACCCTCCATGCACGCTGACCTCTTCATCGCGTTGATATACAGCTCCACACCAAGGAACTGCTGCACCAAGTTAAAATAACTGTTAAGCTTTGGTCTTTCTGGCCACAGATGATCCACGACATATCTCATGGCAAGTCCAGACAATCTATTCAGCTCGGCCCATTCGGCCAGCCGATCAGTCAGTGGAAGCGGAGGCTCCGGATTGTGGAATTGTGACCAGAATAACTTCTCCAGTTCACGATCCTTTTGATCTCGGAAGTGTTCGGCCGCATCAGCAGCACTCGCCGCTAAATCCAGATATGCGTCTGCAGAACTCCACATCTGGTCCAAAGGAGCATATTTAGGATCCCTAAACTTCATCCGTAGCATAAAGGGCTTCTCGGCCGCAATATCTCGGGCTTGACGCAACTCCTCCCTCATCGCTCTCATTGCAGAATGAGTATCCTTGGCCACCGAAGTGGCCTTCTCCAGGTCTGTCCGCCTTGCCTGGTCTTCCTTTTCAAGAAGCTCGCAACGGTCAGCAGCGTTCTTCAACTTCACCGCCATCTTGGCCATCTCCTCCTTGCTTTGGCAGTGAGCAGCCTGTTCGGCTTTTAGCTCCTCAACCGCCTTTAGGGCAGCCGCATCGCTTCTTCTGGCTTTTTCTTTGACTCGGGCAAGCTCTGCCCGAAGGTTCTCCATCGCTGCAGCTCCATCTGCATTAAACACACACGCTATAAGATACTGGCATCATGCTCCTCTTACCAAGTGTCTCCGGAGAAATTACATACCTTGTGCCTCGTCAATCCGCTTGTTTACAAGCACGATGTCGGCATCTGCCACGTCAAGTTGCCGCTTTAACTCGGCAAATTCATCAGTCCGGATGGCCACCGGACACTTCGCCACCTACATATGAAGGCGGCAAAATTATACCTGGGACTATGATCCTCTGCGTGCCGTCGTCTTCGACAGCACTCAGAGTCCCAGGGGCTACTATCTACACAGGGCGCATCTTAAAGTATGTGGTACTGTCAAAAGGTACATCATTTCGCGTACCTCAAAACCTGTCAGTAAACTCCTAATAGCTTCATGCAACCCGCTCTCCGCGGACAAAATCCTTTCAATTACCGTACCCATCAACGTACGGTGCTCTTCTGAGATAGACGCTGGCCCTAGCAGATCCCTCAGTACCTCCGACCGCGCACCAGACGGTGCCGGACTCATTCGATCGCCCTTTTCAAAAGCTGGATACTGAGGACTTCGAGTGGCCATATGACTACCTTCTGACCTTATCGGATCAGGAGAGACCCTCCGCGACGGCACCTCGGGGTCGCCCGCCTCATGAGGCGGTATGGTAGGGGGAGGCGTTCCGCTCTCCATCATCTGTGACACTCCAAAATCTTCATTTGGGTTTTTGCAAAATCCTTGCTGGATTTTCCTTGAAATTTGAGGCTTTCAGTAAAACAACCCTCTTAAAAATCCTTTTCCTTGAATAGGGTTTGCTATTTCTGTTTTCTCCTTCAAGCCTTGGGTTTAACCTTCTTAAAAACTCCTTCTCTCTATTGTTTCCCTTCTCAGATTTTATTTTGGGAGTTTTCTTTTAAGAAAAACTCGATGAAAAAGATTTGGGATTTTCATTCTATTGAAAACCATCCATGACCTTGAATCTTGCCCATGAGGTAAAACCACCACAACATCTCCTCCCCTCCTTGTCAACAAGTCAAACTTCCTATCCCAACTCATCCAAACAAGTTTTGGATTTTGTTTTATCTCTCAAATATTTTTCTGTCAATTATTTTTAGCCTAATGGATTTTCAAAGCAAGTACCCTTTTCCATTTGAGATTTGACTTCAAACCAACTCTACTGGCTAGTCCTTTGCACCCACAACCCAGAACCATCTTGATCCACTCATCTTCTTTTCAAATTTTTCAACTTACACTCCCTGCAAGTTTGGACCAGATTTGTCAAATTTGGTGAAATTCATATCTACACTCCTCCAAAAATTCCACCAAAAATCAGGCAGCCTACTAGAGCAATGAGAAGTCACTCCACCAAATATCAGCACAAGGAAAAATCCCTACAGGCCTGGATCATTCTGTCGAACACCTTGCATGCACTGTTCGAAAACTTTCAGTCAAATTCAGTCTTCAGTGTTGTTTTCTGCAGATCATCTTCAGTCACGCGCACACAGTGCCCTTGGCACGTTGCTCGCCGCCTGGTCTGCGTGTCCAGAGCCCCGCACGCGCGCTTGGCCTCTTCCTGGCGTCGGTGGCGCTCTGACCCGACCACGCCGGCGTGTCCCGCGGCGGCTGAACCGCCGTGGGAGCCAACAGGGAGCAGAACGGCGGCTCAACGCCGTTCCGCGCCGCACAGCCCCGCTGATAGCTCCGCATGGCCATCTCCGCGCCAGTGCACGCATGCAACACCGTCGCCGTGGCGCGACGCGCACAGCGCGCGCTCTCTGCCGCCGTTGAGCCCGTGCGGTCACCTCACCGTGGACAGATGCCATTACGCCGGGGCCAGCTCCGTTTAGTAGCAGAACGAGTTCAGTAACCTCCACTGATGCTGCCCGACCGCTCAAGCCACCCTCTAATCCACTGCTCCGCCGTAATCGCTCGCCGGAGATTCTCCGTTTACGGCCACCCCGTCGATCTGCCTATAAATAGAGGCCCCGAGCTTCAGCTCGAGCACCCACTAGCCATGCACTCCCCCTAGAGCACGCCAGGCCTCTGGAAGGGCCCCGAGGAGGTCTCCTTCCTCGACTCCGACCGCCGCGACCCGCCACTGGATCCAGCCCGATTCGCCCCCGTGTGTGCTCCTCCACCTCCATTCTCCTGCCAGTAGCTTCTCCACGCATCCCTCATTCTGACCCGCACTTCAATTTGAAGCTTGCATCCCTCCACCGGAGTTCCCCATCCTCACCCGAACCGCCGTCCGCCGGAGTTAGTGTCGCCGTCGACGTGGTGCTCCCTGTTGGACGAGTCCACCACCCACCGACGCGGAAGGAGACACCGAAGCTCTTGGTACCCTCCGTTTGTCCTAATTCGCCGTAGTTCGACGCCGGCGTCCACCGCCGTCTTCGGGCGCCGGCGAGCCTTTTCAAACCTGACATGCGGACCCCGCATGTCAGCCTCTGTTCTTTTTTTTGCGAAACGTTTTCTGTTGACGCCTTTGGGCAAAATACGCTTTCTCTGTTGCGCTTGCGCATTTCCAAACGAACCGTTTTTTGTTTTCTCAGTTAGAACCCTGGGAAGTTTCTGTTTCATTACAGATGAGTCCCTGGGCAAAAACCTTTATAACTTTTTATCAGAAGCATATTTTTGATTGGTTCTTTTTCTGTTCTCTTCAAAAATTTTGTCTAGTTTTTTATCAGATTTATTTGAAAAATATTTGCAATACTTTTTCTGCACCTCTCGGTATTCACGTTAGCGCGTATGTTTTCTCTGTACCGTAGATACCGACGGAGGTGACGAGGCCGCGAACTTCACCGAGCTAGGCTCCGACTACTCTGAACCAGGCAAGCATGTTCGAACTTTTGATATGATGAGTGTATTGGCATGTTCGCATGTAGATAGTTTCATGGCATGTGTGGAGCATACCGATGAACCGTTCATTATGCATTGTTGGAGCAAGTAAGCCCGATGATTTCACACGTCGATGGACGTGAGTATGTAAGGCCATGTGTTGGCATGAAGATGGGTAAGATGGCAGTGTTGTAGCATGCCAGTCTTAGGCCATGCAAGTTATCTTCAGTACCAACCCGTATCGGTTGGTTCATATCCATTCCCTTTCCCTGTACTACCACATGTTTCCCGAAAGGGATATGGTTTAGTAAGTCGCAAACCGCTTTCTTGGTACACACCAAAAAGGAGAGGCCGGGATGCTGGTTCCATGGCCCTGGATTAAAGCCAGGCATCCGGTCAGGGGGCATGGGTGTTTCTGGTTGGGACCGAGAGGGGGGCACCCCTTAGAGCGCGCGTATATAAATTTGATCCCATGCTATTCGAGATTGTGATCTCCCCGTCTCAATAGTTTTTCTTGGACGATGTTGAGGGTGATTCCTGGCATCGAAGAGTTGGATGGGTGTGTACTGGATTGCCGTGTTTTCTTCTGAAATACCGTAACGGAACTAGTCCTAGTGACTACTGAAATCCGTCGACTGTGGGAAAATTTTGTACAAACTCTGCAGAGCTCTATACCCTTAAATCATATTATCTGTTTCCAAGTTTCCTGCTTACAGTCAAGTGCCAGTTTGGTGACAGATTACCCGGTGGGACACATGGGCACTAAGACCGATTAAATGTTTATCCTTGTGGATGTACTAACCTGTTATTCTCCTTGAGTTAAATATATTCATGATGGTATATTATTTCATTATCAGTCAAAAGCCCTTTATGTGGTGTCGCTCAGACGCCCGACTGTGGCATTTCTTTTAAAAGCCCTTTATGTGGTGTCGCTCAGACGCACGATTGTGGCATTTCTTTTAAAAGCCCTTTATGTGGTGTCGCTCAGACGCCCGACTGTGGCATTTCTTTTAAAAGCCCTTTATGTGGTGTCGCTCAGACGCCCAACTGTGGCATTCCTTTTAAAAGCCCTTTATGTGGTGTCGCTCAGACGCCCGACTGTGGCATTTCTTTTAAAAGCCCTTTATGTGGTGTCGCTCAGACGCCCGACTGTGGCATTTCTTTTAAAAGCCCTTTTTGTGGTGTCGCTCAGACGCCCGACTGTGGCATTCCTTTTAAAAGCCCTTTATGTGGTGTCGCTCAGACGCCCGATTGTGGCATTATTATTCCGCATTTTCCGCTCGAGGAGTCTTTCAGACACTCGTTTGGCACCAGTATTATTATTCTGCATTTTCCGCTTGAGGGGTCTTTCAGACACTCGTTTGGCACCAGTATTATTATTCCGCATTTTCCCCGCTCGAGGAGTCTTTCAGACACTCGTTTGGTACCAGTATTATTATTCTGCAATTTTCCGCTCGAGGGGTCTTTCAGACACTCGTTTGGCACCCAGCATTATCACCTCTATGTCTGATCGTACTGGTTAACTTATCCATGTGTTTCATGTTGGCATTTGTTATATCTTACGTCTGCACTGTCTTGCGAGTACTTTCAAAGTACTCACTGGCTTGTTGATTTGGCCAGATGCTGACGAAGGTGATCTCATGGATGAAGAGTTCGATAGCGAATCCGACGCCTAGAGGAGTCCCAGTCAGTCTCGTGCAACCTTGGAGTTGGTCACTGTTTCATATCCGCTTCCGCTACCCTAATAAATTCATCGAGCTTCACCTCGACGCTCGATGGGATGTTAGTTTGAGAATCCCATAACCACTCCCACTGTGTTACTCCACCTCTACCTTATTTGCGAGTCAGTAGTATGCCACCACTCCCTTGTGCCATTAATCGCCTTTATGTATAATTATTGGCACGCTTGTAATAAATTGTTGAGTATCGTCAGCTCAACCCTGTAATATATTTATGCTACTGGCTTATTGTATCAAAAGTTTGTCTGCCAGTGAGGTGGTTTTATCTCAAACTGGATTTCTGTAGATTGGTTTCTCAATAAACATTTTATTGGAAAACCGTTCGTGACAAGCTTGGTACCAGAGCCAGGCTGACTGTAGGAAGCCACTAGGTGCGATCGCTAATCGGTTATGAGCATGATAGAGCTTGTTCATGTTTTTACAATAGTAGTCATTTTTCTGACAGTCAGCATATATTTATGATCTGACCATTCAGGATTTTTGCCCACTTTTGTAGATGGCCGACCGCAGCTGCGAGTCTCAGACCTTCGCCAACGTACCCGATGGGTTCGTCAAGCTTCTCTCCTTCGTCGTTGAGGTCGCAATGGGGCCGTCTGTGCGCCCAGTCGTCACTCTCTGTCAGCACAGAGTCAACGACAGTCTGACTATGCACCAGGCCGTGGTGCAGTTCAAGGGAGGGCGTGGTGATCTACGCCGCTTCCGGTTCTTGGGGAGAGCCATGCCTACGGAGAAGCATGCCATCCAGATGGCAGCCCGTGAAGCGGTAGCTCGTCTCAGGGATGCCCTTCCCGCTATGAAGGCTCGTCGCTACCGCTATCTTCCTTGCCATGTGCCCTACACCTGTCACTACGCATTCTCCTGCCACAGAGGAGAACGGGACGAGGCTTTTGAGATGCTTATTGAGTATCTCCGGGCCTTGGAGGCAGCCTTCAACAACTTGGTGGATGACTTTGTGTCCGCCCGCATGGACTCAGTCCACGGATGTGCCGCCAACAGGAGGGAGCTCCTGCCTACTGCACCGCCACTGACTTTCGTCTCGTCCTCTGCATCCCATGCTCCTGCTTGTCGCCTGCCCACCACCGAGGAGTTCAACCAGGTCATTGCGCCCACTCCAGCGCGCACTGCACCGCCACTCGCACCGACTCCAATCCGTGTCGTTCCGCCCCTGGCACCCGCTCCATCTACTCGGCGCAGCACTACTCGCATGGAGCCTATTAGCGAGGAGGAAGTCGAGTCCCCGGCTTCGCTACGCCTCACCCTTGGCAGGGCCAAGGACGTCATCAACATCTTCGACTGAGTACGCGTAGCCGCCATGCGTTGCATCACCATGTAAGATGTTGTGAGAAGTAGCTTGTTTGCGCATCATGTAGGATCTGGAAAAGTGCACTAGCCTAAATAACATGTCAGGATTATGTACGCATATCCTGAGTGATGTATTGTATAATTATCGCCGCGTGTAAGATGCGTAATGATGCAGTCCTTCTCTATGTGCAAATCGATTTGTTTTCCCTTGAGTATCTTGGTTTTAAAAAAAAAATTATTTGTCAACCTCGTGCATTATGGGTTTTATCTTTGCAACCCTTCCATTTTTCTTATGGGTTTTATAAATACATCCCCAGAGTGAAAAATGTCTCGTCCTTGGACCCGCTCCATGTCAGCTCCACCAGAGGAAGATTATGGCAACCAACCGGGCAACAACTTTGCACAAGGGCAGTCAAGTCAACACTATAATACTCAAACAGGCAACAATTTTACACGAGGTCAGACAAGTCAACCGGACAGTGAAACTGCACTTTCCCAAATGTGCCGCCTTTATGAACAGAGTCAGCAACAACATCGGGAAATAATGAACCAAGTTATTAACATGGGAAATCACCATGGGTAGTATCCGCAGCATTCCAAGTTATCTGAACTACAGAAGACACGTCCCTCAACATTTTCTCATACTGACAAGCCACTTGAGGCCGAAGACTGGCTTCGCGATATGGAGAGAAAGTTAATTATTGCAAAATGCTCAGACCCAGAAAAGGTACTGTACGCACCGCATTATCTCACGGGAGCAGCCGCATCCTGGTGGGAAAATTTTCTGCACATGCATCCCAACGAAAATGATATAACCTGGGATGATTTCAAAGAAGGTTTCCGTGGCGCGCATATTCCTAAGAGTATTATGAAAATCAAGAAAAGAGAGTTCGATGACCTCAAGCAAAGGAACATGACAGTGTTAGATTACAACATCCAATTTACTCTATTATCCCGCTACGCCAACGAAGAGCGTATGACTGAAAGCAAGAAAATGGAGAAATTCCTTGACGGCCTAGCACCCGCGCTTAAATGCCAACTGGTCATACACACTTTCCCAGATTTTAAGACGCTAGTGGATAAAGCCATTACTCTGGAAAATGAAAGACGCAGTTTGGATGATATCCGCAAGCGAAAAAGGGACCAGACTAACCATGCTCGCAATCACCGAAGTAAGACCGATTTTCAGAAGGGTGGGACGCACAAATCATCATCCAACGTCTCACGCCCAACAAAGAATTTCCATGCTAGGGACAAGGAGTTCACCTATCGCCCAGGTGTTACTTGTTACGCCTGTGGAGAAGAAGGACACTATGCCAAGCAGTGTCCCAAGCCAAGAAGCTCAGCACCAAAACCGAACAACGGCAACAATAATTCAGCGCCCAAGCGAAACAACTTCAATCCCAACAATAACCACAGGAAAGGTCATCTGAACCACGTGACCAAAGAGGAGGCACAAAATGCTCCGGATATCGTACTCGGTACGTTCCCTGTCAACACAATACCTGCAACGGTTTTGTTTGATTCTGGAGCTTCTCACTCTTTTATTTCGAAAATTTTTGCTTTGCAAAATAATTTTTCGATGCTTCCTTTGGAGAAATCCATGATCATCAAGTCCCCTGGAATTCAGCAAGTTACTCAGAATTACTGTCAGGATGTGATTATTGAGTTCAAAGGGTTGAAGTTTCACGCCAATCTCATTGTGTTGGAAAATAAAGGACTAGAGGTCATCCTAGGGATGGACTGGTTAACCACTAACAAAGGTTTCATTGATTGTTTCAATCGGACCGTATTTCTCACACACCACCATGGTAAAACAATAAGAGTATCCGCCAAAGAGAGAGAAATACCCAGACAACCAAGACTGAACAAGGTAGACATTTCTGAATTAAACAAGGTTCCAGTAGTACGTGAATTTCCAGACGTATTTCCCGAAGAGCTACCAGGCATGCCACCCGACCGAGAGATAGAATTCAGCATTGAGCTAGCACCAGGAACCACCCCCATATACAAGAAACCATACAGAATGGCACCGTCCGAGTTGGTTGAACTGAATAAACAAATAAAGGAGTTGCTTGACAAGGGATACATTCGAGCCAGTTCCTCACCATGGGGATCACCAATTTTGTTTGCCAAAAAGAAAGATGGAACACTGCGATTGTGTATTGACTACCGAGCACTCAACATGGTCACGATCAAGAACAAATACCCGATGCCAAGAATAAATGATTTATTCGATCAACTCGCTAAGGCCAAGGTATTCTCAAAAATCGACCTAAGATCAGGATACCATCAATTAAAGGTACGAACAGAGGATATCCCCAAGACAGCCTTCACCTCCAGATATGGACTGTATGAGTTCACAGTAATGCCTTTTGGATTAACAAATGCCCCTGCATATTTTGTTCACCTTATGAACAAAGTATTTATGAAGTTTATGGACAAGTTCGTTGTGGTATTCATCGACGATATTTTAGTATACTCCAAAACACCAGAAGAACACGCTGAACATCTCAGAATTGTGCTAGGAGAACTCAGGAAACACCAATTGTTCGCCAAGTTCAGCAAGTGTGAGTTTTGGTTAAGGCAAGTAGGCTTTCTAGGCCACGTGCTAACCCAAGACGGGATCGCCGTGGACCCAGAGAAAGTCAAGGCCGTACTTGGCTGGAAGTCACCAGCCAGCGTAACGGACATACGAAGTTTCTTGGGAATGGCAGGATATTACCGCAGATTTATTGAAGGATTCTCCACCATAGCCAAGCCAATGACGCAGATGCTCAAGAAAGATAAGAAATTCGAATGGACCGAAGCCTGTGAGAAAAGTTTCCAAGAGCTAAATCGGAAATTAACAACAACACCAGTATTGATTGTGCCAGACATACGCAAGAATTTTGAAGTATATTGTGACGCGTCTAGGAAGGGACTCGGATGCGTATTAATGCAAGAAGGCAAAGTTGTCGCATACGCTTCAAGGCAACTTCGCAAGCATGAGGAAAACTATCCCACTCATGACTTAGAAATGGCAGCATTATTCATGCACTCAAGGAATGGAGGCACTTCCTACTTGGAAATCGATGTGAAATATATACGGACCATAAAAGTCTCAAATATATTTTCACACAGCCAGAGCTGAATTTAAGGCAACGACGCTGGTTGGAGCTAGTAAAGGATTATGATGTCGGAATCCACTAACATCCTAGAAAAGCAAATGTAGTAGCCGATGCTCTTAGTCGGAACCCCAGCACCAACAACAACAGTCTGCCCAACTTAAGACCCGAATTCCAACGGGAATTTGCCAGACTCAACTTGTTGATGGTAGCAGAAGGCACCATAACAAACTTGGAGATACAGCCCAACCTTGTGACAAGAATCAAAGAAGCCCAGCCGGGTCACCCCAGCATTGAAGGTATCAAAAGAAAGGTGAGTATGGGCAAGGCCTCGGAATTCATCATAGACGAAGAAGGGACACTATGGTACGGAAACAGACTCTGCGTGCCAGACATAGAAGACCTCAAACGGCAAATTCTAGCTGAAGCCCACGCCGCTCCATATTCGATCCACCCTGGAGGAACCAAGATGTATAAGGATATCCAAGAAAGATTTTGGTGGCACGGTATGAAAAGGGACATAGCCACCTTCATTGCATGCTGCAACTCTTGTCAACGTATAAAGGCCGAACATCAGAGACCAGCTGGACTACTGCAACCAAATAAAATACCTGAGTGGAAATGGGATGAAATAGGGATGGATTTCATTGTCGGACTACCTCGATCACGACACGGGAACGATGCCATATGGGTTATCACCGACAGATTGACTAAGGTGGCACATTTCATTCCAGTAAAGACGACCCACACCACTCAGAAGCTTGCCAAAATATATCTCTCTCGCATTGTTTGTCTGCACGGTGTCCCGAAGACTATAATATCTGTCAGAGGAACACAGTTCGTCTCGAGATTCTGGGAGCAGTTACAACAGGCTCTAGGAACTCAACTAGCCTTCAGTACGGCATACCACCCCCAGACAGATGGACAAACAGAATGGGTAAATCAGATTTTAGAGGACATGCTGAGAGCATGTGTCCTCACCTACGGAGCCAGTTGGGAAGACAGCCTGCCATACGCCGAGTTCGCGTACAACAACAGTCATCAGGCCAGCCTGCAAATGGCACCATTTGAAGCCTTGTATGGGCGAAGATGTCGTACCCCGTTAAATTGGTCAGAGACCAGAGACAGCCATATCTTCGGCCCAGACGTGCTCAAGGAAGCCGAGGAAAAGGTCCAACTAATCAGAGATCGACTCAAGAACGCCCAAAGCCGGCAAAAGAGTTACTACGATCAGAAACATCGTGGGGTCAACTTCGAACCCGGTGAATTCGTGTACCTACTAGTGTCACCTATGAGGGGGTTGCAACGATTCAAAATTAAGGGAAAGCTAGCGCCAAGATTCATCGGGCCATTCTGTATAACGGCACGAAAAGGCACAGTAGCATATCAGCTAGACCTACCTGAGGAACTATCAGATATCCACAACGTGTTCCACGTATCGCAATTGAGGAAATGTGTGAACAACCCAGAGAAACAAGTATCCCATGAGAGCATAGACGTGCATCCAGACCTCACTTATCGGGAACACCCAGTAAGGATACTAGAGGAGTCTGAAAGGAGGACCCGACAGAAAACCGTCAAATTTTTCAAAGTTCAGTGGAGTAATCACACCGAAAAGTGAAGCAACATGGGAAAGAGAGGATTTTCTTCGAGCAGAGCATCCACACTTATTTAAGGATCAACTGAAATCTCGGGGACGAGATTTTTCCTAAGGGGGTAGGTGTTGTGACACTCCAAAATCTTCATTTGGGTTTTTGCAAAATCCTTGCTGGATTTTCCTTGAAATTTGAGGCTTTCAGTAAAACAACCCTCTTAAAAATCCTTTTCCTTGACTAGGGTTTGCTATTTCTGTTTTCTCCTTCAAGGCTTGGGTTTAACCTTCTTAAAAACTCCTTCTCTCTATTGTTTCCCTTCTCAGATTTTATTTTGGGAGTTTTCTTTTAAGAAAAACTCTATGAAAAAGATTTGGGATTTTCATTCTATTGAAAACCATCCATGACCTTGAATCTTGCCCATGAGGTAAAACCACCACAACATATCCTCCCCTCCTTGTCAAGAACTCAAACTTCCTATCCCAACTCATCCAAACAAGTTTTGGATTTTGTTTTATCTCTCAAATATTTTTCTGTCAATTATTTTTAGCCTAATGGATTTTCAAAGCAAGTACCCTTTTCCAGTTGAGATTTGACTTCAAACCAACTCTACTGGCTAGTCCTTTGCACCCACAACCCAGAACCATCTTGATCCACTCATCTTCTTTTCAAATTTTTTAACTTACACTCCCTGCAAGTTTGGACCAGATTTGTCAAATTTGGTGAAATTCATATCTACACTCCTCCAAAAATTCCACCAAAAATCAGGCAGCCTACTAGAGCAATGAGAAGTCACTCCACCAAATATCAGCACAAGGAAAAATCCCTACAGGCCTGGATCATTCTGTCGAACACCTTGCATGCACTGTTCGAAATCTTTCAGTCAAATTCAGTCTTCAGTGTTGTTTTCTGCAGATCATCTTCAGTCACGCGCACACAGTGCCCTTGGCACGTTGCTCGTCGCCTGGTCCGCGTGTCCAGAGCCCCGCACGTGTGCTTGGCCTCTTCCTGGCATCGGTGGCGCTCTGACCCGACCACGCCGACGTGTCCCGCGGCGGCTGAACCGCCGTGGCAGCCAACAGGGAGCAGAACGGCGGCTCAACGCCGTTTCGCGCCGCACAGCCCCGCTGATAGCTCCGCGTGGCCATCTCCGCGCCAGCGCACGCATGCAACACCGTCGCCGTGGCGCGACGCGCACAGCGCGCGCTCTCTGCCGCCGTTGAGCCCGTGCGGTCACCTCACCGTGGACAGACGCCATTATGCCGGGGCCAGCTCCGTTTAGTAGCAGAACGAGTTTAGTAACCTCCACTGATGCTGCCCGACCGCTCAAGCCACCCTCTAATCCACTGCTCCGCCGTAATCGCTCGCCGGAGATTCTCCGTTTACGGCCACCCCGTCGATCTGCGTATAAATAGAGGCCCCGAGCTTCAGCTCGAGCACCCACTAGCCATGCACTCCCCCTAGAGCACGCCAGGCCTCTGGAAGGGCCCCGAGGAGGTCTCCTTCCTCGACTCCAACCACCGCGACCCGCCACTGGATCCAGCCCGATTCGCCCCCGTGTGTGCTCCTCCACCTCCATTCTCCCGCCAGTAGCTTCTCCACGCATCCCTTATTCTGACCCGCACTTCAATTTGAAGCTTGCAGCCCTCCACCGGAGTTCCCCATCCTCACCCGAACCGTCGTCCGCCGGAGTTAGTGTCGCCGTCGACGTGGTGCTCCCTGTTGGACGAGTCCACCACCCACCGACGCGGAAGGAGACACCGAAGCTCTTGGTACCCTCTGCTCCTAATTCGCCGTAGTTCGACGCCGGCGTCCACCGCCGTCTTCGGGCGCCGGCGAGCCTTTTCAAACCTGACATGCGGACCCCGCATGTCAGCCTCTGTTCTTTTATTTGCGAAACGTTTTCTGTTGACGCCTTCGGGCAAAATATGCTTTCTCTGTTGCGCTTGCGCATTTCCAAACGAACCGTTTTTTGTTTTCTCAGTTAGAACCCTGGGAAGTTTCTGTTTCATTACAGATGAGTCCCTGGGCAAAAACCTTTATAACTTTTTATCAGAAGCATATTTTTGATTGGTTCTTTTTTTGTTCTCTTCAAAAATTTTGTCTAGTTTTTTATCAGATTTATTTGAAAAATATTTGCAATACTTTTTCTGCACCTCTCGGTATTCACGTTAGCGCGTATGTTTTCTCTATACCGTAGATACCGACAGAGGTGACGAGGCCGCGAACTTCACCGAGCTAGGCTCCGACTACTCTGAACCAGGCAAGCATGTTCGAACTTTTGATATGATGAGTGTATTGGCATGTTCGCATGTAGATAGTTTCATGGCATGTGTGGAGCATACCGATGAACCGTTCATTATGCATTGTTGGAGCAAGTAAGCCCGATGATTTCACACGTCGATGGACGTGAGTATGTAAGGCCATGTGTTGGCATGAAGATGGGTAAGATGGCAGTGTTGTAGCATGCCAGTCTTAGGCCATGCAAGTTATCTTCAGTACCAACCCGTATCGGTTGGTTCATATCCATTCCCTTTCCCTGTACTACCACATGTTTCCCAAAAGGGATATGGTTTAGTAAGTCGCAAACCGCTTTCTTGGTACACACCAAAAAGGAGAGGCCGGGATGCTGGTTCCATGGCCCTGGATTAAAGCCAGGCATCCGGTCAGGGGGCATGGGTGTTTCTGGTTGGGACCGAGAGGGGGGCACCCCTTAGAGCGCGCGTATATAAATTTGATCCCATGCTATTCGAGATTGTGATCTCCCCGTCTCAATAGTTTTTCTTGGACGATGTTGAGGGTGATTCCTGGCATCGAAGAGTTGGATGGGTGTGTACTGGATTGCCGTGTTTTCTTCTGAAATACCGTAACGGAACTAGTCCTAGTGACTACTGAAATCCGTCGACTGTGGGAAAATTTTGTACAAACTCTGCAGAGCTCTATACCCTTAAATCATATTATCTGTTTCCAAGTTTCCTGCTTACAGTCATGTGCCAGTTTGGTGACAGATTACCCGGTGGGACACATGGGCACTAAGACCGGTTAAATGTTTATGCTTGTGGATGTACTAACCCGTTATTCTCCTTGAGTTAAATATATTCATGATGATATATTATTTCATTATCAGTCAAAAGCCCTTTATGTGGTGTCGCTCAGACGCCCGACTGTGGCATTTCTTTTAAAAGCCCTTTATGTGGTGTCGCTCAGACGCCCGATTGTGGCATTTCTTTTAAAAGCCCTTTATGTGGAGTCGCTCAGACGCCCGACTGTGGCATTCCTTTTAAAAGCCCTTTATGTGGTGTCGCTCAGACGCCCGACTGTGGCATTTCTTTTAAAAGCCCTTTATGTGGTGTCGCTCAGACGCCCGACTGTGGCATTTCTTTTAAAAGCCCTTTTTGTGGTGTCGCTCAGACGCCCGACTGTGGCATTCCTTTTAAAAGCCCTTTATGTGGTGTCGCTCAGACGCCCGATTGTGGCATTATTATTCCGCATTTTCCGCTCGAGGAGTCTTTCAGACACTCGTTTGGCACCAGTATTATTATTCTGCATTTTCCGCTCGAGGGGTCTTTCAGACACTCGTTTGGCACCAGTATTATTATTCCGCATTTTCCCCGCTCGAGGAGTCTTTCAGACACTCGTTTGGTACCAGTATTATTATTCTGCAATTTTCCGCTTGAGGGGTCTTTCAGACACTCGTTTGGCACCCAGCATTATCACCTCTATGTCTGATCGTACTGGTTAACTTATCCATGTGTTTCATGTTGGCATTTGTTATATCTTACGTCCGCACTGTCTTGCGATTACTTTCAAAGTACTCACTGGCTTGTTGATTTGGCCAGATGCTGACGAAGGTGATCTCATGGATGAAGAGTTCGATAGCGAATCCGACGCCTAGAGGAGTCCCAGTCAGTCTCGTGCAACCTTGGAGTTGGTCACTGTTTCATATCCGCTTCTGCTACCCTAATAAATTCATCGAGCTTCACCTCGACGCTCGATGGGATGTTAGTTTGAGAATCCCATAACCACTCCCACTGTGTTACTCCACCTCTACCTTATTTGCGAGTCAGTAGTATGCCACCACTCCCTTGTGCCATTAATCGCCTTTATGTATAATTATTGGCACATCTTGTAATAAATTGTTGAGTATCGTCAGCTCAACCCTGTAATATATTTATGCTACTGGCTTATTGTATCAAAAGTTTGTCTGCCAGTGAGGTGGTTTTATCTCAAACTGGATTTCTATAGATTGGTTTCTCAATAAACATTTTATTGGAAAACCGGTCGTGAAATCATCTCTGGAAGAAGATCCCCCGAAGAGGAGCTCTGCTGAGAAGGGCTAAGATCCGAACTGCAAAGATAAATCTTCAGTTATTTTCCTCAGTAGTAAAATCAAGGATTTCTCTCGTTATTAAACACCATTCTACTCACAGCTCAGTGGAGGGCTGATCAATTTGAAGACATAGTACGGCTGGGGTATCCCTCGGTGCAGGACCCTCTGGCGAAGACTTCTTCCCCCGTTATGAGATCATTGTCTCCGGGTCTTCAGAAGCGGTCCTCTTCTTCCCCTGAGGAAGGGAATTTTCGATTCCTCCTTTCCGGACAACCTCCTCTACGGAGGCAGTAGCTTCCTTGTTCCCCCCTTCATCTTCTTCTAAAGGCACGATCTCCAGCGTCCGGGTTAACACAGGATCTGGCGAGGTCTCAGGAAGAGGGGTCGGACACCTGATCAACTTTGCCTTTGCTATCCACTCCTGGTTCAAGAACAACTCTTTTAAGGGCGATGTTGCGATAAAAAAATGAATGGCGTGTTCGGACACAGGGCTACTTACTTGGGTATCCGGATGATTGCAGCTCAGGCCTGCGTCCTCGGTCGGGTCCGGACACATCATTTGTGGTCCGAAGAACAATTTGTACATCTCTGCGGGCGTCATGCCAAGGAAATGTTGAATAGCTCGTGGACCCTTCGGACTGAACTCCCATAGGCGGAGCGGACGATGTTTGCAGGGCAGAACTCGGCGAATTAACATGACCTACGTCACCACGACCAGAGTGACATCTCTCTCCAGGAGATCTCGGATGCGGCTCTTCAATAGGGGCACATCCTTTGCTGGCCCCCAGTACAGCCCCTTGTTGACCCATGATGTTAGTCGGGGCGGGGGACCCGAGCGAAAAACAGGCGGAGCCACCCACTTGGTACCCCTGGGAGCTGTGATATAAAACCACTCTTGTTGCCATAAGCTGGACTCATCTTGGAAAGAGCCCTCGGGCCATGGAGCGTTAGCATTCTTGGTTATTACAGCGCCTCCGCACTCTGTGTGCTCTCCCTCGATCATCTTCGGCTCCACTTTGAAGGTCTTGAGCCACAGTCCGAAGTGAGGGGTAATACGGAGGAAAGCTTCGCACACGACGATGAACGATGAGATGTGGAGGATAGACTCCAGAGCTAAGTCATGGAAGTCCAGTCCATAATAGAACATGAGCCCCCTCACGAAGGGATCCGGCGCAAAGCCTAGCCCTCAGAGGAAGTGAGACACGTACACGACGCTCTCACCAGGCTTGGGAGTGGGAATAACCTGCCCTTGAGCAGGCAGCCTATGCGGGATTTCACCGGTCAAATACCTGGCCTCCCTTAGCTTTAGTACGTCTTCCTTCGTGACGGAGGAAGGCATCCATCGGCCTTGAAGGCTGGATTCGGACATCATCGAAGGTCTGAAGCGCCTAAATCTGAAGGTTCGGGTGCTAGAACTCGAAGCGGGAGGCGGATTCGATTGAGATCGGAAGAAAGGCCTTGGTCTCTTTATAAAGAGGTTGAATACCAAGAGACCTCCCTGTGACCGTTTGGGACTTACCTTTGATCGAGGGGACATACCAACGGGCACGACTGGGTTACCCACGTCCGTGTTGATGAGAATCCCATAAATAAAGGGGACACGATCTCTGCTCCGATAAGATGTGCCAAGGAAACTGCCTCGCTAAACACGCTGAGGTGGGGGGTAAAAAATGATTCAAATAAAGGCTTGGCTGTGATGTGATGTCATGCTACGGAATACGTCAGCAGATTAGATTTGTGGAAATATTATTCTCTCTACAGTGGTATGTGGAACTTGTTTTGCAGAGCCGGACACGACCCTCGGGTTCAAAATCTTCTATGAAGTATTCGGAGGAGGAACCCGCCTTGCAATGCCGAAGACAATCTGTGCGCTGGACTCATCGTCCTTGAAGCCTGGTTCAGGGGCTACTGAGGGAGTCCTAGATTAGGGGGTATCCGGACGGCCGGACTATAAGTCCTTTGGCCGGACTGTTGGACTATGAAGATACAAGATTGAATACTTCGTCCCGTGTCCGGATGGGACTTTCCTTGGCGTGGAAGGAAAGCTTGGCAGTACGGATATGTAGATCTCCTTCCTTGTAACCGACTCGGTGTAACCCTAGCCCCCTCCGCTGTCTATATAAACCGGAGGGTTTAGTCCGTTGGACAGAACAACAACAATCATACCATAGGCTAGCTTCCAGGGTTTAGCCTTTCTGGTCTCGTGGTAGATCTACTCTTGTACTACCCATATCATCAATGTTAATCAAGCAGGAGTAGGGTTTTACCTCCATCGAGAGGACCCGAGCCTGGGTAAAAACATCGTGTCCCTTGTCTCCTGTTATCATCCGCCTAGACGCACAGTTCGGGACCCCCTACCCGAGATCCACCGGTTTTGACACCGACATGCATCATAATAGATATAATGGAGATTTCTTTGGAGGAATTTATGCAACCTGCTTAGCTAATTATCGTGAGGTGGATGTTCGTGAGGGTGACATGGAGTTGCCTCCTGCTTATTTAGATTTTAATTCTATGGCCTCCCACCAGTTTGTCGAGAGGACTGAATCACCTCTCTAGTATCGACTAATCTTTAACAAACGGCATGTTGTCCGTATTACTCTCCCTGCTCCCGCCTTCTTTGATTCTCAGAAAAAGGAAGATATACCATTGCCAGAGAGGAGGCAGATGAGTACGATAGGGGAGCAGAGGCAGCCCGACGCCACGTTGCAGCTCAGGCGCCGATAGTCATTACATCTCAGAACGACCCCAGCTACACCTACGGGTATCCGCCAGGCCATCCCTGGCCATAAACCAACTTAGGCCAAAAGCCTAAGCTTGGGGGAGTACGTATTTCCCACCGACATTACATTTATGTTTACACACACTCATTGCTAGATGTCGTTGCTCATACTTCTTCGCTGTATTATCCATGCTAGTTTATTTTATTTTTCCTGATTTCTTCTTGTGTGTTTGTTAAACCTTATGAAAAACCAAAAAAATTAGTAATAGCTTCTAGCTAGTTTATTTTTCTTGCTCTAGTAGTATAATTAAAAAGCATTATTGTTGATTTAACCAAGAGCCCATATTGCCTTGTCTTCTCCTGTTTATTGAATGCTCGCAGATTCTAGCTTAGTCCAATGCACGTGCACTCTTATTATTATTTAAATCGTTCGGTCGTGCAAGTGGAAGGCAATTATGATGATATATGATGGACTGACTGAGATGAGAAAAGCTGGTATGAACTCGACCTCTTTCGTTTTTATAAATATGGTGAGTTCATCATTCTAGATTCAGCTTATTATGGATAAACATGTTTGCAATGACAATTAGAGATCATAGTTGCTCGTGCCATGCTTGATTAGCTATGAGTTATAATGGTTTACCTTGCGTGCCAACATGCTACTAAAATGGTTGTGATGTGGTATAGTGGGGTGGTATCCTCCTTTGAATGATTTAAGTGACTTGACTTGGCACATGTTGTAGTTGAAACAAATCAACATAGCCTTCACGATATTTATGTTCATGGTGGATTATATCCTACTCATGCTTGCATCCAATGTTTATTAATTTTAATGCATGTACATGACTGTTGTCGCTCTCTAGTTGGTCGCTTCTCAGTATTTTGCTAGCCTTCACTTGTACTAAGCGGGAATACTGCTTGTGCATCCAATCCCTTAAACCCCAAAGTTATTCCATATGAGTCCACTATACCTTCCTATATGCGGTATCTACCTGCCGTTCCAAGTAAATTTGTATGTGCCAAACTCTAAACCTTCAAATAAACATTCTATTTTGTATGCTCGAGTAGCTCATGTATCAACTAGGGCTGCCCTTATCTTCCATGTTAGGCGGGTTATTCTCAAGAGGAGTGGACTCCGCTCCTTACTCACGAGAAAATGGCTGGTCACTGGGATGCCCAGTCCCATGCTTTATGCAAACTAAATCAAAATAATTACAAACAAAACTCCCCTTGGGACCTGATGTTAGTTAGAGGCACTCGTTGTTTCGAGAAAGCCATGGATTGATGCTTGTTGGTGGAAGGGGAATATAAACTTTACCATTCTGTTTGGAACTGCCTATAATGTGTGTGGCATGGAAGATATCGCCATCTCTTAGTCGTTATGTTGACAATGAAAGTATACCGCTCAAAATATTATTTATCTCTATTTCAAAACCGAGCTCTGGCACCTCTACAAATCCCTGCTTCCCTCTGCGAAGGTCCTATCTATTTACTTTTATGTTGAGTCATCACCCTCTTATTAAAAAGCACTAGCTGGAGAGCACAACTGTCATTTGCATTCATTACTGTTAATCTATATTGGGTATGACTATGATTGGATCTCTTTTACCATGAATTACAATGTCTAGTCAGTCCTTGATCTTTAAAGGTGCTCTGCATTTATGTTTTGCGGTCTCAGAAAGGGCTAGCGAGATACCATCTTGTTATATTATATTATGATTGTTTTGAGAAAGTGTTGTCATCCGAGATCTATTATTATGACTCGCCAGTTGATTATGCTATTGATATGAGTAATCATGCGACATGAGAATTATTGCAAATGTGGTTAGTTATAATCTTTGCTGAAAACTTGAATGCTGGCTTTACATATTTACAACAACAAGAGAAAACAGAGTTTGTAAAAGTTTTTCTTCGTCACTTTCAGTTTATCAACTGAATTGCTTGAGGACAAGCAAATGTTTAAGCTTGGGGTAGTTGATACGTCTCCGTCATATCTACTTTTCCAAACACTTTTGCCCTTGTTTTGGACTCTAACTTGCATGATTTGAATGGAACTAACCCGGACTAGCGCTGTTTTCAGCAGAATTGCCATGATGTTGTTTTATGTGCAGAAAACAAAAGTTCTCGGAATGACCCGAAACTCCACGGAACATCTAGTTAAAAATAATAAAAAATCCTTGCCAAAGATGAAGACCAGGGGGCCCACACCATGTCCACGAGGGTGGGGGGCGCGGCCCCCTAGGGCGCGCCCCCTACCTCGTGGGCCCCCTGGACCTCCTCCGACGCCAACTCCGACTCTATATATTTGCTTTCGGGGAGAAATAAAATCAAAGAGAAGAAATCATCGCGTTTTACGATACGGAGCCACCTCCAAGCCCTAAAACCTCTCGGGAGGGCTGATCTGGAGTCTGTTCGAGGCTCCGGAGAGGGGGATTCGTCACCGTCGTCATCATCAACCATCCTCCATCACCAATTTCATGATGCTCACCACCGTGCGTGAGTAATTCCATCGTAGGCTTGTGATACGTCTCCAACGTATCTATAATTTTTTATTGCTCCATGCTATATTATCTACTGTTTTGGACTATATTGGGCTTTATTTTCCACTTTTATATTATTTTTGGGACTAACCTATTAACCGGAGGCCCAGCCCAGAATTGCTGTTTTTTTGCCTATTTCAGAGTTTCGGAGAAACAGAATATCAAACGGAGTCCAAACGGAATAAAACCTTCGGGAACGTGATTTTCTCACCGAACGTGATCCATGAGACTTGGACCCTACTCCAAGGAAGCAAAGAGGCGGTCACGAGGGTGGGGGTGCGCCCCCCTAGGGCGCGCCCCAGCCTCGTGGGCCCCTCGGTGCTCCACCGACGTACTCCTTCCTCCTATATATACCTACGTACCCCCAAACTATCAAATACGGAGCCAAAAACCTAATTGCACCGCCGCAACCTTCTGTATCCACGAGATTCCATCTTGGGGCCTGTTTTGGAGCTCCGCCGGAGAGGGCCATTATCACGGAGGGCTTCTACATCATCCTAGCCCCTCCGATGAAGTGTGAGTAGTTTACCTCAGACCTACGGGTCCATAGTTATTAGCTAGATGGCTTCTTCTCTCTTTTTGGATCTCAATACAATGTTCTCCCCCTCTCTCATGGAGATCTATTCGATGCAATCTTCTTTTTGCGGTGTGTTTGTTGATATCGATGAATTGTGGGTTTATGATAAAGTCTATCTATGAATAATATTTGAATCTTCTCTGAATTATTTTGTGTGTGATTGGTTATCTTTGCAAGTCTCTTTGAACTATCAGTTTGGTTTGGCCTACTAGATTGGTTTTTCTTGCCATGGGAGAAGTGCTTAGCTTTGGGTTCAATCTTGTGGTGTCCTTTCCCTTTGACAGAAGGGGCAGCAAGGCACGTATAGTATTGTTGCCATCGAGGATAACAAGATGAGGGTTTTATCATATTGCATGAAACTATCGCTCTACATCATGTCATCTTTCTTAAAGCGTTACTCTGTTTTTAACTTAATACTCTAGATGCATGCTGGATAGCGGTCGATGAGTGGAGTAATAGTAGTAGATGCAGGCAGGAGTCGGTCTACTTGTCTCGGACGTGATGCCTATATACATGATCATACCTAGATATTCTCATAACTATGCTCAATTATGTCAATTGCTCAACAGTAATTTGTTCACCCACCATAGAATACTTATGCTCTTGAGAGAAGCCACTAGTGAAACCTATGGCCCCCGGGTCTATTCTCATCATATCAATCTCCATCACTTTAATCTTGTTTTGCTTTTTACTATGCCTTTTACTTTTTACTTTGTATCTATATATCAAAAATACCAAAAATATTATCTATCATCTCTATCAGATCTCACTCTTGTAAGTGACCGTGAAGGTATTGACAACCCCTAATCGCGTTGGTTGCGAGGAGCTATTGTTTTTGTGTAGGTACGAGGGACTTGCGTGTAGCCTCCTACTGGATTGATACCTTGGTTCACTACAAAAAAAGACACATCCGTGACATTTTGGGCCGAACGAAATTTTTTTCTGTCATACATATGAAACTTCTATGACGATAATTGTGACAAAACCCGGTATCATCATAGATATGGTGTGCTCCTACTTCTATGACAAAAAATCATGACAGAAAATGAGCTTTTCGTCCTGGGCGGGCCGGAGACGCATCTATATGACATTCTTTGGGCCGTCCATGACGGAAAAAACCATGGTAGAAGCAAGGGCGAGGAAAATTTAGGGAGTTCCCGGTTACGGTGGGAGGTCGGGGGCCGAGCGATGCGCGTTTCTCTCGTACACGTACGCGCGTGTGTGCGAGGCGTTGGCTCTAACTAAACCCGAGCGAGGCGTTGGGCTCTAACTGAACCCGAGCGATTGCACTGCAGGCTACGCGTTACTGAAGCCGAGCGATCGATCGATGGTTGTTAACTGAACCCGATCGAGCGATTCCTTCGCTACTGCTGCTAACTGAAGCCGATCGATGCTGCCTCTGGATGAACAGTGAGCGTTGCGGGGGGGGGGGGGGTTGGATGAAGAGTGAGCGGTGGCGTTGCCTCTGGATGAACATGACCCCGTGGTGTGGTGGAGGGCTGGATGAACAGTAGACGGTGGAGGGGTGCCCCTGGAGGGGTGGATGAATAGGACCCCGTGGTGTGGAGGGCTGGATAAACAGAAGACGGTGGAGGGCAGGATGAACAGTAGCCCGTGGAGGGGTGGTTGAACAGGAGCCCGTGGAGAGGGCTGGTTGAACAGTAGCCGGTGGAGTAGCGCGCGGTGGAGGCTGGATGAACAGGAGCCCGTGGATGAACAGTCGCAGGTGGAGGCTAGAGGAGGTCGATGGTGGATGAACAGTAGCTCGTGGAGGTTGAGGGGGTCGACGGTGGAGATGAACAGTATCCCATGGAGTCCCGTTCTGCGGTACGCCACACCCCTCCCGATGAACAAGACCCCCATTTCGACCGTAGCGCTCCAACACAAGTCTGTTTCCTCCGTTTTGCGGTACGCCACACCCCTCCCAATCAACAGGACCCCCGTTTCGACCGTAGGAGGTCCGTTTCCTCCGTTTTGTGGTACGCCAGACCCCTCCTGATGAACAGGATCCCGTTTTGAACGTGGCCGGTCGAACACAAGGCCGTTTCCTCCGTTCTGCGGTACGCCAGGCCTCGTTTCCATCGCATGTTCCGTCCAAGCCCTCCCGATGAACACGACGCATTCCGTTGCCTACCCATGAACACGACGCATTCCGTTGCCTCCCCATGAACACAATGACGACGCTGTTTCTCCGTTCCGACCCAGCCATGTACACGAGCCCTGGCCGTACGTATGCGCGAGTAGGCGTTGGAGACCCCGCCTGTATGTACACATACATGGCCATATTTTCTTTCTTGCACCCGGGCCTCTACTACAACACGTGCACGCCTCTACATCGACCAGTATATATGTACGTACACGTTCGCGGCCAGAATGACAACGCTACGTACGCTTCGACCAGGTGGGTCCCGACTGTCAGGCACTTCCTTGCGTGCGAAGATGTAGCTGCTGGGTCCCAGCAATCAGGGGGCGAAATACGGTGGCCCGTCCGATGGGTCCCCGCTGTCAGGTGGAGGAATAATTATTTTCACGTAATAAGGAGGCACTTCCTTGCTGCGGCCGTGGACCCAACTGTGAGCCTCTCCACGTACAGTCTCCGATGGAAGCCGTTCCTTGACCACATTGACCACGCGGCGCCGAGAGCACCAAGGCAGTGGGCGACGGCGAGGCCTAGGAAGGGGACAACGAGGGGACAACGCGGAGCCGGGGAAGACGCGGCAGTGGATGCCCACGAGTAGAGGAGTACAAGGGCACTGGTACGCTGCGGTGTGAGGCTGCCGTCGCCGCAGAGTAACATGGGGTGTGGGTGAGTAGAGGGATGGCCTGGACAGCGATGAGAGTAGTAGGGGGCGGTGAGGCCTCTGCTGCATCGCAGCCGGCCATGGGAGGCAGGACCACGAGGCACGACCGGCGCTGGTTTGGGCGGCTGGAGCAAGAAGACCATAGGTTGAAGAAGCACTACGGCCGTTGGATGGACATCGTACGGTCACTGGAGCTAGAATCGTGCATATTGACTAAGTTGACAAAGCCCTCCATCCCGGTCAACTTAGTAGGGCCACAAGTCAGCCTGCCACTATACTGGGTCCCAACTAACATGGGGAGTATTCATTTTTTTTTGTGCGTAATAAGGAGGCACTTCCTTGCGTGCGAAGATATAGCTGGTGGGTCCGAGCTGTCAACGGCGATAACGTTTTTTTCGCGAAATACAGAGGCCCTTTTGGTGGGTCCCAGATGTCAGGTGGAGGAATCATTATTTTGCGCATAATAAGGAGGCATTTCCTTGCATGCGGCCGTGGACCCAGCTGTCGGCCTCTCCACGTACAGTCCCCTTCAGATGCATGTCGGTCGTTGACCACGTTGACCTGGCCGCGCCAAGAGCACCAGGGCAGTGGATGACGGCGAGGCCTAGGAAGGGAACGACACAGAGGCAGGGAAGACTCGACAATTGTTTCCCACGCGGAGGGGAGTACGACTGTACGAGGGTTTACTGGTTCGTCTGCCGTCGCCAGAGAATAATAGCAGGTGTGGGTGAGTAGAGGGATGGCTAGGCCAGCGATGGGAGTACGGTGGGGCGGTGAGGCCTGCGCGGCAGCATAGCCGGCCGCGGGGAGGAGGGAGCAGGCAGTCCCGGCGGCGCTTGTTTGAGCGGCTGGAGCAGGAAGAGCAGAGATTGAAGAAGCACGACGGTCGTTGGATGGACATCCAACGGTCAGTGCTTGTGCGTCAACCTTTTTTTTAGGAAAGCCTCAAATCTATGGAAAACAACATACAACCCATCTGCCATTATTTCTAATAATTTACAGCCCATTTGCTAATTCTTAAGGTTTTTTTGGAGCCCATATTCTTTTTGTTAGCATTATAGCCCATATTGTGGCAACGGTTAAAAAATTATACGAAATTTTGCATATTTCGGTGCGGTCCGAACTGTTTTTAATCCTGAAATTTCGACTCACATTCAAACTGATTTTAAAAATAAATTTATATCAATATAAAATTCAACAAATTCTCCACGCATAAAAATTAATGTAATTTAAAATCTTGAAATATAAAAAAAAGATATTTGAAACTAATTGCTGGTTTGATGTGTTTTAAAAATGTACAACCCATTTCTCATTACTGATGGGCCATTTTCTCGGCTAGCCGAATTAAAGCTCTCCTTGCACTACAAGAAATATGTCAACTTATGACCTTCTCTTAGTGACCCCAACTGAATTGTTCGTAAATTCACGGCCATTTCGCTTGGAAGGGCTCAAACCCTGAAATTGCTTACACCAAATGGTCACAAAGTAGACAAGAGGCGCCAATGGACTTATTTCTACCCGATTACGACCAATATAAATAGTCATGAGGTTGTGAACGTGGATGCATTCGTACTTATTGCTGTGACTAGGCGCCACCTCATCAGTTTTGCCTATGTGTCATGTCCATGTGTCAATTTTTGCCCTAGGTTGTGAAGCAACATATATTTCTGTCATTTCCAAAATTCCCAAAAAAATCTCATAAATTCTTTGGGTCATATCTTCGTCGAATATGTAAAAACCTTCCTTGCCTAGTTCAAAAATAATTCAGAAATATTCATTTTCCTATTCTGTTCAGAGTAACAGTTTGTGAAGGAAGTACCACTTTGGCATGTCCAAATAGTATCCATTTCCTACAGTGCTTTCCTATGCCCAAATAACCATCCTCCACCAAATGCCAGCTCAATCCATTCATTATTTTGAGCCGAGCTTCAACATTCGTATTTATGTCCAGTGTGGTGGTTTGCAAAGCAAGTACCAGCTAGGCTCCTCCTTTTGAGCTGAAAATTTGTGAAGACGGTCTTCTTAGTAACTGATCATCCTCAGCCAAAACTCACGCCCATTAGCCATGTACATTTCCTGTACCGCTAATCAAACACTTGGCTGCTAATTCATGTTTGAGCACCGATCGGTCTCCTCGTGAGAATCTTATGTTGTAGTTTTCTTCCTAGAACCTACCCGGGGAGTTACCAACCCACTAGACATGTCTAGGCCACCCAGAACACATGGCAACGCCACGGTCACGCGGTGACCACGCGACGGGCATGCGAGCTTACGCGCTCTAGAGTTCGGGCCCTCGGCCACCGTCCAAACCTCGATGTCTCTCCATCGAACCATGTATTTCTTATTAAATAGATACTTATTTACCTAGAAATAATTTTTTAAAAAAATAAATAGCAAACTATGACGCACCTGCAGTTCAAATTTGACCCGCTTCCAGCTGAATCGACGGGAATTTGTCTTATTCACCAGAGGTGGATCAAACTTTTTGACACCCAACCATTTTGTCAATTGTGCATTAAATATGTCATGGTATTTTATAAAATTGATTTGGTCCAATTTTGCAACAATTATTTGGTAGTTCCTTCACAAAAAAAACCTCCTTTCGGGCACTTAGAAAATGAAAAATGGTTTTTTCGTCCAAAGAAAATGAAAACTTCCTTAGGCAACATTGTTTTCCATTCCAATATGCACCCTTGTGCACAATATGAGATCATTTGAACAAACTATGCCACGAATGTGGCCATAAGATTGATCATTTGGCTTGAAAGCCATTGATCTTCAGAGATGATAACTCGTTTCTGAGAACACTTTTTTAAAATAATTGCCGTATTACAAGTTTGTTATTTTTCCTGGGAACTTGGCCACATATAATGACACAATTCGAAGGTTTCCCAATTTTTTGATTTTTTTGAATTTTTTATGCCCGTTTCAAAATGCGTCAAAACGGCGGGCTTGACCGTTCCTAGCTAGTGGTTGAATCTTGGAAAACTTTTGGTGTTTCTCTGATTAAATAGATACTTATGTACCTAGAAATTACTTTTGTAAAAAATAAATAGCAAACTATGAGGCAGCTGCAGTTCAAATTTGACCCGCTTCCAACTAAATTGGCGGAAATTTGTCTTTTTCACGAGAGGTGAATAAAAACTTTTTGCACCCAACCATTTTGTCAATTGTGCATTAAATATGTCCTATTATTTTAGAAAATTGACTTGGTCCAATTTTGCAACAATTATTTGGTAGTTCCTTCACAAAAAAACCTCCTTTTGGGCACTCGAAAAATGGAAAATGGTTTTTTCATCCAAATAAAATGAAAACTTCCTTAGGCAGCATTGTTTGCCATTCCAATAGGCACCCTTGTGCACAATATGAGATCATTTGAACAAACTATGCCATGGATGTGGCCATAAGACTGATCATTTGGCTTGAAAGCCATTGATCTCCACACGTGATAGCTCGTTTCTGAGAACACTTTTTTAAAATAATTGCCGTATTACAAGTTTGTTATTTTTCCTGGGAACTTGGCCACATATAATGACACAATGCGAAGGTTTCCCAAATTTTTTATTTTTTTGAATTTTTTATGCCCGTTTCAAAATGCGGTCAAAACGGCGAGAATGACCGTTCCTAGCTAGTGGTTGAATCTTGGAATTTTTTTGGTGTTTCTCTAATTAAATAGATACTTATGTACATAGAAATTATTTTTGAAAAAAATAAAGAACAAACTATAAGGCAGCTGCAGTTCAAATTTGACCCGTTTCCAACCGGATCAGCAGAAATTTGTCTTTTTCACGAGAGGTGAATCGAAACTTTTGACATCCAAATATTTGGTCAATTGTGCATTAAATATGGCCTAGTATTTTATAAAAATGATTTGGTCCAATTTTGCAACAATTATTTTGGAGGTCCTTCACAAAAAAACCTCCTTTTGGGCACTCAAAAAATGGAAAATGGTTTTTTCGTCCAAATAAGATGAAAACTTCCTTAGGCAACATTGTTTGCCATTCCAATAGGCACCCTTGTGCACAATATGAGATCATTTGAACAAACTATGCCATGGATGTGGCCATAAGATTGATCATTTGGCTTGAAAGCCATTGATCTCCACACATGATAGCTCGTTTCTGAGAACACTTTTTTTAAAAAAATTGCCGTATTACAAGTTTGTTATTTTTCCTGGGAACTTGGCCACATATAATGACACAATGCGAAGGTTTCCCAAATTTTTGATTTTTTTTGCATTTTTTATGCCCGTTTCAAAATGCGGTCAAAACGGCGGAAATAACCGTTCCTAGCTGGTGGTTGAATCTTGGAATTTTTTTGGTGTTTCTCTAATTAAATAGATACTTATGTACCTAGAAATTATTTTTGAAAAACGTAAAGAACAAACTATAAGGTAGCTGCAGTTCAAATTTGACCCGTTTCCAGCCGGATCAGCAGAAATTTGTCTTTTTCATGAGAGGTGAATCAAAACTTTTGACATCCAAATATTTGGTCAATTATACATTAAATATGTTATAATATTTTAAAAGGTTGATTTTGTCCAATTTTACAACAAATATATTGTAGGTCCCTCACAAAAAACTCATTTTGGGCACTTGAGAAATGAAAAATGAATTTTTAATCAGCTAGACCAATTTTTTAGTCAATTACGACCAATTTAGATGGTCATGACATCGTAGCCGTGTGCTGCATTTTAATTGGTCTGTGGGCGTTTCACGCGGATCGTGGATGGACACCGTCGGATGCTCGCGGATCCAACGGCGGTCCTCACCGCAAGCCCACCTAAGGCAAAACCCTAGTCCTCGTGGACATTTTCCATCCACCCCCGCCTCCATTCTTTCTCCCCTCGCTCTCTTCTCCGTCCGCGCACACCTCCCCTCCCCGCTCCCTCCCATGGCGAACCCCGTCGCCTCCCCTCTCCTCCTCCTCTCCCCGACCTTCCCGCCCCGCTGCCTCACCACCCCCCAGCACCACGGCCTCCACCACCAATCCGCCATGCCGTCCTCGCTCCCCTGCCGCCGCCACCTCCATCGCCATCTCCCTCTCTCCCTCTCCCCGATCTCTGACCCAGCCACCACCCATGGCGCCAGCCAGAGCAGCCACCAGCTATGGCGACGGCAAGGCTAGAGGCCGCCGGATCCGGGATCAGGGTGGCGCATAGCCCCTCCTCCCATGAGATCCTCTGCATCGAGTAGCTCCTCTGCACGCTGCACCTTGTCCCCATCCAGATCAAGCAGTTCCTCTTTGTCCGCTCTACCAATCCCCTCCGTCAGCCGTTGCTACGCAGTACACTTCCACCGCCTCCCAAGTCACCGTCCTCCTGATCCCCTCCCCTTCCCTTTCCTCCGCTCTGGACACCCCATCTCCGTCGAGTTGGGCGCCCCATCCACCTCTACGGGCGTAGACGACGTTGGCGTATGAGCAATGGCGCCGCCCGGGTCGCGACGGTGGGCGTACGTGCGGATCATGGCCGGCACCATCGTCGGCGGCGGCCTCGGCTTCTACGTCATTCTCCGCATCGAGACCTCCTACAAGGTACGGCAACTCCCGTCGCACCAACCTACCGCGATGTGTCGATGATTTGGTCGAAGCCGCGGTGCTTGCTCCCGCTTTTCTTTGTCGTGTGCAGGCGAGGATGGAGGAGAGGCTGCGTCCATGGCAAGCTGGAGTGCCTCTACCATGACTGGCAGTTGGACGGCCAGGGCAAGTGTGTCAAGATCCCACAGGTCCCACCATTCCACACTTCTTTCTAATCAAGTTCAGTCATGGATCTGTACAAACGCATGAGATTCTAGTCCAAAATTTATGTGTGATACTGTATAACTGTGTTATGTTTGAGATACGTCCATTTATGTACAAGACTATTATTTTCCGAAAATTGGGCGACTGAACTCATGTTTGCTGGTTGCTTTTTCCGTAACTAGATATCACAATGTAACTTTGTATTACTGATTGAATTTCTTTTCAGTCTGTTGTGTTCGTATGAGTATGTATTATGATATGGTTGTCCTAACTATTTCCACGCATTAAATTGTCACAGCGATGAAGAGCTGCTAAGCCAGGGCCTCTCATTGAATGATGATTTGCAGCGTGTTCTAGCAAAACAAGATGCAATTGCTGTAGGCATAGCTGTTCGGGTAGAAAAGCCAAAACTGCCACAGGCCCCTGTGAATAGTTCCCCACTAGCAAAGCCAGAGGGGCCAAAAGAGCCAACTCAAAGGTACTCACGTTTGATTGTTCTCATGAATAATCATCTGTCCAATACATGATGTGATCTGTTCTGAAATCGTGCTAGTTGTTTAGTTTCGCCAGGTTAACTATCTACATCTGATCCATCATTCATACTCAGGTTGACTGTATGACATACTACTGCAATTTGCACTAGCCTAGCTCTGATTTTTTTGCTAGGAATAGAATTGACATGCATAGCTGAACTGATTGGAAAGGGATGGCAGTATATACTCATTTGTTGGTTTGTTTACATTCATTGAAAGCATATAATCAATATCTGGTCTGATGATTTATGTACTGTTATCTCAAATAAAAAAGCTAAATCCCATTAGAAACTACAGCAATAGTAATATTGGACTTGGAGTTTCTGCTATTTATATTGGGGTGCGCTGGGGTGGGGTAAACAGAGGACGATGCACTACCAAGTGCACAATTATGCTTGCTATTTATTACTCATTCTTACTGTCTTACATCATGCACAATTATATCTTCTACTACAGCGGTGCTACTAGTAGTTCCTAGGCCATTAGCTCCTGCTTGCTTTTTTTGCTGCACAATGCTCATTTTGCTGCTAGTGTCCATTTAGCAGTTTTTTTACTATGTTTTGGCCTAGTCTTGTTCACGTGTATAACAAGCATCCTGAATGCTCATTTAGCAGTGTATAAATAACACTGCTAGTTTTGTTCACGTGTATTCAGATTAATACACTGTGTTATTAAACTGCACAATGCTCATCCTGTTGGCTACTTGTCGATGTTCTCCGCATAACTATAGGCTGCCATGTCTTTTCCACTTTCCTTTAAGCTTTCTGTAATGCTAACTTGACGGTAACCCTATAGTTTGTTGGCTGTTGGAACCCAGCAACGGCGCTTCCATTTTAACACATGTACTAGTGTGCTAAAACTTGCAAAAGACACAAATCTTGAGCTTTCTTTATCAGCTTGTTGTTGCTGCTCCTTGTGTACAATGATTGATGTTGCTCTAGCTAGTGTTGTAGAGGAAGAAAGAGGATGTATTTGTATTACTTGCTTCTACTACTTATATATAGACATGTATGTATGTTTACTTTATTTCTTCCTTGTCTCTCCGATCCCCTCCTAATGAATTTGTTTGTTTGATTTGGATTAGCAGGCTCGTCCCTGGACCAGTTGTTCAAGTACAGCCCCATCCACCGCATCGACCTGGAGTCAGGTATGTACTCGTCTTGTTGAACAAATCGGACAGATGCTTCATGGCCTAATGCTTGATGCTAAGCGTTAATACATGGATCTGTAGCGGTCCAGATGAAGAGCGTGATTTGATTTGTTTGGGTTTGAATTGATCGTGTGCGTGTGTGTGTGTGTCTACAGGGGAGCATGCTTAAGTTACTACTGTACTGTTCCTTTATGTCCTGCTACAGTTTGACACTATTAATTAGGCTTGCTGGACATGTCATGGTACAAGCCTTTATCTTTTTAGCATCAACAAATGTTTATCTACTGTAAAGTACTATTAATTAGGATACGGCAGTAACTATAACAGCAGTAACTGTTTGGAGAAATGACTCCAAACAGAGTTGCATAATTACCAGTGATACATTTTTTTTCTCATTTTTGCATGAGAACAAACTGGTGTAGCTAGCTGGACTATGCAGCCATGAATCAGGAAGTAGCATATTCAGTTTTGCTAATAGAAAATAAATGTATTAAAAACTTTAAAAACCGCATAATAAGTGCTTGTTCATGTTTGGTTTTCTCTAAACTTTGTTTGTATGATTGAGGGCAAATTTACTTGGTTCTTTTCTCTAAACTGTGCTTGAAACATTCCTTTTTATGATCTAAAATTGCGTTCCTGTGATGATGCAGGTGCCCAATTTGTGCTCGCTACCGAAGGAGCTCCATGTTGAAAAAGATTGAAGACACTTGTAGAGCTACAGGGTTAACACCAGGGCACCGTATCACGTGTAGAGCTTGTAGATGTTAGAGCTTATTATGTGTAGAGCTTGTAAAGTATATGTTATTTGTACAATAGGAGCTCTGTACTGAATCTGGCTGATAATATTTGGAGTATTATGTGTGTGTTTTGTTTGTGCCAATTTAAATACTGGTTATTTATTTACTGTTAAATTGAAATATGAAGAATATGAACTTGCTAGCTGGGACCAACGTACCTGAACCTGACATCTGGGACCCATTTAACTAGTGGACCTTTTTATATTACAAAAAAATAAAACTTTCTAGCGGAAAAGGCCACGGCCCAAAAATGAGAAGGCTTAATTGTTGGGCTTGGACCATCTACATAGCCAAAATTAATATGAGAAAAAAAACACTAATAGGCTGAATTAATGGGCTCGGCCCATGTAAAACCCCCAATTGGACCGGGCTGATGTTAACCAAACGACCTTTTCAATTCATCGCAATTTTGCCACGTCAGATTGCCACGTCGGATCCGACGTGGCCTGGGGAGAGAGCTAGCGACCAAAACAGAAGGTCATAGGATCAACGACCTTTTGCTAAAGGTCGCTATAGTCAGTTTACGACTGCCAACTTTTGACCTTCAGTTTTTGGTCACAAAAAGGTCGTAAATGGAAATTTGTGACCTTTCAGTGACCGTTAGTGGTGGTCACAAGTTGACATATTTCTTATAGTGTTGTCTTGAATGGTTTGCAGCCCAACAGGTCTGACAAAGCGACTTAGTTGGCAAATCACAAAAAAACTGGGCTGTGGCCATGGACCCAACTGTCAGCCTCTCCACGTACAGTACTCTTCCGATGGAAGTCGTTCCTTGACCATGTTGACCACGCCGCGCGGAGAGCACCACGGCAGTGGACGACGACGAGGCCTAGGAAGGGGATGACGCGGAGCCGGGTAAGACGCGGCAGCGGAAGCCCGTGTGGAGAGAACTACGAGGGTTCACTGGTTCGGCTCCGGTGTGAGGCTGCCATCGCCGTAGGGCCTTGCCAGCAGTGGGAATAGTAGGGGGCGGTGAGGCCTCTGCGGCAGCACAGCGGGCCACGGGAGGCAGGAGCATGCGGCATGACCGGCGCTGCTTTAGGCAGCTGGAGGAAGAAGACCAGAGGTTGAAGAAGCACTACGGCCGTTGGATGGACATCGTACGGTCACTGGAGCTAGAATCGTGCATGTTGACTAAGTTGATAAAGCCCTCCATCCCCGTCAACTTAGTAAGCCCACAAGTCAGCCTCCCACCAAGGTGGGTCCCAGCTAGCGGGGGTATTCATTTTTTGAGCGTAATAAGGAGGCACTTCCTTGCCTGCGAACATATAGCTGGTGGGTCCGAGCTGTCAGCGGCGGTAACGTTTTTTTGCGAAATACAGAGGCCCTTTCGGTGGGTCCCTGATGTCAGGTGGAGGAATCATTATTTTACGCGTAATAAGGAGGCATTTCCGTTCATGCGGTCGTGGACCCAGCTGTCGGCCTCTCCACGTACAGTCCACTTCAGATGCATGTCAGTCGTTGACCACGTTGACCAGGCCGCGCCGAGGGCACCAGGGCGGTGGACGACGGCGAGACCTAGGAACGGAAGGACACGGAGGCAGGGAAGAGTCGGCAGTTGTTTCCCACGCGGAGGGAAGTACGACTGTGCGAGGGTTTACTGGTTCGTCTGCCGTCGCCGGAGAATAACAACAGGTGTGGGTGAGTAGAGGGATGGCTAGGCCAGCGATGGGAGTACGGTGGGGCGATGAGGCCTGCGCGGCAGCACAGCCGGCCGCAGGGAGGAGGGAGCAAGCAGTCCCGGCAGCGCTTGTTTGAGCGGCTGGAGCAGGAAGAGCAGAGATTGAAGAAGCACGCCGGCCGTTCGATGGACATCCAACAGTCACTGTTTGTGCGTCAACCTTGTTTTAGGAAAGCGTCAAATCTGTGGAAAACAGCATACAACCCATCTGCCATTATTTCTAATAATTTACAGCGCATTTGCTAATTCTTAAGGTTTTTTTGGAGCCCATATTCTTTTTGTTAGCATTACAGCCCATATTGTGGCCACAGTTAAAAAATTAAAGAAATTTTGCATATTTCGGTGCGTTCCGAACAATTTTTAATCCCGGAATTTTGACTCACATTCAAACTGACTTTAAAAATAAATGTATAACAATATAAAATCCAACAAATTCTCCACGCATAAAAATTAATGTAATTTAAAATCTCAAAATGAAAAAAAGATATTTTAAACTAATTTCCGGTTTGATGTGTTTTAAAAATGTACAACCCATTTCTCATTAGTGATGGGCCATTTTCTCGGCCAGCCGAATGAAGATATCCTCGTCTTGAAAGATTTGCAGCCCAACTGGCGTGACAAAGCGACTTACTTGGCAAATCACAAAAAAACTGGGCTGTGGCCATGGACCCAGCTGTCAGCCTCTCCACGTACAGTACTCTTCCGATGGAAGTTGGTCGTTGACCACATTGACCACGCCGCGCCGAGAGCATCAAGGCAGTGGACGACAGCGAGGCCTAGGAAGGGGACGACGCGGAGCCGGGGAAGACTCGGAAGTGGATGCCCACACGGAGAGGAGTACGAGGGTTCACTAGTTCGGCTGCGGCGTGAGGTTGCCGTCACCGCAGAATAACAGGGGGTGTGGGTGAGTAGAGGGATAGCATGGGCCAGCGGTGGGAGTAGTAGGGGCGGTGAGGCCTCCGCGGCATCACAGCCGGCCACGAGAGGTAGGTGCACGCGGCACGACCGGCGCAGCCTTGGGCGGCGGGAGCAAGAAGACCAGAGGTTGAAGAAGCACTATGGCCGTTGGATGGACATCGTAGGGCCACTGGAGCTAGAATCGTTCATATTGACTAAGTTGGCAAAGCCCTCCGTCCTCATCAACTTAGTAGGCCCACAAGTCAGCCACCCACTATGGCGGGTCCCAGCTAGCAGGGGGTATTCATTTTTTATTGCGTAATAAGGAGGCACTTCCTTGCGTGCGAAGATTATTGGAAATATGCCCTAGAGGCAATAATAAAAGCATTATTATTATATTTCCTTGTTTATGATAATTGTCTTTTATTCATGCTATAATTGTGTTATCCGGAAATCGTAATACATGTGTGAATACATAGACACCAATATGTCCCTAGTAAGCCTCTAGTTGACTAGCTCGTTGATCAACTGATAGTCATGGTTTCCTAACTATGGACATTGGATGTCATTGATAACGAGATCACATCATTAGGAGAATGATGTGATGGACAAGACCCAATCCTAAGCATAAGCACAAGATCGTATAATTTGTTTGCTAGAGCTTTTCCAATGTCAAGTATCTTTTCCTTAGACCATGAGATCGTGTAACTCCCGGATACCGTAGGAGTGCTTTGGGTGTGCCAAACGTCACAACGTAACTGGGTGACTATAAAGGTATACTACGGGTATCTCCGAAAGTGTCTGTTGGGTTGACACGGATTGAGACTGGGATTTGTCACTCCGTATGACGAAGAGGTATCACCGGGCCCACTCGGTAATGCATCATCATAATGAGCTCAATGTAATCAAAGTGTTTGATCAAGGGATCATGCATTATGGTACGAGTAAAGTGACTTGCCGGTAACGAGATTGAACGAGGTATTAGGATACCGACGATCGAATCTCGGGCAAGTAAAATACCGATTGACAAAGGGAATTGCATACGGGATTGATTGAATCCTCGACATCGTGGTTCATCCGATGAGATCATCGAGGAGTATGTGGGAGCCAACATGGGTATCCAGATCTCACTGTTGGTTATTGGCCAGAGAGGTGTCTCGGTCATGTCTGCATGTCTCCCGAACCCGTAGGGTCTACACACTTAAGGTTCGGTGACGCTAGGGTTGTAGAGATATGAGTATGCAATAATCCGAAAGTTGTTCGGATTCCCGGATGAGTTCCCGGACGTCACGAGGAGTTTCAGAATGGTCCGGAGGTGAAGAATTGTATATAGGAAGTGCAGTTTCGGCCATCGGGAGTGATTCGGGGGTTACCGGTATTGTACCGGGACCACCAGATGGGTCCCGGTGGTCCACCGGGTGCGGCCACCCATCCCGGAGGGCCCTATGGGCTGAAGTGGGAGGGGGAACCATCCCTTAGTGGGCTGGTGCGCCCGCCTAGGCCCACCCCCTGCGCCTAGGGTTGGAACCCTAGGGTGGGGGGGCGCCCCACTTGTCTTGGGGGGCACTCCACCCCCTTTGGCCGCCGCCCCCCTGGGAGATTCGATCTCCAGGGCCGGCGCCCCCCAGGGGGCCTATACAAAGGGGGGGAGGGAGGGGCAACCACACCCTTGACCCCTGGCGCCTCCCTCTCCCCTGTCACACCTCTCCCTCTCGCGCAGACGCTCGGCGAAGCCCTGGTGCAGGTGACAACTGCATCCACCACCACGCCGTCGTGCTGCTGGATCTCCATCAACCTCTCCTTCCCCCTTGCTGGATCAAGAAGGAGGAGACATCATCCGCTCCGTACGTGTGGTGAACGCAGAGGTGCCGTCCGTTCGGCGCTTGGTCATCAGTGATTTGGATCACGGAGAGTACGACTCCATCATCCACGTTCTAGTGAACGCTTCCGCACGCGATCTACAAAGGTATGTAGATGCAATCTGAATACTCGTTGCTAGATGAACTCATAGATGGATCTTGGTGAAACTGTAGGAAAATTTTTGTTTTCTACATCGTTCCCCAACAGTGGCATCATGAGCTAGGTCTATGCGTAGTTCTCTTTGCACGAGTAGAACACAATTGTTGTGGGCGTAGATGTTGTCAACTTTCTTGCCGCTACTAGTCTTATTTTTCTTCAGCGGTATTGTGGGATGAAGCGGCCCGGACCAACCTTACACGTACGCTTACGTGAGACCGGTTCCACCGACTGACATGCACTAGTTGCATAAGGTGGCTGGCGGGTGTCTGTCTCTCCCACTTTAGTTGGTGCGGATTCGATGAAAAGGGTCCTTATGAAGGGTAAATAGAAGTTGACAAATCACGTTGTGGCTTTTACGTAGGTAAGAAAACGTTCTTGCTAGAACCCTAATGCAGCCACGTAAAACTTGCAACAACAATTAGAGGACGTCTAACTTGTTTTTGCAGCAAGTGCTTTGTGATATGATATGGCCAAAGTTGTGATGAATGATGAATGATATATATGTGATGTATGAGATCATGTTCATGTAATAAGAATCACGACTTGCATGTCGATGAGTATGACAATCGGCAGGAGCCATAGGAGTTGTCATTATTTTTTATGACCTGTGTGTCAATGGAAACGCCATGTAAATTACTTTACTTTATTGCTAAACGTGTTAGCCATAGTAGTAGAAGTAATAGTTGGCGAGTAACTTCATGGAGACACGATGATGGAGATCATGATGATGGAAATCATGGTGTCATGCCGGTGACAAGATGATCATGGAGCCCCAAGATGGAGATCAAAGGAGCTATATAATATTGGCCATATCATGTCACTATTATTATTTGATTGCATGTGATGTTTATCATGTTTTGCATTTTGTTTACTTAGAACGACGGTAGTAAATAAGATGATCCCTCATAATAAATTTCAAGAAAGTGTTCCCCCTAACTGTGCGCCGTTGCGACAGTTCGTTGTTTCGAATCACCACGTGATGATCGGGTGTGATAGATTCCAACGTTCACATACAATGGGTGTAAGACAGATTTACACATGCAAACACTTAGGTTGACTTGACGAGCCTAGCATGTACAGACATGGCCTCGGAACACAAGAGACCGAAAGGTCGAACATGAGTCGTATGGAAGATACGATCAACATGGAGATGTTCACCGATGATGACTAGTCCGTCTCACGTGATGATCGGACACGTCCTAGTCGAGTCGGATCATGTTACACTTAGATGACTAGAGGGATGTCTAATCTGAGTGGGAGTTCATTAAATAATTTGATTAGATGAACTTAATTATCATGAACTTAGTCTAAATAAACTTTGCAATATGTCTTGTAGATCAAATGGCCCAAGCTAATGTCAACATGAACTTCAACGCGTTCCTAGAGAAAACCAAGCTGAAAGATGATGGCAGCAACTATACGGACTGGGTCCGGAAGCTGAGGATCATCCTCATAGCTGCCAGGAAACAATATGTCCTAGAAGCACCGCTAGGTGAAGCACCCATCCCAGAGAACCAAGACATTATGAATGCTTGGCAGTCTCGTGTTGATGATGACTCCCTCATACAGTGCGGCATGCTTTACAGCTTAGAACCGGGGCTCCAAAAGCGTTTTGAGCATCACGGAGCATATGAGATGTTCGAGGAGCTGAAACTAGTTTTCCAAGCTCATGCCCGGGTCGAGAGATATGAAGTCTCCGACAAGTTCTACAGTTGTAAGATGGAGGAAAATAGTTCTGTCAGTGAACACATACTCAAGATGTCTGGGTTGCACAACAGCTTGACTCAACTGGAGATTAACCTCCCAGACGAGGCGGTCATTGACAAAATCCTTCACTCGCTCCCACCTAGCTACAAGAGCTTTGTGATGAACTACAATATGCAGGGGATGGTAAAGACCATTCCCGAGGTATTTGCTATGCTGAAATCAGCAGAGGTTGAAATCAAAAAGGAACATCAAGTGTTGATGGTCAATAAAACCACTAAGTTCAAGAAAGGCAAGGGTAAGAAGAACTTCAAGAAGGACGGCAAGGATGTTGCCGCGCTCGGTAAGCCAGTTGCTAGGAAGAAGTCAAAGCATGGACCCAAGCCTAAGACTGAGTGCTTTTATTGCAAAGGGAAGGGCCACTGGAAGCGGAACTGCCACAAATACTTAGCGGACAAGAAGGCCGACAACACTAAAGGTATATGTGATATACATGTAATTGATGTGTACCTTAACAGTGCTCGTAGTAGCTCCTGGGTATTTGATACCGGTGCCGTTGCTCATATTTGTAACTCAAAGCAGGAGCTGCGGAATAAGCGGAGACTGGCGAAGGACGAGGTGACGATGCGCGTCGGGAATGGTTCCAAGGTCAATGTGATTGCCGTCGGCACGCTACCTCTACATTTACCTACGGGATTAGTTTTAAACCTCAATAATTGTTATTTAGTGCCAAGTTTGAGCATGAACATTGTATCTGGATCTCGTTTAATGCGAGATGGCTACTCATTTAAATCCGAGAATAATGGTTGTTCTATTTATATGAGTGATATGTTTTATGGTCATGCTCTGATGGTCGATGGTTTATTCTTAATGAATCTCGTTCATGATAATACACATATTCATAGTGTCAATACCAAAAGGTGTAAAGTTGATAACGATAGTCCCACATACTTGTGGCACTGCCGCCTTGGTCACATTGGTGTCAAGCGCATGAAGAAGCTTCATGCTGATGGACTTTTAGAGTCTCTGGATTATGAATCATTTGACACATGCGAACCATGCCTCATGGGCAAAATGACCAAGGCTCCGTTCTCCGGAACAATGGAGCGAGCAACCAACTTATTGGAAATCATACATACTGATGTGTGCGGTCCAATGAGTGTTGAGGCTCACGGAGGATATCGTTATGTTCTCACTCTCACGGATGCCTTGAGTAGATATGGGTATGTCTACTTAATGAAACACAAGTCTGAAACCTTTGTAAAGTTCAAGGAATTTCAGAATGAGGTAGAGAATCAACGTGACCGAAAAATAAAGTTCTTACGATCAGATCGTGGAGGGGAATATTTAAGACACGAATTTGGCACACACTTAAGGAAATGTGGAATCGTTTCACAACTCACGCCGCCTGGAACACCTCAACGTAACGGTGTGTCCGAACGTCGTAATCGCACTCTATTGGATATGGTGCGATCTATGATGTCTCTTACTGATCTACCGCTATCATTTTGGGGATACGCTCTAGAGACAGCTACATTCACTTTACATAGGGCACCGTCTAAATCCGTTGAGACGACACCGTATGAATTATGGTTTGGGAAGAAACCTAAGCTGTCGTTTCTAATAGTTTGGGGATGCGATGCTTATGTCAAGAAACTTCAACCTGAAAAGCTCGAACCTAAGTCAGAAAAATGCGTCTTCATAGGATACCCTAAGGAAACCATTGGGTATACCTTCTACCTAAGATCCGAAGGCAAGATCTTTGTCGCCAAGAACGGATCCTTTCTGGAGAAAGAGTTTCTCTCGAAAGAAGTAAGTGGGAGGAAAGTGGAACTTGATGAAGTATCACCTCTTGAACCGGAAAGTAGCACAGCTCAAGAAAATGTTTCTGTGGTGCCTCCACCGGTTAGAGAGGAGGTTAATGATGATGATCATGAAACTATGGATCAAGTTACTACTGAACTTCATAGGTCCACAAGGACACGTTCCGAACCAGAGTGGTACGGCAACCCTGTCCTGGATATCATGTTGTTAGACAACGGTGAACCTTCGAACTATGAAGAAGCGATGGCGGACCCAGATTCCAACAAATGGCTAGAGGCCATGCAATCCGAGATAGGATCCATGTATGAAAACAAAGTATGGACTTTGACAGACTTGCCCGATGATCGGCGAGCGATAGAAAACAAATGGATCTTTTAGAAGAAGACGGACGCAGATGATAATGTTACCATCTATAAAGCTCGACTTGTCGCTAAGGGTTATCGGCAAGTTCAAGGGGTTGACTACGATGAGACTTTCTCTCCCGTAGCGAAGCTGATGTCCGTCCGAATCATGTTAGCAATTGCCGCATACTATGATTATGAGATATGGCAAATGGACGTCAAAACGGCATTCCTTAATGGTTATCTTAAGGAAGAACTGTATATGATGCAGCCGGAAGGTTTTGTCGACCCTAAGAATGCTAACAAGGTATGCAAGCTCCAGCGATCCATTTATGGGTTGGTGCAAGCATCTCGGAGTTGGAACATTCGCTTTGATGAGATGATCAAAGCGTTTGGGTTTATGCAGACTTATGGAGAAGCCTGCGTTTACAAGAAAGTGAGTGGGAGCTCTGTAGCATTTCTCATATTGTATGTAGATGACATACTATTGATGGGAAATGATATAGAACTTTTGGACAGCATTAAGGCCTACTTGAATAAGAGTTTTTCAATGAAGGACCTTGGAGAAGCTGCATATATATTAGGCATCAAGATCTATAGAGATAGATCAAGACGCCTCATAGGTCTTTCACAAAGCACATACCTTGAAAAGATATTGAAGAAGTTCAATATGGATCATTCCAAGAAGGGGTTCTTGCCTGTGTTGCAAGGTGTGAAATTGAGCTCAGCTCAATGCCCGACCACGGCAGAAGATATAATAGAGATGAGTGTCATCCCCTATGCCTCGGCCATAGGGTCTATTATGTATGCCATGCTGTGTACCAGACCTGATGTAAACCTTGCCGTAAGTTTGGTAGGAAGGTACCAAAGTAATCCCGGCAAGGTACACTGGACAGCGGTCAAGAATATCCTGAAGTACCTGAAAAGGACTAAGGACATGTTTCTCGTTTATGGAGGTGACGAAGAGCTCGTCGTAAAAGGTTACGTCGACGCTAGCTTCGACACAGATCTGGATGACTCTAAGTCACAAACCGGATACGTGTATATGTTGAATGGTGGAGCAGTAAGCTGGTGCAGCTGCAAGCAGAGCGTCGTGGCGGGATCTACATGTGAAGCGGAGTACATGGCAGCCTCGGAGGCAGTGCATGAAGCAATTTGGGTGAAGGAGTTCATCACCGACCTAGGAGTCATACCCAATGCGTCGGGGCCGATCAAACTCTTCTGTGACAACACTGGAGCTATTGCACTTGCCAAGGAGTCCAGGTTTCACAAGAAGACCAGGCATATCAAGCGTCGCTTCAACTCCATTCGTGAAAATGTTCAAGATGGAGACATAGAAATTTGTAAAGTGCATACGGATCTGAATGTCGCAGATCCATTGACTAAACCTCTCCCTAGAGCAAAACGTGATCAACACCAGAACTCTATGGGTGATCGATTCATCACAATGTAACTAGATTATTGACTCTAGTGCAAGTGGGAGACTGTTGGAAATATGCCCTAGAGGCAATAATAAAAGCATTATTATTATATTTCCTTGTTCATGATAATTGTCTTTTATTCATGCTATAATTGTGTTATTCGGAAATCATAATACATGTGTGAATACATACACACCAATATGTCCCTAGTAAGCCTCTAGTTGACTAGCTCGTTGATCAACTGATAGTCATGGTTTCCTGACTATGGACATTGGATGTCATTGATAACGAGATCACATCATTAGGAGAATGATGTGATGGACAAGACCCAATCCTAAGCATAAGCACAAGATCGTATAATTCGTTTGCTAGAGCTTTTCCAATGTCAAGTATCTTTTCCTTAGACCATGAGATCGTGTAACTCCCGGATACCGTAGGAGTGCTTTGGGTGTGCCAACCGTCACAACGTAACTGGGTGACTATAAAGGTATACTACGGGTATCTCCGAAAGTGTCTGTTGGGTTGACACGGATCGAGACTGGGATTTGTCACTCCGTATGACGGAGAGGTATCACCGGGCCCACTCGGTAATGCATCATCATAATGAGCTCAATGTAATCAAAGTGTTTGATCACGGGATCATGCATTACGGTATGAGTAAAGTGACTTGCCGGTAACGAGATTGAACGAGGTATTAGGATACCGACGATCGAATCTCGGGCAAGTAAAATACCGATTGATAAAGGGAATTGCATACGGGATTGATTGAATCCTCGACATCGTGGTTCATCCGATGAGATTATCGAGGAGTATGTGGGAGACAACATGGGTATCCAGATCCCGCTGTTGGTTATTGGCCAGAGAGGTGTCTCGGTCATGTCTGCATGTCTCCCGAACCCGTAGGGTCTACACACTTAAGGTTCGGTGATGCTAGGGTTGTAGAGATATGAGTATGCAGTAATCTGAAAGTTGTTCGGAGTCCCGGATGAGATCCCGGACGTCACGAGGAGTTCCGGAATGGTCCGGAGGTGAAGAATTATATATAGGAAGTGCAGTTTCTGCCATCGGGAGTGATTCGGGGGTCACCGGTATTGTACCGGGACCACCAGATGGGCCCCGGGGGTCCACCGGGTGGGGCCACCCATCCCGGAGGAACCCATGGGCTGAAGTGGGAGGGGGAACCTGTTGGAAATATGCCCTAGAGGCAATAATAAAAGCATTATTATTATATTTCCTTATTCATGATAATTGTCTTTATTCGTGCTATAATTGTGTTAACCGGAAATCGTAATACATGTGTGAATAACAGACAACAACATGTCCCTAGTGAGCCTCTAGTTGACTAGCTCGTTGATCGACAGATAGTCATGGTTTCCTGACTATGGACATTGGATGTCATCGATAACGGGATCACATCATTTGGAGAATGATGTGATGGACAAGACCCAATCCTAAACATAGCATAAGATCGCATAGTTCGTTTGCTAGAGTTATCCAATGTCAAGTATCCTTTCCTTAGACCATGAGATCGTGTAACTCCCGGATACCGTAGGAGTGCTTTGGGTGTGCCAAACGTCACAACGTAACTGGGTGACTATAAAGGTATGCTACGGGTATCTCTGAAAGTGTCTGTTGGGTTGACATGGATCGAGACTGGGATTTGTCACTCCGCTTGACGGAGAGGTATCACCGGGCCCTCTCGGTAATGCATCATCACAATGATCTCAATGTGACCAAAGTGTTTGATCACGGGATAATGTATTACGGAACGAGAAAAGTGACTTGCCGGTAACGAGATTGAACGAGGTATTGGTATACCGACGATCGAATCTCGGGCAAGTAAAATACCGATTGACAAAGGGAATCGTATACGGGATTAATTGAATCCTTGACATCGTGGTTCATCCGATGAGATCATCGTGGAGCATGTGGGAGCCAACATGGGTATCCAGATCCCGCTGTTGGTTATTGCCCGAGAGCCATCTCGGTCATGTCTGCATGTCTCCCGAACCCGTAGGGTCTACACACTTAAGGTTCGGTGACGCTAGGGTTATAGGGATATGTATGTGCAGTAACCCGAATGTTGTTCGGAGTCCCGGATGAGATCCCGGACGTCACGAGGAGTTTCGGAATGGTCCGGAGGTAAAGATTTATATATGGAAAGTCATCATACGGACATTGGGACAAGTTTCGGGGTTATCGGTATTGTACCGGGACCACCGGAAGGTCCCGGGGGGTCCACCGGGTGGGGCCACCTATCCCGGAGGGCCCCATGGGCTGTATGAGGGAGGGAACCAGCCCATAGGGGCTGGTGCGCCTCCCCCCCATGGGCCCATGCGCCTAGGGTTTGGGGGGAGGGAAACCCTAAAGGGGGCGCCCCCCTTGCTTGGGGGGCAAGCCCCCCCTTCCCTGGCCGCCGCCCCCCCTAGGAGATCTCATCTCCTAGGGCAGGCGCCCCCCCTTGGGGGTTATATAAAGGGGGGGGGAGAGAGGGGGCTGACCACCCATTGCCCTGGCGCCTCCCTCTCCCTCTCCAACACCTCCTCCTCCTCCATTGAGCACGGCGAAGCCCTGCCGGAGTACTGCAGTTCCATCATCACCACGCCGTCGTGCTGTTGCTGGAGCCTTCATCCCCAACCTCTCCTTTGCCTTGCTGGATCAAGAAGGAGGATACGTCACGCTTTCCGTACGTGTGTTGAACGCGGAGGTGCCGTCCGTTCGGCACTAGATCATCGGTGAATTGGATCACGGTAAGTACGACTACCTCATCCACGTTCACCCGAACGCTTCCGTTGCGATCTACAAAGTGGTATGTAGATGCTATCTAATCTGAATACTCGTTGCTAGATGAACTCATAGATGGATCTTGGTGAAACCGTAGGAAAATTTTTAATTTTCTGCAACGTTCCCCAACAGTGGCATCATGAGCTAGGTCTATGCGTAGTTCTTCTTGCACGAGTAGAACACAATTTGTTGTGGGCGTAGATGTTGTCAACTCTTCTTGCCGCTACTAGTCTTATCTTGCTTCAACGGTATTGTGGGATGAAGCGGCCCGGACCAACCTTACACGTACGCTTACGTGAGACCGGTTCCACCGACGAACATGCACTAGTTGCATAAGGTGGCTGGCGGGTGTCTGTCTCTCCTACTTTAGTTGGAGCGGATTCGATGAAAAGGGTCCTTATGAAGGGTAAATAGAAGTTGACAAATCACGTTGTGGTCTGAACGTAGGTAAGAAAATGTTCTTGCTAGAACCCTAATTCAGCAACGTAAAACTTGCAACAACAATTAGAGGACGTCTAACTTGTTTTTGCAGCAAGTGCTTTGTGATATGATATGGCCAAAGTTGTGATGTATGATGAATGATCTATATGTGATGTATGCGATGTTCATGCTATTGTAATAGGAATCACGACTTGCATGTCGATGAGTATGACAACCGGCAGGAGCCATAGGAGTTGTCTTTATTTTTGTATGACCTGCGTGTCATTGAGAATCGCCATGTAAATTACTTTACTTTATTGCTAAACGAGTTAGCCATAGTAGTAGAAGTAATAGTTGGCGAGCAACTTCATGGAGACACGATGATGAAGATCATGATGATGAAGATCATGGTGTCAAGCCGGTGACAAGATGATCATGGAGCCCCAAGATGGAGATCGAAGGAGCTATGTGATATTGGCCATATCATGTCACGTTTATTATTTGATTGCATGTGATGTTTATCATGTTTTGCATCTTGTTTACTTAGAACGACGGTAGTAAATAAGATGATCCCTCATAATAATTTCAAGAAAGTGTTCACCCTAACTGTGCACCATTGCGACAGTTCGTTGTTTCGAAGCACCACGTGATGATCGGGTGTGATAGATTCTAACGTTCACATACAACGGGTGTAAGACAGATTTACACACGCAAAACACTTAGGTTGACTTGACGAGCCTAGCATGTACAGACATGGCCTTGGAACACGGAAGACCGAAAGGTCGAGCATGAGTCGTATAGAAGATACGATCAACATGAAGATGTTCACCGATGTTGACTAGTCCGTCTCACGTGATGATCGGACACGGCCTAGTTGACTCGGATCATGTAATACTTAGATGACTGGAAGAGGGATGTCTATCTAAGTGGGAGTTCATTAAATTGAATGAACTTTATTATCATGAACCTAGTCTAAATATTTACAATATGTCTTGTAGATCAAATGGCCAACGTAGTCCTCAACTTCAACGCGTTCCTAGAGAAAACCAAGCTGAAAGACGATGGTAGCAACTATACGGACTGGGTCCGGAACCTGAGGATCATCCTCATAGCTGCCAAGAAAGATTATGTCCTAAGAGCACCGCTGGGTGACGCACCTATTCTCCCTGCACAACAGGACGTTATGAACGCTTGGCAGTCGCGATGCGATGATTACTCCCTCGTTCAGTGCGGCATGCTTTACAGCTTAGAACCGGGGCTCCAAAAGCGTTTTGAGAGACATGGAGCATATGAGATGTTCGAAGAGCTGAAAATGGTTTTCCAAGCTCATGCCCGGGTTGAGAGATATGAGATCTCCAACAAATTCTTTAGCTGTAAGATGGAGGAAAATAGCTCTGTCAGTGAGCACATACTCAGAATGTCTGGATTGCACAACCGCTTGACTCAACTGGAAGTTAATCTTCTGGAAGAAGTGGTCATTGACAGAATCCTCCAGTCGCTTCCACCTAGCTACAAGAGCTTTGTGATGAACTACAATATGCAGGGGATGGTAAAGACCATTCCTGAGGTGTATGCTATGCTGAAATCAGCAGAGGTAGAAATCAAGAAAGAGCATCAAGTGCTGATGGTGAATAAAACCACTAAGTTCAAAAGGAGCAAGGGTAAAAAGAACTTCAAGAAGGACGGCAAGGAAGTTGCCGCGCCCGGTAAGCAAGTTGCCGGGAATAAGCCAAAGAATGGACCCAAGCCCGAAACTGAGTGCTTTTATTGCAAGGGAAGTGGTCACTGGAAGCGGAACTGCCCCAAATACTTAGCGGACAAGAAGGCCGGCAAAACCAAAGGTATATGTGATATACATGTAATTGATGTGTACCTTACCAGCACTCGTAGTAGCTCTTGGGTATTTGATACCGGTGCAGTTGCTCACATTTGTAACTCAAAGCAGGAGCTACGGAATAAACGGAGACTGGCGAAGGACGAGGTGACGATGCGCGTTGGGAATGGTTCCAAGGTCGATGTGATCGCCGTCGGCACGCTGCCTCTACATTTACCTACGGGATTAGTTTTAAACCTCAATAATTGTTATTTAGTACCAAGTTTGAGCATGAACATTGTATCCGGATCTCGCTTAATTCGAGATGGCTACTCATTTAAATCCGAGAATAATGGTTGTTCTATTTATATGAGAGATATGTTTTATGGTCATGCTCCAATGGTTAATGGTTTATTCTTGATGAATCTCGTACGTGATGATACACATATTCATAGTGTGACTACCAAAAGAGTTAAAGTTGATAACAATAGTCCCACATATTTGTGGCACTGCCGCCTTGGTCACATAGGTGTCAAACGCATGAAGAAGCTCCATGCAGATGGACTTTTAGAGTCTCTTGATTATGAATCATTTGACACGTGCGAACCATGCCTCATGGGTAAAATGACCAAGACTCCGTTCTCAGGAACAATGGAGCGAGCAACCAACTTATTGGAAATCATACATACCGATGTGTGTGGTCCAATGAGTGTTGAGGCTCGCGGTGGCTATCGTTATGTTCTCACCCTCACTGATGACTTGAGTAGATATGGGTATATCTACTTAATGAAACACAAGTCTGAAACCTTTGAAAAGTTCAAGGAATTTCAGAGTGAGGTTGAAAATCAACGTGATAGAAAGATCAAGTTTCTACGATCAGATCGTGGAGGAGAATACTTGAGTCACGAATTTGGCACACACTTAAGAAAATGTGGAATAGTTTCACAACTCACGCCGCCTGGAACACCTCAGCGTAATGGTGTGTCCGAACGTCGTAATCGCACTCTCTTAGATATGGTGCGATCTATGATGTCTCTTACCGATTTACCGCTATCTTTTTGGGGCTATGCTTTAGAGACTGCCGCATTCACTTTAAATAGGGCTCCGTCGAAATCCGTTGAGACGACACCGTATGAATTATGGTTTGGGAATTAACCTAAGCTGTCGTTTCTAAAAGTTTGGGGATGCGATGCTTATGTGAAGAAACTTCAACCTGAGAAGCTCGAACCCAAGTCGGAAAAATGCGTCTTCATAGGATACCCGAAAGAAACTGTTGGGTATACCTTCTACCTCAGATCCGAAGGCAAGATCTTTGTTGCCAAGAATGGATCCTTTCTAGAGAAAGAGTTTCTCTCGAAAGAAATAAGTGGGAGGAAAGTAGAACTTGATGAAGTGTTACCTCTTGAACCGGAAAATGGCGAAACTCAAGAAATCGTTCCTGAGGTGCCTGCACCGACTAGAGAGGAAATTAATGATTATGATCAAGATACTTCTGATCAAGCTCCTACTGAAATTCGAAGGTCCACAAGGACACGTTCCGCGCCAGAGTGGTACGGCAACCCTGTCTTGGAAATCATGTTGTTAGACAACGGTGAACCTTCGAACTATGAGGAAGCAATGGCGGGCCCGGATTCCGACAAATGGCTGGAAGCCATGAAATCCGAGATAGGATCCATGTATGAAAACGAAGTATGGACTTTGACTGACTTGCCCGTCGAACGGCGAGCCATAGAAAATAAATGGATCTTCAAGAAGAAGACAGACGCGGATGGTAATGTGACCGTCTATAAAGCTCGGCTTGTCGCTAAGGGTTATCGACAAGTTCAAGGGGTTGACTACGATGAGACTTTCTCACCGGTAGCGAAGCTGAAGTCCGTCCGAATCATGTTAGCAATTGTCGCATACTATGATTATGAGATATGGCAAATGGACGTCAAAACGGCATTCCTTAATGGTTTCCTTAAGGAAGAATTGTATATGATGCAACCAGAAGGTTTTGTCGATCCTGAGAATGCTGACAAGGTATGCAAGCTCCAACGCTCGATTTATGGGCTGGTGCAAGCATCTCGGAGTTGGAACATTCGCTTTGATGAGATGATCAAAGCGTTTGGGTTTACACAGACTTATGGAGAAGCCTGTGTTTACAAGAAAGTGAGTGGGAGCTCTGTAGCATTTCTCATATTATATGTAGACGACATACTTTTGATGGGAAATGATATAGAACTCTTGGACAGCATTAAGGCCTATTTGAATAAGAGTTTTTCAATGAAGGACCTTGGAGAAGCTGCTTATATATTAGGCATCAAGATCTATAGAGATAGATCGAGACGCCTCATAGGTCTTTCACAAAGCACATACCTTGATAAGATATTGAAGAAATTCAATATGGATCAATCTAAGAAAGGGTTCTTACCTGTGTTACAAGGTGTGAAATTGAGCTCAGCTCAATGTCCGACCACGGCAGAAGATATAGAAGAGATGAGCGTCATCCCCTATGCCTCAGCCATAGGTTCTATTATGTATGCCATGCTGTGTACCAGACCTGATGTAAACCTTGCCGTAAGTTTGGTAGGTAGGTACCAAAGTAATCCCGGCAAGGAACACTGGACATCGGTCAAGAATATCCTGAAATACCTGAAAAGGACTAAGGAAATGTTTCTCGTTTATGGAGGTGACGAAGAGCTCGTCGTAAAAGGTTACGTCGACGCTAGCTTCGACACAGATCTGGATGACTCTAAGTCACAAACCGGATACGTGTATATTTTGAATGGTGGGGCAGTAAGCTGGTGCAGTTGCAAGCAAAGCGTCGTGGCGGGATCTACATGTGAAGCGGAGTACATGGCAGCCTCGGAGGCAGCACACGAAGCAATTTGGGTGAAGGAGTTCATCACCGACCTCGGAGTCATACCCAATGCGTCGGGGCCAATCAAGCTCTTCTGTGACAACACTGGAGCTATTGCACTTGCAAAGGAGCCCAGGTTTCACAAGAAGACCAGGCACATCAAGCGTCGCTTCAACTCCATTCGTGAAAATGTTCAAGATGGAGACATAGAGATTTGTAAAGTGCACACGGATCTGAATGTTGCAGATCCGTTGACTAAACCTCTCCCTAAGGCAAAACATGATCAGCACCAGAACTCTATGGGTGTTCGATTCATCACAATGTAACTAGATTATTGACTCTAGTGCAAGTGGGAGACTGTTGGAAATATGCCATAGAGGCAATAATAAAAGCATTATTATTATATTTCCTTATTCATGATAATTGTCTTTATTCGTGCTATAATTGTGTTAACCGGAAATCGTAATACATGTGTGAATAACAGACAACAACATGTCCCTAGTGAGCCTCTAGTTGACTAGCTCATTGATCGACAGATAGTCATGGTTTCCTGACTATGGACATTGGATGTCATCGATAACGGGATCACATCATTAGGAGAATGATGTGATGGACAAGACCCAATCCTAAACATAGCATAAGATCGCATAGTTCGTTTGCTAGAGTTATCCAATGTCAAGTATCCTTTCCTTAGACCATGAGATCGTGTAACTCCCGGATACCGTAGGAGTGCTTTGGGTGTGCCAAACGTCACAACGTAACTGGGTGACTATAAAGGTATGCTACGGGTATCTCTGAAAGTGTCTGTTGGGTTGACATGGATCGAGACTGGGATTTGTCACTCCGCTTGACGGAGAGGTATCACCGGGCCCTCTCGGTAATGCATCATCACAATGAGCTCAATGTGACCAAAGTGTTTGATCACGGGATAATGTATTACGGAACGAGAAAAGTGACTTGCCGGTAACGAGATTGAACGAGGTATTGGTATACCGACGATCGAATCTCGGGCAAGTAAAATACCGATTGACAAAGGGAATCGTATACGGGATTAATTGAATCCTTGACATCGTGGTTCATCCGATGAGATCATCGTGGAGCATGTGGGAGCCAACATGGGTATCCAGATCCCGCTGTTGGTTATTGCCCGAGAGCCATCTCGGTCATGTCTGCATGTCTCCCGAACCCGTAGGGTCTACACACTTAAGGTTCGGTGACGCTAGGGTTATAGGGATATGTATGTGCAGTAACCCGAATGTTGTTCGGAGTCCCGGATGAGATCCCGGACGTCACGAGGAGTTTCGGAATGGTCCGGAGGTAAAGATTTATATATGGAAAGTCATCATACGGACATCGGGACAAGTTTCGGGGTTATCGGTATTGTACCGGGACCACCGGAAGGTCCCGGGGGGTCCATCGGGTGGGGCCACCTATCCCGGAGGGCCCCATGGGCTGTATGAGGGAGGGAACCAGCCCATAGGGGCTGGTGCGCCTCCCCCCCATGGGCCCATGCGCCTAGGGTTTGGGGGGAGGGAAACCCTAAAGGGGGCGCCCCCCTTGCTTGGGGGGCAAGCCCCCCCTTCCCTGGCCGCCGCCCCCCCTAGGAGATCTCATCTCCTAGGGCAGGCGCCCCCCCTTGGGGGTTATATAAAGGGGGGGGGGAGAGAGGGGGCTGACCACCCATTGCCCTGGCGCCTCCCTCTCCCTCTCCAACACCTCCTCCTTCTCCATTGAGCACGGCGAAGCCCTGCCGGAGTACTGCAGTTCCATCATCACCACGCCGTCGTGCTGTTGCTGGAGCCTTCATCCCCAACCTCTCCTTTGCCTTGCTGGATCAAGAAGGAGGAGACGTCACGCTTTCCGTACGTGTGTTGAACACGGAGGTGCCGTCCGTTCGGCACTAGATCATCGGTGAATTGGATCACGGCAAGTACGACTACCTCATCCACGTTCACCCGAACGCTTCCGTTGCGATCTACAAAGTGGTATGTAGATGCTATCTAATCTGAATACTCGTTGCTAGATGAACTCATAGATGGATCTTGGTGAAACCGTAGGAAAAATTTTAATTTTCTGCAACGTTCCCCAACAGAACCAGCCCTTAGTGGGCTGGTGCGCCCCCCTAGGCCCACCCTCTGCGCCTAGGGTTGGAACCCTAGGGTGGGGGGGCGCCCCACTTGCCTTGGGGGGCACTCCACCCCCTTTGGCCGCCGCCCCCCTGGGAGAGTGGATCTCTAGGGCCGGCGCCCCCCCAGGGGGCCTATATAAAGGGGGGAGGGAGGGGCAGCCGCACCCTTGACCCCTGGCGCCTCCCTCTCCCCTGTCACACCTCTCCCTCTCGCGCAGACGCTCGGCGAAGCCCTGCTGCAGGTGACAACTGCATCCACCACCACGCCGTCGTGCTGCTGGATCTCCATCAACCTCTCCTTCCCCCTTGCTGGATCAAGAAGGAGGAGACGTCATCCGCTCCGTACGTGTGTTGAACGCGGAGGTGCCGTCCGTTCGGCGCTTGGTCATCGATGATTTGGATCACGGCGAGTACGACTCCATCATCCATGTTCTAGTGAACGCTTCCGCACGAGATCTACAAAGGTATGTAGATGCAATCTGAATACTCGTTGCTAGATGAACTCATAGATGGATCTTGGTGAAACCATAGGAAAATTTTTGTTTTCTGCATCGTTCCCCAACAAAGATATAGCTGGTGGGTCCGACCTGACAGCGGGGGGAACGTTTTTTAGTCCATTTGGTGGGCTGGGTGAAACAATGATGTAGCATCTATGTAGCCCGTTTAAATCCCATTTGCATTTTTCTCGAAATCCGTGGACTTGCTGGGCTGGGTGAAAATATCATGTTGGGATAGACGGAGAAATGTTATAAAAACATAAACACATGATTGCACGTCAGTAAAATCTTTGCAAGCTTATGTATGCAATCACTAGGAGTTAACTTGCCAAGTTATATATAAACAATTATTATTATTATTTTGTAAGAACTTTCAACTTATGAAATAAAATATCATTTTAATTTGATGAGTTAATAGTACATGGGGTATTATTATTTTTTAGGCTAGATGTGGGACAATTGAGTTGGTTCTAGGGGAAAGTACTGGGAGAAAACTCAGTTTACATCGAAAAAGAAAGTGGGAGAAAATTCAGAGACCTGCTGGGTCCACCTGAGGAGGGGAATATGTTGGGAGGAAGGAGATTCAAAGCAAGGCAGCCGAGTGAACTAGTTTTTTTACGGACAAGTGAACTAGTTTACATACATAAGCAAATAGCCACTAAAAAAAGCAATCAGGTTAATGGGTTCTTAAAAGAAATATTTCAGACAAAACAGATAATTACGACACATGCTAATGCATGAAACACTCAGATGATAAAGGTGCTTATAAACAGATAAAGTACAACATCTAGACCTTCCTGGCATGCTGTATCATGACGCTGCGGCTGTCCGTGTACTCGTCGGTTACGGGAAGCAGACACGCCCTCATGTCCAAGATCTGCCTGTACATGTCGTACCATCCTTGGCCGCGTAGGTTATGTAGGCTAGATTCAGAGGTACCTCCCATGTGTTCAGGTCGTCTTCTTTCATGTTGGTGTATCAGCGGTCGATGATGGTCTCAGCGAGGTCAACCACGGAGTCCTTCTCCTGCCAGTTGCTGATGATCTTGTATTGCTTCTGGATGACGACACGCTTGTTGCACCAGATGGCCGAATCGTCGCGTTCTTCCTTCTCTCCACCGTAGCGAAGGTGCAGTCGGCGCTGCCGATAAAATGGGAGAATGCTCCAGAACCTGGTGCAGCCATAGGACTGAGGCGAGGCAGAGCTTCACCGAGTCCGTATCGTTGGTGTACATCACATTCAACTTGGTGCAGCCATAGGACGGAACGACGAACTCAAAGGGGAACTCCTTGCTGAAGTCCATATCCAGCAGGCTCACCCCTCAGATCGCCATTGGAGTCTCTTCGAGTGAATGAGTGTGTAGGCGGCGGCAGCAGTTCGTTTTTCAGCTCCTGGGGAACTGGGTTCAACAGTAAGCTGAGTGTGTATAGGCGACAACAGTTACTACCCCTCCCTCGTCCGCTTCACGCCCGACAGAAGATGCACCCTCGGCCACACGTCGGTTCACGAGCGGGTCTGTATTGGTACTGTAATAACAGGAGTTAGTGGTCATTTTACTTAAATTTAATTAGCTTTAATAGAAATTTATACTTAAAACAAGCAATGCATTCGCTCGTTCTATCAGTGCCATAGGATCAACATGCACAACAATTCGAATTATTATTCTCAGGACGCACACGATCAGCACATTTGTCGCACTTTCACAAAGATAATACTACCAAGTTTGAACTGTTTGTTATGGTTGTTGTCCTCTGCCTCATCATGCCGTCTTTCCTAGCTTGCAAGGTTCAGAACCAACAAATATGATCCAAATAATAAGTACAACAAAGATGCCTACACATCTCATTGATTCCCAGCTTGCAAGATTCAGAACCAGCAAATAAGATTCAAATAATAAGTCAACAAAGATGCCTACACATCTCACTGATTCCCAGCTTGCAAGATTCAGAACCAACCCATTAGAGCCTTTTGATAAAGTGAATATCGGGATTAAATCCATCTTGGCTAGCCATGTCATACAATCGAAGAACTTGGCAAATGCTCTTGACCATCACAACATCTGTAGTTGAGTATTCCTGTTTGCATAGCACAAACCAGGAGAGCATGATTTCACTTTAATAGTGGCCTCCTTTACTCAACCTGCACCTCCACTCGGATGAAGCCTACCTTGAGTTCCATGATTCAATTCATGCGCCTTTTTCTGCAGTTCACCTGAAATGAAGCAAAGATTGCATCATTCAGCTAGCAAGAAGTACTTGCTCTCGTCATCTGGCAGGTTCTTCTTTAGTAGTTGCACTAAAATTGAGGAACATTAAGGTTGGCTGTCCGGCTCATGTAAGGTGCAACTATAATTTTGTTATCCTTTTGTGCAGTTCCATTAAAATAAAGTGCCATTGTGGTGACAGTGACGGAGATTTTGGAAACTCCAATCACCATTTTGTGCAGTTCCACCAAAATTGAGAGATGCTGTCCACGTGACATTTTAGTTGAACTGCACAAGACACTCATTCCAAAAAAAGTGTTTTGTGCAGTTCACCAAAAGGTCACAATAGCAACAAGGTGAAATGGATATCCCTATCTGCACAAAAAGATAGAAAGTAAACAGTTGCTGGTCAATAAGAATATACGAAACATATACAAAATGAAAAGAAGCATCTTAATTATGTTCATGGCAATCACGCAAGGACAGTAGAAATTTTAAAACGTCAGCAATGCTTCATGTTACCAGAAGCATTACGATCAACAATGAGATTCCTCAAATATGGGATTACTTTAATGGTGGCATTGCTTGTTTACCAGACACAGTAAATCAACAACAGCTAAGGAGTTGGTTTAAGGGCATGGGACCGTGGGGACACCAGGACACTCAGCAGCGTAAAGGAGCAACTTACTTATCATACTAGGGAAAACAGCAGGAGTGCCATTTGTAACACAGTTTAATTGCATCTTATCACTGGAGGCATTAGATTAACAATAACGCTGGTTAGACATGTCCCTAAGGTAACAGTGTGATCGCTTCATTTTACATGCGCCCTTACATTAACAACAGCAAAAGGTTGGTATAAGGACATGCGACAGTGGACGCATCAGCACAATGTACCTACAAGGAGGCATAAAGTGGTGATGCCGAGTTTGTTCATGCTATGTGAGGGCAGCAAACCTAATCCTGGAGACCTTGTACTATGTGAGGGCAGAAAATCTAATGCTGGAGACCTTTTACTATGTGAGGGCAGCAAATCTAATCCTGGAGACCTTTTACTATGTGAGGGAAGCAAATCTAATCCTGAGACCTTTTACTATGTGAGGGCAGCAAATCTAATCCTGGGACCTTTTACTATGTGAGGGCAACAAATCTAATCCTGGAGACCTTTTACTATGTGATGGCACCAAATCTAATCCTGGACATACTCTGTTGACTTGTCCACCAGCCGCCACTTTCTATCCTTTTTCAACCAATAATATATCTGTTCCTTATCCAGTTTGTACTGCATTTTCCCATTATTTCCCTTTTCAACCAAGAGACCGGTTGGGTATCCGGTCTCTACTACTTTCACCATATTATTTCCACTTAGAATCAAGTCCTAGATTCATGCTACAACTTTCCCCCTTTCTTCGTTCAGAGCCCTAGATTTGAATGCATGAAGTAGCTTTACCTCTAATAATACTAAAAATTTAGGTGGATTTGGAAGAGCTGATGGGAGTAGAAAAAGATGCACATGCAGACACGTGGGGAGTTGGGGCAGTAGAGCAAGGCTGCTTTCGAAGAACTTATACCTGAGGGTCACTGGGATGTCGGTGGCGGCAGGTCAGATCCGCGGACAATACGGCAGGGAGGAAGAAGGGTCGGAGGACCTCCCGAGCCGGCGCTCTGTCGGAGAGAACAGCACGGGCAGAGGATGACCGTGTGAACGATGCACCTTTTAGTCCTCTACACACACCGGCCGAAGGGATCCGGCCGGATCTGTGACCAGCGGTGAGCAGAGAGAAAATGTCGCTACCGTTGTCTTGTTTATATCTGGAGAGGATGAGAGAATGAAGAGAGCAACCCTAGTGAAGCAAGCGCTCAGGCCCCTGCATCCATATATAGTGGAGTGATTATCTTTTTTTCTCTCCACAACAAGCGTTTCAATTTGTGTACGTGGCATTAAAGAAAAGAAACTCTCTATTTAAGGTGACTACTGTACGACTCCTACTTACTACTAGTAGTACTACAGTATTGTTCACTTGTGCTCCCCGCCCCTCCATTCATTGAACAACCTCATGGGTGAATAAACATACAATACTTAATGTATTTATATAGAATGAACAAGCTTGAACTATTTTCGCATAGTTAAAAGTGGAGGGCGGGGCTTTTCCCGGGCAGTACGCGCGGCAGTTTTCGGGTAGGCGGTTTGACAGAGAGGCGAGGAGGGTGAGCGAGTGGGGCTGTGCGATTTGACGGCGCGTTACTGCTGGAAAGACTTGTGATATGACCACTCACTATAGTCATGAATTACTGGCGCTCCGACCGGGGTGATGCCCCCCTTCCGTTCCGCGCTCTAATCTAGTGCATGACACGTCGACCCGGATGCCGGCTCTCCCACATGTCGGAGTAGTAAGAAGGAACAAAGAATGATGCGGTATATACTAGTACTATACTACTCCCTCCGTTCCTAAATATAAGTCTTTGGAGAGATTTCACTATGGACCACTTACGGAGAAAAATGAGTGAATCTACACATAAAATGCATCTATATACATCCGTATGTGGTCCACAGTGAAATATCTACGAAGACTTATATTTAGGAACGGAGAGAGTACTACTCAGGTCGGAGGAGTGCGAACCACGCAGACCAGTGAACCAGCAGTGCGAACCACGGTAGCCCAGTGAACCAGCACTTGAAAACAATGTGGTGATATGGCCATAAAAAACAATGTGCTACGGTCCACACTTTAGCAAGTACAGTAACACTCCTCTTTGTTTGGATCCCTGAGTTAGAGCTAGTTTGGGTTGAAATAGCCTCAAATTATCGAAACAAGAGGGGTTAGTTTGAGCTAGTTTGCTCTAACCCAGCCAAAAAAACTAGCCCGGTGGAGAGGTTCTAATAGGGTTAGTTATCCTCGGGCCCACTAGAAGAGAACTAAAAAAATCTCCCCTGCCCGCACCAGATCGCTCCCCCCACCTATCACATGACTCCTCTCTGTTTGCCATAGGGTCGCTCGCCCTCTCTTTCCTCCGGCCGCCCTCTCCTTCCGGCCTCCGCCGCCCTACTCCGGCCGCCCTCTCCCTCCGACCTTCGAAGGTCGCCCTGCTCCCCCTTCACCAGTCGTTTTTCTCCCTCTTTCGTGCGTGGCGGCGGCGCATATACCAGGGAGGTCGTGAGAGGGGTGAGTCTGTTCGTTCCTTCTCTGTCTCACGGCCATATCAGTGATCTTGCTTGCTCTAGTGCTAATTCTGATTTGGAAAAGTAGATCCTGATCAAACATGGTATATATTTTTGGTGCAAGCATGGAATTGTTTGATGCTGCTTGAGGAGGTAATAAATCTTTCTAGAGGCCCAAAGATTCAGGTCACCTTTCTAGGTATTTCAGTTTCAGGCTTGCATTATTTCTAGAGGCCCAAAGATTCAGCTCACCTTTCTAGGTATTTCAATTTCAGGCTTGCATTATTTCTAGAGGCCCAAAGATTTAGTTCACCTTTCTAGGTATTTCAGTTTCAGGCTTGCATTATTTCTAGAGGCCCAAAGATTCACTTCACCTTTCTAGGTATTTTAGTTACAGGCTTGCATTATTTCTAGAGGCCCAAAGATTAAGTTCCCAGTCGGCGGCAAGCGGCCCTGCTACCCATGCCGGTGTCGACCTCAACTCGCAAGGGCCGGCGTCGGAGGGGTTCCCGGGGCTTGGGCTCTACAGAGCCTTCCTCCAGAGCGACAATGGAGAGCTCCTCCCTCGGTGCGTGAGGGGCTCCGGGCTCTCAACCTATCGTGAATGATTTCCGTGATGAGTTAGCTCATTCTTTGTTTCATGAAGTGTTTTTTTATTTTGTGAAGCTTGATTGACGACATGTATGTTTAAGTGGGATATCTCATTTGTATGGACAAAGTAAAAATTATCATGTTTTGCATGCTTGATTTGTATAGATGGTTCGTTTATGTCAATTGTGAGCGGGAGGAGGCCACAGAAGAGCCGGCCACACCAAGAGGGTGCTTGGATCCAAGGGACTTATTTTAGTCTGACTAAAAATAGTCTCTTTAAGAGGCTAAAAGTTCCAAGCACCCCTGACTAAAGAGGGGCTAAAACTAGTCTTGAGACTAAAAAAATTTAGTCAGGGGTACCCCTACTAAAATGTGGATTAGTCATCTCTCTCCTCATTTAACTCCTCTCTTTTAACACAGGCGAGTTCTGGATTGGAAGGTTTGGAGGATAATAAATGCTCATTAACTTGATTTTAGTCTCTTGAGTATTTGGATCCAAGCATGGGTGAGGCTAGCAAGTTTTAGTTCACTACTTTTAGTCATGGAACTAAAACGTATCCAAGCACCCTCCAAATCCGGCAGGAAATAGGGTCCAAAGTAGTCAAATGATTGAGATAGAGCATTTATTGTCAATCTAACCCTGCCATCCATACACCTCTTTGGTTTAGAGTTAGGTCAGGGTTAGAATCTAACTCTAACCTCTAACTGAGTTAGAGTTCTCCTCGTCTCGGTTCATCGCCCTCATACTTTCCCCATTCCTGTGTTTTCAGTATCCCGTGAATCAAAGAGGCCCTTTTTTTTGCGGGAAAAATCAAAGAGGCCCTTAGACTGGTTTCGGTCCGGTCATTTTTTATAAACGTGTTATGTCCAAAATTTAATGATCGTGCTCCGGTTTCCATGAAAATAATCCGGTTTCATGTAGTAATTCATTCATTTATTTATTCTTCTACGGGGGGTTTGCATGAAATTCGTGAGGTCTGAAATGTAAAGTACCCCGGCATATGCTCCGAGTCGTGGATGCACTACGACCCAGATGCTCTATGTCCCACATGTTGGCAAATGGGAGCACGTGGAAATTGCCTAGGAGTACATATAGGAGGATAAATGCATGAAATAATATGTACTGTGAAGCGTAGCCACGGTTTGAGAAGGAGACCTAAAGTGATGACAGCTATAAGTCGCACGCACCCAACTAGTGGTACTAGACATACGACTAATTCTTCCCTCAAAAAAGAAAAAAAAAGATGCACGAGTGCTCAGTACTCCTATTCTATAAACACGAGTCCCATCTGACAACAGCGTCCGTGCTACAGCTAGCTCTCCTCCCTCGTTTCTCTCTTCTAATTCTAAACTCGGCCGATGCCCGGTGGGCGGGGTGGGTTTGCTCAACTGCGGCCCTACCTCACAGTGAAAACATTACGACTGGAATAAAAATGCCATATGCTCCCTCCGTTCATAAATATAAGCCTTTTTAGATACTATTTCAAATGGAATACAACATACAGATGTATGTAGACATAGTTAAGAGTGTAGATTCACTCATTTTGCTCCGTATGTAGTAGTCACTTGTTGGAATCTTTAGAAAGACTTATATTTGGGAACGAATGGAGTACTATACTAATAAAACATTAAGGCCACGAGGCGATGCAGTGCTGGTTACAGGAAGCAAGAAGAAAGAGATGCATCCATCGACGACGCCCACCTCCTCGACTTAGGGTGTCGGCCCATCGAACGACGCCTAAGTAGCAGTGGCTTTCGTGGCCAGGTCGACGTGCTTCTGAACAATGGCGTCCAAACATTCCAGCCACTGGAAGAAGGCCAACGTCTTTCTATCCTCGCTTGCCTTGTAGTGGCCTATGTAGACGATTTCCTCGTAGACGTGGATGTGCAGGTCGACGGTTTCTTGCATGGCAAGGCACTGCGCGGCGAGCGCGACTCGAGGTGCACATTCTTCGTCGCGACCTCCGGCACCTGCAGGGCCACCAGGGCTTGAAAGAGTTCGTCACTATGAAGGCCGATGAGGGTGGCAGGCAATGAGGAGCCTGGGTGCACGGGCTGGAGTAGTACGACAAGGTCGTCGCGCGCTTCTTGACGGCGGTGAACTTGCGGATGGAGTTGACCATCATGTCGTCCATGCGAGAGGCGAAGTCGGCATCGGCGAGGGCTACAATGCCTGCGGTCGCCAGCACCGTCTGGAAACGTTGCATGGTGCGGGGCCGCAGGTCGGCGCCTTGGATGATTTGGCACAGCTGACTTCCGCTCGCGTCCATCGCCTCCATAGGTGCTTGTGGCTTCTGGTCACTTGGTCTTGGATTGGAGTGAGCAGTGTTGCACAAAGACTTGGGAGTGGATGGATTGGAGTGGTGGGGCGCCTTTATTATATGAGAGTCCAAACTCTGTTGCATTCACATCATGCTGGCTCTATTCTGCTTCTCCAATTAATTCCCTCTGCATGTAATTGAGGATGCATCATTGACCGTTCAATGTCTCGGGAACCGCTACCCTCTCCCTCCTTGGCATTCAAGCACCTATGGACCTGTTGACGACGAGGTGCCTATGGTGACTTCGTAAATTTCGAGATGATAGTGCCGTGCGTGTGTGTGTTAATAGGGGTAAGTGTATGCGCGTGTATATGAGCGCTTGCATCTGTACTGTGTAAAAAAATGTAAATGCATGTCAAAAAGAGACTAGTCAGTATACTCAATATTGTGCGCCTCGGAGAGGAAAACGATAGAACTAGTACGTATTTATTTACGGTGCAGATTCACTCATTTTGCTCCATATGTACTCCGTCTCGGTGTAGTCTAGTCACTTGTTGAAATCTCTAGAATGGCAAATACTCCTTTCTGGTTTACAGGGCTATACTAGCAAGTAGTTGTACGTACTAGTACAATAGTGGGCTCACATAGCAATTTTGTCTCATGCAAGAGCCTGGCTATATGCATGGTCCAATGTTCACAACTGCAACGTTCGGTTTGCGCTTGGCTCTTCGCCTTTTCGAGAAGACGAACAATGATGTTACTACTACTGCTTCTACAATGTCGAATCCACTGTTGCATGTCCGTCCACCGCGAGCGGGACGGATAGCTTGTTGTAGAAGTACTACTAAGAAAAAGCCTATCCTCGTTTGCGAGCAACCGCGCGCAGGCGTGTAGTAAAATCAAGCTTCTCCTCGTTGTACGAGTTGACGCGACACATCATAGCACTGGCCCCACATGCTTGCCTCTAAACTTGGCTGAAAGACCCGCAGTGTACAATATATTTGCTGCAACCTATAACATTTACCCACCACAAATTAAAATATATGTGGCCGTATGCATCTTTCTGATGCAGAGGCCGGGGAGTCCCCCCTTTTTGAAAAAAACAAATTAAAATATATATTCTTGTCTTGACCACATCAGCGTGCAAACTACAATCATCAGGGTGTCAGGTAGGCCCAGAAGACTATTTTAATTTTTTTTAAAAACTTTGAGACGGCCACATAGCATGGAGCCGACCCCAACGATTTTAAGCTTACAGGCACGGTACACGTTATCCTAGACTACTCTACACATGAAACTGCCACACGAGCGTCTGGGCTGCGCTTGGCTCTTCGCCTCTTCGGGAAGTCAAACAATGATGGAGTAATACTGCACTGGAGGACTACTACAGTACGCTTCTGGCCATCTGACACCGATTGAACTGCTGCATGTCCACCGCGTGCGGGAGGGAGAGCGTGTAGCGAAAGCTTCTCCTAGTCTTGCCAGCCACCACTCTCATGGGCGAGGGAGGGACGCTCCTGCCTTTGCGTGTATGAAGGGTGGGCCCGGCAGGTGTGTGGCCAACCTGTCATACAGCCAAAGGCTGGTGTAGTTAAGTCGGCGAGGGAGAGGATACATCAAAGCACTACACTCGATATATTTCAATAATTTGCGTTTACCGATGCATTAATTACAACGCATGCATGCATGCCATGACTCTCCTTTTGATACTTGCATGTGTTGATTTAATGCACCTTGAAGTAGTACTCCCTCCGTCACGGTTTAGAAGGCACAGTTAGATTTACGTGTGTTTTCAAAATAGACAAGATTTAAGGCGCCAATGCAATTACTCTTACTAGTACTGTATGCATGCAACCGTGTGAATTCTAGTACTAGTACTCCCGCTGGAATCGGTCTCCACCAATGCATACGTGAGGGCTGCTCGTTTCGTGGCTATGGGGTACTACACACTGATTTTTTTCAAGCAATTAGGCGTTGTGCTATTAACTACGTTGCTATTTTTCAGTCGCATGCAAAAGAAACTAGAGCCAATCATGGACTACCTTGGTCCCAGAGATTTCTCAAGTACGCCTTCTAAACCGTGATGGAGGGAGTATAAAATATGTGACGGTAAAGCTTTGTAATACCCCGGCCCACGTCAAGAGATGGTTGTGCACGAGGAGGGCGAGATCATGCAGACCGAACAGGACCCGACGATGGAGCTCTCTAAGGTCTCAATGGACCTCACCGTGCTCCACTGCCCCTTGTGCCTCCGCCCCTTGATGCCTCCAGTGTATGAGGTTCAAATACACCTCGTCCGTTCGGTTGATTGAGCAAGGTCCAGTTTTCTTGATTGATGTGATGTTCGATTGATTTCTGCAGTGCAAGGGAGGGCACCTGGCCTGCGCGACTGCCACGTCGAGCACCCCGGGAACCAGCGGCAGTGCCAGAGGTGCGAGCGTGGCGGTGGCTTCAACGTGCGGAACACGGCGGTGGACTCCGTCCTTTCGTCGATGAGGGTGGAGTGCCCGCACGAAGGCTGTGGGCTCTACGTCACTTACCACAAGCTCGCTGATCACCAGAGCGTGTGTCCGCTCACGCCCTGCAAATGCCCCGTGCCTGTCTGCGGCTACGAAGGCCCGCCGCCGGCGCTTTACCACCACATCCGCACTACGCATCCCATGCCCATTCACAGGATCCAATACGGCAAGGTGCTCCAGCTGCAAGTGCCACTGTCAGAGCCATGACTCTTGCTGTTCGCGAAGGAGGACAGCCGCGCGTTTTTCTTGGTCGGCAGCGTGCTCGACATCAGCACGCCTATCGTCGTGTCGGTCGTCTGCATCAGAGAGGGGGCGTCCCCACTTCCGCACTACGTGGCCAAGGTGTGGGCGAACGGCCCGCCGGGGGAGCCCAAAGGCACGACCGACACTGTCAAGGTGGAAATGGAGGTGACAAGCATCAAGGATCCCGGCGACGTCGACGTGCAGGAGCTGACCTTCTTGACAGTTCCGCCCAAGGTGCTGGCCGGGGCTAAGCTCGTGTCCCTCCACATTCAGATTGACAAGCTCACGTCCTAAATGTTTCTACAGTGCCTTCTGTTTGTCTTAGTAATATGCTAATATAGGGATTACCTTGGTCTACTTTAGCTCAAGAAATGGTGAGTTTTGGTGGCGATAAAAAAATATGTTTATCAATGCATTAATTGCAATGCATGCATGCATAAAGTACATGCATTGGTCAATTTTCTCTTAATACTTGCATGCAATGATTTAATGCAGCCTGGAATCTGAACATGTGTTGGGGAACAACCAAATTGAGCCTTATAAAATGGAAAAACTAAAAGTTTGAGATAAGCCCTATAAAACCGGAAAGGAGAGAGAGTAGAAAAAGAAGTATTCCATCCGGGAATAGTGTCGCACTTCGAAACTTGAACCGTCAATAAACTTTGAGCTTGCGTCTCGTCACATTCCAAATTACTCCACGCTATACTGAATTGCAAACCTGTTCACACCGATCACAAAGTAAACGGTTTCCCACTTAGGAGCGTATTAGTACTCGGTTATAAATACTAGTATGCCAAGATGACTGCGCATTCCTCCTCAACTCCTCATCCACAAAAACAAACAAGCCATTCAGCATCCTTCCCTTGCGTCTCATGGCCAGCGTGAGTTCTGGGTCAAGAGATTGCCACCAGGGAGAGGCGAGCATGGAAGCGGAAGGACGAGAGATGTCCCGCCTCGCTGCAAGAGCAGCCGACATGTCCCGCCGCGTGGAAGTAGCAGCACAGTGGTCCCGCCGCGCAGCTGAAGCAGCACGGAGGTCCCGCCGCACCGTCGATGCAGCAGACTGGTTCGGTCGCGCCGCGGAAGCAGCAGAGATGTCCCGCCACGCCACGAATGCAGCAGAGATGTCCCGCTGCGCCGCGGCGGCCTGGGAAAATTTCTCGCGGGTAGGCGACGACTGTTACAGGCGCATGGATGCGATCGTCCATAGCCAGATGGAGCAGATCTCCGGCTGGGCGAGGTTGCAGGACGACATGAAAGCCTTGTTTGAACAAGCTATCGGCGTACTAAGGGAGGGCAATGAGAGGCTCCGGGCCGAGCGTGACCTGCTGAGGGAGAAGATCGTCCGAAGTGCAGACCAGCAGGAAGAGACCAGTGCCTTGTTGAAGAGGACCGACGTCATCGTCAAGAAACTTATGGACGAGAATGACATGCTCCGCAACGAGCGCCAAAGGCTGGTGGAGGAATCCGTGGATATTCTCAAGCAGCGTCTTGAGGACACGAAAGAGCTCATCGTCGCTCGCCGCGCAGACTAGTTCCTGCGGCCTGCAACAATGCATCAAGAAAGTAGAGATCAGCGAGCCAGATCCTTGTCTTCCTTCTTCTTTTGCCCTTGTGTATTTCGGGCGTAGCCGCATGTGGCTTTTTTAATTATCTTTCTAATTATGTAAGACAATTAATCGTCATTATCTTTCTGTGGAAGATCAATGTTGCGAGGCTGGAATCACTACTAGGAAAAGGGCTATAGATGATATGGCCACTAATGGCGCACCAGACATGTGGTGTGCCATTAGTATATACTAATGGAGCACCATGTGTTGGTACGCCATTAGTGTCCAAATACTAATGGCGCACCACATCCACGGTGCGCCATTAGTACCAATTTTTTTTTTCATTTTTTTCAAAACTAGTAATGGCGCACCAGTGGATAGTGCGCCATTACTAGTTAAACTAGTAATGGCGCACCACATCCACGGTGCGCCACTAGTAATTTTTTTTCAAATTTTTTATTTATTTTTTAAAAACTAGTAATGGCGTACCAGTGGACATTGCGCCATTACTAGTTAAAACTAGTAATGGCGCACTGTCCACTCGTGCGCCATTACTAAGTGTTTTTCAAATTTTTTTCAGAATTTGTTTTATTTTTTTTCAAAACTAGTAATGGCGCACCATGGGTGTGGTGTGCCATTACTAACTTTGACCAAAAATTTTACCGAATGCACCCCCCCCCCCCCGGACCGCCTTTTCAGTTTAAAAATAAATAAAATAAAATGATGGAAATGTCAAAAAAATGAAAGAAAATAAGTTTCCCATGTGATATGTGGTATACTTGTTGGGAAAATTTACAAATATAAATTTCGACTTTATTTGCAAAATCTCTCTGGAATTTGTAAAATGGGCATAACTTTTGCATACGAACTCGGATTAAAAAGTTTTATATATGAAAAATCATCTACTCGAAAAGTTACTTTCGAATTTAAACGGGGGAACCCCGTTAAACATTTTCAAAATCCCCAAAAACCTAACAGAAAAAAGTTACGGGGCTTTTAAGATCTAGAGGGGGAAAAATAGAAAAAATTTCAAACTTACTAGTGGCGCACCGTTTGCTAGGTGCGCCACTAGTAACAGAAAAAGATTGGATTCGATTTTTTTAATTATTTTTCAAAATATGATACGTAATATGACCGGGAAGTTTGAAATATTTTTTTAAAATTTCATCATACTCATGAACATGAACAAAGTCCTAGACATCAGCAAGGTTTAATAGGATTGATATGATAGATATATCAACAAGTGCCTGTGAAGTGAGGTGGTGCAAGGGTTGGATAGAAGTACAAAGTTAAGCGTGCTCGGGCTGTAGTAGTGTGAGGACGGGTGACCTTCTGGGAAGTTTGACCATAGAGTGCGATTTGATGTGAGATTAAGCCATAGTGACCTGAGATTAAGAAAAAAATGAATTTTTTTAAAAAATTATAAAAAAAAATTGAATCTTTTTTTGAAAAAAAAATATTACTAATGGCGCACTTCTATGTGGTGCGCCATTACTCAGTCAGATAGTAATGGCGCACCTCTAGGCATACTAATGGCGCATTGCTGGTGCGCCATTAGTATCTGGTATACTAATGGTGCATCGAGCAGTGTGAGGATGGGTGACCTTTTGGGAAGTTTGACCATAGAGTGCGATTTGACCTGAGATTAAGCCATAGTGACCTGAGATTAAGAAAAAAATAAAAAAATGAAATTTTTTAAAAAATTATTAACAAAAAAAATTGAAAAAACTTATTACTAATGGCGCACTTCTAGGCATACTAATGGCGCACTACTGGTGCGCCATTAGTATCTGGTATACTAATGGTGCACCAGTGGTGTGCCATTAGTAAAAAATACTAGTGGCGTGATACTAATGGCGCACCAGTAGTGCGCCATTAGTAGGCAAAACTGGTGCGCCATTACTAGGCCTTCTCCTAGTAGTGAATGAAGAAAACTCTTGCTGTGGCGACCCTAGCGTTGCTCTTCTTCTAGTTGCTACTGGGCTTCCTTCAGTTTCCTAGTTTCTTTTGATGTAATAATCGGTTTAGGATGTGGATTGTGTCATCCGTTGTGAAATGTTGGGTTCTAGCACGGATGTTTGGCCTTTGTTGGCCTCTTGGGATGTTGCGATTTCAATCTGGTAGCTTTTAGTCCTTCGTGTTAGGCTGGAGTTGTGCTGAACTTCTTGTGAATTATGGTGGTTTTCAGTAATAAAAATCGGAAGGGACAAGCCCTTCTTTGATTAAAAAAATTTAATCGTCCTTATATATTCATCAGTCTTGCTATAAGTCGCAGTAGACGCTATATAGGTCCGTCGGATCTTACATCAAGATCCGTGCTTTCAGATTTTCTTTTTTCTCTCTTAAATCTCAGTTGAGTGAGACATAGCCACGCCATTAAACAGAGGCTCGGGTGCCATTAATGGAGACCTTGGGAGAGAGGTGGATGGCAGATGGAGGTCAAAGGGCTCTCCTCCCGATAAGCACGCGCAGGGGTCTGATCGCACGTCTCTCGTACTCAAATAGCTACCCTGCACGGCGCCTCCTAGCTAATAAAAAATGGGGACGCGTGGCGGCACGTAAATGGTACTAGTAAGTACAACGCCCACGGTTTCAACAATACTTGTGTTTCCGATTGTAACGTGACAGCACTTGTTCCAAAATGACTTTGTTGATTGTTAATGTGTGCGCTTTGCAAATCGGACTGCAAATTTACCATAGCATGTTGGTGCCATGTCATGGCACCAAGGCAAGTTTCAATATTTTCATGCGTGTTTTGGATTTATAGGAATTAAAAAACTAAGTTTCTCAATGTTTCCAACCTAGCCACGACGCCTAGAATTTTGAATTTCATTCCCATTTCTTGCATGTAACCTAGAAATTTACCCGAGGACACACATGTGAATTTTCAACCAACTTTGGTGCACTGGAACATGTGCTTGTATTTCAAATTTGAATTATGCACACAAAGGTGACACGTTCCCTCCCAGAACCACGAGCCTTCTTGAGAGAAGCTCCGATTTGGAAGAAGCTTATACCAAAATTTGTTCCTATTATGCCATTTTTTTACCACGGCATGGTACTACCATGACATGACACCATGCCAAGTTTCATGATTTTAAAACCAAGTTTCTCAATGTTCTCGACCGAGCCACGATGCCCAGATGTTTGAATTTTATTCTCATTTTTTGCATGGGACCTACTCCCTCCTTCCATCTATATAGAAACGCATTAGAACCTATATAGATGGAAGGAGGGAGTAGAAATTCACCCGAGGACACAAATGTGATTTTTCAACCAACTTTGGTGCATGGGAGCATGTGCTTGTAGTTCAAATTTGAATTATGCACATTAAATGACCAAAAACTCAATTAATGTGTAAATAAGGCCAAACGAAGCCGGAATAATTCCAAAATTTAACAGGTAGTTCTATGTTGCCTTTGTAAATAAACTCAAGGGGGACAACGTATATCGTTTCGCACTCAAAGGTGGCAGGTTCCCTTTGAGAACCACGAGCCTTCTTGAGAGAAGCTTGGGTTTGCAAGAAGCTTATACCAAAATCTGTTCCTATTCGGCCAATTTTTTTACCACAACATGGTAGTACCATGACATGACATCCATGCCAAGTTTCACGATTTTCATACGTGTTTTGGATTTACAAGAATTTTAAAACCAAGTTTCTCAATGTTCTCGGACGAGCCACGATGCCCAGATGTTTCAATTTTATTCTCATTTCTTGCATGGGACCTAGAAATTCACCCGAGGACACAAATGTGATTTTTCAACCAACTTTGGTGCACGAGAGCATGTGCTTGTAGTTCAAATTTGACTTATGCACATTAGTGACCAGAAACTCAATTAATGTAGAAAAAAACGACAAATGAACCCGGAATAATTCCAAAATTTAAGAGGGCACTAATGTAGTTCTATGTTGCCTTTGTTAAGAAATCAAGGAAGGGCAGCGTATATCGTTCCACACTCAAAGGTGGCATGTTCCCTCTTAGAACCATGACCTTCCAAATCGGCCCAATTTTGTACCATAACATGTTAGTGCCATGACATGACACCATGCCAAGTTTCCTAATTTCCAGGCGAGTTTTGGATTTACATGAATTTAAAATCAAAGTTTCTTGATGTTCTCGGCCCAGTCATGTCGCCGGCCACATCATCCACGGCGTCTCTCCCCCATGTCGTTGCTTCCTCGGCAGCGACTTCCACAACGGCACTAGCTGCAGCTGCTCCGGCTCTCGCTCGCGCTGCGGCTCTGTTCTTGTTGTCGGTCGCGCTGCTGCACTACTCCTGCTTTCATTCGTGCTGCTGCTCTGCTCTTGCTCTCGCTTGCGCTGCTGCTGCTGCTGCACGACCTCCGGCAGCTACAGGAGTTGCTGCTTTAGCACTCGCTCACGGTGCTACTGCACGACTTGCTCTTTGCTAGTGCGTTCCCTGCTCGAGCGTTTGCTGATTTAGATCACTGCCTCTCTGCTACCAGTGCTCGAACGCCCTAAACATCTATTGCAATGCTCTGTTACTAGTTCAATCAGTTTCGACAGTAAAATTCAGTTTCGACTGTGAAGTTCATTTTCTTCAGTTAAGTTCAGAGTGAACAGTACTTACAGCATCTGTCGGAGCAGCCGTGGTGCGGCTGATGCGTTTTACATCTAGCACTTTTTGGTGATGTATTTTACATCATCTATTGTAGATGATATTAGGGTCCCACTTCAGATTAACGTTGTCTGTCTTGTCATGCTTCAGCCTCGTCGTCGTACACCTTAGCGGATCTGCTCCAACGACAGAACTATCCATCACAGCGGAGCAGTACCCTCGGCGCCGTTTCCAGAGGCCTTGGATCTTCTTCCCCGCATCCGAAAGTCACACCAGCATCATCACCATCCTCCACGCCCAACCCAATGATGCTGAGGTCCACAAGGCTATGCCAAAGAGGTTGTACACTTGTCGCATCACTTTGATTCTCCATTCCTCTGTTCTTCCAATTCATGTGAGCCAAACACACAGGTTGACTGAAATCCTATGTTTCCAAATGCTCTGTTTTGCACGTGCATTCCTATCCTATTCATGTGTTTTTCCTGTCCCTGCGTTTATAGAATCCTCCAATTCTAAGGAGCCCTTACAGATTTACTTCATTTTCAGATAGGCATCAAAGAAAACTCTATGTGTTATGTCCTGCTCCTGCCATGCCGTCATCCATCCCACCTGAGGTGCACTATCGACAGAAGCGTTCACTGCAGCACAGATCCCCCCTGCAGACTTCCTTTCGCCGCCTCAGATCATCTTCCCCGTTGCCGGCAGCCACGCCAACCGCATTATCATCACCGACTGAGCAGATGAACCTAAGGACTACACAGTTCCGGAAGAGAGGTCGCAGTCTTTCGTGTTTGCTTACGTTATACATCGATTATTATTACCTGCTACTTTATCATTCAATCTTGAGTTTTGAATTGCCCATGGGTCTCATATCGAGCCAGCAACGAATAGTATCTATATACTATTTGGTTCATCTGGGGTCTTCTATGTGGTTCATGTTGGGTGGGCAACAAACAATAGATGATCCATTGTCTATCTTTTTAAACTGAAGCTATAATCTACCTGCTATCATTAGTCTTGGATCCATCCACTCGTTTGCTACCATCAGTCTTGATTTTTGCATGCACCCCTTAGGCCTTACAAAATCTAACTATTTTTTTATTATGCATGTCAGATATTGTACACAATCGTACTGAACATGTAGAGAAAAAGAGAAGACCGTTGCGTGCGAATATAATGTCATGCAGACGCTGCTCCATGGTGGGTGAAGTGCCCCTTCCTGCATTTCCAGATTGTATTCCAAAGACAACAATTCAGATGTTGATTCAGAAGGAGCCGACCACGCCTGTTTACCACCTGAGGTGTTTGCTCTAACCTGGCATGCTGATGTTGGTCATATCATGCATATGGTGCCTTGCATTGCTTACATTATACATCTTATATGTCATCAGCTTAGTTTAGATTTGCTTTTTGTGAATGCCACCTGTTTGGTTTCTATATCATACTCCCACCATTCCTAAATATTTGTCTTTTTAGAGATTTCAACAAGTGACTACATACGGAACAAAATGAGTGAATCTACACTCCAAAATATGTCTTTATACATCCGTATGTGGTAGTCCATTTGAAATCTCTAAAAAGACAAATATTTAGGAACAAAGGGAGTATATGGGAATTATGCAATGCCATCTTCTTTAGCCAGGCATCATATACGTGAATCATGCAATGCCATCCTGTTTAGCCAGTCATCATATATGTGAATTGTATCGTGCCATATTTTTTCCATAATGTATTCCATTTGTCAACAATGTTTATACATTCATCTACTCTTCCTGTGCATCAGCCATTTGAGTCAGTCATGGGAAAATCTGGAGTGAAAACAAGGTCTTCTGAGCAGTCAGTGCTACCTGTCGATGCAGATTTCTTGCTGGTTACGGATAGCTCCTCAGAGGAGGATTCAGAGAGAGATGACCAGTCGTATTCCCCCCCTGAGGTGCATGCTCTAACTTGGTTGGGTTATATTGCTCATATCTTTCATATCTTGCATTGCCATGCCAACTGCTTATATTAGACATGCTTTGTGTGAATGCCTCATGTTTGCTTTCTATATCAGATATGTGAATTATGCAATGCCATGTTTTTCAGCCAGTTATCATATATGTGAATTATGCACCGCAATGGAGCCATGCATCATATATGTGAATTATCTCATGCCATATTTTTTTTCATTACGTATTCCATTTGTCGACAATCTGTGTATATTGAACTACTCTTCATGTGTATCAGCCATTTGAGCCGGTTATGGAAGAATCTGGAGCGAAAACAAGGTCTTCAGAGCAGGCAATGGTACCTGTTGAAGCATATATCTCGATGGTTACAGGGAGCTCCTCAGAGAAGAATTCAGAGACAGATGACCAGTCCTATATCCGACCTTAGGTGTATGCTCCAAGTTGCAATGTTTATATTTCTCATATGATGCATATGGTGTCTTGCATTGCTTAGTTTAGACATCATATGCACACTATTGAATTCTATCTGCTTAGTTTAGAGATCATACATGCGAGTGCCAGCTACTTAGTATATGAATCAATTATGTCAATTATATCATGCCATCCTGTATACATAGAAAACATGTATGTGAATTATTTCATCCCAACCTATTTTAGAAAGACATCATATAGTTTTGTCATGTCATCCTGTTTAGGTACTCATCATATGTTAAATTATGCCATTTTATCCTGTTAATTTATCCATCATATATCTGAAACTGTGTCATGCTATCCTGTTTAGTTAGGCATCATATATGTGAAATTGTGTCATGATGTCCTGTTTGGTTAGACAACATACATGTGAATTACCACACCTGTCTATCATACAATGTCTGTACGTTCAATTTCTTTTCTTGTTTATCAGCCATTTGAATTGGAGGGGGTGATGGCAGTATCTAAGGGAGCAAAAACCCGTTCTTCACAAAAGACAGTGCTACCCGTTGATGCAGATAGAACCATGGTTGTACTGGCCCACAAACTAGCCCCACCACACATAATCGAGACTCTTCCAGATTGCACACTTACACCGTTGGGCAGAGAACTAGCTACAACCCATCTAACCGCAACCCCAGCAGATAGTAACCTACTTATAGATGACAAAGCACCATGTCCACCACAGAGTACCCCCACACGAGCAGTTTGTAAAGCTACTGCAGTGCCCAAAGCACGAAGACCACCACAGCTAACCCAAACTCCACGTTTAAAGCAGAAGAGCAACTGTTCTCAGGTCAGATTTCGTAGCTATGGTCCATACTCCTTTGCTGTTGCATCACTATATTTACTCATACCAACTACTTTCAAATTTGAAGGATCCAATTGAAACTCCAATGGCGCAACAGGTATGTCTTAAACCTATTTCTTTAACTGGATTGCTGTTCTAACTTCTTGCTTTATGTTGATTTCAGTTTAAGTTGCATAAACAGTTATGTTCTTATGTGATGCACATTACAAGTGCTGCCAATGCTGTGTAATTTCTCACACTTATATTCTGTCTATGCTGTTGTGTCTTAATTAAAAATACATGAGTTGAACTGTGTCTCTATCTTGATTAGGGAACATAAACTAGAATGATATGGACAATACAGTGACCATAGTACATAGATATATGTTTGTTTCATGCTGTTATCCTGTCCACCTTACTACTGAACCGTTTACCAAAATGAGTTTCGTATACTACAAGCTAAACCTGTGATGTGTCTGCTTGTTTCTCTTGTAGTATGCAAAAAGAATATTGGAGAAGAGCACCCCACTATGCAATGGTAGAGAAAGTAATGCAGATAAGGTTCAAGATAGTGAGACAACCCTATTAGTCTCCAAGAAAGGTGATAAAAACAATCTTGTAGACAGTGAGAAAACCCCATAGTCCTGCGTTGATGTAGTGTTCGAGTTACTGGCCAGTACCGCTGGCACAAGCTCTTCGAACTCGCTTTCTGAATCACTTCGGCTTCTTCAGTCTCAGCTACAAGCTGAAAGGCATCAGTCAGCTGTGCTGCGGCAAGAAGCCGAGGGACTGAGGAAGTCCCTGCAGAATTCAGATGCGTACTTTCTTGTGCAACAGCAAGCGCTGGAGGATTTAAGTGCCAAACAAGAGAAAGTTAATAAGCTTGCTAAGTGTCTTGCCAACATTATGGGTACCCAGGATATTGTTTCTTGAGCTCTTCTAAAGTGATTTCAGTTCTGGACTTGTTTTGCTGCGGCGTTTATATGCTGCTGTGTTCCCTATATTTGCACTGCTGGCGAACTTTGATGCCCAGTGGATGTAATATGTGTAATAGCCGTGATAGCCTAACATAAGTTGCTTGCTTATTTATTTCCTTGTTATCTTGTTTATTTGTTTGCTTGTAGTCAGTGCAGTTCTTTTTCCGCGGTTTGCTAGTGGCTGCAATAACCTATTTTTTAAAACTAGGCCAGAATAACCATGGGCTAACATTTAGTGTAGTGACACTGGGCCTCCTACGGGCCGTAGAAACAGTGGGCCTTCTATGGGCCATAGCAACAGTAGGCCTTGTACGGGCCGTAGAAACAATGGGCCTTCTAAGGGCCGTAGAAACAATGGCCTTCTACGGGTCGTATCATCAATGGGCCTTGTACGGGCCGTATGATCGATTGGCCAAACACGGGCCAATAACAGGCCGCATTATGGCCGTAAACGGGCTAGAGTTGGAATCGTCCGTTCATGGGCAGACCATAACGGGCCATCGTTAATAGGCCGTATTTGATGACGCTATGAAAACGGCCCAACGAATTAACGGACCACAAACGGGCCGACTGTAACCATGGGCTGAATTTGGCCCACAAGAAGAAAATGACAGTAACGGGTCGTAAGTAAACGAATGCTGGAAATGAGCCTAAGAATAAATGGGCTCTGAGAAGGCCGAAATATAACATGGGCTAGAAACGGCCAAACGGAATAACGGGCCGTTAATGGGTATAAAGTTATACACTGTTCATTACGGGCCAGTTTCACCATGGGCCATTAATGGGTGTAAAGTGATACACTGTTCATTACGGGCCAGTTTCACCATGGGTCGTTAATAGGCCAAGAGTTACAAAGGGCCTCATATGGGCCAAAAGACGTCATGGGAATTACATGGGCCAGAAGTGAAAACGGGTTGGAATCATATTGGATTGCCCAGATGACGCTACTGGGCCTCATTCGGATGTGCGTAATGGGCCTTGGGTTAGCGGGCTGTAAATGGGCTATATTCGAACATGCCGTTAACAGGCTTTCCATGGGCCGGCCCGCCAGCTTTTGACCAAGTCAAATGGGCCGGCCTTTTCATAGGAATGGGCCTCTGTTGGGCCGTGCCACGTGTCGACGTATCATAGGCGCCTTCCGTCCAATGAGTGGTTGACATCTGTCCCAACGATGAGCCGACACGTGTTTCCTCCAGCCAATGATGATTTTACACGTGGAAAATCCCCATTGGTCGGGGCTGTTAACGGGTTATCGGATCCAAAACCCGACCCGATAGCTTAACAGCGTTCCGTTACGGTGGATGCCACGTGTCGGTCACCCTTGACGAAAGCACTTCTGTGATGCGCAATTTATCGTCATGGAAGAGGACACTTCCATGATGATAATTTTGGTAATGTCATGGAACACTTCTACGACAGCACAAGTATGACTATCTTGATTCTGTCATAAATTTGTCATGTATGTACATGCATGACAAAAAACGCGACATACTTTGACAAACACGTATCATCACGGAAGTGTATTTTTTTTGTAGTGGTTCTCAAAAACTGAGTGAAATACTTACGCTACTTTGCTGCATCATCCTCTCCTCTTCGGGGAAAACCAACGCAATGCTCAAGAGGTAGCAAGAAGAATTTCTGGCGCCGTTGTCGGGGAGGCTTACGCAAGGTCAAGTCAAGATTTGGACTCCCGACAACGAGCCATTTCTAGCGCCGTTGCCGGGGAGTCTACGCAAAAGTCAACATACCAAGTACCCATCACAATCCCTATCTCCCGCATTACATTAGTTGCCCTTTGCCTCTCGTTTTCCTCTCCCCCACTTCACCCTTACCATTTTATTTGCCCTCTCTTTCCCAATCTCCTCCTCTCCTTCCGTTTGCCTTTTTCTCGTATGCTTTTTGTTTGCTCGTGTGTTGGATTGCTTGTTTGTCGCGATGGCTCTACCAAGATTTGGTGATCTTCACCTTAAAAGGTTAGAGTAGATCGAAAACAACATCAGGAAGTTTATGGTCTTGCAATTTGAGCATAATAATTTCTTTAGAAATGAGCTTAAGGAACAAAAAAGTTTTATGAGTTATATGAATAAAGAGCTTGATGATATGTCTAAAGAATTTGATGGTATAAGATCCCAAATTTCTCGTCTTGAAAAATTAACTGCTGAAATTTCGGATATGCAAGCTACCTTAGTCAATAAGATGGCCGCTAAACCGGATTCCTATGAAAATCAAGATGAAGATCTAAAAGTTATTGATGTGTCCCCTATTAAATCTTTGTTTTGCAATATGAATCTTGATAAAACTTAATATGATCTTCCTTTACCTAGAAGGCGTTCTAAAAATTCGGAGTATTTAGATCTTGATGAAGAAATTGATAAACGTGGGATTGAAAGAAATAAAAATCAAGATGTTGCTAAACCCACTATTTTGGATTTCAAGGAATTTAACTATGAAAGTTTCTCTTTAATTGATTGCATTTCCTTTTTGCAATCCGTGCTAAATTCTCCTCATGCTTATAGTCAAAATAAAGCCTTCACCGAACATATGGTTGATGCCTTGATGCAATCTTATGAAGAAAAACTTGAGTTGAAAGTTTCTATCCCTAGAAAGATCTATGATGAGTCGAAACCTACTATTAAAATTAAAATTAAAGATTATGAGTTCTATGCTTTGTATGATTTGGGTGCTAGTGTCTCCACTATCCCCAAAACCTTGTGTGATTTGCTAGATTTCCGTGACTTTGATGATTGCTCTCTAAACTTGCATCTTGCGGATTCTACTATTAAAAAACCTATGGGAAGAATTAATGATGTTCTTATTGTTGCAAATGGGAATTATGTTCCCGTAGATTTTATTGTTCTTGATATAGATTGCAATCCTTCTTGCCCTATTATTCTCGGTAGACCTTTCCTTAGAACGGTTGGTGCAATTATTGATATGAAGGAAGGGAATATTAGATTTCAATTTCCACTAAAAAAGGGCATGGAACACTTACCTAGAAATAAATTAAAATTGCCATATGAATCTATCATGAGAGCCACTTATGGATTGCCTATCAAAGATTGCAATACCTAGATCTATCCTCACTTTTATGCCTAGCTAGGGGCGTTAAACGACAGCGCTTGTTGGGAGGCAACCCAATGTTATTTTAGTTTTTTTCTTTTTCTTATGTTTAGGAATAAATAATCCATCTATCTTCTATTTATGTGGTTTTGTGTTTTAATTAGTGTTTGTGCCAAGTTAGACCTATAGGATCTTCTTGGATGATAGTTATTTGATCTTGCTGTAATTTCCAGAATCTTTCTGTTCACGAAAACAATTGTTAAAAATCACCAGAACGTGCTAAAATACTGATTCCAATTTCTGATGATCACTAAACAAATTGTCTAGGTCGTCATATTTTGGTAGATGTTTTGGAGTTCCAGAAGTTTGCGTTAGTGACAGATTACTACAGACTGTTCTGTTTTTGACAGATTCTGTTTTTCGTGTGTTGTTTTCTTATTTTGATGAATCTATGGCTAGTAAAATAGTTTATAATCCATAGAGAAGTTGGAATACAGTAGTTTTAACACCAATATAAATAAAGAATGAGTTCATTACAGTACCTTGAAGTGCTATTTTGTTTTCTTTCTCTAACGGAACTCACGAGATTTCTGTTGAGTTTTGTGTTTTGAAGTTTTCAAGTTTTGGGTAAATTCTTTTGATGGATTATGGAACAAGGTGTGGCAAGAGCCTAAGCTTGGGGATGCCCATGGCACCCCCAAGATAATCCAAGGATACCAAAAAGTCAAAGCTTGGGGATGCCCCGGAAGGCATCCCCTCTTTCATCTACTTCCATCGGTAGTTTTACTTGGAGCTATATTTTTATTCACCACATGATATGTGTTTTGCTTGGAGCGTCTTGTATTATTTGTGTCTTTGTTTGTTAGTGTGCCACAATCATCCTTGCTGTACACACCTTTTGAGAGAGCCATATATGAATTGGAATTTGTTAGAATACTCTATGTGCTTCACTTATATCTTTTGAGCTTGATAGTTTTGCTCTATGTGCTTCACTTATATCTTTTGAGCCTTATAATTTTGCTCTAGTGCTTCACTAGATCTTTTAGACCACGGTGGTGGATTTGTTTCAAAGAAACTATTGATCTCTCATGCTTCACTTAGATCATTTTGAGAGTCGTTAATAGCATGGTAATTTTCTTAATGTTAATATGCTTGGTATTCAAGATTTGTGAAACTTTCTTTTGAGTGCGTTGAATACTAAGAAAAGATTGGAGCTTGATAATTGTTTTGAGATATGAAGATGGTGATATTAGAGTCATCCTAGTTGAGTAGTTTTGAATTTAAAGAATACTTGCGTTAAAGTTTGTGATTCCCGTAGCATGCACGTATGGTGAACCGTTATGTGATGAAGTCGGAGCATGATTTGTTTATTGATTGTCTTCCTTATGAGTGGCGGTCGGGGACGAGGGATGGTCTTTTCCTACCAATCTATCCCCCTAGGAGCATGCGCGTAATACTTTGCTTTGATAATAAGTATATGAGTTCTTTATGACTAATGTTGAGTCCATGGATTATACGCACTTTTCCCTTCCTTCCACCATTGCTAGCCTCTCTAATACCGCGCACTTTTCGCCGGTATCATACACCCACCATATATCTTCCTCAAAACAGCCACCATACCTACCTATCATGGCATTTCCATAGCCATTCCGAGATATATTGCCATGCAACTTGAGGGAGTCCTGGATTAGGGGGTGTTCGGATAGCCGGACTACATCTCCCGCCGGACTCCAGGACTATGAAGATACAAGATTGAAGACTCCATCCCGTGTCCGGAAGGTTCTTTCTTTGGTGTAGGAGGCAAGCTAGGCGTGCGGATATTAAAGATCTCTTACCAATGTAACCGACTCTGTGTAACCCTAACCCTATCCGGTGTCTATATAAACCGGAGGGTTGTAGTCCGTAGGACAGAATCATCTTCATACACAATCAAACCATAGGCTAGCTTCTAGGGTTTAGCCTCCTTGATCTCGTGGTAGATCTACTCTTGTACTACCCATATCATCAATATTAATCTAGAAGGAGTAGGGTTTTACCTCCACCGAGAGGGCCCGAACCTGGGTAAAACAAAGTGTCCCTTGTCTCCTGTTACCATCCGACCTTGACGCATAGTTCGGGACCCCCTACCCGAGATCCGCCGGTTTTGACACCGACATTGGTGCTTTCATTGAGAGTTCCTCTGTGTCGTCACCTTTAGGTTCGATGGCTCCTTTGATCATCAACGGCGATGAGGTCCAGGGTGAGACTTTTCTCCCCGGACAGATCTTCGTCTTCGGCGGCTTCGCTCTGCGAGCCAACTCGCTTGGCCATCTAGAGCAGATCGAAAGCTACGCCCCTGGCCATCAAGTCAGGTTTGGAAGCTTAAACTACACGGCGGATATCCGCGGAGACTTGATCTCCGACGGATTCGAGCCACAGCCAAGCGTGCCGCACTGTCAAGAAGGGCATGATATAGCTATGCTCCCGAACAGTGTCCTGGAGGCCGCATACGCGCCGGCCCCGATCCTTGATTCGGAGCCCGCTGCGTTCGTCGAGGAAGAACAGTTGGACGTCACCTCAGGGGCTGCGACGTTAAAAGCGATCGAGCCGAACGCCAGTCCCGCACTCCGCGTTGCCCATGACTCCAAGGAGCCGTATTATTCTCCGAACTCCGGGCTTTCCAAGCCCCCACCGATCGAATCTGATTGGGCGCCTATAATGGAGTTCACCGCCGCGGACATCTTTCAGTGCTCACCTTTTGGTGACATCCTGAATTCTCTCAAGTCTCTCTCTTTATCAGGAGAGCCCAGACCGGATTATGGTCTGCGAGGTTGGGATTCGGACGATGAAGAAATTCAAAACCCACCCACCACCCACTTGATAGCCACTGTCGAAGATCTGACCGACATTCTTGACTTCGGCTCCGAAGACCTCGACGGTATGGACGACGAATACGGAGACGAACCGGAACCAGCACCCACAGGGCACTGGCTATCCACCACACACAACGACGTACTCATGGTGGATACACCGGAAAATATTGACAATGAGGAAAAAGGGGGCGAAAAGAAGGGTGAACCCTCCGAGAAGCACTCAAAGCGGCGACGTAAACGCCGAGCTAAACCCCGCCTCGATCAAGACCCCGCCATAGAGCAGGACGAATCGGCAGGTGACGAACATGCCTCAGAACAGCCGTGTGAACATCGCAGCACGGGTAGAGAAGACGAACAGTCTTCCCCCTGTCATAACCAAACTCCAGACGATATCACGCCGGATAAAACCATGGAGCAGAAGAATCTCCAAAAAAGACTAGCTGCCACAATACGCAGCCTAAAAAAGCAGAAGCAAAAGCTAAGGACGGCGGAAAATGCACTCAAGACAAGATGGAGCAAAGTAATCAAGACCACAGACAAATACAGCGGCAGCCGCCGCACCAAAAGCTATCCGAAGAGAAAGCTACTGCCCGAATTCGATCAGGAGGCCCTAGAGCCTCCAAACTTGGAAAATAACAAGGCTGCGCGGTCGGACAGATGACCTACCGGTCACCACAAAATGGCAAACGGCGCCGCACACAATGCGGCATGTGACCCAATTAAAGATTCGCATCATGCCCCAGCCAGATCCATTTACGGACAAAGGAAGCACGCTCCCATGAGCAATGTAGAAAATACACCATCAGAATCCGGCGCAACCAAATACAGGGGTGCCGCACACCCCCTATGCTTCACCGATGAGGTTCTGGAATATGAATTTCCAGAGGGGTTTAAACCCGTTAACATAGAGTCATACGATGGAACAACAGACCCCGGAGTCTAGATCGAAGATTATATCCTCCACATACATATGGCTAGAGGAGACGATCTCCACGCCATAAAATATTTACCTCTTAAGCTCAAAGGGCCAGCTCGGCACTGGCTTAAAAGCCTTCCTGAAAATACAATCGGAAGTTGGAAAGAGCTCGAGGACGCTTTCCGAGCAAATTTTCAAGGGACCTACGTCCGTCCCCCGGATGCAGACGACCTCAGTCACATAACTCAGCAGTCCGGAGAATCAGCTCGGCAGTTCTGGAACAGATTCCTCACCAAAAAGAATCAAATAGTGGATTGTCCGGACGCCAAAGCCCTAGCGGCTTTCAGGCATAATGTCCGAGATGAATGGCTAGCCAGACACCTCGGCCAGGAAAAGCCAAGAACAATGGCCGCACTCACAAGCCTCATGACCCGCTTTTGCGCAGGAGAGGACAACTGGTTGGCACGATGCAGCCCCAGCGACCCAAGTACATCAGAAATCAGAGATGGAAATGAGAAGCCGCGACGACATAAGGATCATCGCCGAATCAAAAAGAAAAGTCTGAAGAGCACGGCAATCAACGCCGGATTCAAAAGCTCACAGCACAATCAGACAAAACCAACCCCTCAGGATAACAGGGAAGATCCGTCCAGCCTAAAAAGAATCATGGACAGGACACGTCAGATACACAACACTCCTGGGAAACCTGCTAATCATACCCACAGAGACTGTTGGGTTTTCAAACAGTCCGGAAGGCTCAACGCCGAACACAAGGGGCTCGACACACCTAGCAAGGAAGAAGACGAACCCCAAAAGCAGCACACCAGGAAGCAAAAGAACTTCCCACAAGAAGTCAAAACAGTGAACTCACTTCACATAACAAGGCATGAGGCACCCGTAAAGGTCCGCATATTCAGGCCTAAATCTCAGGCGTCTCGCCACTGGTCATTAAAGCCAATAACTTTCAATCAGCTAGATTATTCTCGAAATATCAAGCATGCGGGCCGGACCGCCTTGGTACTCAAACCAATAATAGACGGATTCCAGTTTACCAATGTCCTTATGGACGGGGGCAGTGGACTAAACTTGATATATCAAGATACAATTCGCAGCATGGGCATAAACCCAACAAGAATCCGTCACAGTAAAACCTCCTTTCAAGGGGTAGCACCCGACCCGGACACCCATTGCATGGGTTTTCTTCGGCTGGTATTCATATTTGGCTCCGCCAATAACTTTCGTCGCGAGAAGCTGATCTTCCACATAGTCCCGTTTTCAAGCCGCTATCAAGCACTACTGGGACGAGGAGCCTTCGCGCGCTTTAACGCAATACCGCATTACGCATCCCTCACGCTAAAGATGCCCGGTCCTCGAGGCATCATCTCTTTAAAGGGAATGCACTAAAATACGTCTCCTCCAAAAGGAGGATTGCACGGCTGCCTAAACAGCCGCACAATAAAATGGCCTTGCCGTCCAACAGACCTTTTTGATATAAGTCACAGAAGGCCATGGTCCCGGACTCTATGAGTTCGGCAAGAGCCCCCCATCATCGTCGGCTCACTACGCCATACAAGGGGCTGCACACAGAGACAATAAAGCTCGACTTCATTCATTTTTACTTTTTATTATTCTTTTTGTCCCGCACGATCAATTTTAAATTTAAATTCCTCTCTTTTACAGATGAATGTCGTACGGCGCCCGTCCAGGACACGGCACAGCGGAGACACAGGCGCAGACATGCAGTAGGGACCCGCCTAAAGGATTCTTTTTAGATTAAGGCCCTGCGTAAACCTTTTTTACTGTCTCTTGCTGTTATACATCCCCTGGTTCATTTTACCATAACCAAGGACGAGACTGGCGTCTTGGCATGTGGCCACGCCAGAATTATTGCTCGTACCTGGACACGAAGGGCTCTTTTTTTCTTTCTTTTTATATAAAAGGGGGAGGGTGTTGTTCCGCACACACCCACAAAGACCGAACACCTTAGGGAGTGTTCGGCGTCGCGAGTTTTGGCACTATATGCATCAGCTCCGAGTCATGATTTTGGTCACATGTTGGGTTGCCCGGCTCCTGTGTTCGGCCACCTTACGTTCCGTTCTGTCGGCTAAGGTAGCTCCAGGAGAACTACTGCGATTGCGCCCCGGTTCGGCCGGGCGAGCGCCTCAGTAGAGAAAGCCGAAAACCGACTGTCATGATGTAGCGAGAGACTGGTCGCCACTCGATGACTCATAGGGGTTTATCGAACTCCTCCGTTTTGACGAAGGGCCGCTTCCCGGTCAGGCTAGCATGCGTCCCGAATTCGGATGAGCGCAGTCGCCATTCCTGGGCTACCTAAAGAGTCCCATTGTCAAGCTCCTATGGCTAAGTGAAAGTGTTAAAGCATTATAGTCCGGATTGCCTAGCCCGCTGCGCTATCACCTCCTTTGTAGGAACAAGACGTTGGGTTAAGTGTGATATTGCGTTTTTAGCGCGCACCCCCGCACTATGTGCGTGGGGGCTGAAGCCAACGACTGCAATCTTTCGGAATTTATATATATATATATATATTAAAACGGCCGCACAGGAGAGGTTTTTATTACTTGAAGGCACAAGTCTAAAATACTCCATCTATAAAAATACTGATCTATGATTACATATGCTGTCATAACGCAACAACTTTCGAACACTGCGTCTCAATTATACGAGCGCCCGCGAGGACCTCCTCAAAAAAGTGTTCGGCAGGATTTCGGCCTTCAGCCGAATCACGAGACGCAACAGCGGTAGGATCCATATCTGCCCAATATGTCTTAACTCGGGCAAGAGCTAGCCGAGCACCCTCTGTGCACGCTGACCTCTTCAAAGCTTCTACTCGAGGCACCACGTCAAGAAATTGCTGCACCAAGCTAAAATAGCTTGTCTGCTTCGATCCGCTCGGGCATAAGCGATCCATGGCATACGTCATGGCGAGTCCGGACAATCTATTCAGCTCGGCCCATTGGGCCAGGCGATCGTCCACCGCAAGTGGACGCCTTGGATTGGTGAACTGCGACCAGAAGAGTTTTTCCACTTCATGATTCTCCTTATCCTGAAAGTGTCTGGTCGCATCGGCAGCACTAGCCGCCAAGTCCAGGTAGATGTCCTTCACACTCCACGCTCGGTCCAACAGGGCAAACCTCGAATCACAAAATTGTCTCCGCAGCAAGAAGGGCTTTCCATCCGCAATCAGTCCGGCTTGACGTAGCTCTTCCTTTGTCGCTCTCACCGTAGAGCGGGCGTCCTTGAGATCAGCAATGGCTTTCTCCAAATCCGTCTGCCTGGCTCGGCCTTCCTCCTCAAGATATCTGCAACGGTCAGTAACACTTTTCAACTCTATGGCAATATTAGCCATCTCCTCCCTGCTTCAGCAATGGGCAGCCTGTTCGGCCCGCAGCTCTTCACGGGCTCTCAAGGCAGTTGCATCGCCTCTTCTGGCTTGGCTCTTCGCTTTGGCGAATTCGTACCTAAGTCCTTCCACGGCTGCCGCACCATCTGCATCAAGTATACACACGGTAAGATTATGACCTAGATCTCCTCTTACTAACAATCGCCATGAAAAATCAATACCTTGAGCATCATCAAGCCGCTGGTTAACCAGCGCGATGTCGGCCTCTGCCTCGTCAAGTTGCCGTTTCATTTCGGCAAAATCTTGAGTCCGGCTCGACCCCGGACAATTAGCCGCCTACATATACAAACGCCATTTTAAGGACCTGGGATTAAGATCCTCTGCGTGCCGCACATCTTTGCGCCACACAGAGTCTCAGGGGCTACTATCTACACAGGACGCATGTTATTATGCGTAATTAACACTAATGTCCGTTATTTAAAACATACCTCAAAACCCGCCAATAAACTCTTGACGGCCTCGTTCAGTCCGCCTCCCGCGGCTGCAATTTTTTCAACCACCGTGTGCATCAACACACGATGCTCCTCTGAAATAGAAGCTCGGCCCACCAGAACCTTTAGCTCCCCCGGCCGAACACCAGTTGGCGTCGGACTCGTCCCACGGCCCTCTTCGGAGGTCGGGCACGGGGAGCCTTGTGGGGTCATGTGATCGTCTTCTGCCTCTGGCAGATTCGGAGAGATCCTCTGCGATGACACTTCGACGTCGTCCGCCTTGTCAGGCGATGCAGAAAGAGGAGGCGTCCCGCTCTCCATCATCTCCGGAAGGAGATCCTCCGACGATGAGTTCTGCTGTGAGGGGTCGAGGTCCGAACTACAAGGTAAAGTTTCGGTCAAACACTTTTCAGATATAAATCAAGGATTTCTCTTAAGAACAATTCCTTTTCTACTTACGGCTCATTGGAGAGCCGCTCCCCTTGCGGACTCAATTCGGCCGAGGGGCTCCTCGGCGACGGGTCCTCTGACATGGATTCTTTCCCCCGTTTTGAAGCTTGGACTTCTGGGTCGTCAGTGGTGGCCCTCTTCTTTCCCCTAGGAGGGGAACTTTCAATTCCCCCCTTCGGAGTAGCCTCTCTCAAAGAGGCCATGGTTTCCATGTCGGTCCCCTTATCTCCCTCCAAAGGCACTACCTCTAGCATCCTGACTAGCACGGGATCCAGCCTGGTTTCGGGAAGGGGAGCCGGACACCGGATCAGCTTTGCCTTTGCTATCCACTCCTGCTTAAAGGAAGAAATGCTGTTAAAAAGCAAGTAAAACTATGCGGATAGAAGGTCCGAACACAAGGTCACCTACCTGAGTATCCGGGCGATTGCGGCTTAGGCCAGCATCCTCGATCAGGTCCGGACTCGCTTCTTGCGATCCGAAGAACAGTTTATACATCTCCTTAGGCGTTACGCCCATAAAATTTCGGAGAACTCATGGTCCCTCTGGGTTGAACTCCCATAAGCGAAGGGGGCGACGTTGGCCGGGCAGTGTCCAGCGAATCAGCATGACTTGTGTCACCTTGACCAGGTTGAAGCCTTCTTCTAGGAGATCGTTAATGCGACCCTGTAGCAGAGGAACATCTTTGGGCAAACCCCGATCTAATTCCGTATTGATCCACGATGCTAACCGTGGTGGGGGACCCGAGCGAAAGGCCGGAGGCGCCACCCACGTGGTGCCCCGAGGAGCGGTAATGTAGAACCACTCCCGTTGCCATAAGTCGAGCTCTTCTTGAAGAGCGCCTTCGGGCCAAGGAGTGTCGGCTTTTCTTTTTATAGTGGCACCTCCGCACTCTGCGTGGCTCCCCTCGATTATCTTCGGTTCTACTTTGAAGGTATTGAGCCATAGCCCGAAGTGAGGGGTAACATGGAGGAATGCTTCACACATAACTATGAAAGAGGAGATGTGGAGGATGGACTCCGGAGCTAGGTCATGGAATTCCAGCCCGTAATAGAACATCAGCCCCCTTACAAAAGGATCCGTTGGGAAGCCTAATCCACGGAGGAAGTGGGAGATAAATACTACGCTCTCACCTGGCTGAGGGCTAGGGATCGCTTGTCCTTGAACAGGCAGCCTGTGCGGAATCTCGCTAGTCAGAAATCTAGCTTCCCTCAACTTTGATACGTCCTCCTCCGTGACAGAGGAGGGCATCCATCGACCCTGAAGATCAGAACCGGACATTGTTGAAGGTTTGGCGCGCCTGAAATCTGGGAGCCTAGGGTGTTGGAACTCGAGGCGATAGGCGAGCTTGTTTTGGGAATAGAAGAGGGGACGGGGCCTTGGTCTCTTTATAAGAGGCGGAATACCAAGAGACCTCCCCGTAACCGTCTTGGACTAGCCTTGAGTTAGGCAGGACGTGCTAACAGGCACGTTTGGGTTACCCACATCCATGTTAATGAGAACCCCGTTGAAAGGGGCGCACGATCTCTGCTTCGATAAGACGTGCCAAGGAAACCGCATCGTTAAACGTGTAGCGGTGGAACAGTAAAAATATTCCGTACAGAAGGCTTGGCCGCAGTGTTATGATGCACCGCGGGATACGTCAGCAGATTCGATTTGTGTTAACATTATTCTCTATATGGCAATACGTGGAAACTTGTCTTGCAGAGCCGGACACTTTTTTGGTGTTATTCATCTTCTTGAAGAACTTGGAGGAGGAACCCGCCTTGCAATGCCGAAGACAATTTGCGCGCCGGACTCGTCGTCATTGAAGCCAGGTTCAGGGGCTACTGAGGGAGTCCTGGATTAGGGGGTGTTCGGATAGCCGGACTACATCTCCCGCCGGACTCCAGGACTATGAAGATACAAGATTGAAGACTCCGTCCCGTGTCCGGAAGGTTCTTTCCTTGGCGTAGAAGGCAAGCTAGGAGTGCGGATATTCAAGATCTCTTACCAATGTAACCGACTCTGTGTAACCCTAACCCTATCCGGTGTCTATATAAACCGGAGGGTTGTAGTCCGTAGGACAGAATCATCTTCATACACAATCAAACCATAGGCTAGCTTCTAGGGTTTAGCCTCCTTGATCTCGTGGTAGATCTACTCTTGTACTACCCATATCATCAATATTAATCTAGCAGGAGTAGGGTTTTACCTCCACCGAGAGGGCCCGAACCTGGGTAAAACAAAGTGTCCCTTGTCTCCTGTTCCCATCCGACCTTGACGCACAGTTCGGGACCCCCTACCCGAGGTCCACCGGTTTTGACACCGACACAACTCTCCACCATTCCGTTTATTATGACACGCTCCATCATTGTCATATTGCTAGCATGATCATGTAGTTGACATCGTATTTGTGGCAAAGCCACCGTTCATAATTCTTTCATACATGTCATTCTTGATTCATTGCACATCCCGGTACACCGCCGGAGGCATTCATATAGAGTCATACTTTGTTCTAAGTATCGAGTTGTAATTGTTGAGTTGTAAGAAAAATAAAAGTGTGATGATCATCATTTTTTAGAGCATTGTCCCAAGTGAGGAAAGGATGATGGAGACTTTGATTCCCCCACAAGTCGGGATGAGACTCCGGACGAAAAAAAGAGGCCATAAAAAAGAGAAAAGGCCCAAATAAAAAAATTAAAAAAATGAGAGAAAAAGAGAGAAGGGACAATGTTACTATCCTTTTACCACACTTGTGCTTCAAAGTAGCACCAAGATCTTCATGATAGAGAGTCTCCTATGATATCACTTTCATTTACTAGTGGGAATTTTTCATTATAGAACTTGGCTTGTATATTCCAATGATGGGCTTCCTGAAAATGCCCTAGGTCTTCGTGAGCAAGCAAGTTGGATGCACACCCACTAAGTTTCTTTTGTTGAGCTTTCATATACTTATAGCTCTAGTGCATCCGTTGCATGGCAATCCCTACTCACTCACATTGATATCTATTAATGGGCATCTCCATAGCCCGTTGATACGCCTAGTTGATGTGAGACTATCACTACTAGGAAAAGGGCTATAGATAGGATTGATACTAATGGCGCACCAGGGAAGTAGTGCGCCACTACTATATACTAATGGCGCACATGTTGGTGATGCGCCATTAGTGTGGACGACACTAATGGCGCACCAGAAACAGGGTGCGCCACTAATATTGATTTTTTTTCCATTTTTCCATACATACTAATGGCGCATCAGGTCGACAATGCGCCATTACTAGTTCTAACTAGTAATGGCGCACCAGGCAGAGAGTGCCGCCATTACTGTAATTTTTTTCTTATTCTTTTTTTTTTGCAAAACTACTAATGGCGCACCGTTTCACGGTGCGCCATTACTAGTTTAAACTAGTAATGGCGCACTATTACACGGTGCGCCATTAGTATATGTATTTATATTTTTTACTTTTTTGCAAAACTTCTAGTGGAGCACCACCTGCAGGTGCGCCATTAGTAACCAGGGTTACTAATGGCACATTTCCTTGTGGTGCGCCATTAGTAACCTGGGACCCCAGCAAGATATTTTGGACAACCCCACACCTACCCACTCACTTTCCCCACTTCATTCCCTCCACCTCCTTCTCCAAGCTTTCGGCTGCGTCCTCCTCCTCACCTCATTTCCACCATAGATTCATCAAAATTAAGTGGTGAAATTACCTTTTTTTTTATAGGTAAGTAAGGGGAAAGCTATCTTCATGATGTAGATCTACTTCTTTTCTCCCTAGCTCGCTCCAACAACATGCACATGCACTTTTTGTGGCCTAGCTAGATCTATGTATGTTTGTGGTGTTGCATGTGTTTGTGGTGTTGCATATATGTTTGTGTTTGAAGGTACCGGTATTTGAAATGCGATAGTTGCCAATATTTTGCCAGAATGTTTTGATTCATTTCCGTTTCGGCGAGAATTTTGGCACTATGCATTCTTTTTGGTCCTATTTTTAGGGAAGGTCATGCCAAAAAATTTCTTGGTTCTAAAATATCGTTTTGCTCTACCCCGCAGGCGACCATGGTCCACATGATGACTGAAGGCATCGTGAATATGTTTTTGAGCTCCGCGAAGGACGAGATGCTTCAAAAGAACGAGATGGAGATAAGATGTCCGTGTCAAAGATGCAAGCTGAAGAGCCTTATTGCGGACCCGGATTCCGGGCAGGTGCGGGACCACCTGCTCTTGCGTGGTTTCATGGATGGCTATCGGTGGCAAGGTGATGAAGATGACTATGAAGTCGTCCATGGCCGAGGCCGGGCAAGAAATGAGGAAGGGCAACAAGACAAGTACCACCGCGGCGAGGGCGGGCGAGAAGATGAAGAATCTCCAGGACATGATCACGACGGTGATGCTGTACACAGTCATCATGTAGAAGATGTCGTACATGATGATGAGGAAGATCAAGACGAAGGGCATGATCATGAAGATGAAGATGCCGGAGCAGACGGCGATGGAGGCTGGGTGCAGGACCCTCATATTCAAGAGCTGCTTCTCAAGCAGACGGATAACGCAAGAGCTGCCGCCCGAGAGAAAGCCAAGCTGGATCAACTAGAGATAGACGCGGTTACTCCATTGTATGAAGGATGCAGGCCCGAGGATACCCGCCTAAAAGTAACGCTCAAGGCTTTGGAGATGAAGGTAAAACACAAAATGACCGACGCATGCTTCGACGAGACCATGTCATTCTGGCACGAACGTCTTCCCAAGGGGAACAAGTGCATGACCAGTTTCGAGGAGGTGAAGAAAATCGTGTGTCCTCTGGATTTACCGCACGTGAAATACCATGTGTGCATGAACAATTGTATCATTTATTGGGACGAGCACGCGGAGTCTACCATATGTCCGGTGTGCGGTGTCACTCCATACAAGAAGAGGAAGAAAGCTCCTCGAAAATCGGTGTGGTACTTTCCGATCACTCCTCGTCTGCAGCGGTATTTCGCGGACCCTAAGGTAGCAAAGCTCCTGCGTTGGCACGCGGATAGGGAGGAGAAGAAGCGGGAAGATGACGGAAATGATCCGGAGATAAATAAAAAAGATAAGATGCTGAGTCACCCTAAGGATGCGAGCCAGTGGCAAGCGTTGAACTTCGAATACCCAGAATTTGGGAAGGATCCAAGGAACATCGTGCTGGGCGCGAGCACCGATGGAGTCAATCCGTTTGGCAGCCAGAGAAGCACACATAGCACCTGGCCTGTGTTTGTGTGGATGTACAACCTTCCCCCCTGGTTGTGCATGAAGAGGAAGTACATTCACATGAGGATGCTAATAGAAGGGCCGAAACAACCAGGGAACGACATCAATCTGTATCTGGGGCTGCCGAAGGAGGAGCTAGACACGCTGTGGAAAACGCCAGCCAATACCTGGGACGCCGCAGAGAAAGAATATTTCCCTATGAGAGCCGCACTGCTCACGACGGTGCACGACTATCTCGGTTACGGATATCTCGCGGGGCAGGTAGTCCACGGATTTTCTGGATGCGTAAGGTGCATGGATGACACAACCTATCGCCAGCTAGATAGAGATCCCGGGTCTTCGAAAACCGTGTTCATGGGACATCGAAGGTGGCTTCGCGACGATGACCCGTGGAGGAAACGCAAGGATCTGTTCGATGGTGAAACCGAACCCCGAAAACGCCCATGTACGAGGAGCGGCGAGGAAATAGACGAGCTGTTGAAAAATTGGAAAGACTGCCCACTGCCGGGAAAGAAGCAAAAGGCGCCAGAGCCGGGAAAGCAGCGAAATGCGTCAGAGTTGCTGCTGATAGTATGGAAAACAAGGTCTGTTTTCTGGGACTTGCCATACTGGAAGATCCACCGTGTGCCTCACAGCCTTGATGTCATGCATATCATGAAGAACGTGTGCGAGAGTCTGCTTGGTACCCTGCTCAACATGCCAGAGGGGACCAAAGATGGGCCGAAAGCAAGGGCAGACTTGAAATCAATGGGCATCAGGCAGGAGCTTCACGCTAATGATGATGATGATGATGATGATGATGATGATGAGGCGAAGCAGGACACAGAAAGTCGTCGCAAAGGCAAAAAGGCCAAGAAGACCGGAAATGACTACCCTCCCGCGTGCTTCACTCGAAGTCAGGAGTAGATCGAGCAGTTTTTCACCTGCCTCCTAGGAGTAAAACTTCCTTATGGTTACGCGGGGAAGATAAGCAGATACCTAGACCCAGCGAAGCAGAAGTTCAGCGGGATGAAGTCTCACGACTGTCACGTGCTGATGACGCAGATACTTCCAGTTGCAATCCGTGGTATCATGGGCGCGCACGTCTGTGAAACGCTATTTGGCCTATGCAACTTTTTCGACGTCATCTCTCGGAGGCAACTCAGAAGGCTACAGGAAGAGATCGTGGTGATACTATGCGAGCTTGAGATGTACTTCCCGCCCGCATTCTTCGACATTATGGTGCATCTGCTGGTCCATATCGTGGAGGATATCATCCAACTTGGGCCGACGTTCCTGCACAGCATGATGCCGTTCGAAAGGATGAATGGTGTCATCAAAGGATACGTTCGCAACATGTCACGTCTAGAGGAAAGTATAGCCAGGGGCTTTCTGACCGAAGAGTGCATCTCCTGCTGCACGAATTATCTAGGCATCGAGAACCCCGTTGGTCTGCCCGTTAACAGGCACCTCGCCAGGCTCGCTGGATGGGGTCACCGTGAGGGTCACCGCGAAATGCATGTCGACTTCAAGGGTCGACCCGCCGACTTTGAAAGAGCAAACCTAGTCGCGCTACAACATATAGACGTGGTCGATCCTTGGGTGGTAGAGCACAAAACCTTTATTGAGAAGACGTACAATGACCGAGGCCAACAGAGGACGGACGGAGATATACTCAAAGAGCACAACTCATGTTTCACGCGTTGGTTCAAGCAGAAGCTTCTGTCGTACCCTTTACATGAGGATTCTTCCGCGGAAGAACAACTCATATTCGCCTTGTCACAGGGGCCGAGCACAACCTGATGACCTATGAGGCGTACGATATCAACGGCTACACATTCTACACCGAGGACAAGGACATGAAGAGCGATGGCTACCAGAACTCCGGGGTAATGATGAAATCCTACACCGGCAACGACAAGGACAGATACTACGGAAGGATCGAGGAGATCTGGGAGCTGAGCTACGCTGGAGAGAAGGTCCTGATGTTCCGTGTCAGATGGGCCAAGAGCGTCCTAAAAGAAGACCGGTATTTCACCACCATGGTTATACCCGAAGCCAAATCTAAGACCGAGGGCGCAAACGTCACCGCGAAAAATGAGCCATGGGTACTGGCTTCTCAAGTGGACCAATGCTTCTTCATTACCGACCCGTCAAAGCCCAGTCGTGTTGTCGTGAGGAGAGGCAAAAGGAAGATCATCGGAATGGATGGAGTAGCCAATGAGCAAGACTTCGACAAGTACGGCGACCCGAAGATCGAACATGACGATGACGATGAAGTAGCAGCACACACCACAAGAAGAAGCAGGACCACCCTACCTAAAGGACGTCCGTTCCACAGAAGAACTCCCTTTGCGAAAAAGAAGGGCAAGAAGATTGTGAACAGATAGCTAGCTAAGATCGATTGTATTTAAATCGTAGTCTTCATTTGTCGATTGTATTTCATGGGCACTTTTTGATATCATCAATATTTTTAAATTTCATGGGCACTTTTTGAATTCATGAGGACACTTGATTTCGATCCCCTCCATCTCGATCTCGATTCCCCCTCCATCTCGATCTCGATCCCACCCGCACCCTCCCCCGCTAGCTAGCTCCACCGCCGCCGCCGACCAACCGCAACCCTCCCCCGCTCCACCGCCGCCGACGAGCACCCGGCCCCCCACACCCCTGGGGGGTTATTATTGTTTTTATAAAAAATATTACTGTTATGATTTAAACAAGTTTGAACATATTTAAACACAAATAAATATCAAACAGGATTTAAAATGCATAAAAAAATATTGGGGAGCCTGGGAATCGAACCCAGGACCTCCTGGTGTGTGTGCTGCGTATTGACCAGTCGGGCTAGTGGGCGGGGTCTGTTGTAGATAGGGTTAGGTTGTATATAACCTGACAAGTCGGGCTAGATTAAATTACTTATGGCGCACCCCTCGGTGGTGCGCCATTGCTATGGATGTACCTATGGCGCAGCCCTGGGTGGTGCGCCATTGCTAAGCCTCCCTCCACACTAAAATCCCCAATCTCCATTTCTCTCTAATGCCTCCCCTGCCTCGTCTCACCCGCGCCTGACCACCACCGCCCACCACTTCCCTCGTGCTCGCCGTCCCCGGCCGTGCTCGCTTCCCCCGCCGCACCCGACCACCTCCCTCACCGCCCCCCTCCGCCCGCGCCCACGCCCTCGCCGTCCCCCTCCCCCCGCGGCCCCGCTCGCGTCAACCTCACTCCCGAGCGCGACAGCTAGGGTTCCTAGCCGCCACCACCGATGTCGGCCCGCCGCCACGGTGCGCCCAGCCGGCCGAACCCTCCGCTGCCCCGCCTCCGGTACAGGACCCCAGCAGCGCCTGCCCCCATCAAGCAGCCGCTCCCACCAGCGGCGCCCCCCTCCCTGGAGCAGGCGCTCCTGCCTAGCAACGCTGCCGCCCGGAGCTACGTCGGCGACCAGTCCGTAGGCAGGTAGCCACCACTCCTTCGTCCTTCCTCCCTCTTCCCTCATCCCCCTCCCTCCTTCCTCTTGCATCCTCTGTTCAATTTTTTGCTTGCTGCATGATTTCTCCAGAGCATGCTCAAGTTTACATGTGAAAGGATTGTGCTTGATAGGTGTTTGTGATAATGCCTCTAAGGGAGGGGGGCATCGCGTCATTAGTCTCTGTATCAGAGTCTTTTTTTCCTAGCCGTGTTGTCACCGAAAAATGCAATAAATTCTCATGGTTTGAAACCTTTGGTACTTGGCTTTTCCAAATGAGAAATTTAAGCATGTAATAATTGGTTTACCTTAGTTTGCAGAAATATGAAATTAAGCCTTACTTAGTAACAATGTTTCAAGAAGATCAATTTGGAAGCTCTGCTTCACGGGATGCCTTCAGACACTTGCACATATCTTTCTAACTCATGCATTATTTCATCTATTAGACACTTCAAAGTGATGGCTATTTCCTTTACCTTAGAGGAAAAACAAAATAATATCTTCTACTTTGCCTAGAGGAAATATAATTTCATGGACTACTTGTTATATCAAATTTTTAGCTAAGTTTTGTCTCCCTGCGAAACTTGGGCAAATTCCTTCTCAAAATCACATGTTTTAACTAGGAAGAACCTGAGACGCTATGGCATCAACACTTGTAAGAAAAGAAATAGCAGGAGAATGAAGATTATATTAAAAAATGGTATTAGTAGTGGTAAACAAGCATATAATCCCTCCCAGGTAGTAACAATAACTTTATGCAGGAGAGTGAAAGAAGAAGCATAGGCGATTAGGTTCGATCACGGTTGGAGAAAAATTGAGGCGTTTGTTGGCTCCAAGACAGTGATACAGGTATATACATGTGCTCTGCTTACTTGATCATACAGAAGATTTTCATATAAGAGTTACGTTTCAAGTTGTTGAACCTTTTCATATAAGTTTGCTTCCAAGGAGTTGTTCTCTGTCTGGTCCAATTCTGAAGAAATAAAAAGTGAATAGTTTGTTTGTTCCCTGTGTGGTCGGTCTATTTTTTGAGTACTGACATTAGTTATGTTTGTTAGCAGCAAGATATTTAAATGAAGCTTGTTCTTTTTCAACTGTTCAACTGATGCCATGAAACTGAATATAGTAGTTGAAAACCCTGTTTTTCTTCCTGATCGTGAAAATTTGAAGTCCTGTTTGTGTTTTGGTTTTGTTGGTTGACAATTATGTTTAGTTTTTCATTTCATGGGTGTTGTAAAATGTGCAGGTGGTGAGTTGAGGCTCAGCATACAGCTTGTTTGGACTAACCAAGAGGACGAGGTATGTTGCTTGCCCAAGCTAAGTGACACGTACGCACCAAGTTTTCTGTTATATAATTACCTGTTAGTGCTTAGTTAAACTGCATGATACGGCCATAGCAGATGGATGGTACTAGGTGTTGTTTTGTTTCTTGCCAATGTATTCAGAGAGCAGATGTGCCGCTGCAGATTTCTTTTCTTGAAGGCAGCTCACATAAGTTGAGCTACAAGTGAACAACTTGCTGCTATTAGATCTGGAATGGAAGCTCACATTAGTTGAGCTGATTTTTGTCCCTATGAAAGCAGAGGACCATATGGTCTGTGGCCTTTTCATCCATATGAAAGTAGAGGCACATTGTGGTGCTAGTTTGCTGGGTTTTGTCTCCGACCATCATGTCATGATGAATTTGCAGGTACCCCAAGAGGCCCTTGAGTTTGCCGGAATGTCGATTAACTTCCGTTCCGGCAAATTTGGGTACTCCATATGTACTATTTTCAGCAAAGGTCATGCTGAAATTTTCCGTGAATTTTTGCATGACTTTGCTAAAAATAGGACATATGTGGTACCTGCGATAATGCATGGGCCGGGGTATCTTAGTACTTAATTAAGTAGGATCAACTGCCCCTTTATTCTTCCTGCATTAAACCATAGGTGGCAATAGAGCCAAGTGATTAGGCCCAACTTAGAATTCTCCTTAGCATCGATAAACCCTAGATGATAAACCCAACATAGGTGGCAATAGAGCCAAGTGACTAGTGCCTAGTGATTAGGCCCAACCTAGGGTGCCTCGGCATCGATAAACCCTAAATGATGAAAACTTAACTTGGCTGCCCCGGATGCCTCGGTGTCGATGAGAACCTAAATGATGTACGCTTAGGATTTTAGGGTGCCTCGGTGTCGACAAACCCTAAATGATGAAAGCTTAGGCTTTTAGGGTGCCTCGGTGTCGACAAACCCTAAATGATGAGACCATGATCTTGTTCCTTGACAATAACCAACTTTTTGACCAAACTTTTTTCCTATTTAGAGCGAAACATGGCCCACAACGATGAGGCCGGTGGTTCGGGCGGCAAGCAATTCTGGGAGTTGTCCCAGGAGATGGAGGAACAACCTCACCGCTATGAGGACGCCACGGAAGACACCGATCCTGATTACACAACCCCTAGTGGCGTCAGGGATGACACCACTGATGGTGCCGCCGAGGATGCCACCACTGATGAGGGCGGCGCACACACAGATGGCAGCCAACCGAAGAAGCAAAGGAAGGACCGGCGCCCGAATGTGCTCCGCACCATCAAGGAGGAATTCACTAAAGTGGACTCCGACGGGAATCCTACGGAGCCCAAACATATAGTCAAGGGGTACTCGCTTCAGCTCGGGTGCATTCTCCGGAGCACCGTCTCGATCAACACCGAGAACCTTAGGCATAAGGACCGAGGGAATTTGCGCAACCTCCTCTTCACGAAGCTGCACGAACAATACAAGTTCCCCGCCGAATTTGAAAACACACGCCTCTCAGGGAATAAAGTGAACAGTGTCGCCCTCACGAAGATGAGCACGGCCCTGTCTACTTGGAGAAGCGCGGTGAAGAGAATGATTGATAAAGGTGATAGTTATGACAAGATCAAGGCGAAATATCATTTGATGAGCGAAGATGACTACAAGGAGTTCAAGATCAAGTGCGACAGCCTCGCAACCTCCGAATCAAGTCAGTGGGGGAAAGAAATGCGGGAGTTGAACTTAGGGGAACACAAACTCGGTCCCGGTGGTTACAGAGTGGCGGAGCCTATATGGGACAAGGAGGACGCGGAGCGTGCCGAGCAAGGCCTACCGCCCCGCTTCGAGAAATACAACGGTGACAAGCAGACCAGGAACTATGTCAGGGCCCGGTACAAGGAGGACCCGATAACAAAGGAGCTTACCACGGATCCGAAGACCAGGGCGCTTGAGCTTCTTCTGGTAAGGAATACACCCCGGCGTAATTAGCTCCATATGGTTGCACTCTAATTAATCCCCAATATTTCTAAATGGTTCACGTTCCTTTCGCAGGACACTGAAAGCAGTAGCGCGGGGTCGTCTAAGAGCTCCCCTTTCGACACCCCTTTAAATAGGGTGTTGAACGTAATGAAAAACAAGGATAAGCTCACTAAGCCGACGTCAGCTGGTCGTGTGGCCGACAAAGGCTTGTCCACAAAATGGGGGTCATACTATACCGCTGGTGTGCGGAAGGAGAAAAAGACCAGCTCGGAAAGCCAGACACGCGAGGTTGAACAACTCAAGGCACAAGTGGGGCGGATCCCGGAGCTTGTCCAAGAGCAAGTGGAACAACAACTGGGAACGAAGCTCAACGCCATGGTGCCTACGTTGATTCATGGGTTGACGACGTGGATTGCGGGCGGCCAACAGGGGCCTCCCCCGGTTCCCAGCTTCACGGCCAGCAACTCGCACAGCGCGCAGGCGGCACCATTGGTGTCTCCGGCGGCGGCGCCATTGGTGTCCCCGGTGGAGGCGATATTCGTGTCTCCGGCGCCGGCACGGGCATTGGAGCTTAATGCACCCGGGTGTACGCCGGCCGGCACCTCGCCAGCAAGCGCCCCCTCCGTCAGTTGCACGCCCGCCGTTGGCGGTGCCTCGACATTAGCCGAGCTCGACGGCATCACGGTAACTAAGCCTCTCGACCGATGACTTCATCTCCTTGCCTTTGACTGCGCATCCCTGATGCCCTACATGTTTTCGCAGGGCGCCGCCGACGTTCCTTGCACTCTCCTGCACTTCGTGGGTGCCGAGTTGGTCGATGTCGCCAAGGGAAGAATTGTTCAACCGGGCAACCCCGTGTTCCAGGGTAATCCGATGCCACCCACAGTGTATAGGGTTGAAGTGGTTCGGGTGCTGCCAGGCTGCGACGAAGAAGATGAGATGACCCTCAGCGCCTGCGTAAACTGGACCATGCTTTGGCCGAAGAGCCAGATTCGTTTGGGGGCGGGGGACACCACCCCATAGACAAGACCGCCAGTCGTGCCGGCACCAAGCCATGGCAAGAACGCCGCAATGCTACCGGACCTGTCGGACATCCCTATGGCGCAGGATCCGGACAGCCCTATGGCACAGGATCCGGACGGCGACGACAACGACGACGGTACATTTACCAAAGTTGATAAGTACTTTGCCGAACATGGGTACGCTGACGAGTTCTGCGGGCCTCTTTCTCAAGAACCCAACCAAGACCGCGATCTAGCTTGTACGGTGGAGAAATCCAATTGCAACAGGCGTCGTCTGGCATTCAGTTCTCAGGACACGCCTCCAGCTCCCGCCTTCACCGAGCCTCAGAGAGCTAAGGTGTGAAATATTATCAGCCCCAACACGCTCAAGAAGGTGGTCTGTGAGCAGAACTCGGTCCCATTACAGGAGATCAAGAAGAAGGGACGGAAACGAAAGACTAACAAGGGCGCCAATGCGAGCCAGCCGGCACCGAGTTCGATCCGTGCTCAGGACGGGCCACCTTCACCGAAGGATATCTCGAGGAGGGTGCATGTGGCGGGTATGGCGATGCTACCGCCAGATATGCTCAATGCTGCAACCGGTGCTATGCGGAGTCTGCACGATAGTGTTCTTTCTTTGGAGAAGCGGCGTCTTAGAGAGAAGGATGTGGCATACCCGGTTTTCGTGGCCAAGGTGCCAGAGGGCAAGGACTTTGTGGATGGCGACATCGGGGGTACGATCGTCCTGCGGTTTGATGACATCTTTGCTATGTTTAACCTTCATCCGCTGCACTACACCTTCGTTCGGCTGTTTTCGCTAAGTATGGAGATGTGGATCATTAGAGACAAGACCCCGGACATCGTGATAGTCGACCCCTTCTACATGCGTGCCAAGCACTTGAGCAGCGCTAGGGACCACCAAGTTGCGAGTTCACACCTCGAAGGCGTCATTCTGGCAAACGCAAATAAGGATAACTTCCTTGTGCCTTACTTTCCCGAGTAAGTCATCCCTTAACCGCCCTGTAACATATGATTTCTTAGATTTCGATCGTTCTTTTTTTTTCTAACATTCCGTGTTCTGTGCAGTGACACACATTGCACACTCATCCTCTTAAGCCCGAAATATTCCATGGCCACGTATTTAGACCCGAACCGTAACTCCAAGATAGACTACACAAATGTCAAGAAAGTTCTTGATGATGTTCTCCCCGGCTACGCCAAATCTGGAGGCACCTTCACCAGGGCAGTTCGTAAGTACGGCAAGCACATGTTCTCACACAATACGAAGTTCTGCTGCGTCAAGCAGCCGCCTGGTGGTCAGAAGGATGCCTACTACGCCCTCCATCACATGCGGGCGATCGTAAGGGACCATCATCACCTTCTGCTACCAGATAATCTCAAAGATTGGGCCGCGAGCTTGTCGGCAATCCAGGACGCGGACCTCAGACAAGAATTATTTCGCATCCAGTTGGAACTTGCGGACATCATCCATCAAGATGTCCTTCATACCTCGGGGCAGTTCTTCCTCAGATATCAACCGTCCAACAGTGAGATAGATGAAACGTTAAAAATGCAGGGTGACAACGACCGCGATTTCATGACCATCACGACAGACGGCGGCTTCATCCACGCTCCTGTCCGATGAGTCGAGTCGAAAGTAGTGATGTGTAGTTCTGAAACATTGATTGGCTCATGTTGTAATTATACTTCAATGAATTCGTATGTCTCTTTGGTTTGGACAGTCGTTCAACTTAGATGTAATCAATGATATTTATTAGTAGGACCATGAATCGTGCTATTAATGTCTTGCTTTTCTCTTCCGATCCTTTTGTTGCATACTTACATATTGCTTATGTATTGTCTATTGTTTGGCTTGTGCATAGAGATGCCGTCGTATGTCGTGTACAAGGGTAAGGTTCCCGGAGTCTACGACGACTGGGAGGAGTGTCGGAGACAGGTTCACCATTTCAGCGGTAATAGTTACAAAGGGTACACCACTAGGGCAGAGGCTGAATCTAGATACGCCCGCTATCTAGCCGGAGAGAGGAGGGAGCGTTGGAGGAACCGGATGAAGACCAGTTTGATCGCGATGATGCTCATCGTGATGACCACAGCTCTCTTGTATGTGATGGTAGTTTAGATGATCGATATCGACTTGTAATGTGAAGAAAAACTCGATACTCGCGGTCTTGAGACTTGTAATGTTTTATCTTTGTTCGGTCTTTTGAATTCGGAGACTAATATGATGAATTGTATTCGGAGACTAATCTTCTATTGTATTCGATGAATCTGATGTTGCTGTGTGCTGCTGTCTATATTCTGTCTAATAATATATTTTATATTCTGTCTAATAATATATTTTGTAACCTGCGCAAAAATCAGAAAAGGAAAAAAACAAATATTCATACTAATGGCGCATCACCACCAGGTGCACCATTAGTATGCCAAAGGATACTAATGGCGCATCAACAGAGAATGCGCCATTAGTATGACAAAGCCATGCTTACGTATGGCCCCCCCAGGAGGCACACTAATGGCGCATGCTGTTACATACTAATGGCGCGCTAGTTGGTGCGCCATTAGTATACCAGATACTAATGGCGCACCTGTGGTGCGCCATTAGTAAGATATACTAGTGGCGTGCTACTAATGGCGCACTGGTAATGCGCCATTAGTAGGCAAAACCAGTGCGCCATTAGTAGGCCTTTTCCTAGTAGTGTATCTTGCCCTCTTTTTGTCTTCTCCACAACCACCATTCTATTCCATATATAGTGCTATATCCATGGCTCACGCTCATGTATTGCGTGAAGATTGAAAAAGTTTTGAAAATGTTAAAGTATGAAACAATTGTTTGGCTTGTCATCGGGGTTGTGCATGATTTAAATACTTTGTGTGGTGAAGATAGATCATAGCCAGACTATATGATTTTGTAGGGATAACTTTCTTTGACCATGTTATTTTGAGAAGACATAATTGCTTTCTTAGTATGCTTGAAGTATTATTATTTCTATGTCAATATGAACTTTTGTCTTGAATCTTTCGAATCTGAATATTCATACCACAATTAAGAAGATTTGCATTGAAATTATGCCAAGTAGCACTCGGTATCAAAAATTCTCTTTTTATCATTTACCTACTCGAGGACGAGCAGGAATTAAGCTTGCGGATGCTTGATACGTCTCCAACGTATCTATAATTTTTGATTGCTCCATGCCATATTATCTGCTGTTTTGGACAATATTGGGCTTTATTTTCCACTTTTATATTATTTTTGGGACTAACCTATTAACCGGAGGCCCAGCCCAGAATTGCTGTTTTTTTGCCTATTTCAGAGTTTCAGAGAAACAGAATATCAAACGGAGTCCAAACAGAATAAAACCTTCGGGAACGTGATTTTCTCACCGAACGTGATCCAAGAGACTTGGACCCTACTCCAAGGAAGCAAAGAGGCGGTCACGAGGGTGGGGGGCATGCCCCCTGCCTCATGGGCCCCTCGGTGCTCCACCGACGTACTCCTTCCTCCTATATATACCTACGTACCCCCTAACGATCAGATACGGAGCCAAAAACATAATTCCACCGCCGCAACCTTCTGTATCCACGAGATCCCATCTTGGGGCCTGTTCTGGAGCTCCGCCGGAGAGGGCCATCATCACGGAGGGCTTCTACATCCTAGCCCCTCCGATGAAGTGTGAGTAGTTTACCTCAGACCTACGGGTCCATAGTTATTAGCTAGATGGCTTCTTCTCTCTTTTTGGATCTCAATACAATGTTCTCCCCCTCTCTCGTGGAGATCTATTCGATGTAATCTTCTTTTTGCGGTGTGTTTGTTGAGATCGATGAATTGTGGGTTTATGATCAAGTCTATCTATGAATAATATTTGAATCTTCTCTGAACTCTTTTATATATGATTGGTTATATTTGCAAGTCTCTTCGAACTATCAGTTTGGTTTGGCCTACTAGATTGGTTTTTCTTGCCATGGGAAAAGTGCTTAGCTTTGGGTTCAATCTTGCGGTGTCCTTTCCCAATGACAGAAGGGGCAGCAAGGCACGTATAGTATTGTTGCCATCGAGGATAACAAGATGGGGGTTTTATCATATTGCATGAAACTATCCCTCTACATCATGTCATCTTGCTTAAAGCGTTACTCTGTTTTTAACTTAATACTCTAGATGCATGCTGGATAGCGGTCGATGAGTGGAGTAATAGTAGTAGATGCAGGCAGGAGTCGGTCTACTTGTCTCGGACGTGATGCCTATATACATGATCATACCTAGATATTCTCATAACTATGCTCAATTTTGTCAATTGCTCAACAGTAATTTGTTCACCCACCGTAGAATGCTTATGCTCTTGAGAGAAGCCACTAGTGAAACCTATGGCCCCCGGGTCTATTCTCATCATATCAATCTCCATCAATTTAATCTTGCTTTGCTTTTAATTTGCCTTTTACTTTTTTTTACTTTGTATCTCTATATCAAAAAATACCAAAAATATTATCTATCATCTATATCAGATCTCACTCTAGTAAGTGACCGTGAAGGGATTGACAACCCCTAATCGTGTTGGTTGCGAGGAGCTATTGTTTTTGTGTAGGTACGAGGGACTTGCGTGTAGCCTCCTACTGGATTGATACCTTGGTTCTCAAAAACTGAGGGAAATACTTACGCTACTTTGCCGCATCATCCTCTCCTCTTCGGGGAAAACCAATGCGGTGCTCAAGAGGTAGCAGCTTGCTGGACGGTGATGGGTTGGATGAGATCTATCATGTAATCCAGTTAGTTTTGTTAGGGTTTGATCCCTAGTATCCACTATGTTCTGAGATTGATGTTGCTATGACTTTGCTATGCTTAATGCTTGTCACTAGGGCCCGAGTGCCATGATTTCAGATCTGAACCTATTATGTTTTCATGAATATATGTGAGTTCTTGATCCTATCTTGCAAGTCCATAGTCACCTACTATGTGTTATGATCCGGCAACCCCGAAGTGACAATAATCGGGACCACTCCCAGTGATGACCATAGTTTAAGGAGTTCATGTATTCACTATGTGCTAATGCTTTGTTCCGGTTCTCTATTAAAAGGAGGCCTTAATATCCCTTAGTTTCCATTAGGACCCCGCTGCCACGAGAGGGTAGGACAAAAGATGTCATGCAAGTTCTTTTCCATAAGCACGTATGACTATATTTGGAATACATGCCTACATTACATTGATGAATTGGAGCTAGTTCTGTGTCACCCTATGTTATGACTGTTACATGATGAACCGCATCCGGCATAATTATCCATCACCGATCCAATGCCTATGAGCTTTCCATATACTGGTTCTCTCTTATTTACTTTCCCGTTGCTACTATTACAATCACTACAAAATACCAAAAATGTTACTTTTGCTTTCATTACTCCTTTGTTACCGTTACCACTACTATCATATTACTTTGCTACTAAAAACTTTGCTGCAGATATTAAGTTATCCAGGTGTGGTTGAATTGACAACTCAATTGCTAATACTTGAGAATATTCTTTGTCTCCCCTTGTGTCGAATCAATAAATTTGGGTTGAATACTCTACCCTTGAAAGCTGTTGCGATCCCCTACACTTGTGGGTTATCAATGATTTGCATATGCTAGTAGTATGTGAATAGCTTCAAGCCTAGCCACGGGAGCAAATGTTTCATCGAAGTCAATCCCTTCAACTTGAGTGTATCCTTGAGCAACGAGCGAGCCTTGTTTCTGACAACTTGACCATGCTCATCTTGCTTGTTGCGATATATGCATTTAGTGCCTATGATATCGTGCTTACGAGGATTAGGACGCTTGACCAATTCCCACACATTGTTCAGCTCGAACTGTTGAAGCTCTTCTTGCATAGCTTGAATCCATTCAGGTTCCATGAAGGCTTCAGCAACTTTCTTGGGTTCAAATATTGAGACAAATGCAAAATGCTCACAGAAATTTTCTAGTTGTGTTGCTCTTGAATGAGTGAGTGGACCAGGTGCATTGATGCTATCGGTTATCTTCTCAATTTGCACTTCATTAGCAACACGAGGATGAACTGGACAAATATTTTTTTCCCTTGCTGATCATTATCTATGACTCGAGCGATGTCTTCAGGCTGAGCATTGTCTTCGGGTTGATTAGGTGCAGATATGATAAGTTCCTCTTCAGGCCGTGCCTCAGAAGGTATCACTACTAGGGAAAACGTTATACATAGAACTTTAGTAGTAGCGAGGGTCAAAAAAGCACGCTGGTGCTAAGTAGCAGTAGAGCGCCTGTGCAAACCGCGCTGCAGATAAAGTTCTAGCAGTAGCGCGTCTTGCTCTAACCACGTTACTACTAAAATTCCCACGGTTTAGCCGAAAGGCTACACATAGTAGTAGCGACCTACAACGAACCGCGCTACCGCTACTTTCTTTGTAGCAGCGCGTTTTAGTCTAAACTCGCTACTGCTAAAGGATACAAAATTAAATGGAAAGCAAATAGAAAGGTAATTGAAAATGAAAAAATTGAATAAGGTGAAAGGAAAAAAATAAAATGTGAAGAAAACTAAATGAAAAAGAGGAAAAACAGAGAAAGGAGTAGCAGTAGCGTGTATCCCTGAACGCGCTGTAGCTAACGTAGCAGTATGCCTTTTCTGGAACGCGCTACTGCTACTTCTGACTTAACCACGGGGTTCGTCCTTCCCCACGGCCACTTCCCCCAAATCCAACTCTCCACTCTCGCCACCGCTGTCGCCCGTCGGCCGCGTGCTCTCCGCACACCCTCTACGCCGCCCCCGACCCCAGATTCAACGCCGCCCCCGCCCCGACCTCAACGCTGCACCGGACGCCGCCCCCGAACCCGACCTCGACGCAGCCATCCGCCGCGCGCCCGAGCCCCGACCCCGACCTCGACACCGCCTGCCCCTCCCTCGTCGCAGGCACCCGAGGTGAGCACGCCTGATCCTCCCTCTCCCCTACCTCTGCCTAGGGTTTCTTTATATTTTAGTTGCATCAAATTAGTTAGGGTTCATGTAAGGGTGGAAACGAATCGGATGCGGATGCGGCCTCAAATGAGTTAGGGTTCATGTAAGGGTGGAAACGAATTAAATTTCTAAGATGAATCATAAAACGAGTAAAATTTGACCACTTATTTCACTTTATAGTTGGATAATTGGAATATCCGCTACCACTTTCCACCCCTATAGGTTCATCAAATTAGATGGTAATTAGCGCAGTAGTTCCTAGGTACTAATTAGTTAGTAAGAACTAGGTACTAATTAGGTACTAGAATATTTTTATTTATAGTAAGTTTATTTTTAGTAAGAACTAGTTGAATTTTTATTTATAGAACTAGTTAGTAAGAACTTGTTGCTATTTTTTTAGTTAAAGCAATTTTTCTTGCATCGACGTGGACGATGCCTATCCCGCATCCTCGTCGTCGAGTTGGCGGAGGATGACACCTGCTTGACCATATGGGCCATGTCCGGGACTGGGCTCCGCCGGGGTGGTACTGGGAGGCGCTACCTACCGGGGGGCGCAGGTTGGTGAGGAGCCAGCCTATCGTTGACCCGAACCTTCTTTGGTGGCGGTCGCGTGGGCCAGTGACGGTCTAGAGGCTCGAGGACTCCGCGGAGGTGGTGCGTCACCGTGTCAGTGAGGAGGACGCGCACGTCCATCGCTACTTGTTTGCGTTGGAGCATAGGTTCTCCAATACGTGGCAGGTTCTCCAGGGATCTCACTGGAGCTATGTTCCCGTGATGGTTCCTTCTCTGTGGGTGTCCACCGCCCACGCCGATACCCGTCGTGTGCTAGGGTTTTAGTTGTATTAGTGATGTTATATGTATGACACTGTTCGGGATGTATTAGTGATAATATTCGATGAAGTACGGACGCATGAGATGATTTACTTTTGCTTATTGAATGCATGCTAATTTGAGTCCTATAAGATATTTTGTAATGTATATCTTGTGTTGCTCAATATCCAAGTGGCCGGTCATGTTTGCAGGTTACACCTCCGAGTGGCCTATGTTTTGCCGGAGTGTTTATTCATTTCCCTTCCGGCAAATTTCAGGTGCTCGATATGTCCTATTTTAGCAAAGGTCATGCCGGATTTTTCCGTGAATTTTGGCATGACTTGTGCCAGAATATGTAGTAAATATCGAGTGCCCCAGATTTGTGTGTTGAGTATCCTGGTAGTTGTCTTCGATCGATTTTCAATTAATGTTTTAACTATGAACATAGGAAATGTCTGACGATGAAAAGGATTTCGGTATTTGCAAATACTACGAAGACGAGCGCGGCCTGTGTGACGGAATCTTCCTAGATGATGATAGGCGCTTCAGCATCAAGCTGGACGAGAACTTCGAAGTGGATACAGTAAGTCACAACGACAAGTCTTTAATCGTAATTAAGCATGACATCTTCTTCATTTGCTTCAACTTATATTTTTTTTACTATTCTACTAGCGTATCCCCTGCCATGCAAGAGTTTTTGTATTGGATAAGATAGGTTTCAGTCATACTATGGAGGTAAATAAAGTTTACTTGAAGACTGATCATGGTTATATTTTCCACGCAAAATTATACAATTCAGACGATTACACCTATTTTGGATGCAAAACATGGCGAGCACTATGCAAGACTTATGCATTTGAGCTTGATATGGTTATCACCTTTGATATTCGTTCGGAAGATGATATTGAAGGTAATACCGACATCTGGGTTGATGTGCAGACGCCTCCAGTTATACCATTATGTAAGTTTCTCAACCATATTTATGTCTTTGATATTGTTTATTCAAAAATAGTTGACAACTAATTTGTATTGTCAGCTTATTTCGGTGCAAGAAAACATGTCCAGCGCTTGGTAGACAGGACCTACTACTGTCCCGGGGCTGAACTAAACTGCAAGGAGCTAAGTCATTATGTTTCATGGCTTGAGGATCTTGATACTGTCAAGACAAATTTTCTTCCTGCACTTAGAAATGTTAGTACTGAAAACGTGCGACCAATAGGGTTCGTAATGAACTACGGTCACATCTATTTAGGAAGGATGTTAAGATTTTTACTATTTGTCCTCAGTGCATCTTTTCCATACATTATTTGTGAAGGTAAACTTCATTACTAAGTATGTTACCATACGATGTTCTTCAACAGGGACTCCTGATGAATGTTGTGCCTTATGGGATCGAGACTAAAGGTACCATGAGTATTATTAGCTTACGGCCAAGATATCCTACATGTTACTTTAGTGCATTCAAGATCAGCGATGGATGCTTAATAGTGCAAGACTGGACCAAATATGTGATGGGGGAGCGCAGAGAAGTACTAGGGGACAGCAAACAGATGTGCTACCCACAATTAGGAGACAGGTTCACCTGCATGCTCCAACTTGATCAAGGAGGAGGGCTACACAGGTTTTATGTTATTTTACCTAAGAGAGAGTAGCAGGAGTGATTAGCTAGCTAGAAATGAGTTTGAGGATGATGATGTGCTACACTATTACTATGATGATAAAATAGCTAGTGTTGGTGGTAATGAATATGATGATTATTATTAGCTAGTGTTGGTGGTGATTATCTAGCTAGAATGAGTTTGAAGATGATGATGTGTGCTACACTATGACTACGATGATTAAATAGCTAATGTTGGTGGTAATGACTATGATGATGATTAAATAGCTTGTGTTGGCGGATTAGATTCAAGTGGAGGCAACATGTGGTGCACATCGAAAGTACTACTAGTCCAAACTAGATCAAGTTTGGATTAGTATTATGCTTTTGACATGCACCACATATTGCCTCCACTTGAACCTAATCCACCTTCATTTAACACACTGTTATGGACATAATGATGTAAACCTCATAACTGGTATTGTACCAATATTTGTACGATGGCGCATAAATACACTAAAAATAAAAAAATAAAAAAAGAATACTAGTAGCGATGGACAGAAAACGCGCTGCCAGTAGTTACATTAGCAATAGCGTGGGAGTGAACAAACGCTGCAGCTATTTGTCCTAGCAGTAGCGTGTGCGGGCACGCGTTACTGCTAAGCAATAGCTGTAGCGCCTTATTAGTAGCGCGCCTACCCGCACTACTAGTGAGCACAAAACCAGCGCTACTGCTAGGGTTTTCCCTAGTAGTGTATGATCTCTCCAGTTCCCATGAGCTTGATGGATTCACAAGGTGGAACTTCATCTAGCACATTTGGCAGGTGCTCTCTTGGTGAGCCGTTAGTCTCAGAGAACTGCACATCCACAGTTTCAACCACTTTATAGTGAAAGAGGTTGAAGACTCTGTAGGAGTGCCAATCCTTTCCGTAACCAAGCATAAAACCTTCATGTGCTTTCGGTGCAAATTTTGAACTGTGATGTGGATCCTTGATCCAGCACTTAGCACCAAATACTCTGAAGTAACTGACGTTTGGCTTCTTACCATTTAGGAGCTCATAGGATGTCTTCTTCAGAAGCTTGTGAAGATAAACTCGGTTGATGACATGACATGCAGTATCAATGGCTTCAGACCAGAACTTTCTTGGAGTCTTGTATTCATCAAGCATTGTCCGAGCCATCTCAATGAATGTTCTGTTCTTGCGCTCCACGATGCCATTCTGCTGAGGTGTGTACGGAGCTGAGAACTCATGAGTGATTCCCAATGTATCTAGGTAAAGGTCGAGGCCGGTGTTCTTGAACTCTGTGCCGTTGTCACTTCTGATATTCTTGATCTTGACGCCATAGTTGTTCATGGCACGGTTGGCGAAGCATCTGAAAATATCCCGCACTTCAGTTTTGTAGAGGATTATGTGCACCCATGTATATCTTGAATAATCATCAACAATGACGAAGCCATAGAGACAAGCAGTAGTAGTGAGAGTAGAGTAGTGAGTAGGGACGAATAGGTCCATGTGTAGCAACTCGAAGGGTTGAGATGTCATCATGATTGTCTTCAAGGGATGCTTGGCTCTCGTCATCTTTCCAGCTTCGCAGGCACCGCATAAGTGATCCTTCTTGAACTTGACGCCCTCGATGCCTATGACGTGCTTTTTCTTTGCAAGAGTGTGCAAGTTCCTCATGCCAGCATGCCCTAGCCTTCGATGCCAGAGCCAGCACTCTGAAGCTTTTGCAAGAATACATACGGCAAGCTGTGGTCCTGCTGAGAAATCTACCATGTACAAATCATCTTTCTGATACCCTTCAAAGACTAGAGACTTGTCAGATTCCATTAGAACAAGGCAACTATATTTTCCAAATATCACAATCATGTTCAAATCGCAAAGCATTGAGACAGACATTAAGATGAAACCAAGGGATTCAACAAGCATCACTTTATCCATGTGCTGATCCTTTGAGATTGCAACTCTACCTAGACCCAATACCTTGCTTTTACCAGTATCAGCAAATGTGATGTGACTCTTGTCAGATGGACGTAAGGTTGAGTCCATGAGAAGCCTTCGGTCACCAGTCATGTGATTAGTGCATCCACTGTACATAATACATTCTGAAGCATGAGGTGTCATACCCTACAGTACAGTTAGGGGGATAGGCTTCACCAAGAGTATTGTGAAGCATAAACATTTGACGCACAAGAGGATTATCAAAGCTCAGATCAAGGTTAGGACTGATAGGATGATTGGCAAGCGATTCAGGAACAAAATATATAGTGAGACCATTTGGGCATTTAATCTTGCACCCCACAAGATGTTTTAGGTCCCCAGCAAAAGCATCGGACGCCTTTGATTTCCGGCTGGAGACCTTTCCCTGCAAAAGAAAGTTAATTTTTCTTAACCACTCATATTTTCAGGGGTGGCTTAGAAGCAATGAGTCTAAGAGCAGCATCTGAGAACTTCGGCTTTAGATCCCTAGCAAATAGCCTTGCAGGAGGTGAATAGTACTCATATGAATAAGCATAATAGTTCTTAGTCTTATGAACATAGTGGTTTCACGATACACGCTCATATTCATAAGTTTGAGTATGATTTCCCTGCAAAACATTGGCGTTAGGGTGACTTAGGTGAGTCCTCTATCTATATGAAGCCTTTGGACCATATGAAGCCTTTGGTCTGGGGTTTGTCTTCTTCCCTTGTGGTGTCATGATGACATTCACAGGAAGATTCTCAAGACACTTTTTGGGAACCCAGATCTTCTTCATAGGTGGTCCATTCCTGCAGTTAGTACCAATATACCTGGCATACACTTCACCATTCTGATTCTTAAACAGTTTATAGTTTGCACCAAAGGATTCATCAATGATAATAGGGTTAGCACAGATGAAGCCAAATAAGGTGGATGGATCCACTGAAGGTTCCTTTGTAGAAATCCATGTAGTTTTGGGGTACTGCTCAGGCTTCCAGTAAGAACCATCAACATTCATTTTCCTCTCGAACCCAACACCCTCTTTCCTAGGGTTTCGATTCAGAATCTGCTTTTTGAGGACATCGCACAGTGTCTGATGCCCTTTGAGACTTTTGTACATCCCTGTTTCAAACAATGTCTTCAACCTAGCATTTTCATCAGCAATAGTGGTGGCATCCTCAGCAGAGGGATTAGTTACCACATCAACAGTTGAAGATATTGCAACAGTAGCAGCAGTAGAACATTCAGCAACAGAAGTAGCGTTATCAAGCTCAAGGCATTTTAGTCATGGTGGTTCAAATCCTTCCTAAGCGGAACTGATCTGTTGAGCGCGAAGTGACTCGTTCTACTTTTGAAGATCTTCATGAATCATTCTCAACTTCTCAAGTTCTTGCTTCCTTTGAAGATAATCGTAGGAAAGCTTTTCATGAGTTGTTGAGAGCGTTTCATGACGACTTTCAAGTTCCTCGTACTTAACATAAAGATTTTTTATGTCTTCAATTAAGGATTGAGATCGGGTCATTTTCGCGTCCAACAGGTCATCTCTTTTATCTAGCAAATTTTGAATATGTTCCATAGCTTTCTGTTGTTCAGTTGCAATTTTAGCAAGAGTTTTGTAGCTGGGTTTGGATTCGCAATCAGAGTCATCTTCACTTGATGCTTGAAAGTAAGCATCGCGTGAGTTTACCTTGGGACCACGTGCCATGAAGCAGTAGGTGGGAGCGGAGTCGTCCTTGTCATTATCATCAGTGTTGGTGACGGAGCCATTGTCTTCAGTGTTGAAGATGGACTTGGCAATGTAGGTTGTGGCTAGAGCCAGCTTGCAACAGCAGAGTCGGGCTCCTCCTCAGACTCCACCTCCGCCTCCTGAGAAGCAGACTCCTCCTTTGAATCCATCTCCTTGCCCACAAAAGCACGAGCCTTGCCAGATGAGCTCTTCTTGTGTGATGAAGACTTGGATGAAGACTTGGAAGAAGACTTTGAGGATTTCTTCTTTTTTCTTGTCATCAGAATCATATTCCTTGCTCTTCTTATTGTTGTTGTTTTCATTGTCCCACTGTGGACACTTAGAGATGTAGTGACCAGGTTTCTTGCAATTGTGGCATGTTTTCTTCTTGTGGTCATGAGTAGAAGCTTCATCATTTCTTGAGCTGGATCGTGAAGACTTTCTGAAGCCTTTCTTCTTTGTGAATTTCTGGAACTTCTTCACAAGAATAACAAGCTCCTTTCCAATGTCTTTAGGATCACCAGAACTGCAGTCAGATTCTTCTTCAGATGAGGAAGCAGCCTTTGCCTTCAAAGCGTGAGTTCGGCCATAGTTTTTTGACAGAAATACTGTAAGGGAAACCCCTACAGTATAATTGGTGCAACAAACCCAAATTGCAAGTACCATGCCTTGAACCTGGGTGGGTGGGAAGGCATCAGCCCCTTCCCACCACTAGGCTATGCCTTAGTCTGCGAGTTCGGCCATAGTTGGGACCATAGATATCTCTTTTCCCAGATAGCTAAAACTCATGTGTGTTGAGCCTCTCAAGTATGTCAGACGGATCGAGAGTCTTGAAGTCAGGGCGTTCCTGAATCATCAGGGCTAGGGTGTCAAACGAGCTGTCAGGAGATCTGAGGAGCGTCTTGACAATTTCATGCTTGGTGATCTCAGTAGCACCGAGTGCCTGAAGCTCATTCGTGATGTAAGTGAGGCGAACAAATGTGAGCTGGACGTTCTCATTATCATGTCTCTTGAAGCGGTTGAATAGGTTGCGAAGGACACTGATCCTTTGATCTCTCAGAGTTGAAACGCCTTTGTTGACCTTGGAGAGCTATACTGTCCTTTGGTCAGATGACCGCAGATGATGTTCTTGGCAGTAGAATCCAGTTGAATGAACTTCTTGACATCAGCAGGAGTGACGCCTTCACCACCCTTGGGAACACCGTTCTTGACGACATACCAAAGGTCAACACCAATGGCTTCAAGATGCATGCGCATCTTATTCTTCCAGTAGGGACTTTGATTATCCCTGCAGTCGACATAACTAAAACTCCAGGTGGTTAAACCGAATCACACAGAACAAGGGAGTACCTTGCTCTAATATCAATTGAAAGTGCTAGTTATCGACTAGAGGGGGGTGAATAGGCGATTTTTATTGAAGTCTTCAAAACATGAAATTTTCGAAGACAAACAATATAAATGAACCTATTGACATGCAGCGGAAGGTAGACTACACTAGGCAAGCCATAGTCAAGTATTTAATGAAGTGAAAGCATGAAGACTATTAGCAGCTAGGCAGTATGGATAAGGATGGAAGATAGTATGAAGCCAATCAGAACAAGTAGGTACACAGTGAAGTCAAACAGACAGTGCAAGCAGGCAATGACTTCACAAAGACAAACTGTAAGTAAAGAGAGGGAGAGGATAGAACCGGTCTCTTGGAGAGGACAAGGATTTGTTGGACCAGTTCCAGTTTCTGTGACAACTGTACGTCTTGTTAGGGAGGCTGAGATTCAACTCAGAAGACCGCGTCTTCACCTTATTCCCCTTGAGCTAAGGACACCCAGTCCTCGCCCAATCACTCTGGTAAGTCTTCAAGGTGGACTTCCAAACCTTCACAGACTTCGTTCAACGGCGATCCACAATGACTCTTGGATGCTCAGAACGCGACGCCTAACCGGCTGGAGGATTCACAGTCCTCAAGTGTAACAAGTCTTCAGGCCACGCGGACAGAAAGACTTCAGTGATGCCTAACACTCTTTGGCTCTTGGTGTTTTGGGCTTTGTCCTCGCAAAGATTTCTCTCTCTCAAAATCTTCGGAGGTGGGTTGCTCTCAAACGACAAAAGCCGTGTAGTAACTCTGAGCAGCCACCAATTTATGGTGTAGGGGGTGGGCTATTTATAGCCACTAGGCAACCCGACCTGATTTGCCCGAAATGACCCTGGGTCACTAAGGAACTAACACGTGTTCCAACGGCCAGATTTCAAACAGACGCGGCAGCTTGACTTGGGCTACAAGTAAAGCTGACTTATCCACCTCTGGATAAGATTTTCTCTCGTTGTCTTGCTCGAAGACATAGGATTTGGTTGAGCATCACTTCAGTAACTCTGACTTTGTTCACTTGGACCCCACTTAACAGTACAGTGGTTCCTACGACTCAACAAAGAAGAAAAGGAAACTACGAAACAACTATGTCTTCGCACTCCATAGTCTTCACGTGAATGTCTTCTCGAGTCATAAGCTTCGATGTGATTGTCTTCACATACCACCATTGTCTTCATACATTTTTAGGGGTCATCTCCGGCAGGTAAACCGAATCAATGAGGGACTACTACTTGTGTTATCCTGCAATTCTCACAAACACATTAGTCCCTCAACCAGGTTTGTCGTCAATACGCCAAAACCAACTAGGGGTGGCACTAGATGCACTTACATGATGGCTCCACACCTAAGTCCTTTCGCTAGGATATTTGCCGTGTTAAGTCCACGACAGTTATGGTGTGACAACATTGTTGCAACTTATCTTTCATCGAATTCTGTATTCCATGCATGAACAAAGCATATAGAGATTGATTTCCACTTTGCCAGAGAAAGAGTAGCTCGAAAGCTACTTGACATCAGGTTTATTCCCATAGGAGATCAATTTGCTGATGGCTTTACTAAACCACTTACCATGAGGAGACTTGATGCGTTTAAGTACAATCTAAACCTAGACAAAGTTCCATAGATTTGGATTGAGGGAGGATTTTAGATATTTTAAAGATACATATAGGAGTTGTATTGTTTAAAAATTGTTTATCTCTTCTTCTATTTACTTCTCTCTCTCTCTCTCTCTCTCTCTCTCTCTCTCTCTGTGTGTGTGTGTGTGTGTGTGTGTGTGTGTGTGTGTGTGTGGAAGAATCTTAGCAATGTTTGAAATCTTGTAAGCCACGACATATGTTCTATATATACAGATACAGATGAGGCCTAAGAAAAGGGTTTAACGCTTCCCACCACCTTACAAATGTCACCTACCAAACCAAACCAAAATTCTATCCCTAGCTGGCTAGTTGGAGATACCATTATACCAGTAACCACCTAGCTTGTCCCTAGAACCAAACACATCTTAAGGGAGAGAAGGATTGTATAGATGCTATATGCAGCTTGTACCTACCAATTGACCTAGACTAGGGTTTATATTAGACAAAGTCATTCGATTGGAGAAATTCACTTTGGCTCATAGGTGTAGATGCACCCAAGTGGAGGGTAAGACAGACATGTCTGAAGATTATGAAAAGTTTCATGAAATTCCTCCCTTCAATGTCAAGGCTGACCCAAGCATCCTGATAAACGATGAAGATTATCCATGGTTACGGCGCAATAAGCAAATGACACAAGTGAAGAAAAAGTGAAGACTTTCTCCCACAACTATTATGATGATACCATGCCAAATTTGCAACACACGAGTATGCTATGCCAACTTTTTCAGAGTTCATTTGAAAACTATGAATTTAGGCCGGGTCAGCCCATTAGTCTCGGTTCAGTCTAGAACCGGGACCAATGGGGGCATTGGACCTGGTTCGTGAGCCCAGGGGGCCGGCCGGGCCACGTGGGCCATTAGTCCCGGTTCGTCTGGACCTTTGGTCCCGGTTGGTGGGACGAACCGGGACCAATGGGCCTCGCTCCTGGCCCACCACCATTGGCCCCGGTTCGTGGCATGAGCCGGGACCAAAGGCTCCTCTTTAGTCCCAGTTCATGCCACCAACCGGGACAAAAGGGTTGGTCCTCGTTGCACCTAGAGTTTAGTCCCACCTCGCCAACCGAAGCGCGCCCACACCGCTTTATAAGCCCGTCCCTCTCTGCCTTGTTGAGCTCCTCTCAAAGTGAAAATAGATGCCCCTATACAGGAAATTTGACCTAAATTCATAATGAATTTCTCTAAAATTCATAGAAATTGATTATGAATTTAGGTCAAATTTTCTCTATAGGTGCATCTATGTTCATTTTTTTCGTAAAGTTAATCACAAACTTGTGATTCACACAAATTTTAAAAAATTCAAATTTAAACTATTCAAATTTTAAAACTAATGGCACTAATAGAAAGTTTATAATTTTTGTGACCTAAAAGAAAAAAGAAATCACTAAAAAACTATAAGTATTTAGTTCTAAGTAGAAATGAAAAAATAAATAGCAAAAAATATAAAAATGCCTATAATATTTGTTATGACTAACTAAAATTACCAAATTGAGCATAATGATAAAACACAGTAATATTAAATAGCAGGAAAAAGAATGACTCAAAAATCAATTTTTCTAGTAAAGTTATTCATAAACTAGTGATTCACACAAATATTAAAAAATTCAAATTTAAAATATTTAAATTTAAAACTAATGGCACTAACAGAAAGTTTATAATTTTTTTGACCTAAAAGAAAAAAGAAATCACAAAAAAACTATAAGTATTTAGTTCTAAGTAGAAATGAAAAAAATAAATAGCAAAAAAGAAAAAATGCCTATAATATTTGTTCTGACTAACTAAAATTACCAAATTGAGTATAATGATAAAACACAGTAATATTAAATAGCAGGAAAAAGAATGACTAAAAAATCAATTTTTATAGTAAGAATATTCATAAACTAATGACTCAGAAACAAAAGAAAGTTTATAATTTTTCTAAAACTAAAAGCAAAAAGAATTTAAAAATAAAGCAAAAAACAAATGAAAATAAATAATGCAGAAAACAAAACAAAAAAACTAGAAAAAAAATAAAAATAGTGCCACCTACTGGAACCCAACGGCCTGAATACGACTAGAAACCCTACCATGGGCGAGGATTCAGGCCCGCAGGAGGCCCCGTAGGCCCACAGGCACATAGTGACAAATTAGGCCCGAAAGCCTGTAGTTGAGAGGAGCTCGAGAGGGTGGGCGCAGCAGCGCTTATAAACCACTCCCGAGCCCTCTCAACTAGCGAGGTGGGACTAGACTTTTAGGCGCGGGGCAACAGAAGGCCTTTGGTCCCGGTTGGTGGGACGAACCGGGACCAAAGGGGGGCATTGGTCCCGGTTCGTCCCACCAACCGGGACCAATGCCTGCCTTTAGTCCCGGTTAGTGCCACCAACAAGGACCAAAGGCCGCCGCTTCCCGCCCTGTGGGCTGCTGAAAAGAGGCCTTTGGTCTCGGTTTTTGGCACCAACCGGGACTAAAGGGGGCATCAGTCCCGGTTTGTGCCACGAACCGGGACTAAAGCTTGGACTATATAACAAACACTTGTGAAAATTTTCAGTTTGCATCGCCAGTTCCCCCCTCCCCCGCCGACGACGCCTTCAGGCTGCTCCACCTCGCCGTCTACGCCGCCACCGCCAACGTCGTCGCTTCCCCGAACCCGCGCCGTCCTCATCACCGGCATCCCCGAGCCCGCCGTCCTCGTCATCCCCGTCGCTATGTTGCGAGCAATTCAAGAGGAATTGGCGGCATTCTTTCTTGACCACGTGATCGCTGAAGACGGAGAATACTATGTGGACCATGCGTCCGTAATTTAGGAGATTACATTTGTAAGAGATAATTATTGTATATATGTAGCCGGTAGTGTCGGATAGATATACGAGAACTTGTTGTTCGACCAATCTCTCGGAGAAGGAGAGGTGGTCGATATCACTTCTCTCTGTATGCATATATGTTCATGACGATCTTCTGTTTCCTTCGTTTGCTTACTAGCTAGCTAGCGTGTCTTGTCCTCTCTATACGTATGTATAGTACGTAGCGTTGACCAAGCACGGACATAAGAGAGGAAACATCTCTCTATTAATTAGCTATCTAACACAATATATGAAATACCTAAATTAACCCCCCAAAAACCCCAACCCCCCCCCCCTTTCAAAAACAAAACAAAAACCCCAGCCACAGAAATGCTGACGCGTGGAGGTCTATTGGTCCCGGTTGGTGCCACCAACCGGGACCAAAGGCCCTCCTGCCTGGGCTCACCACGCAGGCCACGTGGAGGCCCTTCTGTCCCGGTTCTGGTTTGAAGCGGGACTAAAGGGTCAGGGCATTAGTAACGACCCTTTAGTCCCGGTTCTGGAACCGGGACAAAAGGCCCTTATGAACCGGGACAATAGGCCCGTTTTCTACTAGTGTACACCTCCGAGTAGTCCACCTAGATAGTTTGGCGTTGATTTAGTGATATAGTCATGTAGGTGCTGATATGGAATACTTAGATTGCCACTTGCGATGCTTTTGATTGTATGAGTGATGATCGCTTACGTGGATTACGTATGATGTGATATTTTTAACCTTGCATTCCTTCTCTACCTTTTTTCTCTATCTTTGTAGATGAAGTGGTATGCTGTGTACAGAGGTATATGTCCAGGAGTCTATGATTCATTGTCTGAATGCAATGAACAAGTGATTTATTACGCAGTCAGCTCCCACGACTCGTTAAATAGCAAAGAGAAGGCAGAGTATCATTACAATCAGTATGTGCTTAAGCAGAAGAGAAAATCTGAATTAGTGGCTTCAGTGGATGGGTTCACTCGATGTGCTAGCCAGAAACGGCTTATTGGGTTCAGTGGATGGAAGAACTTGATAATTCTTCTTTAGTTTGTGATAATTGTGGTTTTGCTTTTATCATGTGGTCGCATGTAGAAATGCATTGACCCCTTTACTGTTTAGTAAGTAGGCATTTGTACTAAAGAGCTATCTTGTGATTTCAAAAGAAGTTCATGTGAACTATTTTATATAATGGTTATGTGAGTTTGTTGTTAGAAACTGAGACTTGAAATGCATGTTTGTGTATTGTATATGTATTTTTGCGGTAGGGATCCGGGGGAAAGCAGTAGAAAGTGGTTTGGAAATGGATCTTTGCCGAGAGCGGCTCTCGGCAAAGAGGCATGCGCTGGTAGTTGGCTGTGGCAGTTTTGCCGAGAGCAACTCTCCGCAAAGAGGCATGCGCTAGCGGTTGGCTGTGGCGATTGTGCCGAGAGCCACTCTCGGCAAAGAGCCGACGGAACCATCCGACGTGAAGTCACTTTGTATTGCCGGGTGGTACTGTTTGGCTTTCGGAAAACTCTTTGCCAAGTGCCCGTGTCCTGGCTCTCGGCAAATTCCTGTTTGTCTGAGAGGTGTATGTTGGGTGGCTTTTGCCAAGTGCAACTCTCGGCAAAGTCTTTGGCAACGGTTATTGGCCCTTTGCCGAATGTCCGTGGCACTCGGCGTATAACGTGATTCTAGTTGCGATTGACACACAAACACATCCTCTTCCTATGAATGGTAGCAAACCTAGCAACAAATGAAGGTGGCTGCACAATATAGTTAGCAAGTATGTAAATGAGTGTTGCATTTAAGCACGCATGACAACAAATTATAACTATTTAAAATGTATGGTTATTTGGAAGAAATATGTATTAACAAACTCACGATGTCATATTATTGGTGTCTTGAGCCAATACATTGCACATTTACATAATAGAAACTCACTTGGCAAAAAGTGCTTGTTTGAAACCAGTTATAGAAATGATGTTGGCAAAGTCTTCCAACTCCTTTTTCCTGCATACCTTCATGAAGCAAACATAGTGGTATAATTCATAGCTTTAGACTACGACTTCCCTAAAATAGGCTACCAATCCTATGAACAAATTGAAGAAGACACACCGAGATTTCGTAGCAGAGCAACTTGGACTTTCAGTCAACCATGGGAACAATTCAAATAGGAAGATCTCTCAGAGGAGTAAAGATTATTACAGCCGGTAACCAATTAATGGCTTTCCCAATGCCTTTGATGTGGCCTGTGTAGCAAGCCAAAGAAACAGTAGAAATGGGGCATGAACATTTGATGACCTTACCACATGCAAAGTGGCGTCGATGCCAGCCCTTCTCCCGCCTCGGTTTCACACTCACCCCTCACGGTGCTATGCCGCCCTCGCGCTCTGCCATCACCATCCACCACAAATATATTTTATTTTAACCACCAAGATGTTGAGCTTGTAATCCTTTGCCTGTTAGGATAGTTTGTTTTTCAGTTAGCTGAATAACCGGCTCTGTCTCGTGTGCATGTACACGCAGAAGTTGTTTTCGTTTTCAGTTAGTAGCTAGCTAGATTAGTGCAGCCGTTGTGAGCTCATGGGATGGCATGCAGCGTAGGACTCGGCCCGCACTTACCTCGCGCACGACAGGCGACGTGGGATGGCATGTCCGGTAGGCTCGGCGGCGTGGAGGGTTTTTGTTTCTTAGTTGATGTACAAATAAGCTGAAGATCAATGAGAAAAGCTGTTGAACTGTGCGCAGCACAAAAACCTCTGGTGTCTTCGTCTACCTCTCTTCCTCCGCGTGATAGCGATCTAGGCTCACCGGAGTCCTCGGTTCCAACAAGTGGTATCAGAGCCGCGTTGTTCCTCGGAGACCATGGCTGGCTCGACCTCTCCGGCGAACGCGGCAGTAGCGCACACTGCATCCCAATAGGGCGACAGAAGTGGTAGTGGTGGCGCGCGCTCACCGACCCCCGACCGCGGTCGTAGCCATGGTCGCAGCCGCACCCGCAGGTGCGGCAAGGAGGTCGTCGTCCACGAGCGCACGGTCCAGGAGCGTCTCGTCCCGAGCGGCACCACGGTGTGGCCGATGCTCACGCCGACGAACTACTTCGAGTGGTCTATGCTGATGCAGATCAACATGGAGGCAAACTTGATGTGGGACGCGGTGGAAGGAAACCCGTCGAGCGTCCCCAATGACAAGTCGGCGCTGGCGGCGATTCTGCGATCCATACCGCCGGAGATGGTGGGTGCGATCATGGTGAAGAAGACCGTGAAGGAGGCATGGGATACGATCAAGACCATGGGAATGGGAGTCGCGCACGTGCACGAGGCCACGGCACAGCGGCTGCGCTTCGAGTTCGAGGCGACCGCGTTCCGCGGCGGCGAGACCCTCAACGCGTTAGGGATGCAGATCACCTCGCTCGTCAACCATCTCTGCTCGCGCGGAGACACCATGGATGAGGTGAGAGTGGTTCAGAAATTTCTGCGCGTCGTCTCGCCTCGCTCCATGCAGATCGCCCTCGCCATCGAGACGATGCTCGATCTCAACACGCTCTCAGTTGAGGAGCTCGTCGACCGACTGCACTCCGCAAAGGAGCGCTACCTCACCAATGAACAAGGTGGAGGCGACGGGGCCCAGCTGCTGATGACGGAGGCGCAGTTGTACGCGCGCAAGAACCAGCGCGCCCAAGGCCAGGCCGGCGGCCAGGGCGGTGGCCAGGGTTCCTCTGGCAGGCCAACGGCTCCGGCGGACAAGGCGGCGGCCAAGGCGGTGGCAGAAACGGCGGCCATGACGGCGCGCCGAACGGGGAACGCGACATGTCTTAGGTGAAGTGCTATAATTGCAATAAACCTGGGCATTTTTCAAAGCACTGCACCGAGCCACGCCGTGAACGCAAGGACCAGGCGAACCTTGCGGTAGCGGGCAACCAAGACGATGAGGCAACACTTTTGCTCGCCACGGTCACCGTGCTCACTATCACCATCGAGCGCCCGGTCGAGCAAGTTCTTCTCAATGAGGAACGCTCCCAGGCGCACGCTGCCCAGGAGGGCGGCGCCTGCGACACCTTCTGGTACCTGGAGACCGGCGCCAACAACTACATGTCCGGTCGCCGTGAGATCTTCTCCGAGCTTGACGTGGGAGCGCGGGGAACTGTGAAGCTCGGCGACGGGTCCAGTGTGCAGATCGAGGGGAGAGGGACGATCCTCTTCGAGTGCCGCAGCGGTGAACATCTGACGCTCTCTGAGGTATACTACATACCACGTTTGTGCAGCAATATCTTGAGCATCGGTCAGATGAATGAGCTCGGCTGTGAGACGGTGATCCACGACGGGGTCCTTCGCCTCCACAATCCGGACGAGTGGTTGCTCGCTTGTGTGGAGCGCAACGCCGGGCGGCTCTACGTCCTTCCTCTGGCGCTGACCAAGCCGGTGTGCCTGTTGGCGAGTGGCAACGATACGGCGTGGCTGTGGCACTCGCGCTACAGTCATCTAAACTTCAGGGCGCTGCGCGACCTCGCACGCTTGGAGATGGTGAACGGCGTCCCCCTCGTCGACAGCGTCGACCGCGTCGACCAATACTGCGACGGATGCGCACTGGGCAAGCAGCACTGGCTCCCGTTCCCGCAGGCCTCGGCGTACTGCGCGGAGCACGCGCTTGAGCTCGTCCACACGGACCTCTATGGTCCGATCAAGCCAGCGACGACCGAAGGTAATCGGTATTTCCTGCTGGTTGTTATTGATCACTCACGTTACATGTGGCTGGAGGTGATCAAATCGAAACATGAGGCGTTTCAACGTTTCAAGATCAAGGCTCTTGCAGAGGCTGAATCTGGACGCCGGCTCATGGTATTCCGCTCCGATCGGGGCGGCGAGTTCAATTCCGCAGAATTCCGTCTGTACTGCGAGGATGGAGGGATCAAGCACTGCACCACCGCGCCATACACGCCGCAGCAAAACGGCATGGTCAAGAGGCGCAACCAGACCGTGGTGTAAATGGCACGGTGCCTGCTCAAGAGCATGTCCGTGCCCGCCATGTTCTAGGGCGACGCGGTCAAGACCGCGGTGTACCTGCTCAATCGATCCCCCACGCGTAGCGTCGACGGGCAAACGCCGTACGAAGCATGGCACAAGAAGAAGCCGGCGGTCCATCACCTCCGCACTTTCGGGTGCGTCTCTCACGTCAAGCGGATCAGCCTCGGCATCGATAAACTGGTCGTCCGCTTGATGCCGATGATTTTCATCGGGTACACTGAAGGAGCCAAGGCATACAGGGTGTTTGACCCAGCCACGAATAAGGTGCACGTCATGCACGATATCGTTTTTGAAGAACGGAGGAAGTGGGACTGGACGCCGGCCCCAGGTGCTGCAGCGACCGCCACAGACGAACACTTTGTGGTCGTCTACAGTGACGAACAGAGCGTCGACGTGCAGTCTTCCTCGTCGAGCTCAGACGTGTCATCCTCGGCATCCTCTTCATCGAGCTCCTCCACACCGGGGGGGGCGGTCCGGCTACGCCGACAACGCCAGCGCGCTCTCCAGCCCCTGATGACGACGGCTGGGCTACGCCGCCCGGTGACGACTGGGAGCGGCACGACCTCGACCATGCGCCAACGCGCTACCGCAAGATGACACATGTACTGGCTGAGGTGGAAGCGGCGAGAGAAGACCAAGTTGGTCTCTGCCTCATCGCTGCTGAAGAGCCCGCTGGCGTTGATGAAGTGCTGTAGGAGGTGTGCTGGATGCGCGCCATGGACGCCGAGCTGGTCGTGATCCGCGAGAACAAGACCTGGGAGCTCGCCGCGCTCCCGCCTGGGCACCGAGCGATAGGGCTCAAATGGGTGTTCAAGGTCAAGAGGGATCCCGCCGACAAGATCGTGAAGAACAAGGCGCTTTTGGTGGCGAAGGGCTACTCGCAGCGGCAAGGCGTGGACTACGACGAGGTGTTCGCACTGGTGGCTCGCATGGAAACAGTGCGGATGCTGCTGGCATTGGCGGCGCGGCAAGGATGGCAAGTCCATCACATGGACGTCAAGTCGGCGTTCTTGAATGGCGACCTGATCGGGGAAGTCTACGTGCACCAGCCGTCGGGTTTCGTCATCGCTGCGAGGAAGGAAAGGTGTTTCGTCTCCGGAAGGCCCTGTACGGTTTGAAACAGGCGCCCCGAGCGTGGTACGCCAAGCTCGACGCGTCGCTTGCGTCGCTCGGGTTCGAGCGCAGCCCCCTCGAGCACGCAGTGTACAGGAGGACCACCGGCGCGAGGACACTACTGGTCGGCGTGTACGTGGACTACCTGATCATCACCGGCGGCAGCATCGACGACATCAAGGCGTTCAAGGAGCAGATGCGCAGTGTGTTTGACATGAGCGATCTCGGCCTCCTGAGCTATTACCTTGGGATCGAGGTACGTCAGAAGGACGGAGAGATCACTCTCTGTCAGAGCGCCTACGCCATGAAGATCCTCGAAGCTGCTGGGATGAGGGGGTGCAACGCTAGCGACACTCCGATGCAGAATCGTCTCCAGCTGTCCAAGACTGGCGCCGGCGATGCCGTGGATGCCACACGGTACAAAAGCGTCGTCGGCAGCCTTCGATAACTCTGCAACACTCGACCCGACATCACCTACGCCATCGGCATCGTCAGCAGGTATCTGGAGGAGCCTGCAGAATTGCATTGGGCTGCGGTGAAGCAAAACCTCCGCTATGTTAGCGGGACTTTGGAGTATGGTTGCTGCTACAAGCGGGGAGGAATTTAAGCGCCGGAGGTGATTGGCTACAGCGACATCGATCATGCTGGCAACGTGGATGATCGGCGGAGCACGACTGGAGTGGTGTTCTTCCTCGACTCCAGCGCGATCACCTGGACATCTCAGAAGTAGAAGGTCGTCGCCGTCTCGTCATGTGAGACTGAGTACATGGCGGCGGCATCCGCAACATTCCAGGGTGTGTGGCTATGAAGGCTCCTTGGTGAGCTCACCGGCGACGCGCCAACAACGGAGAAGCTGCGCGTTGACAACAAGTCGGCGATCGAGCTCAGCAAGAACCCAGTGCATCACGAAAGAATTAAGCACATTGACATACGATATCATTTTATTCGTGAATGCGTTGAAGATGGCAAGGTGGATGTCGACCATGTTGGCACCGACGGACAGCTTGCCGATGTTCTCACCAAGGCGCTGGGCAGAATCAAGTTCATTGAGCTGCGACAGAAGCTCGGCGTCGTTAAGGTGATCCCTGGGCACAAGGATTAGGGGGTGAATTGTTGAGCTTGTAATCCTTTGCCTGTTAGGATAGTTTGTTTTTCAGTTAGCTGAATAACCGGTTCTGTCTTGTGTGCATGTACACGTAGAAGCTGTTTTCGTCTTCAGTTAGTAGCTAGCTAGATTAGTGCGGCCGTTGTGAGCTCATGGGATGGCATGCAGCGTAGGACTCGGCCCGCACTCACCTCGCGCACGACGGGCGACGTGGGATGGCACGTCCGGTAGGCTCGGCGGTGTGGAGAGTTTTTCGTTCCTTAGTTGATGTACAAATAAGCTGAAGATCAATGAGAAAAGCTGCTGAACTGTGCGCAGCACAAAAACCTCTGGTGTCTTCGTCTACCTCTCTTCCTCCGCTTGATAGCGATCTAGGCTCGCCGGAGTCCTCAGTTCCAACACAAGAGGGAAGCATCTATTAATTAGTCATATTCCTTTATGAGAAAATGTTTTCATCATAGGCAATTGAAAGAGTGAAAAAATAAACTTTATATATAGATGGACATGTTCAGTGTATGCATAGGTTGCCCTACCAATACATTGGCAAATCCTTTTGGTTGCTCACATCAGCAAGGAAAAAGACCAGCAAGAGTTGCTCATGGGATGTCATTTTTTTGCACGATGTTATCAGCAGGGTCGCAGCTAAAACAATGGTAGGATTACTTCGGTCAAAATCCAAACATACCCAGCGCGATGACAGAACCACATCGGAAATTATATTCCCATGTTGAAATTTTGCCATCTTGACAAGAATCTTACGAATACTGGATCTATAGCTCCAAGATTTTTCCGTGCTGATTGGATGAAGCATTAGAGAATTATAACAGCCTTATAACAATACCAAAGCATATCTGGTACCAAATGTTAAACTGTATAGATAAACCTGATATGGTTAGTATCTAGACTGATATGGTTAGTATCTAGATTGTAGTTATCTTGTATAACAACTTGTACTTATCCCTTTGTAAACCCTAGCGGCTGCTCCCAGAGGCGCCCTATATAATGCTATCAAGACCACTGCTCCTCTTGTTTCACACCAAAAAGCCAGAAGAGAAATAAAAATGATTACTAAAAAGACAGAACATTGCAGCATTGCAAAAAGAAACCAAACCATGTCCAAGGCAACCAGCTCTTTTCTCCTCAGCCCATCCATCCTGTCAGCGGTTTACAGGAAAAAAAAGAGGCATAAATTTACAAAGAACAATTCAGTTCAACAATGGATTCGGGAGCAACCCTCTGCAGCATCCACATTTACAAGCTTACAAGTTTCAGCAGAACATTGTCTGTCTGCCTGGTATCATCACATTTGCAAGTGAATGTGACCTATGTTTTTCTTGAGGTTTGCGCACTAAATGTTCATAATGCCCGACCCTTATTTGATTTGAACGAAATACTGGATAGGGATACAGAGTCCCCCGGGAAGAAGAGTCTTCAGCTACTGTTGGCAACGTCTTCAATCAACGTCTTCCAGCCTCTGCCCGACGATGTATCGGTCCTCCCAGATAGAATCATGGAGTTTATTGTAGGATTCTTTGGCAAGATAGCAGAGTACGCATAAGGCAAAGCTGTACAGCCACGCGGCGCGGTGGACAGTTGAGTTCACGGCGGAGTAGCCCAGCCTTGGGAAAACCTCCTTTGAGAGCACATAAGGGATTGCCAGTGCAGTGAGCAGCTCCATGGAGAAAGACACTAATTTTTGCTTGTACGTTATTGCTGCAAGGTCTCCCAACAGAAGTTTTCTGCTCCAACATTTATCGATGAAATAGGCGTAGAAAGGAAGGTTACCCCTGAGCTCGAAGGAACGACCCTTCAACAATAAAAACATATGACCGTCAGAGTATTCCCTATTTTTATCTGACTATAAACAAATTAGAGTAAAATTTTGGAATTAGCTGCATTCTGCTGCCCTATAAGTGTGCCAGCTGCATGACCAGTCCGCAATAGAAACTCATCACGGGGCAGCCGGTGAAAGTTATGCGTGGCGGCACAGGACACGAGAAAAATAATTATGAGTTGACCAATGGGAAAGACTGGGTGCCAAAGATCCCATGGCATAGGACACGAGAAAAGAAATTATGAGTTCAAAACTGGGAAAGACTAGGTGCTAAAGATGCCATGGCTACAATTGAAACTATGGATAGAATAAACGAAAACAAGCAAACATCTATTTTGGTAGTTCACTTGGGCAGTGATTTCCTTTATCTTGCAACGAGTACACCGTGAGTGCCATATAGAAATTAATTTCTAATACATTATACCAGGTTTGATACCCTGTATGATAATAGCATAAGTTTAGACGTCTGCAAAGCAGCAGCAGAAATTGCAACTCACCAATTTGGTCCCATAATTCTGCACTAGCCGCCCCAGGGACCAAGTACAGAAAAAGTTTAGAATCGGAATATCGTTACCAGGCCCAGGCATGATGAAGGGTGACAGCAGTGATAAATCAACAAGCAAACCGATCAAAAGAGGAATGAAGAAAATCTGGCAAACAGACAGTTTAATTAAGTTACTGAGCTGTAGCATAAATAAACAAGTACTCCTACAAATGAAAGCACCTCGACTAAATTCCTCACCCATAGGAAGAATATCACATGTATCGTCGAAGCTACAAGGCGTGTTGCCCCATAAGTCTTGCAGACAAATGCATCTCTAGAGGTGGCAATAGTAAATGATATGACACCAAAACCAACAGCAATAGCAAACAGATCTGACAGAAAAAGTTGCACAAATAAGCCCAAACAAGATAAAAATATACTTCTTTTTGCAAAGGAAGTCCACTGGTCATCTGTGAACAATAATTACCATTGGATTTCATTTGATCTACTAGCAGCTCAGGGATGGCAGACAACAGTGTGCGCCCAATTGAGATTGAAAAGAAAAGCATAGCAGTATTACATATCACAACAACCAACCATGATAGCACCGCCTGTGGAATTGTTTGAACAGCAACAAATACCCTGGTACAATGTGCAAGAAGGGTAAACATCTACTGGAAATTGTGCAGCCAACACCTCTGGCATTGTAAAAGGCTTTAGCTAAGTGAATGGTAGAAGATAGATTTTAGTACGAAATGGACGTGTATATATATGGAGTCAGGCTACAAAAAAATGTGCATATTGCGAAGTTCCTTTTATGAACAAAGCTATTGGTGCTTACCTTTTGACGGTAACTTCATCGGTGCTTTCAGGCTGCTCGTCTGGTAAGATAACATCCAAGAGAGGCTTTCCAGCAATCACAAACCAGTAGTATCCTACCCTCGGGACTAACCACTCAAGGTATAAAACTGTGCTCTCGATGAGAAATTTGAGGTAAAGAACTCCAGAAAGTAACTCTGCATAGTACAGTGGCCCTTGCCAGAATGATGTGCCCATAACAGGATAATCAAAGTAGCTACAATTTGCAAAATATTTAATTAGATGTGTTAACTTGCCAAAGGCTGGAAGATACATCAGATGATGAACAAATATAAAAATACTTACGTGATATTGAGTGGAAACAATTTAGGCGCCAAGTGGACAACAATTTTGCTCGGAATTAGAATGAGGAGAGCAATGAAGGTAATATCGACAGAAAGCCCAGGAAGCTTCTTCAAATAGAATATGTAGAATGGTTCATGAATATTATGCCTGACGAAGCTAATCATAATTCTTGGCTTCAACATCTACTCAAGAAAGAAGTACAACACACATTATACAGTGGAGCTGTATTGTGCATATATTATTGGCATGATACAGATATAATATAATAAATACCTTTTGAATAATTGTGAAAAATCTGGGGCGCAGACTCAAAAAGGTGTGTCCAATAAACCAATGAACAGCAGTAGTAGCAGACGATGATGCAATCAGAAGTTTTAACCTCTGAGACATTGTTGCACCAAACATTTTTGAAGTACAGATATCAAGCAACCAACCAATGAACATTGGGTGTAGTACAAATGTGTATAAAAGATTAACACCAATATTGGCAACAGTGATTAGATTTAATACCCCTCCGAAGAATATACCAGGCAACCTTGGAAACAAAATTGTGATCCCACTGAAGAATATACCAGACAGTCTTCTACAGAAAATTGCGATCATAAGGGGCTTGCCACCCAAGTATTGATGAAAAGTAATCAGCCCAACATAAGATACGCCCGTAGTAAAGAGAAATATATATCCAACCAAAATAGTAGAAGCTGTCGAAATATAGGGGTTGACTTCACCCACATTGGCAATATTGAAAGGCGACATGCACCATAAATTTATCCTTCCAAGTGAGAATGGGAGAAAACCGAAAATGCAAGCAATGGCCATGTCAGCTATTAACACCTGATTAGACAAGCACATAGTCAGGATTTTCTGGAACTAAGTACCAAAAGACAAGCACAAGAAATGTTAGGTACTCGCAGTGGCGGAGCCAGAAAAAATACATGGAAGTGGGGGGCGAGTGCTGTTAATCCATGTTGGGGAGGACCAGACAATAGAAATACAAGGTTTTAACAGCAAGTAAACAGTGATCTAATAGAACAATATGCATGTCCGCCACTGGGTACTCGCTGCCTAAAAGGATTCAACTAAACCACAACCCTATAGATACACCCAGGGTAGAACTAGCCTCAGTAGCAGGCCCAATATTTTGAAGATTGGTATTACGAAAATAATAAAGCAAACATATTGTTTGAAAGAGTAAAATCTTCAAAAGAGCAGGTTTTGGCACCACCATGCACGCCCATGTTAAAAGAAATAATCTCCAACTACGAATTCTGCAAATTTCATAAAAGAATGGGCATATTTGAGGTTTGTCCAAAAGTAATTGGCCGCGGAGATGCAATTTTCTTACAAAAAATAACTGCATGTACACAACGAGCTATAAAACGTATACTTGTATTTTTCTTTCAAATTTTATGAATTCACTTTTGTTTCTCAGTCAGGTGAACTTGTGCGTGCGTGCATTTTATAGTGTGAAAGGATCTAAAGTTGAGGATGATAAAGAAAAAACAAATACTGGTGTCAGAAAGTATAATGCAAGCGAAAGAAAATGGGAAAGGTGGAAAATGACAGAAAACGAATTGTAGCAAGAGATATCAAACCCATGAATACTTTCTTCCTTGAACAAGCATCTACTAACTAAGCAAATGCTTCCTTCTGTACTAAACTTGGTGGTTCACGTTTAGTATATATATCTAGCACATACAATTTTCAGAACTTTTTGGGTATTCAACTGAATACCCATGAATTGCACTGGTGGGGCACCACTCCAGTAATATGGTCTAATAGTCATCCATTGTAGCATATATAGAAATTAAATAAATAAAGTGGCAGGCAAAAGGAATTGGTTGAGAAGAAAAAGGCATACCACCCAGCAAGCTTGAACAATAAGTAGCGCAAGGGCGTGCAATGCATCAATCCCCCTAATCCCTTGAGGCCGATTTCCCAGACGTTCAACCCAGCGCGTGAATGGCGCTACAGCAAATGGCACACACATCTGCGCAAGCACAACCGAGAGCACTGCCCGGGCGACAATGGAGGTGGTAGAGAGGCTTATGGAGAGCAGACCACGCGGCTGAGGAAAGCTCCTGGAAAGCACTAGATGCCATGACGAGAAGTTGGTGAGGTGGTCGGCAGTTTCACGGCAGACACATGCGATGAGGAAAACGGGGAGCAGCAGGCTCATGAGCTTGCCCGGCAAGCCCGCCATGAACTCGGAAAAGGGCAGCCTTGCGGGGGCGTCCTCGGCGAAGAGAGGGAGGGTGGTCATTTCGTATCTGCAGACCTGCAACAATTATGCGATCCATCAGCATGGGCATCACATCAACAAGAAAAATAAGGATAGTCACACCTACAGCAATTAAGCACAAGCACTGCAGCAACAAGATGACACGAAATTTTCCCATTTCAGAAGGGATCATGGCAGGAAACATCACACCGCACCTAGATCTGACTGAAACCAGCAGTAAACAAGACGGATCTGGACGGATCAGAGCGTGGGCAGCCACGGGAGCAGACAAGAGGGGGGCATGGCGGATGCGATGCTGGAAACCCTAGGCGGAGCGGAGGAGGCGAGAAGATAACATCCAGACCTGGCAGCGGCGTTGCTGTCTGGTGGCGAACCACTGGAGCTGGCACTCGTCGTGGACGTGCCCGATAGTGCCTTGGCAGGCGCAGGGGTGGCGCAGCGGCTGTCCCGCCACTCCGGGGCAGAAGCAGATTCGGCACAGCTCCTCCTCTGCGTCGTCGCCGATGTCTTCAGGGTGGTCCTCCTCTGGGAGCGCCATCTCCGGCAGAGCGGGATCTGCGGCGGCGGTGGCCATTGGAGGCAGTACTCGAACTCTCTGTCTGCTGTCTGCTGTCTGGGTGCGTCTGCTCTGCTGTCTGCTGTCTGGGTGCGTCTGCTCTGCTGTCCGAGACACACGCCGTGCGTGGTTCTATCGCCTCGGGCCGCGTGCGTTCTGTGTTGTGTGGACCACCGGTGTGTGAGATCTCTCGGTGGGTACCTCAAAATTTCGGGCCAAGCCCAAACGAATTTCAAGCATAACTCAAATTCGCCCAAAAATCATTAACATTGAGTGAATTTTGATAGATCGAATTCTGAAAGAATTTCCCTCGCAAAAAAAAAGAATTCTGAACGGATTTCTGAATTTCAGATAATTCTGTGTGGTCCAAAATTTACATGATAGCAAGATTTTAAGCGATCATCTGTCGTTAATGGAGATCCCATGACGAATAGAAATTCTCACTGTTTTATTATGGTGAAAGAACTACTGTTAATTAATTATAATCAGGAAAATAAGATAGTTTTTTTAAGCTAGGGTATTTTTTTTAAGCATGGAAGAGATTCTTTTTGAAATAAAGATGATCTTAGATCTGATTAATCTCAAGGAAAATAAAAGCCACTACAATGGATAGACATCTGGACCTAGAACGACTAGTAAAAAATAAAATTACATTGAAAAGCACATACTAGTCTTCCTCTTCCTCCAATAACTCTCCTTGAAAGGCACACTGACTGCCAAGATCTGGAAAGAACCAATAGATCCGGGGACACAAACACGCACAAGCCCTTCGCCTATGCCAAATTGGACGTCGTCGAGGTAGGGAGAGAGCGAAGAGACATTATTCCAACACGACATCGTCTCCACTAGCTCGTTGATGTCACTCTAGAAACAAAAAACGAAGTAAAATAAAACGAGACGGATGGGCGCTCAACCCTTTTTGCCGCCGACGAGGCTGCCGGACCGAAAAGAGGAGGGGGGCCAAGGCGAAGACGTGTAGGGAAGCAGTGGCAACGGCTGCCAGGTAGGGTTGCCGCTGATTTCTAATTGAGCTATAAATGGAAGGGATTATTAATTGAACCGGGATGTAGCTTTCTCACATGAACTATGTTTTTTTTTTCAAAAAGGACCCAAATATATTAAAAACGTTCATAAGAAGTATATAGCACCCCAAGCATAATAGAAATTACATCAAGTACCCTAAACCGTTGAACGACCACTACCGTTGCCAAAACGAGCCGCCGATTGCCGCTCCCCTACCGGAGCCAGTTTGACCTTGTCGATGACAACTAGAAGTTTTCAGGCACACGCCTCTTACGAATAGTGTCGTAAAGCCGTAGTCATTGCCATTTAACCCTTAAATCGATCTAATGCGCCTCACACGAAATCTCGCCGATGCGCACATACGGCGAGAAACCCTAACCTTGCTGCCTCAAGGAGATGACAAAAATCTATGTCAGAGCTCCGTCGACTCTGTCCAAATGGACGAATTCGAGAAGGATCAGAGCCCAAAAGACCAGCTCGAAGATGAAGCGCTGCCATCCGCCAGAACATTGCCCCTCCAAGAAGAAAAACTAACTTTACCTACTAGCAGGAGCCGAGGCACCGAGATCCCTTCACCACAATCAACTGCCCGAGTAGCAGGCAGTGGGCAGGTGGATCCACGGGCTTGCTAGCCAAGCTTGGAGGCAAACTATGATTTCGACAGACTAGATATGCCTTTGGCTTGGGTTGGACCGATGAGGTGAGGGGTGTGCATTAATGTTGCTCATGGTTCTTGGTTTGTTGAATTTCGTTTTCGTATGTTTCCAAAGAAGTTGGAGTGTGTTTTCACTCAGTTGGATCTGAGCAAATGTGAACTTGAACGGCGAGTGGTCTATATTTGATGTCGAGTTTGATTTGAGTTATAGAACAGAAGTGACAAGGACATTGTTTGATCTTCGTTTTCATTGGTTCCAAAGGCAAGCTTTTTGGCTGGAAATTCAAATGGTAGTTTACATATTTTTTTTTATTAGCTAAGGGGTTTGAGTATAAAGAATTTTGACCCTCATTATAGCCGGGGGCACTGCCCTATGTTGGTCCATACGGTTATGAAAGACAATATTATGCTAAAAATTTATCCAAATATGTGCTTGTGTTGTACTGGTGTACTAGTTGGTTGCTAACTTGGTTTTACCTACAACGCTTCTAGGGCCACTAGCTACTTATACCTAGTGCAATGCCATAGAGCTATAGTTTGTTATGAGGACTAGGCGGGAATCTCACATATGCATGCATAGGATGGTTATAAATTAACAGTTAAGAGAGCAACTATACGATTATAAGGTGCAAGGTTCTAATTTATTTTGTCAGACATTGAAGTGATTCAGTTCGTATGTTTAAAATTGTTTCGATCGCAACTATTCCTTTGTATATTGTTATTATAGATACATGAAAATGATTCAAAGCCATCCTTCAGACTTGGGATTACCAATTTATGCTCAGAGCAAACCCACAACCTTTGAAGCTCCTAGGCAAGCCCAACTGTCTTAGGATCCCCACAATCCCAAGACAAATGAGTCTCGAACTCCAGGCTCGTCTTTCTTTTCGCTTAAATGGATGAAGAATTTAGGGCACAAGGGGAGAAATTAGCAAGCTTTTGGAGTTAAAAAATGGAGGAGAGACTGTGTTCGAAGTCACACCTCTTTGGGGAAGAAGAGGGCGCCTTATATAGTGGCCCACTTGAATATGCCTGGATCCAGTTATGTGATACACTCACAATTCCATATGCTAGGAGTTTCAAGCTGAGCTCTAGGCAATTATCCATGCGAGTATGATACCTCTTGGACTCACCTAGAGCCTAAGACTCCGGGATCAGAACGGAAGCAACCAATATGCTCATTGGGTTCTCTCTTGGATTTCTTCTTTGAGAATTTTTGTATATCTAGGATTCTTAGGTCTTTGATTCACACTCTTCGTCCTTCAAAACCTCTCTTAGTAGTATGACTTTCCTATGGTTCAAGCATAAGAAACATCCACAAATTTAAATATGTCATCTTATTTTCTCAGTTTTGCTTGGGGGTTCCCTAACCACCTCTATTTCATATACATGGGACTGATACCCGATCATATAAATCTAATTTACGAGTGCCATTAGTCCCAGAATCACTTGCCATTTCCACAGCTAAGATGTTCTTTCATGTCTCTTTTTTTCTTCTCTCCCTTCGCCTTCTTCCTTTCTCTCGGTTCCTCTTCTCGTGGGGATCACCTAGATCAGATAGCTCTAGGGCGTTTGCTCCTAAAGCTAGGGAGCAATTCAGAATGCGGACTGGAATCCATCTATATCATGCGATTATTGAAATGACCCAAATTACTTTGAAAAATAGATAAAATGCTTTCAAGCAAAAAAAAGAGGGTAAGATGTGTAATCAGGTTAAAATGTCATTCCCACCTGACCTAATGCCTTTACACAAGCGGAATGGTTTTCTTGCTCCTCATGCACAAGTATATGTCCTTCCTCCCTTTCCACTCCGTCGACGCCTCCAAGAACCACCATAAGGCGCCAAACCTACTATCTCCCACTTCGATGTCGCACTCACTAGTCGTGGCGCTAGCGCATTTTGCTGACCATGCTGCGGCCAATGGCCACCGCCTGCTACGCCGTCACCATCCACCACAAACGATATATTATTTTAATCACCATGAGGGAATCGTCTACCTATTCATTATACAATTTTAAGAAAGTCTGCCTATTTATAGATTAGGGAAAGAGTGGAATCATAAATTTTATGTGCAGAGTGAAAACAGAACCGCAAAGATAATATAGATGCATGTGTTGCATTTATGACATCTTGGCACACAAGTTTGCCCTGGAAAGTAGATGCATATACAAAATGAATTTCCCAAAACTCACATGGAATTCCATGTTGATTGTCTTCAACATTAGATTACTCTACCGACATAAAAAAGCATCGGTATACATACCTTATGACAGTGTGACAAAGCACAACTGGCACCGAAAACATTGCAAAAAATTAAGACAACACAGAACCACAAAGAATAAAGCCAACCATGTTCAAGGCAACCAACCAATAGCGCATCTTGCTTGTAAAATGAGCAGAAAGTTACAAACATCAGTTCAACAATGGCTTAGAGAGCTGCATCCACAGTAAGTTTGGGCCAGACGTTAATCTGGCTGGCTGACATCTGTCTAATTAGAATGGGAATTTATCTAGGTAAACCAGATCAAGGAATTTAACAGCTGCATGGATACATATTCTCTCGGTATGTCTGCTCGGCCCATAACGATCCCCTAATAGAATCATGGAGCATAGTGAAGGCTACCTTCGCGAGATAGCAGAGCGCATAGAAGGTGATGCAGCCCAACCACGCGAAATGGTAGACCATGGAGTTTACGGCAGCTCGGTAGCCTAGTCTTGGGAAGACACCCTTGGCAAGCACATAAGGAACACCCAGAGCAGCGACTAGCTTCGTTGCAAAAGGTCCCATCTTTGAAAGAGATTCCAGCTTGTCTCCAGTCCAATAGTTCTCAATGGAATCAGCCAGGGAAGGGAGCCCGCCTCTGACTTTGTACCGACGAGCCTTCAACAATAAAAAAATGTGTGTTAGAATATTTGCTACTTTTATAGAGTGATTCGTGAATTAGCTGCATTCTGCCATAAAAGTGTGCCAGTTGCAAGGGCGAGGGAAAAAATATTAGTCAACAATGGGAAAGGGAACTAGCTAGATACAAAAGACCCCAAGGTTAGAATGATAACTTTGAAAATTTGATTGAATAAACGGAAAATATGAATGCATCTATTTTGGTAGTTGAGTTCAGGAGGTTTTATTTTTATTTTGTGCAACTAGTAAATGGTGAGAAATTATACCCAATACAATTAATTATGCCTAGATACACATATAGGGTAATAATTTAAGTTTCAAGGTCTGCAAAGCAACAATGGTAGTTGTAACTCACCAATCTTATCCCATAAATCTGTGTTATCCGCCCCAGGGGCCAAGTGCAGAAAAAGTCTAGAACTGGAACACCATTACCAGGCCCGATGAAGGGTGAAAGCAGTGTTAAATCAACCAGCAAACCGATCCAAAGAGGAATGAACACAATCTGGCAACAGACAGTTGAAGTTCCTGAGATGTAGCATAAAATACTCAAAAAGATGAATACAAATGAAGGCGCGACGACTAAATTACTCACCCATATGAAGAAAATGAGATGCATCTCCAATGCTACAAGGTGTGTACCCCCATAAGCCACGCGAACAAATGCATCTCTAGAGGCGGCAATAACAATTGATACTATGCCATATCCAGTGGCAATAGCAAACAGATCTAACAAAAAAGGTTGCACACACAAGTAAGCTCAAATAAAATAATTAATTTTTTCTTTACAAAGGAAGCCCACTAATCATCAATGAATAATAATTACCATTGGACTTCATTTGAGCTCGTACTAGCAGCTCAGGGACGGCAAATACCAATGTACGGCCAATAGATATTGAAGATAAAAGCATAGCAGAATTGAATATCACAACTGCCAACCATGATAGCACCACCTGTGGCATTGTTTGAACAACAACAAATTTCCTGGTACAATGTACAACAAAGGTAAGCATCTACCGAAAATTGTATGGCCAAGCAAAAGGCTTTAGTTCATTGAATGGTCAAAGATAGATTACATCACAAAACGAGCATATATGTAGTCAAGCCAAATAAGTGCAGAGAGTTTTGCTTTGGTACACCCCTCTAGAAAAGTCTACAGATTTTAATGCAGATTAAAGGTGGAGATTAGAAGTTACACCTTCAATCGAAAAGATTAGACTGTTCTGATCTCTTGTTTGATCCATTGGGAGAATAGGGATTAGAACTTCTTTTTAAGTAACTTTAAGATTCGTGTAAACGTTTTTTTTTGGGGGGGGGGGGGGGGCGACTACCGAAGCAAAACTCAAGTGCAGATTCGGCAGTTTTCCGTGAATGAACAAAACTATGCATTTGGTGCTTACCTTCTATTGTTAACTTCATCGCTGCTATCATAATGTTCCCTCGGTGAGACAATGTTCCACAGGGCATCTCCAGCAGTGAAGAGCCAATAGCATCTTACCCTCCAGACTAACCACTCGAGGTATAAAACTGTATTGTCAGTGAGAAACCTGAGATAAAGAATACCAGAAAGTGCCTCTGAGTAGTACCGTGGCCCTTGCCAGAATGATGTGCCCTCAGCAGGACGATCAAAGTAGCTACGATCCACAAATATAAATTAGATGGGTTAACTTGCAAAAGGCTGGAAGATACATCAGATGGAGAACAAATATTATATACTTACGTGATGTCTAGCGGGAACTCCTCAGGTTCCAACTGGACAGCAATTTTAGAAGGAACAAGGATTACTAGAGCAATGAATGTAATGTCGTCAAAAAGGCCAGGAAGCCTCTTGAAATAGAATATATAGAATGGTTCACAAATATTATGTCGGATAAAGCGAATCCTAATTCCTGGCTTCAATACCTACTCACAAAAAAATACAACACTCATTGTACCCCTGAACTGTAAACTGCATACATCATGGACATGAGACAAATATAATATAATATAATATACTAAATACCTTGCGGAGAAATATGAAGACTCTGTTGCGCAGACTCAAAATGTTGCGTCCAGTAAACCAGTGAAGAGCCATAGAAGAAAACGATGGCGCAATCAGAAATTTGAACCTCTGAGACATTGTTGCACCAAACAATTTTGAAGTGCACATATCAAGCAACCAACCAATGAACAATGGGTGTAGTATATATATGTATAAAAGATTAACACCACTATTGGCACCGATGATTGAACGCAAGATCCCTCTGAAGAATATACCAGAAAGCTTTCTAAAGAGAATTGCAATCGTAAGGCGCTCCCCGGTCAAGTATTCACGAAAAGTATTCAGCCCAACAAAAAGTACGCCCACAGAAAAGATATATCCATATCCAACCAGAATAGTTGTTGAAGTTGAAGTATAGGAGTCGACTTCATCCACACTGTAAAAATTGAAAGGTGGCTTGCACCATAAAATTATCCTTCCAAGTGAGAATGGGAGTAAACCAAAAATACAAGCAACAGCCATGTCAGCTATTAACACCTGATTAGAGAAGCATATTGTCAGAATTTTCTGGAACTAAGTACAAAATGATAAGCACCAGAAATGTGAGGTACTCCCTGCCCAAAAGGATGCAACTAAGCCATAACCCTATAGATACACCCTGGGTAGAACTAGCCTTAGCGGCGGTCCCAAGACCTATAAGATTGGGTATTAAAAAACATAAGGAAAATATATTGTCTAAAATAGTAAAATCTAGTAAGAGTGGGTTTGGCACCACGATGAATACCACACCAAAAGAAAAAAGAACTACCAACTACTTTTACAAATTTCAAAAAATAATGTGCATATTTGTGATTTGTCACCCCAAAAACATTTGGCCATGAAGATGTGAATTTCGTACCGATTTTTTTTAACTTTTATGAATGCAGCTTTGTTTAATTCTTAGTTAAGTCAACTTGCGCATGTGTGCATTTAACAATGTCAAAGGATCTCAAGTTTGAGGAACATTTGGAGAGAAAAGAGATACTAGTGCCCAAAGATACAATCCAAGTGAAAGAGATATCAAACTCACGAATGCTTACTTCCTTGAACAAGTATGTACCAAATAAGCAAATCACTACTAGAAAAAAGGCTATTAGTGGCGCACCCAATATTGCCATTAGTGGCGCACCATGGGTGGGCCACTAATACCACGCCACTAATAAGGAATACTAATGGCGCACCTCTGATGCGCCACTGTTAATCCAAATAACAGTGGCGCACCACTGGTGCGCCATTGGTATGCCACCTAGTGCGCCACTGGTATTGCAGCAGGGGTCCCTACTGATGCGCCACTGATATTCATATGGGTGCGCCACTGTTATTTAACTGGGTGCGCCACTAATGTGCAAGATGGTGCGCCACTGGTATTGCAGCAGGGGTCCCTACTGATGCGCCACTGATATCCCTATGGGTGCGCCACTGTTATTTAACTGGGTGCGCCACTAATGTGCAATATGGTGCGCCACTACTATTAATTCTAGGAATTTTTTTTTGCATTTCTGGTATTTGCACAGGTTACAAAATACAATACATCACAGAATATAAACAGCACATAATACAATTCATCACATTAGTCTCCGAATTCGAAATAGCGAACAAAGGTCAAATATTAGACAAGTTTAGGTCTCGAGACCGAGTAGCGAGTTTGTCGTCACATTACAAAGTTGATATCATCTAAACTACCATCACATAGAAGAGAGCTGCGGTCACGATGAGCATCATCACGATGAAACTAGTCTTCATCCGGTTCCTCCTCCGCTCCCTCCTCTCTCCCTCTAGATAGCGCCAGTATCTAGCTTCCGCCTCCGCCCTAGTGGTGTACCCTTTGTAACTGTTACCGCTGAAACGGTGAACCTGTCTCCGACACTCCTCCCAGTCGTCATAGACTCCGGGAACCCTACCCTTGTACACGACATACGACGGCATCTCTATGCACTAGACAAATAAAACGTTAGTAGCAATTCACAGATAATATATAAGTATGCAACAAAAGGATCGGAAGAGAAAAGCAACACATTAATAGCACGGTTCATGGTCCTACTAATAAATAGCATCGATTACATATAAGTTGAACGACTCTCCAAACTAAAGAGACATACAAGTTCATTAAAGTTTAATTACAACACGAGCTAATCGACATTTCAGAACTACATACCATCAATACTTTCTTCGACTCGACTCAGGGACCAGAGCGTGGATGAAGCCGCCGTCATCCGTCGGCGTCATGAATGTGCGGTAGTTGTCAGCCTGCATTTGTAGCGTTGTTTCTATTTCCCTGTTGGACGGTTGATATTTGAGGTGGAACTGCCCCGAGGTACGAAGGACATCTTGACAGATGATTTCCGCAAACTCCGACTGGATGCGAAAGAATTCTTGTCTGATGTCCATGTCCTGGATTGCCGACAAGCGTGCGGCCCAATCTTGGAGACCCTTTGGTAGCATAAGGTGATTATGGTCCCGTACGATCGCCCGCATGTGATGGAGGGCGTAGTAGGCATCCTTCTGACTGCTAGGCGGCTGCTTAACGCAGGGGAACGTCGTTACGTGGGTGAACACGTGCTTGCCATACCTACACATTTCCTTCCTGAAGGTGCCTCCAGATTTGGCGTAGCCGGGGAGAGCATCATCAAGAACTTTCTTGATATTTGTGTAGTCTTTCTTTGACTGACGGTCCGAGTCGAAATACGTGGCCGTGGAATATTTCGGGCTTAAGAGGATGAGTGTGCAACGTGTGTCACTGCACAAAACACGGAATGTTAGAAAAAAAAAGAACGATCGAAATCTAAGAAATCATATGTTACGGGGCGGTGAGGGGATGACTTACTCGGGAAAGTAAGGCACGAGGAAGGTATCCTTATCTTTGTTCGCCATAATGACGCCTTCGAGGTATGAACTCGCGATTTGCCGGTCCCCAGCGCTGTCCAAGTGCTTGGCACGCATGTAGAAGGGGTCGACTATCACGATGTCCGGGGTCTTGTCTCTAATGATCTGCATCTCCATATTGAGCGAAAATAGCCGAATGAAGGTGTAGTGCAGCGGATGAAGGTTAAACATAGCGAAGATGTCATCAAACCGCAGGACGATCATACTCCCGATGGTGCCATCGACAAAACCCTTGCCCTCTGGCACCTTGGCCACGAAAACCGGGTATAAGTCATCTTTCTCGGAGAGACGCCGCTTCTCCATAGAAAGAACACTGTCATGCAGACTCCGCATAGCACCGGTTGCAGCCTTTAGCAGATTAGCCGGTAGCATCGGCCTACCCGCCACATGCACCGCCCTCATGATATCCTTAGGTATTGGTGGCCCGTCCTGAGCACGGATCGTACTCGGTGCCGGCTGGCTCGCACCCTTGTTAGTTTTTCTTTTCCGTCCCTTCTTTGGCTTCTGCTGATGTAATGGGATCGAGGTCTGCTCAGAGACCACCTTCTTGAGTGTGGTGGGGCTGATAATATTTCCCACCTCGGCTGTTTGAGTCTCGGTGAAGGCGGCAGCTGGAGGCATCTCCTGAGAACCGAACAGACGACGCCTGTTGCAATTGGGTTTCTCCACGGTACCAGCTAGATCGCGATCGACTTTTGCAGGGTTGGGTTCTTGAGAAGGAGGCGCCAAGAATTCGTCACCGTACCCACCATGTTCATTGAAGTAGTCATCGACGTTGACAAATGTACCGTCGTCGACGTCCGGATCCTGTGCCATATGCATGCCCGGATCAACTGACGGCGGTAGCGTTGCGGCGGTCTTGCCATGGCTTGGCGCCGGCAGGACTGGCGGTGTTGTCTGTGGGGTGGTGACCCCCGCCCCCAAACGAATCTGGCTCTTCGGCCAAAGCAATGGCCAGTTGAAGCAGGCGCCGAGGGTCATCACATCCTCTTCGTCGGCCCCATGGGGTCGATACGGAGGTAACAAGTCGTCGCAGCCCCGCAGCACCCGAACCAGTTGAACCCTATACACGGTGGGTGGCATCGGATTATGGTGGAACACGCGGTTGCCCGGTTCAACGATTTTGGCCTTGGCGACATCGATCAACTTGCCGTCCACGAAGTGCAGGAGAGTGCATGGAACTTCGTTGGCGGCGCCCTGCGAAAACATGTAGGGCGTCAGGGATGCCCAGTCAAAGGCAAGGAGATGAAGTCATCGGCCGAGGCTTAGTTACCGTGATGGCGTCGAGCTCGGCTAATGTCGAGGCACCGCCAACGGCGGGCGTGCAAGTGACGGAGGTGCAAGTGACCGAGGTGCCGGCCGGCGTATTCTTCCCACACCCGGGTGCATCAAGCTCCAATGCCGGCGCCGGCACCGGAGACACCAATAACGCCTCCGCCGGAGACACCACTGCCGGCGCGTTGTGCGAGTTGCTGCCCGTCAAGCTGGGAATCGGGGGCGGCCCCTGTTGGCCGCCCACAAACCACCCCCGCAGCCCCTCAACCAAGGTAGGCATAATGGCGGTGATCGTCGCTCCCAGTTGGTCTCGCACTTGGTCTCGCACTTGCTCTTCGACTATCTGAGGAATCTGCGCCACTTTTGCCTTGAGTTCTTTAACCTCCTGGCTTTCCAAGCTGGTCTTTCTCTCCTTTCGACTAGTCTTATAGTATTCCGACCATTTCGTGGACAAGCCTTCGCCGGCCACACGACCAGCTGACGTCGGCTTAGTTAACTTATCCTTCTGTTTCATTACATTCAACGCCCTATTTAAAGTGGTGTCCCAAGGGGCAGACGGGGAGCTCTGAGACCCCGCGCTACTGCTTTCAGTTTCCTGCGGAAGGAACGTGAACCATTTAGAAATTTGGCTTCATTAATTAGAATGCAACCATATGGAGCTAATTACACGGGGGTGTATTCCTTACCAGAACAAGCTCAAGCGCCTTCACCTTCGGATCCGTGGTAAGCTCCTTTGTTACCGGGTCCTCCTTGTACCGGGCTCTGATATAGTTCCTGGTCTGCTTTTCATGGCGGTATTTATCGAAGAGGGGCGGTAGGCCTTGCTCGACACGCTCCGCGTCCTCCTTGTCCCATTTAGGTTCCACCACTCTGTAACCGCCGGGACCGAGTTTGTGGACCCCTAAGTTCAATTCCCGCATTTCTTTCCCCCACTGACTTGATTCCACGGATGCGTTGCTCTCGCACTTGGTCTTGAACTCCAGGTAGTCAGCTTTGCTGATCGAAGGATTTTTCTCCTTGATCTTCTCATAACTATCACCTCTTTCAATCATTTTCTTCACCCGGGCTCTCCAAGAAGCCAGGGCCGTGCTCATCTTCGTGAGGGCGGCACTGTTCACTTTATTCCCTGAGAGGCGTGTGTTTGCGAAGTCACCGGGGAACTTGTATCGTTCGTGCAGCTTCGTGAAGAGGAGGATCCGCAAATTCCCTCGTTCACGATGCCTTAGGTTCTCGGTGTTGATCGTAACGGTGCTCCGGACAATGCACCCGAGTTGTCCCACGTACCCACTGACTAATTCTTTGGGCGCCGTTGGATGCCCACTGGAGGACACTTCAGTAAATTCCTCCTTGACGGTGTCGAGCACGTTCGGGCGCCGGTCCTTCCGTTGCCTCTTCGGTTGGCTACCATCATCAGTGGTGGCATCCCCAGCGGCACCATCAGTGGTGTCATCCCCGACTTCACTAGGGGTTGTGTAGTCGGGATCGGTGTCTTCCGCGGCGTCCTCATAGCGGTGAGGGTATTCCTCCATCTCCTGGGACAGCTCCCAGAATGGCTTGCCGCCCGAACCGCCGGCCTCATCGTTGTCGGCCATGTTCGCTCTAAATAGGAAAAAAGTTTGGTCAAAAAGTTGGTTATTGTCAAGGAACAAGATCTCATCATTTAGGGTTTGTGAGGAATTATCATGGTCTCATCACTTAGGGTTTGTCGACACCGAGGCATCCTAAAAGCTACGGTTTTATCATTTAGAGTGCCGTTGATAGAAGCTATTCAGAACTAGTCCTACTTAATTCTTGATCCTACTTAATTAAGTACTAAGATACCCCGGCCCATGCATTAGTCGCAAGTACCCCATATGTCCTATTTTTAGCAAAGTCATGCTAAAATTCACGGAAAATTTCAGCATGACCTTTGCTGAAAATAGGACATATGGAGTACCCGAACTTGCCGGAACGGAAGTTAATCGACATTCCGGCAAACTCAAGGGCCTCTCGGGGTACCTGCAAAATCATCACGACACGATGGTCGGAGACAAAACCCAGCAAACTAGCACCACAATGTGCCTCTACTTTCATATGGATGAAAAGGCCACAGACCATATGATCCTCTGCTTTCATATGGACAAAAAAGGCCTACATATAGGCACAACAGAGCAGCAAGCCCATCACTCTTTTGGTGAACAGAAACTATGTTTGAATCTGTATAATAACAGAGCAGCAAGTCTATTGTCCAATACTGAAGCGGAATTCAGTTTGCCCTAGGACTTGGTGCTATTCTGAACAAGTGTACTTTCAGAACCATGATAATAATTTAAGTAAAGTAGTATAAGAACCTGTATAGGAACATGGCAGTAGACATATAACTAGTGCTTATATACCTACAAGAGTGTAACAGGACCAACAGCATAACTGCATTTAAAGAAAATACAACAGTAGTATAAACCTACCAGTAGTATTGCAGTGTATATTTCCTTCTAATAGCTCACTGGTTTGACTAGAATTTTGATAAAACAGTAGCAATTCTTCTCGTAAAATATGACTATCAAGATGTGTATAGTTCACTAAGTTGACAATCAGTAGGAAATTCTACCAAGATAATACTTATTGTTAGGGTACTCTGCTTTCAGAGGTATGTACGTAGTAAATATTGGCTCTTTGCTGTTGAAATGAACAATCTAAAATACAGGTGAAAGCTTTCTTCTTCTGTAGCATGGAGCAGTTGTCCAGCCAGAGAAAGTAAAGGTATCTGTCCTTGCTACATGACACATACAATGCTTACGACCTGGCAACTGGTGCCATAATTTTGGCTGGAGAAGGAGTTGGACTTCGACTGACTAGCAGAACTTGTCTAGTCATACTCCGCCTAAGAAGCAACCAAAGTTACTAGGCGTTCTCAACCTAAGAATGTCCATGCCCTCATTTTCCTGGGTGTTCAAAATGTCATGTTAACCTTTAAGCAGTCCTGAGTCATGGTCCCATTTTTATTTTGTGCATCAATTGATAATTAGGTAAAAAACAACTGGTAGATATTCAACCCAAGCCATTAGAACACTAGAATTTTGACAGTAACCACTTAACACTTTATGTCTGACGAAACTGAACTTTAGGTTCAGACAAATTTTGAGACAGAGATGATTAGCTCGAACAAGTAATTAAATTGAACCCTAGAATGAAGTAGAAGCTAGATTAACACCCTAGGAACCCTAAGCTAGTACCCAATTGAACCAGAGCATCATCAAAAGGTATGAACCCTAGAACAGGAACCCTCGAATTCGACAGAGAGCTGGCAGCAGAGAGAAGTTAGATTAGAGAAAGAGAGAGGGAGAGGAAGGGAACTCACGAGGAGGGCGTCGGAGGAGGTCGTCGGAGGAGGGCGTTGGAGGAGGTCGTCGGAGGAGGTCGTCGGAGGAGGGCGTCGGAGGAGGGCGTCCAGATGGGCGAGGAGGGCGTCGGAGGAGGTCGGGGGCCGCGGTCCAGGCCGGCAGCACGCGGGGAAGGAGAGAGGGCGAGGGCGGAGTGCGGCGGCGGTGGGGGCGGGCGGCGGGGAGGGGGGATTTGGGTGCTCTCGTCCAAAGTGCGGGAGTGGGAGGAGAGGGAGGCGCGGGGAGAAGAGAAAGCAGGGGGAGGGCCAGCTAGCAATGGCGCACCAGGGGACATGCGCCATAATAGATCGATATCAATGGCGCACTTTTACGTCGTGCGCCATAAACAGCTCAATATCAAAGTCATAAGAATTGTGTGTGTGGTTATGGACAGAACCACACACATGGCCTAGTGGTTGGCGCGTTAGTTATGGACAGAACCACCCAGGTTCGAATCCTGGCAACCCCACTTTTTGCATATTTTTAAAAATTTTATTTTAACCTTATGATAAACATCCAAACACTTTAAAATAAACACATGGCAATTTTAATACTCCCTCCATTCCTAAAAATAGGGCGTATAATTTTTTTACAATGCATCTCCTTTACTCAATCACAATATAGAATCATTTACAATGCTATGGCATGGTTGAAATCAAGTGAGATGAAATAACAGTCATCAAAGATTGACATGAAATAACAGTCGTCAAATTAAGATTGAGTTTGCATGTAAAGTAATATAATGTTTAAAAGATCTTTAATAATGGTTGAAATCAAGTGATACATGTAATAATTTAGTTGCATGTAATAATTGAGCTTGCCACTGACACACACACACGCGGCCGACACGTCGTGATTCAATCTTAGCTATCTTTTCACAATCTTCTTGCCATTCTTCCTCGCGGTTGAATAATTTAGCCCCGGAACCCCTTGAATTGATCTTCTCTTGAACGGACGTCCTTTAGGTAGGGTGGTCCTGCTTCTTCTTGTGGTGTATGGTACTTCATGGCAATTTTAATACTCCCTCCATTCCTAAAAATAGGGCGTATAATTTTTTTACAATGCATCTCCTTTACTCAATCACAATATAGAATCATTTACAATGCTATGGCATGGTTGAAATCAAGTGAGATGAAATAACAGTCATCAAAGATTGACATGAAATAACAGTCGTCAAATTAAGATTGAGTTTGCATGTAAAGTAATATAATGTTTAAAAGATCTTTAATAATGGTTGAAATCCAGTGATACATGTAATAATTTAGTTGCATGTAATAATTGAGCTTGCCACTGACACACACACACGCGGCCGACACGTCGTGATTCAATCTTAGCTATCTTTTCACAATCTTCTTGCCCTTCTTCCTCGCGGTTGAATAATTTAGCCCCGGAACCCCTTGAATTGATCTTCTCTTGAACGGACGTCCTTTAGGTAGGGTGGTCCTGCTTCTTCTTGTGGTGTATGGTACTTCATCGTCGTCGTCATCTTCCATCTTCGGGTCGCCGTACTTGTCAAAGTCTTGCTCATTGGCGACTCCATCCATTCCGATGATGTTCCTTTTGCCTCTCCTCACGACAACACGACTGGGCTTTGGCGGGTCGGTAATGAAGAAGCATTGGTCCACTTTGGAAGCCAGTACCCATGGCTCATTTTTCGCGGTGACGTTTGCGCCCGCGGTCTTGGATTTGGCTTCGGGTATAACCATGGTGGTGAAATACCGGTCTTCTTTTAGGACGCTCTTGGCCCATCTGACACGGAACATCGGGACCTTCTCTCCAGCGTAGCTCAGCTCCCAGATCTCCTCGATCCTTCCGTAGTATCTGTCCTTGTCGTTACCGGTGTAGGATTCCATCATTACCCCGGAGTTCTGATAATCGCTCTTCATCATGTCCTTTTCCTCGGTGTAGAATGTGTAGCCGTTGATATCGTACGCCTCATAGGTCATCAGGTTGTGCTCGGCGCCCTGTGACAAGGCGAATATGAGTTTTTCTTCCGCGGAAGAATCCTCATGTAAAGGGTACGACAGAAGCTTCTCCTTGAACCAACGCGTGAAACATGAGTTGTGCTCTTTGATTATAGCTCCCTCCGTCCTCTGTTGGCCTCGGTCATTGTACGTCTTCTCAATAAAGATTTTGTGCTCTACCACCCAAGGATCGACCACGTCTATGTGTTGTAGCGCGACTAGGTTTGCTCTTTTAAAGTCGGCGAGTCGACCCATGAAGTCGACATGCATTTCGCGGCGACCCTCGCGGTGACCCCATCCAGCGAGCCTGCCGAGGTGCCTGTTGACGGGCAGACCAACGGGGTTCTCGATGCCTAGATAATTCGTGCAGTACGAGATGCACTCTTCGGTCAGAAAGCCCCTGGCTATGCTTCCCTCTGGACGTGACATGTTGCGAACGTATCCTTTGATGACACCATTCATCCTTTCGAACGGCATCATGCTGTGCAGGAACGTCGGCCCGAGTTGGATGATATCCTCCACTATATGGACCAGCAGATGCACCATAACGTCGAAGAATGCGGGCGGGAAGTACATCTCAAGCTCGCATAGTATCACCACGATCTCTTCCTGTAGCCTTCTGAGTTGCCTCACGCCAACCGACTTCCGAGAGATGACGTCGAAAAAGTTGCATAGGCCAAATAGCGTGTCACGGACGTGCGCGTCCATGATCCCACGGATTGCAACTGGAAGTATCTGCGTCATCAGCACGTGACAGTCGTGAGACTTCATCCCGCTGAACTTCTGCTTCGCTGAGTCTAGGTATCTGCTTATCTTCCCCGCGTAACCGTAAGGAAGTTTTACTCCTACGAGGCAGGTGAAAAACTGCTCGATCTCCTTCTGACTTAGAGTGAAGCACGCGGGAGGGTAGTCATATTCGATCTTCTTGGCCTTTTTGCCTTTGCGATGACTTTCCGTGTCCTTCGCCTCATCATCATCATCATCATCATCATCATCATCATTAGGGCGCCAGAGCTCCTCCCTGATGCCCATTTTTTGCAAGTCTGCCCTTGCTTTCGGCCCATCTTTGGTCCTCTCTGGCATGTTGAGCAGGGTACCAAGCAGACTCTCGCACACGTTCTTCGTGATATGCATGACATCAAGGCTGTGAGGCACACGGAGGATCTTCCAGTACGGCAAGTCCCAGAAAACAGACCTCGTTTTCCATACCTTCAGCAGCGGCTCTGGCGCCTTTCGCTTCTTTCCCGGCGGTGGGCACTCTTTCCAATTTTTCAACAGCTCGTCTATTTCCTCGCCGCTCCTCGTACGTGGGGGTCTTCGGGGTTCGGTTTCACCATCGAACAGATCCTTGCGTTTTCTCCATGCGTCATCGTCGCGAAGCCACCTTCGATGTCCCATGAACACGGTTTTCGAAGACCCGGGATCTCTATCTAGCTGGCGATACGTTGTGTCATCCATGCACCGTACGCATCCAGAAAATCCATGGACTACCTGCCCCGCGAGATATCCGTAACCGAGATAGTCGTGCACCGTCGTGAGCAGTGCGGCTCTCATAGGGAAATATTTTTTCTCTGCGGCGTCCCACGTATTGGCTGGCGTTTTCCACAGCGTGTCTAGCTCCTCCTTCAGCAGCCCCAGATACAGATTGATGTCGTTCCCTGGTTGTTTCGGCCCTTCAATTAGCATACTCATGTGAATGTACTTCCTCTTCATGCACAACCAAGGGGGAAGGTTGTACATCCACACAAACACAGGCCAGGTGCTATGTGTGCTTCTCTGGCTGCCAAACGGATTGACTCCATCGGTGCTCGCGCCGAGCACGATGTTCCTTGGATCCTTCCCAAATTCTGGGTATTCAAAATTCAACGCTTGCCACTGGCTCGCATCCTTAGGGTGACTCAGCATCTTGTATTTTTTATCTATCTCCGGATCATTTGCGTCATCTTCTCGCTTCTTCTCCTCCCTATCTGCGTGCCAACGCAGGAGCTTTGCTACCTTAGGATCCGCGAAATACCGCTGCAGACGAGGAGTGATTGGAAAGTACCACACCACTTTTCGAGGAGCTTTCTTCCTCTTCTTGTATCGAGTGACGCCGCACACCGGACATATGGTAGACTCCGCGTGCTCGCCCCGATAAATGATGCAATTGTTCATGCAGACATGGTATTTCACGTGCGGTAAATCCAGAGGACACACGATTTTCTTCGCCTCCTCCAAACTGGTCGGGCACTTGTTCCCCTTCGGAAGACGTTCGTGCCAGAATGACATGTTCTCGTCGAAGCATGCGTCCGTCATTTTGTGTTTTACCTTCATCTCCAGAGCCATGAGCGTTACTTTCAGGCGGGTATCCTCGGGCCTGCATCCTTCATACAATGGAGTAACCGCGTCTGTCTCCAGTTGATCCAGCTTGGCTTTCTCTCGGGCGGCAGCTCTTGCGTTACCCGTCTGCTTGCGAAGCAGCTCTTGAATATGAGGGTCATGCACCCAGCCCATCGATGGTCCATCATCGTCTGCTCCGGCATCTTCATCTTCATGATCATGCCCTTCGTCTTGATCTTCCTCATCATCATGTCCGGCATCTTCTACATGATGACCGTGTCCTGCATCTACTTCGTGATCATGTCCTGGAGATTCTTCGTCTTCTCGCCCGCCCTCGCCGCTATTGTCTTGCTGCCCTTCCTTTTTTCTGCTTGCCCGGCCCCCATGGATGACTTCATAGTCATCTTCATCACCTTGCCACCGATAGCCATCCATGAAACCACGCAAGAGCAAGTGGTCCCGCACCTGCCCGGAATCCGGGTCCGCAATAAGGCTCTTCAGCTTGCATCTTCGACACGGACATCTTATCTCCGTCTCGTTCTTTTGAAGCATCTCGGCCTTCGCGGAGCTCAAAAACCTATTTACGATGCCTTCGGTCATCGTGCGGACCATGGTCGCCTGCGGGGTAGAGCAAAATGATATTTTAGAACAAAAAAAAATTTGGCATGACTTTGCCTAAAAATAGGACCAAAAAGAATGCATATAGTGCCAAATTCTTGCCGAAACGGAAATGAATCAACATTCTGGCAAAATATTGGCAACTATCGCATTTCAAATACCGGTACCTGCAAACACAAACATATGCAACACCACAAACATACGTAGATCTCTAGGCCATAAAAAGTGTGTACGTTGTTGGAGACGGAGAGAAAAGTAGATCTAGAACATAAAGAAAGCTTTCCCCTTACTTACCTATCAAAAAAAGGAAATTTAACCACTTAATTTGGGTGAATCTATGGTGCAAATGAGGTGAGGAGGAGGAGCAAGACGACCAAATCTGTTTTGGTGGAGGGGGGAAAGTGAGTGTGTGGTAGGTGTGGCTGCCTAATTATAGCTACTGCTCCCAGGTTACTAGTGGCGCACCAGTGAAGGGGTGCGCCACTGCTAATTATAGGTAATATCACTGGGCATGGCTGGCTACTGTTCAAAAAAATAGTAGTGGCGCACCAGGGCAAGGTGCGCCACTACTATCAAAAATAGTAGTGGCGCACCTCGGCCTGGTGCGCCACTGGTAATCCTGGGCATGGCTGGCTACTGTTCAAAAAAATAGTAGTGGCGCACCAGGGCAAGGTGCGCCACTACTATCAAAAATAGTAGTGGCGCACCTTGTCCTGGTGCGCCACTGGTAAGCCTGGGCATGGCTGGTTACTGTTCAAAAAAATAGTAGTGGCGCACCCCACACCTGGTGCGCCACTAGTAATGTCACTATTAGTGGAGCACCTGTTTGTGGTGCGCCACTGCTATATAGTAGTGGCGCACCACATCTCTGGTGCGCCACTAACAGTGATATTACCTATAGCCGTTTTTCTAGTAGTGAATACTTCTGTTTCAATCTGGTGGTTCACATTTATTATATACTATCTAACACATACCAACACATGTAACTTTTGTGTTTCCATCTGTATATTCATGAATTATAGTACCTAGCCTAAGAAGATAACAGAAAATACTAAGCACTAAAAGAGGATGGTACACTTTGAAGTGGAGGCATATTGATCTATCACCAACTATAAAACAATCAGGAGAACCATGCCAAGATGTGATAATCTTTCCAATTGCAAAACACAAACTGCACAACTTAGCACTTTAATACAATATAAAAACCCAGCATTGCACCAAATATATATGGTCTATCACCCACCATAGAATATAAATTAAAAAATAAACAAAGTGGCTGACAGAGAACATTGGTTGAGAAGAAACAAGCATACCACCAAGCAGGCTTCAACAGTAAAGAGCTGGAGGACTTGCCAGCCATCGATGCCCCGCCATCCCCGACGCCGGGTTTCTAGGCGTTTAACCCAGCGCGCAAATGGAGCCACTGCAAAGGGCACAAACCTATTCGCAAATGCAGCAAAGAACAATACCGAAGCGATGATGGAGGTGGCAGAGAGGCGGAGGAAGACCAGATGGTACACTTTAGCAAAGGTGCTGGCGAAAACGAGGCGCCAAGTTTGTAAGGTGATGAGGTGCATGACTGTTTCACCGAGGACACAGACGGCGAAGAAGAGGGGGAGCAGAAGGCTCGTGAGCTTGCCTGGCAAGCCCGCCATGAACTCCCACACGGACAGCCTTAGGGCTTTGCGCTCGCACACCTGAAATTTTCGAAAGGGATCAGCATCAGCATCATATATCAGCTGGAAAAGGAATAGTCACGCTGACTGCAGCAACGAAGCGCAACCACTGCAGCAAAATGATGGCACGAAATGGTTGCCTCGCAGGAGGGGAAATTTCTAGCGAGATCCATGGCGGCAACATCAGCTGGAATCCAGATCCGACTGAAATCGGTAGTGAACGAGATGGATCTGGCGGAACAGAGCCCAGGCGGAGGAGGATCCATGCCACGCTGCACGGCCGCTGCTGGAAACCCTAGCTAGTGGAGGAGGCGAGGGAGGGGGGAAGGATGGAGATACCTCGCAGCGGCAGTCGTAGTGGACGAAATTGCCATCGCTCAGGGGGGGCAGCCTGCGGACCGGATCGGCGGGGAGGCGGCAGACGCAGCACAACTCCTCCACCCTCCCACCCACGCCGTCGTTTCCGCGGCCGCGCGGCGCTGTGAGCGGCGTCTCCGGCGGGGGGCGGTGGCGTCGGCGGCGGAGGCAGCCATGACCTTCCTTCTCGAAACTTATCTCCGTCAGTTTACTGTCAGTGACCGAGACAAGCGCTCCGTGCAAATCTGTCTGCCGCCTCGATCGGGCTGCGTTGGGTTTTGTGCGGGGGAAGTGATCACACGAGCCTTTGGATGGAGATCCAATGGCCCACCAAAGAGGTTTCACTTACTAGTTCTCTGTGGGGAAAGACCAATCATTAGTTTTTTTTTTTTTGCGGGTCAATCATTAGTTGGTTAATTTACTCATACAGTATCATCTGCTTAAACCAAATACTCCGTATGTGGTTTGACCTTGTTTCATTGGTTTCAAAGATAGTCTTTTTCTCCACGTGAGTCCAAAAGTAGCCTCAAATATGTCAGATCAGACCGCGCTTCGTCCTCACGCACCCGTTTTTGCTTTGCCCCCAAATCACATTATGACGCATGGACGAGAGCGTGACGAAAGGGCGCCGCTGATCCCGCCATGGACCAACTATACAGCCGGTCTCGAAGCTCGTACGATTGCTGTCGCTTGCCGGCTAGCTGCCCTTGTAGAACCGCGTCCTTGCTCCCAGGTCAGCCGTGCTTTCCAGCAAAAAAAACGAGAGGCACGGCTGCAGCAACACCCGCGACCTCGGTCCCCGGCAACCCCCACGACCACGGTTGTAGCAAGATCATCGCAAAACTCGCCACGGTGATCGTTGTAGCTCTGCCACCGCCGTTGGTGAAGCTCTCCACCGTCGAAGCTCACCACCATCACCTGGCGCCAGCTGTTGGGGAACGTAGTAATTTTAAAAAATTTCCTACGCACACGCAAGATCATGGTGATGCATAGCAACGAGAGGGGAGAGTGTTGCCTACGTACCCTCGTAGACCGAAGCGGAAGCGTTGACGCAACGTAGTGGAAGTAGTCGTACGTCTTCCCGATCCGACCGATCCAAGCACCGTTACTCCGGCACCTCCGAATTCTTAGCACACATTCAGCTCGATGACGCTCCCCGGGCTCCGATCCAGCAAAGCTTCGGAGATGAGTTCTGTCAGCACGACGGCGTGATGACGATGATGATGTTCTACCGACGCAGGGCTTCGCCTAAGCAATGCAACGATATGACCGAGGTGGAATATGGTGGAGGGGGGCATCGCACACGGCTAAGGAACGATCACGAAGATCAACTTGTGTGTCTATTTGGTGCCCCCTGCCCCCGTATATAAAGGAGTGGAGGAGGGGAGGGCCGGCCCTCTCTATGGCGCACCCTAGGGGAGTCCTACTCCCACCGGGAGTAGGATTCCCCCTTTCCTAGTCCAACTAGGAGTCCTTCCATGTATTAGGAGTAGGAGACAAGGAAGGGGAAGAGGGAAGAGAAGGAAGGAGGGGGCGCCGCCCTCCCCCTAGTCCAATTCGGATTAGCCAGTGGGGGGGGGGGGGGGGCGCGGCCTGCCGCTCCCTCTACCCTAAAGCCCAATAAGGCCCATATACTTCTTCCCCCGTATACCCGTAACTCCCCGGTACTCCCGAAAATACCCGAACCACTCAGAACCTTTCCGATGTCCGAATATAGTCGTCCAATATATCGATCTTTACGTCTCGACCATTTCGAGACTCCTCGTCATGTCCCCGATCTCATCCGGGACTCCGAACTCCTTCGGTTCATCAAAACTCATAAACTCATTATATAACTGTCATCGAAACCTTAAGCGTGCGGACCCTACGGTTTGAGAACAATGTAGACATGACCGAGACACGTTTCCGGTCAATGACCAATAGCGGGACCTGGATGCCCATATTGGCTCCTACATATTCTACGAAGATCTTTATCGGTCAGACCGCATAACAACATACGTTGTTCCCTTTGTCATCGGTATGTTACTTGCCCGAGATTCGATCGTCGGTATCCAATACCTAGTTCAATCTCGTTACCGGCAAGTCTCTTTACTCGTTCCGTAATACATCATCTCGCAACTAACTCTTTAGTTGCAATGCTTGCAAGGCTTATGTGATGTGCATTACCGAGAGGGCCCAGAGATACCTCTCCGACAATCGGAGTGACAAATCCTAATCTCGAAATACGCCAACCCAACATCTACCTTTGGAGACACCTATAGAGCTCCTTTATAATCACCCAGTTACGTTGTGATGTTTGGTAGCACACAAAGTGTTCCTCCGGCAAACGGGAGTTGCATAATCTCATAGTCATAGGAACATGTATAAGTCATGAAGAAAGCAATAGCAACATACTAAACGATCGGGTGCTAAGCTAACGGAATGGGTCAAGTCAATCACATCATTCTCCTAATGATGTGATCCCGTTAATCAAATGACAACTCATGTCTATGGCTAGGAAACTTAACCATCTTTGATCAACGAGCTAGTCAAGTAGAGGCATACTAGTGACACTCTGTTTGTCTATGTATTCACACATGTATTATGTTTCCGGTTAATACAATTCTAGCATGAATAATAAACATTTATCATGAAATAAGGAAATAAATAATAACTTTATTATTGCCTCTAGGGCATATTTCCTTCAGTCTCCCACTTGCACTAGAGTCAATAATCTAGTTCACATTGCCATGTGATTTAACAGCAATAGTTCACACCACCATGTGAATAACACCCATAGTTCACATCGATATGTGACCAACAGCAAAAGGGTTTACTAGAGTCAGTAATCTAGTTCACATCGCTATGTGATTAACACCCAAAGAGTACTAAGGTGTGATCATGTTTTGCTTGTGAGAGAAGCTTAGTCAATGGGTCTGCCAAAATTCAGATCCGTATGTATTTTGCAAATTTCTATGTCAATAATGCTCTGCACGGAGCTACTCTAGCTAATTGCTCCCACTTTCAATATGTATCCAGATTGAGACTTTAGAGTCATCTAGATCAGTGTCAAAATTTTCATCGACGTAACCCTTTACGACGAACCTTTTTGTCACGTCCATAATAGAGAAACATATCCTTATTCCACTAAGGATAATTTTGACCGTTGTCCAGTGATCTAGTCCTAGATCACTATTGTACTCCCTTGCCAAAATCAGTGTAGGGTATACAATAGATCTGGTATACAGCATGGCATACTTTATAGAACCTATGGCCAAGGCATAGGGAATGACTTTCATTCTCTTTCTATCTTCTGCCGTGGTCGGGTTTTGAATCTTACTCAATTTCACACCTTGTAAAACAGGCAAGAACTCTTTCTTTGACTGTTCCATTTTGAACTACTTCAAAGTCTTGTCAAGGTATGTACTCATTGAAAACTTATCAAGCGTCTTGATCTATCTCTATAGATCTTGATGCTTAATATGTAAGCAGCTTCACCGAGGTCCTTCTTCGAAAAACTCTTTTCAAATACTCCTTTATGCTTCGCAGAATAATTCTACATTATTTCCAATCAACAATATGTCATTTACATATACTTATCAGAAATGTTGTAGTGCTCCCACTCACTTTCTTGTAAATACAGGATTCACCGCAAGTCTGTATAAAACTATATGCTTTGATCAACTTATCAAAGCGTATATTCCAACTCCGAGATGCTTGCACCAGACCATAGATGGATCGCTGGAGCTTGCATATTTTGTTAACACCTTTAGGATCGACAAAACCTTCTAGTTGCATCGTATACAACTCTTCTTTAATCAATCCATTAAGGAATGCAGTTTTGTTTATCCATTTGCCAGATTTCATAAAATGCGGCAATTGCTAACATGATTCAGACAGACTTAAGCATAGATACGAGTGAGAAACTCTCATCGTAGTCAACACCTTGAACTTGTCGAAAACCTTTTGCGACAATTCTAGCTTTGTAGATAGTAACACTACTATCAGCATCCGTCTTCCTCTTGAAGATCCATTTATTTTCTATGGCTTGCCGATCATCGGGCAAATCCATCAAAGTCCATACTTTGTTCTCATACATGGATCATATCTCAGATTTCATGTCCTCAAGCCATTTTGCGGAATCTAGGCTCATCATCGCTTCCTCATAGTTCGTAGGTTTGTCATGGTCAAGTAACATGACCTCCAGAATAGGATTACCGTACCACTCTGGTGCGGATCTCACTCTAGTTGACCTACGAGGTTCGGTAGTAACTTGATCCGAAGTTACATGATCATCATCATTAGCTTCCTCACTAATTGGTGTAGTAGTCACAGGAACAGATTTCTGTGATAAACTACTTTCCAATAATGGAGAAGGTACAATTACCTTGTCAAGTTCTACTTTCCTCCCACTCACTTCTTTCGAGGGAAACTCCTTCTCTAGAAAGTATCCATTCTCAGCAACGAATGTCTTGCCTTCGGATATGTGATAGAAGGTGTACCCAATTGTCTCCTTTGGGTATCCTATGAAGACACATTTCTCCGATTTGGTTTTGAGCTTATCATGATGAAACCTTTTCTTATAAGCATCACAACCCCAAACTTTAAGAAACGACAACTTTGGTTTCTTTCCAAACCATAGTTCAGATTGTGTCGTCTCAACGGACTTAGATGGTGCCCTTTTTTTAACGTGAATGCAGCTGTCTTTAATGCATAACCCCAAAACGATAGTGGTAAATCGGTAAGAAACATCATAGATTGCACCATATCTAATAAAGTACAGTTACGATGTTCGAACACACCATTATGCTGTGGTGTTCCTGGTGGCGTGAGTAGTGAAACTATTTCAGATTGTTTTAATTGAAGACCAAACTTGTAACTCAAATATTCGTCTCCGCGATCAGATCGTAGAAACTTTATTTTCTTGTCTCGATGATTTTCCACTTCACTCTGAAATTCTTTGAACTTTTCAAATGTTTCAGACTTGTGTTTCATCAAGTACATATACCCATATATGCTCAAATCATCTGTGAAGTTAGAAAATAATGATACCCGCCGCGAGCCTTAACACTCATCGGACCGCATACATCAGTATGTATTATTTCCAATATGTCAGTTGCTCGCTCCATTGTTCCGGAGAACGGAGTTTTAGTCATCTTGCCCATAAGGCATGGTTCGCAAGCATCAAGTGATTCATAATCAAGTGATTCCAAAATCCCATCACCATGGAGTTTCTTCATGCGCTTTACACCAATATGACCTAAACGCCAGTGCCACAAATGAGTTGCACTATCATCATTAACTTTGCATCTTTTGGTTTCAATATTATGAAATATGTGTGACTACGATCGAGATCCAATGAACCATTTTCATTGGGTGTGTAACCATATAAGGTTTTATTTATGTAAACAGAACAACAATTTATTCTCTTACTTAAATGAATAACCTTATTACAATAAACATGATCAAATCATATTCATGCTCTACGCAAACACCAAATAACACTTATTTAGGTTCAACACTAATCCCGAAAGTATAGGGAGTGTGCGATGATGATCATATCAATCTTGGAACCACTTCCAACACACATCGTCACTTCACCCTTAACTAGTCTCTGTTCATTCTGCAACTCCCGTTTCAAGTTACTAATCATAGCAACTGAACTAGTATCAAATACTTAGGGGTTGTTATAAACACTAGTAAAGTACACATCAATAACATGTATATCAAATATACCTTTGTTTACTTTGCCATCCTTTCTTATCCGCCAAATTCTTGGGGCAGTTCCACTTCCAGTGACCAGTTCCTTTGCAGTAGAAGCACTTAGTCTCAGGCTTAGGACCAGACTTGGGATTCTTCACTTGAGCAGCAACTCGCTTTCCGTCCTTCTTGAAGTTCCCCTTCTTCCCTTTGCCCTTTTCTTGAAACTGGTGATCTTGTCAACCATCAACACTTGATGTTTTTCTTGATTTCTACCTTCGTCGATTTCAGCATCACGAAGAGCTTGGGAATCGTTTTTGTTATCCCTTGCATACTATAGTTCATCACGAAGTTCTACTAACTTGGTGATGGTGACTAGAGAATTCTGCCAATCACTATTTTATCTGGAAGATTAACTCCCACTTGATTCAAGCGATTGTAGTACCCAGACAATCTGAGCACATGCTCACTAGTTGAGCGATTCTCCTCCATCTTTTAGCTATAGAACTTGTTGGAGACTTCATGTCTCTCAACTAAGGTATTTGCTTGAAATATTAACTTCAACTCCTGGAACATCTCATATGGTCCATGACGTTCAAAACGTCTTTGAAATCCCAATTCTAAGCCGTTAAGCATGGTGCACTAAACTATCAAGTAGTCATCATATTGAGCTAGTCAAACGTTCATAACGTCTGCATCTGTTCCTGCAATAGGTCTGTCACCTAGCGGTGCATCAAGGACATAATTCTTCTGTGCAACAATGAGGATAAACCTCAGATCACGGATCCAATCCGCATCATTGCTACTAACATCTTTCAACACAATTTTCTCTAGGAACATATCAAAATAAACATATGAAAGCAACAATGCGAGCTATTGATCTACAACATAGATATGCTAATACTACCAGGACTGAGTTCATGATAAATTAAAGTTCAATTAATCATATTACTTAAGAACTCCCACTTAGATAGACATCCCTCTAATCCTCTAAGTGATCACGTGATCCAAATCAACTAAACCATAACCGATCATCACGTGAAATGGATTAGTCTTCAATGGTGAACATCATTATGTTGATCATATCTACTATATGATTCACGCTCGACCTTTCGGTCTCCATGTTCAGAGGCCATATCTGCATATGCTAGGCTCGTCAAGTATAACCCAAGTATTCTGCGTGTGCAAAACTGGCTTGCGCCCGTTGTAGATGGACGTAGAGCTTATCACACCCGATCATCACGTGGTGTCTGGGCACGACGAACTTTGGCAACGGTGCATACTCAGGGAGAACACTTCTTGATAATTTAGTGAGAGATCATCTTATAATGCTACCATCAATCAAAGCAAGATAAGATGCATAAAAGATAAACATCACATGCAATCAAAATATGTGACATGATATGGCCATGATCATCTTGCGCCTTTGATCTCTATCTCCAAAGTACCGTCATGATCTCTATCGTCATCGGCATGACACCAAGATCTCCATCATCTTGATATATATCAATGTGTCGTCACATGGTTGTCTCGCCAACAATTGCTCTTGCAACTATTGCTATCGCATAGCGATAAAGTAAAGCAATTATTTGGCGCTTGCATCTTATGCAATAGAGAGACAACCATAAGGCTTTTGCCAGTTGCCGATAACTTCAACAAAACATGATCATCTCATACAACAACTTATATCTCATCACATCTTGACCATATCACATCACAACATGCCCTGCAAAAACAAGTTAGACGTCCTCTACTTTGTTGTTGCAAGTTTTACGTGGCTGCTACTGGGCTTAGCAAGAACCGTTCTTACCTACGCATCAAAACCACAACGATAGTTTGTCAAGTTGGTGCTGTTTTAACCTTCGCAAGGACCGGGTGTAGCCACACTCGGTTCAACTAAAGTTGGAGAAACTGACACCCGCTAGCCACCTGTGTGTAGGGATGGCAATTTTACCCACGGGTACGGGTACCCGCGGGTATCGTACCCGCATGGGTAGGGTATGGGCACACTTTTATACCCATGGGTAGTACCCATACCCTACCCATTAAGTCATGGGTAGGGTACGGGTATAGCCTTGTACCCGCGGGTATACCCATACCCTACCCATTTGTGAAATAATATTAAGTTGTCATCAATTAGTCATTAATTTGCCATCTGACTCGTCTACTCCTATTCACTTAAGAGTATGTTGTGATTTCCAAATTTTTATAGTGGTCATTTACTCATCTACCTATTATTGAGCTGAGATAATTAATTTTTTGTCAAATATGATATCAATCAGCATAAAATTGTGAACAACTTGTGTACTATTTGTTCTACCCGCTTGGTACCCAATGGGTACGGGTACCCGTTGGGTATGGGTATAGGTAAAGTTTCATACCCATGGGTACGAGTATGGGTAGAATTTTGTACCCACTGACTATATGGGTATGGGTATGGTATTGCTCTACCCTGCCCATACCCTACCCATTGCCATCCTTACCTGTGTGCAAAGTACGGCGGTAGAACCAGTCTCGCGTAAGCGTACGCGTAATGTCGGTCCGGGCCACTTCATCCAACAATACCGCCGAACCAAAGTATGACATGCTGGTAAGCAGTATGACTTATATCGCCCACAACTCACTTGTGTTCTACTCGTGCATATAACATCAAACCATAAAACCTAGGCTCTGATACCACTGTTGAGGAACGTAGTAATTTCAAAAAATTTCCTACGCACACGCAAGATCATGGTGATGCATAGCAACGAGAGGGGAGAGTGTTGTCTACGTACCCTCGTAGACCGAAGCGGAAGCATTGACGCAACGTAGTGGAAGTAGTCGTACGTCTTCCCGATCCAACCGATCCAAGCACCGTTACTCCGTCACCTCCGAGTTCTTAGCAAACATTCAGCTCGATGACGCTCCCCGGGCTCCGATCCAACAAAGCTTCGGGGATGAGTTCTGTCAGCACGACGGCGTGATGACGACGATGATGTTCTACCGACGCAGGGCTTCGCCTAAGCACTGCAACGATATGACCGAGGTGGAATATGGTGGAGGGGGGCACCGCACACGGCTAAGGAACGATCACGAAGATCAACTTGTGTGTCTATGGGGTGCCCCCTGCCCCCGTATATAAAGGACTGTAGGAGGGGAGGGACGGCCCTCTCTATGGCGCGCCCTAGGGGAGTCCTACTCCCACCGGGAGTAGGATTCCCCCTTTCCTAGTTCAACTAGGAGTCCTTCAATGTATTAGGAGTAGGAGACAAGGAAGGGGAAGAGGGAAGAGAAGGAAGGAGGGGGCGCCGCCCCTCCTCCTAGTCCAATTCGACTAGCCAATGGGGGGGCGCGTGGCCTGCCTCTCCCTCTTCCCTAAAGCCCAATAAGGCCCATATACTTCTTCCCCCGTATACCCGTAACTCCCCGGTACTCCCGAAAATACCCGAACCACTCAGAACCTTTCCGATGTCCGAATATAGTCGTCCAATATATCGATCTTTACGTCTTGACAATTTCGAGACTCCCCGTCATGTCCCCGATCTCATCCGGGACTCCGAACTCCTTCGGTACATCAAAACTCATAAACTCATTATATAACTGTCATCGAAACCTTAAGCGTGCGGACCCTACGGTTCGAGAACAATGTAGACATGACCGAGACACGTTTCCGGTCAATAACCAATAGCGGGACCTGGATGCCCATATTGGCTCCTACATATTCTACGAAGATCTTTATCGGTCAGACCGCATAACAACATACGTTGTTCCCTTTGTCATCGGTATGTTACTTGCCCGAGATTCGATCGTCGGTATCCAATACCTAGTTCAATCTCGTTACCGGCAAGTCTCTTTACTCGTTCCGTAATACATCATCTCGCAACTAACTCTTTAGTTGCAATGCTTGCAAGGCTTATGTGATGTGCATTACCGAGAGGGCCCAGAGATACCTCTCCGACAATCGGAGTGACAAATCCTAATCTCGAAATACGCCAACCCAACATCTACCTTTGGAGACACCTGTAGAGCTCCTTTATAATCACCCAGCTACGTTGTGACGTTTGGTAGCACACAAAGTGTTCCTCCGGCAAACGGGAGTTGCATAATCTCATAGTCATAGGAACATGTATAAGTCATGAAGAAAGCAATAGCAACATACTAAACGATCGGGTGCTAAGCTAACGGAATGGGTCAAGTCAATCACATCATTCTCCTAATGATGTGATCCCGTTAATCAAATGACAACTCATGTCTATGGCTAGGAAACTTAACCATCTTTGATCAACGAGCTAGTCAAGTAGAGGCATACTAGTGACACTCTGTTTGTCTATGTATTCACACATGTATTATGTTTCCGGTTAATACAATTCTAGCATGAATAATAAACATTTATCATGAAATAAGGAAATAAATAATAACTTTATTATTGCCTCTAGGGCATATTTCCTTCACCAGCCCCAGCAAATCAACTCTCTGGTTGTGGCTTTTCATCTCGCCTATTCCAGCAAAAATCACATGTAGCATCTTCGTCTCGCCCACCTCCCAATCACCGGTAGCAGCTTTTCTCTGTCGCCGGTTGAAGCTTTTCCCATATACGATTGAGGATTTCTTTATCAACTGTCGCATCTTTTATGGTTGTGCAGTATCTGGTTGGAGCTTTCTCTCTCGCCGGTTGAACATTTTCCCATCTACGGTCGAAGCTTTTCTGTCAACGGTTGTAGATTTTCCATTTTTTAGCAGCATCAGGTTAAAAGTTTTCCCTATCGTCTAGTTGAAGCTTTCTTCATCTCAGGTTGAAGTATTTTGTGTCAATGGGTTGTAGCTTTTCCCAAATGGGCAGTGGCCAGTTGACGATTTCTCTATAGCTAGTTTAATATTTTTCCATATAGAGTTGAAGCATTTTGTCAGTGGTTGCAGCACACAGACGTGGTTGCTCCACCATTGCCTCCGCCAGCCACGCGCTACTGCTCATTGTTGGTCACGACACCCGTTTGTGGCCCTTGCAGCATAGACCCCGGTGCCAATGCAGTTGGTGTGTGCCCCAGAGGTGAGGGTTGCCTAAGAGTAGGAGGAAGAAGGATGCTCCGATCATGCAGGCTCGCGGTCACGCCGTGGCGCGGCGGATGTACGTGGTGGCACAAATCATGGGATCAAGAAGCACGCGCAAGGCAGGGAGGTGTGGGAGACAGGAGGGCGAGTGAGTTCAAGGGCATGCATGGAAACATACAAAGAAAGCGAAAAGTGAAAAGATAGAGGAAGAAGGAAAGATGTGGTGGCTGGTTCCACCAGCATGTGCATCTCGCGAGTGAGGGCTTTGGCCGGATTTTTGACCGGTTGGCTCATAGGAATCATTAGCCTTATAGGAATATATTTTTCCCTACGCTAATGAGTAGGGTTTCTCTCCTCCTCAGCGTTTCCCACCACAGTTGATTCCACGCACATAGCAAACCTTCCATCAGCAGGACTGTCGAGAGCCTCCGCTGGCCCCCCTTGGCCCCCTATGGCATCCTCTTCTGACGCCCAGTCGGCAACAAGCTGGGGCGCTATGGGCATCGCCAAACCTGATCATGGAGACTTCTTCGAGCATCTTGATCTGGGTGATGAAGACTTTGATGACCTAGTTATTGATGAAGATGACCTAGTGATTAACAAGAGCATGAGATGGTTGTCCCTGGCTAGTGTTCAGACGGAAAATTCCGCTAGCCAAGCTGCCTTCTATCGTGACACACGAGCAACATGGAACCCGACACAAGATATTTGCTTTTGCCCCGTTGGTCCCAACTTGTTTGTCGTCCAAGCTTCCCACCTCAATGACTAGGAGCAGATGACTGAACAAGGATCATGTCTATTTCAAAAGATGGTTGTTTTGTTGTGCCCTAACGATGGATTTAGCAAGGCAAAGAATATTCAATTCTTCCCTATGCCAATCTGGCGTCAAATTCACCAATTGCCAGATGGATTTTCTAACAGGGAATTGGTGGAGAAGTTGATGAATAAGGCCGGGAAAATCTTGGAGATGAGTCTGAATGACAATACGGGCGAAGACTATATTCGTATGCATGTACCTCATGATGTCCTCGGCCACTGACAAAGTTCCTAAGCATTGTTTGAGACAAAGTGTGCAAAGTTTACTTGGTGAGATATGGGAAATTGGCAAGATTCTACATGGTATGTGGTTCGGTTGCCCATGAGTACAAACAATGTGGAGCATGCATTCATGAGGAGAGGGACATGAAATTTCTAGTGGTTGTCTGTTGATCCTCCGACTAGGGTTCAATATGAGTTTGAACCAAACCCATGGGGCAACAAAGGCCCCTCTACAAGTCGTGGAACTCCAGGTGTTAGTCCTGTCGGGAAGGGTGGCAGCTAGAGTCAGGACAAGATTAACCCAGGTATCAATGATGCAACTTCTAGCCTATACAAACTTTTGAGTGAGAACATGGACATTGATAGGGGCACTAGAAAGCATATAAACATGGAGGGTGGGAAAACATTGTTGCTCTTGATTCGGTTGGATCCCAATCGACTGTGTTGGCATAATTGAGGGGAAGGGGGAGGATCTTCCTAAGCGTGAATCCCCTAGTAATAGCTCGAGTAGCAAGCGAGGTAAAACGGACAATAGTGGTGATGTCAGTGGACCTAGTTCAGTGGACTCCCTCAGGGGAGGCGGTGCCACCAGAAACAATGAGTCTCTTATTTTGGAACTATGGGGGGTTGAGCCGAGTAGTAGACGGGGTTTTTGCCCTCTCAAAAGGCAATATCCCCAGTCTTGTTTTCCTCTGCGAGATGAGACAAAGTTTAGTAAAGATGGATGATGTGGAGGCTCGGTTTGAAAGTTCTTTTTGGTGTTTGTAGTGATGCCATAGAGGGGGTTTAGCACTCTTTTGGGGCAAACCCCTACAGGTCATGGTATACTTGATAAATGTGCAAGATTTATTGATGTGCATGTGTTGGATGCCGGTAATGATCTTAGTTGGCGGACAACATTTGTTTATGGGAAACCCTGAGTTGAGAATCATCACCTGATGTGAAACACCTAGTAAACTTATGGGTAGTATCACTGGACCCTTCAGTTGTATGTGGTGGCTACAACGAAGCACTTTGGCAACATGAACACTTTTCGAGATACGTGCTAAAGATCGGGCCTTTTGGGATTGCTTGATGGTGTGTGAACTCGAGGACCTTGGGTTCTCACGGGATCCATTCACATACGATAATGGACAACAAAGGGACCACAATGTGCGCATGTGGCTGGACAGGGCATGTGCTGATGAAGCTTAGAGGGAGTTGTTTCCATTTGCTAGGGTGGTTCATCTTGCCACCCCATGCTCGGACCACTGCCTAGTTGTGATGCACTTCTTAGCTGACAATGGGCCTCAGCGCTGCCGGTCACCTCTTTGTTATGAGATTATTGGTAATGTGACCTGACCTTGCAAGAGATAATTGTGGCGTTAGGGGCAAGGAAACGACCCTGATGGAACCTTGGTTGGGTTTTTCATTCACTTAAGGAATTGATGAATAATTTATGGTCATGGATCAAGGAGAATTTTGGACATGTAATGAAGGACATTAAGAAGCTACGGACCGAGTTGGCTGATCTACAACTTGCTGATGCCGATTGTGCGGCGATCTAACAAAAAATGAACTAATTGGACAAACTTCTGTATAGAGAGGAGATGACATTGCTGCAGCGTTCACGAGCCACGTTGTTGAAGGAGGGTGAGCGCAACACCACATACTTATTCTGGTGATACATCTCCAATGTATCTATAATTTTTTATTGTTCCTTGCTATTATATTATCTGTTTTGGATGTTTTATATACATTAATATGTTATTTTATATTATTTTTGGGACTAACTTATTAACCTGGAGCCCAATGCCAGTTTCTGTTTTTTCATTGTTTTTGAGCTTCGCAGAAAAGGAATACTAAACGGAGTCCAAACGGAATAAAACTTCACGATGATTTTTCCTGGATCAGAAGACACCCAGGGGACTTGGAGTACAAGTGAGAAGAGCCACGAGGTGGTGGCAAGGGTGGAGGGCGCGCCCCCTGCCTTGTGGGCCCCTCGTGATGCCCTAACCTAGCTCTTCCTCCTATATATTCATATATGTTCCAGAAACACCAGAAGCATCCACGAAAACACTTTTCCACCGTCGCAACCTTCTGTTCTTGTGAGATCCCATCTTTGGGCCTTTTCTGGCATCCTGCCGGAGGGGGTTCCATCACGAAGGGCATCTACATCAACTCTTTTTACCTTCCGATGAAGCGTGAGTAGTTTACCACAGACCTACGGGTCCATAGCTAGTAGGTACATGGCCTCTTCTCTCTCTTTGATTCTGAATACCATGTTCTCCTCGATGTTCTTGGAGATCTATCCGATGTAATCTTCTTTTGCAGTGTGTTTGTCGAGATCCGATGAATTTTGGATTTATGACCAACTTATCTATGAATATTATTTGAATCTTCTCTGAATTCTTTTATGCATGATTAGGCATCATTGTATTTCTCTTCGAATTATCGGTTTGGTTTGGCCAACTAGATTGGTTTTTCTTGCAATGTGAGAAGTGCTTAGCTTTGGGTTCAATCTTGCGTTGTCCTCACCTAGTGACAGTAGGGGTAGCGAGGCACGTATTGTATTGTTGCCATCGAGGATAGAAAGATGGGGTTTCTTCATATTGCTTGAGTTAATTCCTCAACATCATGTCATCTTACTTAAGGCGTTACTCCGTTCTTTATGAACTTAATACTCTAGATGCATGCTGGATAGCAGTCGATGTGTGGAGTAATAGTTGTAGATGCAGGCAGGAGTCGGTCTACTTGACACGGACGTGATGCCTATATTGCATAATCATTGCCTTGGATATCGTCATAACTTTGCGTTTTTCTATCAATAGCTCGACTGTAATTTGTTCACCCACCATATTATTTGCCTTCAAGAGAGAAGCCTTTAACGAAACCTATGGCCCCCAGGTCTATTTTCCATCATATTAGTTTCTGATCTACTGTTTTGCAATCTTTTATTCTCAGATCTATAAACCAGAAAACCAAAAAATATTTTATCTTTTACTTATCTATCTCTATCAGATCTCACCTTTGCAAGTGACGTGAAGGGATTGAAAACCCCTTTATCGTGTTGGGTTCAAGTGTTTGATTGTTTGTGCAGGTATTGGTGATTTTTTTTGATAGAAAGACTGTAAGGGAACCCCCTACTGTATCATTGGTGCAACAAACCCAAATTGCAAGTACCATGCCTTAAACCTGGATATTGGTGATTTGTGCGCTCTTCTCCTACTGGATTGATACCTTTGTTCTTAACCGAAGGAAATATGTACCTCTACTATGCTGCATCATCCTTTACTCTTCAAGGGAAAAACTAACGCAAGCTCAAGAATTTCGGGCGCCATTGCCGGGGAGATCTCACTACTAGGAAAAGGCCTACTAATGGCGCACCAGTTTTGCCTACTAATGGCGCACTGCTGGTGAGCCATTAGTATCACGCTAGTATTTCTTACTAATGGAGCACCACCGGTGCGCCATTAGTATCTGGTATACTAATGGCGCACCAAGCAGTGCGCCATTAGTATAGAACACCATGCGCCATTAGTATGCCTCCCAGGGGGCCATATTTAACCATGTGCTTTGGCATACTAATGGCGCACTGTTGGGTGATGCGCCATTAGTGTGATTATAACAGTGCGCCATTAGTGTCTTGTGTGGTGCGCCACTAGTATGAATATTAGGGATTTTTTTTCATTTCTGATATTTTCACAGGTTAAAAAATATTAGAGATAACATACAACACAGATCTGCTTAGCTTACATATAGGGGGGCACATGTAACGATGTTACCTGCGTCCACCAGATCATATCCAACGCACAAGTTTCATCATATATACATACATAGCCAACACATAGTTCCATCGTTACATATTACAAAAGTTTCACAATGTCCATTCAACACCGTTATCCATCAATTCACAAAAGTTTCACATTGATACAAAATAAAAACACAAATGGAAAAGAAGCACTCCATCCATGCAAGCTTCCGTGAATTAAATCAAATCTGCAAAATGATAAACAAGAAGTTAGAAGAAGAAGAAGAAGAAGAAGAAGAAGAAGAAGAAGAAGAAGAAGAAGAAGAAGAAGAAGAAGAAGAAGAAGAAGAAGAAGAAGAAGAAGAAGAAGAAGAAGAAGAAGAACAAGAAGAAGAAGAAGAAGAAGAAGAAGAGAAGAAGAAGAAGAAGACTAGAAGAAGAATAAGAAGAAGAATAAGAAGAATAAGAAGAAGACTATAAGCTTATTATGTAAACTTGATCATTTTGTGCTAACATAAGTAATTTTGGAGCTAACCTATAGGAAACTAAGCATATAAGCTCTAAGTTAGCATATTAGAGAAAACTTAGGTAAAATGAAGCTAACCTATGTCATTTTGGATAAGAAGAAGAATAAGAAGAAGACTATAAGCTTATTATGTAAAATTGATCATTTTGTGCTAACATAAGTAATTTTGGAGCTAACCTATAGGAAACTAAGCATATAAGCTCTAAGTTAGCATATTAGAGCCAACTTAGGTAAAATGAAGCTAACATATGTCATTTTGGATAAGAAGAAGAATAAGAAGAAGACTATAAGCTTATTATGTAAACTTGATCATTTTGTGCTAACATAAGTAATTTTGGAGCTAACCTATAGGAAACTAAGCATATAAGCTCTAAGTTTGCATATTAGAGCCAACTTAGGTAAAATGAAGCTAACATATGTCATTTTGGATAAGAAGAAGAATAAGAAGAAGACTATAAGCTTATTATGTAAACTTGATCATTTTGTGCTAACATAAGTAATTTTGGAGCTAACCTATAGGAAACTAAGCATATTAGAGATAAATAGGTAACTAAGTATATATATATATATATCATTTTGGAGATCTGACATACCTGACATAGTTCAGTTCTCATTGTTCTTCTCCTTCTCCTTCCTCAGCCTGATCCGCCAAGAGCGGCGAGGCGGTGGAGGCAGCTGTGGGATGTAGTCTTCTACCACAATTGGCGTGGTCATGTCGCCCAGCTGTGGGATCGCCGGCGCCACCACCGGTTCATGGTAATTCTCAGGCACCACCACCATCGCGAGGCCACCCTCAGCCACCACCATCTCTTGCCCATGGTCAACCACCACCATCTCTTGCACCTGGTTAGCCACCACCATCTCTTGCCCTTGGTCAGCCACCACCAGCGCTAGGTCATCCTCAGCCTGGTGCCCATCATCATCCTGTAGCTCCTCATCCCCACTCTGCTTCTCTTCTCCCCCACTCAAGTCCGGATAATCCTTCTTGTTGTCTTCACTGCTGCCAGAATCGCTGCTGCTTTCGCTAAGGCCAGAATCGCTGTTGCTTTTGCTACAGCCATAATCGCTACTGCTTTGGTTGTAGCCAGTGTCGCTGCTGCTGCTCCCATTGCCTGTCCAAATGCAACAATGACCGTTAACAATCGATGTGAAACAAAGCCAAATGTAGAGGAATAAGAAGAGGCAGAACGCACTGGCATCTTCGTCTTCAACGTAGCGCATGCGACACATAGTCTTGTTGAAAATCTTCACGATGAGCATTGTGGCGTCATCGTCGTACCTCAAGAGAAGAAAGTACCCGGTCCGCAGGTCGCACTACTAGGAAAAGGGCTATAGATGGAATTGACACTAATGGCGCACCAGACATGTGGTGCGCCATTACTATATACTAATGGCGCACCATGTGTTGGTACGCCATTAGTGTCCAAATACTAATGGCGCACCACATCCACGGTGCGCCATTAGTAAAAATATTTTTTTTAATTTTTTTTTCAAAACTACTAATGGCGCACCGTGGCATGGTGCGCCATTACTAGTTGAACTAGTAATGGCGCACCACATCCACGGTGCGCCATTAGTATAAAAAAATTTGTAAAACTTTTTTTTGATTTTTTTTCAAAACTACTAATGGCGCACCGTGGGGTGGTGCGCCATTACTAGTTCAAACTAGTAATGGCGCACCATGCCACGGTGCGCCATTAGTAACTTGGCCACCACTTCCACCGAATGCACCCCCCCTGTGGATCGCCTTTTCAGTTTAAAAAAAATAAAAGAAAATGATGAAAATGTCAAAAAAATAAAAGAAAATAAGTTTCCCATGTGATATGTGGTCTAGTTGTTGGGAAAATTTGCAAATATGAATTTCGACTTCATTTGCAAAATCTTGCGAGAATTTGTAAAAATGGGTATAACTTTTGCATACTAACTCGGATGAAAAAGTTTTTTATATGAAAAATCATCTACTCGAAAAGTTACATCCAAATTTAAAGGGGGAACCCCGTTAAACATTTTCAAAATCCTCAAAAACCTAACAGAAAAAAAGATACGGGGCTTTTAAGATCTGGAGAGGCAAAAAAAATCAAAAAAATTCAAACTTACTAATGGCGCACCTACCCATGGTGCGCCATTACTATCTTCCCGCCTTCAAAATTCAAAATAAGTCAAAAAAAAATAAAAAAAAAGTTACTAATGGCGCACCTGCCCATGGTGCGCCATTAGTATCTTCCCGCCTTTAAAATTCAAAATAAATCAAAAAAATAAAAAAAAAGTTACTAATGGCGCACCTGCCCATGGTGCGCCATTAGTATCTTCCCGTCTTCAAAATTCAAAATAAATAAAAAAAATAAAAAAAAGTTACTAATGGCGCACCTGCCCGCGGTGCGCCATTAGTATGCCGTATATATGGCTGGCTGTGGTCCTCTCCTCCTTATCTCTTCATTTCACCTCTCCTACACTCCATCTCCTCCTCTCCACCACTCCATCTTCCCTTCTCTCCTCCACCATACTACCCTCCTCCTCTCCGGCGACCTCCTCCTCCATCCTCTCCTCCCCTCCCCTCCCCTCCCCTCACGGTTTCTTCTCCCTCCTCTCCGGTGAGCTCCTCCTCCCTCCTCTCCGGTGAGCTCCTCCTCCCTTCTCTCCGGTGAGCTCCTCCTCCCTCCTCTCCGGTGAGCTCCTCCTCCCTCCTCTCCTCCCATCCTCTCATGGTTTCTCCTTCCTCCTCTCCGATGCTCCGGTGAACTCCTCTCCAGCGACCTCCTCCTCCTCCTCTCCGGCGATGTAGGCGAGCGCCTCTCCGGTGACCTCCTCCTCCTCCTCTCCGGCGAACTCCTCTCCGGCGAACTCCTCTCCGGCAAAAGAACACGACAAAAGAACGTACAAGATCCAAAAACAGGAACAAAATTTGAAATAATGTCGTGCCAAAAAACGAGCAAAAAAACGAGCAAAAAATGGGCAAAAAATCACGATCCAGATCTAGATTCAAAATGGCGCATCACTAATGGCGCATCACTAAACAGTGCGCCATTAGTATGCCGAAGTTACTAATGGCGCATCCCGTTGTCGTGCGCCATTAGTATGCCAAAGCACCTGGGTATACATGGCCCCTGGGAGGCATACTAATGGCGCACCGTGGCCTATACTAATGGCGCACCAGTGGTGCGCCATTAGTATACAAGATACTAATGGCGCACCACTGGTGCGCCATTAGTAAAAATTACTAATGGCGTGCTAGTAATGGCGCACCAGTGATGCGCCATTAATGGCCAAATTAGGTGCGCCATTAGTAGCGGTTTTTCTAGTAGTGTCGTAGGCACTGTAGAACTTCTCCCAGCCACAACACAGGTACATGTGGCCCTCCTCGATCACCAACTCCACGTCCCACAGCCTACGAACCCCGCTGCCAGCCTGTCGGAGCTTCACATTATCTGGCGGATCTTCACCCAGCATCTTCATAAAAGCGTCAGGCAGCCTCTGCAATTTGGGACAAGGAGTGATGTAGCAAACAACAGAGTTATCATAATGAGATGGGTGAAGGGGAGATCTCTCGTTTTATATACCTGCCTCGTGGCTGATACTGAAGAAGAAAGTATGATAGTGAAGAACTCGAAAGCATCCAACTCGTACTCCGGTGAGGCAGAGCGGCGGTGGTTGCTTCCCCCCATCTCTGATAAGCAGCAGAAGAGACCAATTAGTACCCCATATGTCCTATTTTGAGCAGAAGATAATCAACATTAGTCGCAAGTACCCCATATGTCCTATTTTTAGCAAAGTCATGCTAAAATTCACGGAAAATTTCAGCATGACCTTTGCTGAAAATAGGACATATGGAGTACCCAAATTTGCCGGAACGGAAGTTAATCGACATTCCGGCAAACTCAAGGGCCTCTCAGGGTACCTGCAAATTCATCACGACACAATGGTCGGAGACAAAACCCAGCCACAGACCATATGGTCCTCTACTTTCATATGGACAAAAATCAACTCAACTTATGTGAGCTTCCATTCCAGATATAATATGTCACCCAACAAAAAATCATCAATAGTTTAGCAAGTCTGTACAAACACAGAAAGAATGACAAATGTATTTTATAGATCATGGCATTGTTTTTACTATATGCACCATGGCAAATTTCTTTTCTTTTTGCAACATGGCAAATTTCTTTTGCACCGGGCCATGGCAAATATAGTCTATGCATCATAAAAATTATAGTGTATGGATCATGGCATTTTTTATTCTACATTTTTATTCTATGGATCGTGCCAGGAAATTATAGTCTATGCATTTTTTTAATCTCTGGATCATGATCCAACAAAATTGCCATCTCCCATGGAAAATATAGCCTATGCATCATGGAATTTATACTGTATGGATCATGGCATTTTTTTGTCTATGGATCATGATCTATAGAAAATTTTAGTCCATGTCATTTTCTGAAACATATTTTTAACCAGAGCCTAACCACCTATATAGTTTACAAACCAATTCAGATAATCACTAATCAGGCATGGAAAATTATTTTAGCCATGATCCCTAAGGATTATAGCCTCCACAAGTCAGAGAAAGTTAGTGTCTCCACTTATGTTGTCAATGCTTGTTGTATGTTTGGCTTAAGGGTTTTCCTTTTCAAATTCTGACTCTGTTTCTAAACAAAGTAGGCTTCTATCCTGTCTAAAATGTAATGAAGATGTCTTGGATAAGCTGAGTGTTGTAATGAAGATGTCTTGGTGAGACTTGATATATGTCCAAAATTAGAAAAATCACAAGGTACTTTCTCTACCTAATAAACTCCATATGACCACATAAAACCTGGTTTAACACACCTGTAAAGAGGAACAACCCCCCTAAGGAGCTAGAAAGCTATATGAAACAAAATTATCAAGCATAGGCATACAAATTCAGTACTGTATGAAACAAAATAGGCACAACAAGTAGCTGCTAGAGTCATATGCTGAGAGTAGGTGTCGGCTTAAGACATTCTGAAATAGTAAATAACTAAAGGGCACTTGCTTATGCACTTAGTAACAAGGTATATTGCATGATTCATAATTTTATAGGAGACCAATAGTAGAAATTTGATTGGGAGTGCTCCATTTCATAGGTATTATGCACTTAGTAACAAGGTATATGTGCATCACTGCATGAGGACATTAACAGGTGCAACAACGAATGCATCGGATCCTTGCATTGCATAGTGGAATACTAACTTTACAATTTTGTAAGCCTAAGCTCCCCTTTGTGTCATCAGATTCAGCGGAGTGAGCAAGCTACTCACACTGAGCCGAGTATGTGCCAACTGCCAACTACCGAGAGAGAGACTTTACAACCAATCGTACCACAAAATCTACCTGTCTGTAACCAAAAGAACCGAAAGGCAGCAACCAACTAATAATGATAACATGGTAACGTAACAGCTTTGGGGAAACAAAGCCAACCCTAAATATAAAAATTACAGGAGTACTGCAAAATTTTACCAACAGTACAGTACAAGCTCGCTCGCTCGGAAAAAGAATACAACCATTCCTGCTTTCCCTGTGCCCTCAGGATCAGGATAGGAAAATCACAAGTACCTAAACCCCAGAAAATGTGGAACTAACTAATCTGATAAAATTGATGTGTACAAATCTGTTGCCTCCCAACTTGATGTTCGTCTGTTCAGCCAAATTAAGTCTCATCTTCCACATCGCAGCCCGAACACAGAACAAACTAGATAGCATGTGACACACCAATCAATCCCAATGGAACGAACGCACGCACACCCATGCACGGGCGGTGCTAGGGTGCGGTGAGCGCGCCTGGGCGGGGCCAGGGCGCGGCCAGGGGCCGAGGGGAGCACGGCCACGGGGGGCGGCAACCAAGAGCTGGGGCGCGGTGGTGCGACAATCTACGGAGACGAAATTGAAGGGGGGGAGGGGAACCGGTGCAACTCACCGAGAGGAAGACGATGGCGAGCTCGTGTGGGGCCGGGGTTGACGAGGTGACGCGGATCGACGGTGAGGCCGCGATGGCCGGAGGTGGAAGAAGACCTCGATCCGCACGATGCAGAGTCGTCGAGCTCGAACGGCTGGCCGTAGATGACGTAGAAGAACACTGCAGAGCTCCTGGACTCCTTGGTGGGGTGCGGGGATGACGGTGGTCGCGGGGACGATGCGGTGTCTACGGGTACGACCTAGTCGAGTGAAGCAGCACGAGGGGAGGGGAAGTGGGGAGGTGCTAGGGTGTGGAGCGGGCGCGGGGGTCGTCGGAGCGGGCGTGGGGGAGCCGGAGCGGGTGTGGAGCGGGCGCGGGGGTCGTTGGAGCGGGCCAGGGTCGTCGGAGCGGGTGTGGCAGGGGAGGGAAGGGGGATCTGGCGAGGAAGAGGGGAGGGGGATCGGGCGAAGGGGTATCCAGCTAGACACTATAGCAATGGCGCACCACCCTCTGGTGCGCCATTAGTAGTTTTTTTTCTGATAGCAATGGCGCACCCTCCTCTGGTGCGCCATCAGTAACTTTTTTTTCTCACAGCAATGGCGCACCCTCCTCTGGTGCGGCATTAGTAAATTTTTTTTCATTATTTCTTGTTGCATCTAATAATTTGTTTTTTTATCAAATTTGTTATTTTCATGAGGACTAGAACAGAAGATATCGTCAAATATCATCAAATTATTTCATATGGATCGGGCCGGGGGAAGGTGCGATGTGTCGGCGGCGGAAGTGGAGCGGGGGAGGGTGCGGTGGGTCGTCGGCGGCGGTGGAGCGGGGGAGGGTACGGGGGGTCGGCGGCGGCGGTGGAGCGGGGGGATGGTGCGGGGGGTGCTCGGCGGCGAGGGGGGTAGCTATCGAGAGGGAGGGGGGTCGAGATCGAGTGTCCTCATGAATATTCAATATTTTTTCCTACTGAATATGAAAAAATATCATCAGATTTGAAAAAATATTCATGAATTCAAAAAGTGTCCGAGAAATGAAGGCTACAATTTAAATACAATCGATCTTAGCTAGCTATCTGTTCACAATATTCTTGCCCTTCTTTTTCGCAAATGGAGTTCTTCTGTGGAACGGACGTCCTTTAGGTAGGGTGGTCCTGCTTCTTCTTGTGGTGTATGCTGCTACTTCATCATCGTCGTCATGTTCGATCTTCGGGTCGTCGTACTTGTCGAAGTCTTTCTCACTGGCTACTCCATCCATTCCGATGATCTTCCTTTTGCCTCTCCTCACGACAACACGACTGGGCTTTGACGGGTCGGTAATGAAGAAGCATTGGTCCACTTGGGAAGTCAGTACCCATGGCTCATTTTTCGTGGTGACATTTGCGCCCGCGGTCTTGGATTTGGCTTCGGGTATAACCATGGTGGTGAAATACCGGTCTTCTTTTAGGACGCTCTTGGCCCATCTGACACGGACCATCGGGACCTTCTCTCCAGCGTAGCTCAGCTCCCAGATCTCCTCGATCCTTCCGTAGTATCTGTCCTTGTTGTTACCGATGTAGGATTCCATCGTTACCTCGGAGTGAAGCACGCGGGAGGGTAGTCATTTCCGGTCTTCTTGGCCTTTTTGCCTTGGCGACGACTTTCTGTGTCCTGCTTCGCCTCATCATCATCATCATCATTAGCGTGAAGCTCCTGCCTGATGCCCATTGATTTTAAGTCTGCCCTTGCTTTCGGCCCATCTTTGGTCCTCTCTGGCATGTTGAGCAGGGTACCAAGCAGACACTCGCACACGTTCTTCGTGATATGCATGGCATTAAAGGCTGTGAGGCACACGGTGGATTTTCCGGTACGGCAAGTCCCATAAAACAGACCTCTTTTTCCATACCTTCAGCAGCGGCTCTGGCGCCTTTCGCTTCTTTCCCGGCTCTGGCGCCTTTTGCTTCTTTCCCGGCAGTGGGCAATCTTTCCAATTTTTCAACAGCCCGTCTATTTCCTCGCCGCTCCTCGTACGCGGGCGTCTTCGGAGTTCGGTTTCACCATCGAACAGATCCTTGTGTTTCCTCCACGGGTCATCGTCGCGAAGCCACCTTCTATGTCCCATGAACATGGTTTTCGAAGACCCGGGATCTCTATCTAGCTGGCGATACGTTGTGTCATCCATGCACCTGACGCATCCAGAAATTCCCTGGACCACCTGCCCCGCGAGATATCCGTAACCGAGATAGTCGTGCACCGTCGTGAGAGCAGTGGGGCTCTCATAGGGAAATATTCTTTCTCTGCGGCATCCCACGTATTGGCTGGCGTTTTCCACAGTGTGTCTAGCTCCTCTTTCAGCAGCCCTAGATACAGATTGATGTCGTTCCTTGGTTGTTTCGGCCCTTCAATTAGCATACTCATGTGAATGTACTTCCTCTTCATGCACAACCAGGGGGGAAGGTTGTACATCCACACAAACACAGGCCAGGTGCTATGTGTGCTTCTCTGGCTGCCAAACGGATTGACTCCATCGGTGCTCCCGCCCAGCACGATGTTCCTTGGATCCTTCCCAAATTCTGGGTGTTCGAAGTTCAACGCTTGCCATTGGCTCCCATTCTTAGGGTGACTCAGCATCTTGTCTTTTTTATTTATCTCCGCATCAGTTGCGTCATCTTCTCGCTTCTTCTTCTCCTACCTATCCGCGTGCCAATGTAGGAGCTTTGCTACCTTAGGGTCCAGGAAATACCTCTATAGACGAGGAGTGATCGGAAAGTACCACACCACTTTTCGAGGAGCTTTCTTCCTCTTCTTGTATCGAGTGACGCCGCACACCGGACATATGGTAGAATCCGCGTGCTCGCCCCGATAAATGATGCAATTGTTCATGCACACATGGTATTTCACGTGCGGTAAATCCAGACGACACACGACTTTCTTCACCTCCTCGAAAGTGGTTGGGCACTTCTTCCCCTTGGGAAGATGTTTGTGCCAGAATGACATGTTCTCGTCGAAGCATGCGTCGGTCATTATGTGTTTTACCTTCATCTCCAAAGCCATGAGCGTTACTTTCAGGCGGGTATCCTCGGGTCTGCATCCTTCATACAATGGAGTAACCACGTCTATCTCCGGTTGATCCAGCTTGGCTTTCTCTCGGGCGGCAGCTCTTGCGTTATCCGTCTGCTCGAGAAGCAGCTCTTGAATATGAGGGTCCTGCACCCAGCCCATCGATGGGCCATCATCGTCTGCTCCTCCGGCTCTTCATCTTCATGATCATGCCCTTCGTCTGCTCCGGCATCTTCCTCATCATCATGTCCGGCATCTTCTACATGATGACTGTGTATAGCATCACCGTCGTGATCATGTCCTCGAGATTCTTCATCTTCTCGCCCGCCCGAGCCACGGTGGTTGTCTTGCTCCCCTTCCTCATTTCTTGCCCGGCCCCCATGGACGACTTCATAGTCATCTTCATCACCTTGCCACCGATAGCCATCCATGAAACCACGCAAGAGCAGGTGGTCCCGCACCTGCCCAGAATCCGGGTTCGCAATAAGGCTCTTCAGCTTGCATCTTCGACACGGACATCTTATCTCCGTCTCGTTCTTTTGAAGCATCTCGGCCTTCGCGGAGCTCAAAAACCTATTCACGATGCCTTCTGTCATCGTGCGGACCATGGTCGCCTGCGGGGTAGAGCAAAACGATATTTTAGAACCAAGAAAAAATTTGGCATGACTTCCCCTAAAAATAGGACCAAAAAGAATGCATAGTGCCAAAATTCCCGCCGAAACGGAAATGAATCAACATTCCGGCAAAATATTGGCAACTATCGCATTTCAAATACCGGTACCTGCAAACACGAACATATATGCAACACAACAAACATATGCAACACCACAAACATACATAGATCTAGCTAGGCCACAAAAAGTGCATGTGCACGTTGTTGGAGCGAGCTAGGGAGAAAAAAAAGTAGATCTACAACATGAAGATAGCTTTCCCCTTACTTACCTATCAAAAAAGGTAATTTCACCACTTAATTTTGATGAATCTATGGTGGAAATGAGGTGAGGAGGAGGAGGCAGCCGACAAGCTTAGGGAAGGAGGTGGGGGAATGAAGTGGGGAAAGTGAGTGTGTAGGTGTGGCTGTCCAAAAATATCTAGCTGGTCCCAGGTTACTAATGGCGCACCACACAGCCATGTGCCATTAGTAACCCAACATACTAATGGCGCACCACACAGACATGCGCCATTAGTAGTTTTGCAAAAAAGTATTAAAAATATTTTTATACTAATGGCGCACCATGGCACAGTGCGCCATTACTAGTTTAAACTAGTAATGGTGCACTATGCAACGGTGCGCCATTAGTAGTTTTGCAAGAAAGTAAAAAATACAGTAGTGGCGCACTCTATGGCTGGTGCGCCATTAGTAGTTCTAACTACTAATGGCGCACTTTGCCTGGATGCGCCATTATTATGTTTGAAAAAATGAAAAAAAACATTTTGTTACTAGTGGCGCACCTTGTGCCTGGTGCGCCATTAGTATCTTCCACACTAATGGCGCATGTCACAGCCCTAGAATATCTGAGTGTATTAGTTGCATCCGTGAGCATGCATCATGTTTAAATTCCAAAGAAACTAGAAGTGGGGATTGCTTAAACCCTAGCACCAAATGAATAGAACTAGGGTCAATTTAAATCTTTTCCATCTACCCAAAATGGCCTTTAGAAAAGTTCATCAATTTTGGAATGGGTGAAAACTCCTTCCCAAAATGATGCACACATTTGTAGGACATTTCTGGATTTTGGAGTTAACTCATACGTATTTGAATTTGGACGATTAAATGCTATATAATATTTTAAATGTCCAAATAATCTGAACTTACGTGAGGGCTATTGGAAATACTCCATACAGAGCCCACAATTATTTTCTGGGTTTTTGAAAATGCCTTAGCATTTTAATTAAGTCCAAACAATTACAGAAAAATAGAAAACAGAAACTAAATAAAAGAGAGAGAGAGAAGGAAACTAACCTGGCACCCACCTGGGCCTCACCTGTGCTGCCCCAGCCCACCTGGCGTGGTGCCAGTCATCCCTAACCTCTGCTAGTAGGCAGAGGCGGGAAAGCGCACGCGCGCGCGAGGCGCCACGCCTCCTCCTGCTTGCCGCTGAGCCTCTAGACGAGTGGGTGAACGCCCCGGCGTCGTCCCGAACCACTCGACCCCTCTCACTCTCCCCCAGCTCTCTCCCTTGCCGATCCCCCCACCTCACCTAGCGCAGCCGATGCCTTCGTTCACCGTAGCTGCAGCCACCGCCTTCCCCTCGCTTCTCTCACCGGCCCAGAGGCTCCGCCTCGACCCCCTCTTTCTTCCACCCGGAGCCACGCCACCGCGGGAGCTCCAACATCGCCGCCACGAGTCGTCTTCCCCGAGCACGGCCGCCGGACTCCATTGACGGATTCGTCGCCTTCCGGTCGCCCACGAGCCAGCTGAGCCTGTCGTCGGCCTCACTGTGAGCTCCCGGTCCTTTCCCCCTTAACCACGTCGTCATTTTCGCCCCGTAGCCGCTGCCCCGCGAGCACCCGAAGCCGCCGTCCGCCCCCCGAGCCCCTCCGCTCCTACTAGTTGCTCCGGCGTGCTCCTGCTGCCCATTAGGTGCCGCCCAGCCACCTCGCTCGCTGACCCGCAAACCGCAGCGCCTAACCCGCCGATGCCCGAACTCCGGCCGCCGCATTCGTGCTCGCCGCCGCCGACTCAGACCACCCCATCTCCTCCCGCTTAACTTACTAGATGCGTGCAAGCCCCACCTACGCGTAGGACCAAACCGCGGTCGATTTGGTCGACCGTGGGCAAATTCCGAGCCGCGCCACCGTCTCGGGCCTAGCCGGCGTCGAGTCGCCGGTGGGTTTGACCCGCTGACCGTTGACTAGGTGGGCCCAGTTTGACCCTGGGTCACTGACGTGTGGGCCACCCTGGCTAATTATCAGTTAGGTTAGTGTAACGCTAATTAACCTAGTTTAGTGCTTAACCTTACACTAACTAACTCTGTTTAGTTAGTTAACTAACCACTGACACGTGGGTTCCACAAGTCAGGTTTGACCTGGCCGACCCAGTTGACCTGCTGACGTCACACCTATGTCATGCTGACGCAATAACTCTTTTCTGGATTTATTCTTTTACAGGAAATTCCAGAAAATAGTGCTAACTTCTAAAAATCATATAAATTCAACCGTAGCTCAGATTGAAATAATTTATATATGAAAAATGATCAGAAAAATCCAATCTATCCATTGGTAATGGTTTCACGCATTAAAAAACAAGTTAACCTTGCTGTTTAAGAAAAATATGATAATGCACTATTATGGCTATGTTAAATGAACTAACATTTGAATCTTTGATTCAAATGGGTTCATTCCTTTCTGTTTTAGCTTGCACTAGGCCAAGACACATTCATATTGCCATGTCATAGCATGCATCATATTGTTGCATATTGTCATGTGTTGATTGTGTTTCGATGTGTTCTTCGTGGTAGGTTCTGCCTCCGAGGATATTCACGAGTATCCAACTAAAGGGCAATACCCTACTACCACTACATCAGGCAAGCAAAACCCCCTTGTTCATTCCGATACAATCCCACTCTCTCGCTCCTGCTCTCTTTTACTGCATTAGGACAACATCGATTCAACTGTTACATGCTGCGATAGCTGAACCCCTTTCCTCTGCATGACCTGTCATTGCCACAGTAAATAGCTGAAACCCACTAGCATGAGTAGGAGTTGTTTGAGCCCTAATGTGCCTACTCATTCATGCTTGTTTGTCATACCTGCTACTGCTTAGAGTTGAGTCAGGTCTGGTTCATCGGAGATGAATCGGAGGTGTGTGAACATGTCCTACTGTGTGTGAGCTAAATGTGTGAACACGATTTGGTAAAGGTAGCGGTGAGAGGCCATGTAGGAGTATATGGTGGCTTGTCTCATTGCAGCCGTCCTCAGGAACTGAGTTCTGTGTTTGTGATCCATGAACAGTTACTACCACACATTGGAATGCTTAAGTGCCCCTCTCGACTTATTAATCAACTTGATCTTTGTCCAGGAGTTGCAACTAGTTTTTGGTGTTTGTAGGTAGTTTTAGTAGTCTACCAAGTGGTACCCGGTACAGGTAGGCTTGGGACAGACTAGGCACCGTGGCACGGTGTACTAAGCGTAGATCCACCCGTCAAGGTGGGCTTGGGAACCCTGCACACATCGTTTGGGGCCGTGAGCGACACCCCGGCCGGATCTCCTTGCGGATGGAACCCGAACAGGCGAGAAACCTGGACTAGAGACTTGGTTAGTCAGGTCGTGGCCGACTCCCTCGCCAGGCTTCCGCTTGAAGGTTGCCGAGGTACATGACCTATACATGGTGGTAAGTGGCGAGAGCGTGTGTGAAGAAGTACACCCCTGCAGGGTTATCATTATCTATTCGAATAGCCGGATTCCTCGGATATGGAAACTTGGACCCCTTGCATAGTTCATAGACAACTGAAAGTGGATACTCTAAAATGCGCAAGATAAGCATGAGTGCTATGGATGGCGTTCTCGTAGGTTGACGGGAGCGGATCCATAGTGGTGTATTGATATGGTGAATATGTGGACTCGTGTGCGCCACCTCAAAAGAGTTACTTGCAGTCGTAGTTTAGGATAGCCACCGAGTCAAAGCTGGCTTGCTGCAGTTAAACTCCACCACCCCCTTTATTGATACCGAAGCATATGTAGATAGTTCTGATGTAAGTCTTGCTGGGTACATTTGTACTCACGTTTGCATATTTTATGTTTTGCAGAGAGACATCAGTCTTGCTAGTGGTTCCATGTGGACTTTGACGTTTAGCTTGATACCTCAGCTACGATCTTGTGCCCTCGGCAGGATCTGGTAGATAGTCGGGCTTCTCAGCCTTTTTCATTTGTAGATGTCTGTACTCAGACATGTTAAGCTTCTGCATGTGCTTTGACTTGTATGCTCTGAATGTTGGGTCATGAGACCCATGTTTGTAATGTCTCGCTCCTCGGAGCCTAATGAATAAATACTTGAGTCGTAGAGTTATGCTGTGATGCCATGTTGTATTTACACATATCGAGCATATTGTGTGTATGATTGAAATGCTTGGTATGTGTGGGATCCGACAACCTAGTTGTTTATCCTTGGTAGCCTCTCTTATGGGGAAATGTAGTCTTGTGCTTCCATGAGCCATAGTAGTCCGCTACAGCCTGGTTCACCGGAGTCCTGCTAGCCCAGCACTACTGCTCCGGATCACTTGACTGGCCGGCATGTGATTCACTTCGTTCCTGTTTCTGTCCCTTCGGGGAAATGTCACGCGGTGACATCCGGAGTCCTGCCTAGCCTGCTACAGCCCGGGTTCCCGGAGTCCTGTTAGCCCAGTGCTACAGCCCGGATTCACACGCTGCTGACCGACATGCTCGATGTTGTTTCATGTATGCCAGTCCCCCTAAGTTAGTGCCACTTTGGGTTCACGACTAGTCATGTCGGCCCGGGTTCTCTATCATATGGATGCTAGTGACACTATCATATACGTGAGCCAAAAGGCGCAAACGATCCCGAGCCATGGTAGGGCGACACCCGTGGGAATACCGTGCGTGAGGCCGCAAAGTGATATGAAGTGCTACCGGCTAGATCGATGTGACTTGGAATTGGGGTCCTGATAGCGCATCTTCACATGGTGCGCCATTAGTATATAGTAGTGGCGCACCACTTCTCTGGTGCGCCATTAGTGTCAATTTCATCTTTAGCCCTTCCTAGTAGTGTCTACGCCAAGTCAAGATCTACATTGTCGGTGTGGAACAACACCTATGGGATCACAAGAATCCCTACTACGGTTGTCGGGGCGCAGGGTTGTGAGAAGGGCAGGATTAGTAACAGCACAAGGATCGTTTACCCAGGTTCGGGCCGCGAGGATGGTGGGCCGCAAGGATCGTTTACCCTAGTCCTACTTTCGTGGGTGTATTTCAGAGAGTTCTTGAGCTCTCGAACTAGCTATGGTGGGGTGCGCGGTCCCAAAGAGCCGAATCCCTCTCCAGTACGCCATGGGCCTCCTTTTATAGTAGAAAGGGGCTGCCATAGTGGCATACAGGAGGTGGAAAGGCGAACGGTATTGCGAGCTTATCGCTTGTATTACAGGACAAGACACATTTAATGCGCTACTGAGGTGTCCCCTAGCTTTATCGGGGACGGGGACGAGGCCCGTCCCGTCCATCGCCGCTCCTCCTCGCTTCGACACGCGCCCTGGCTAGTGAGGCATGCGGTGCCATGTAGGCAGGCAGGCAGCTGAGGTGGCGTGGTGGTGGAGCCTCCACGAAGATCTGCATGCCGCCACGCAGGTGCTTGACGAGTTGGCCTGGGAGCTACATGTTGCCACGCAGGTGCCTGCTCAGCTGGTTGAGCTAGCTGCTGCATGCGAACAGCGGTGGAAACTCGGTCGGCGCGGGCCTGGCGGTGGCCCTGCTGGCCTCCTTGTTGAGGGTCTTGCCGGGTGTCCCGGCAAGGGTCTTACCGTGGCGCGCTGTCGTCCCCGGCAAGGACCTTGCCGGGGATCTAGTGGCCTTCCTCGGCAAGAATGTTGCTGAGGGTCGTCGTCTTCTAATCCTCATCTGATCTTGAGTATTCATTGTCTTCACAAAGATCTGCATGCCACCACAGAGGTGCCTCCCGAGCCCTGGCCCAACGTGGTCGATGGTGTTGGGGATGTGGACTCAAGGGTGGCTCGCTCTGTTGGCGTTTGGGCGTGCTGCCCCAGCAAGGGTCTTGCCGGGGCTGCTGAGGCCATCCCCGGCAAGGGTCTTGCCAAGGGAAACTGCTCCGCCCCTCTGCTTCTTTGTAGTCTTGGTCTTGGCGTTGCTCTGGCTGCCTCGGGCTTTGATTTTACCTTGGTTCACCTCCCCTACTCTGCTTGGTGTGGCCGTGGGCGCGGCTCTGACTGCCCGTGCACAGGTAAAGGGGTACAAAGATGCGCCCTTTGTTTGTACACCAACAGGAGCCCCGGGCCTGGGCCACACATAAGCGTGATACGTTGTTGGGCCAGGCCCAAAACGGTGCGCGGGCAAGCGGGGAGGTTTTTACCGTGGTAAAACTTTTCGCGTGCTGCGCCTCCCGCAACCTGCGCGCGTCGTGGTGCAGCGCGGAGGGGTGCGCGTGATGTGGGCGGCATGCGTGGAGCAGTTCCCGCACGCATGCGTCACATCGCAGTAAATGGGCAGCGCGACCCGCGGCTTCCCCATAAAAAGGGATAACCGCGAGCGCACTGTTCCTTTTACCCTTCGCGCAATCCCAATCTCGAAAGCCTCCGCTCGTCTTCCTCTTCTTCTCTAAGCTTTGCCCCTGCTTGCCGCCATTGAGTTTCTGCCGCCCTGTGCCTCGCCCTTCTTCCCCAGCCGCCATGGCGCTGAAATCCGTCAAGGGCAAGGGGGTGGCTAAGGATGTCGGAGTGGCGGAGACGCCGGAGAGTGCGCTGGCGGTGCAGCGGACGCAGTCCGCATTCTTCCCCTCGTCAGTTGACGTGTCCGAGCTTCGGGAAGCCTTCATGCCCCTGTGGGGGATGAAGACAGGGGGAGAGATGTCGGGGCATCCAGCCACGCGCGTCATCCCCGCCGACTGCGCCGAGGCTGCCCCAAATCGGTACCCCTTCTTTGTCGATTATTTTTCCTGTGGGCTCTGTCCTCCCTTCTCCGATTTCTTCAGCGACATCATGCACACCTTTGGCTTCCGCCTCCTGGATTTTACCCCAAATGCGGTGGCGTGCATGGCCCTTTTCGCGCACCTCTGCAAGCGCTTCGCCGGGGTACACCCCAACACGACGCTCTTTCGCCATTACTTCTCCCCTTGGATCCAACCAGGGGGCGCCATCTCCGGTTGCATAGCCTCGATCTCAAGGTCCAAGGGAGCGTATCCGGAGGGCGCCTGATATGTCTCCGTCGTATCTAATTTTCCAAACACTTTTGCCCTTGTTTTGGACTCTAACTTGTATGATTTGAATGGAACTAACCCGGACTGACGCTGTTTTCAGCAGAATTGCCATGATGTTGTTTTATGTGCAGAAAACAAATATTCTCGGAAAGTCCTGAAACTCCACGGAACACCTTAGAAAAAAAAATAAAAAATCCTCGCCAAAGATGAAGACCAGGGGGCCCACACCCTGTCCACGAGGGTGGGGGCGCCCCCCCCCCCTCTAGGGCGCACCCCCTACCTTGTGGGCCCCCTACCTTGTGGGCCCCCTGGATGCCCACTGACGCCAACTCCAACTCTATATATTGGCTTTCGGGGAGAAAAAAATCAGGGAGAAGAAATCATCGCGTTTTACGATACGGAGCCGCCGCCAAGCCCTAAAACCTCTCGGAAGGGCTGATCTGGAGTCTGTTCGGGGCTCCGGAGAGCGGGATTCGTCACCGTCGTCATCATCAACCATCCTCCATCACCAATTTCATGATGCTCACCGCCGTGCGTGAGTAATTCCATCGTAGGCTTGCTGGACGGTGATGGGTTGGATGAGATTTATCATGTAATCGAGTTAGTTTTGTTAGGGTTTGATCCCTAGTATCCACTATGTTCTGAGATTGATGTTGCTATGACTTTGCTATGCTTAATGCTTGTCACTAGGGACCGAGTGCCATGATTTCAGATCTGAACCTATTATGTTTTCATAAATATATGTGAGTTCTTGATCCTATCTTGCAAGTCTATAGTCACCTACTATGTGTTATGATCCGGCAACCCCGAAGTGACAATAATCGGGACCACTCCCGGTGATGACCATAGTTTGAGGAGTTCATGTATTCACTATGTGCTAATGCTTTGTTTCGGTTCTCTATTAAAAGGAGGCCTTAATATCCCTTAGTTTCCAATAGGACCCCGCTGCCACGGGAGGGTAGGACAAAAGATGTCATGCAAGTTCTTTTCCAAAAGCACGTATGACTATATACGGAATACATGCCTACATTACATTGATGAATTGGAGCTAGTTCTGTGTCACCCTATGTTATGACTGATACATGATAAACCGCATCCGACATAATTATCCATCACTAATCCGGTGCCTACGAGTTTTTCATATACTGGTTCTCGCTTATTTACTTTTCCGCTGCTACTGTTACAATCTCTACAAAATACCAAAAGCATTACTTTTGCTGTCTTTACTTTTGTTGCCGCTACCACCACTATCATATTACTTTGCTACTGAACACTTTGCTACAGATACTAATTTTCTAGGTGTGGTTGAATTAACAACTCAGCTGCTAATACTTGAGAATATTCTTTGGCTCCCCTTGTGTTGAATCAATAAATTTGGGTTGAATACTCTACCCTCGAAAGTTGTTGCGATCCCCTATACTTGTGGGTTATCAGCGCCATGAAGGAGAGGTGGGAAGAATGGCGGGGCCGGTGGTGCTGGAGCGGGGAGAAGGACCTGCTGGCGTTCTGCGATGTTCGTCGGGCGCCGCCGATCCGCGGAAGCGATTGGAGTGACGTCGACCACAACTTCACGGTGATGGGGCATGCCCATTTCTTACAGCGTAATTTCCAGCTCGATGTGGGCCTTGACGGCGAGGTTGAGCGGACCGGCAAGGTCGCGAGGGCCGCCGCGAAGGCCGGCAAGGTCTTCAAGGGGCCCTTCTTCAAGTTGCCGGCGGGAGTGGTCCCGTTGTGCAACAATTCACGCTGGACCGAAATCATCGCCATGATGCCGGACTGCGACGCGCATGGGCCTGACCCGAGCTGGGCCAAGCCGGATGACGCCGAGGTGCAGCAGTTCTTTGACACCCTGCACGAGGGATATGTCAATGCCGACGCTGAGCGGCTGCTCGTCCAGGACACCACCCAAGCGGAGCTGGACTACATCGCCGCCAGGGCGATGGAGGCGAAGCTTGCCGAGGAGGCCGGTAGCGCCGGTGGTGTGGAGGACAAGGACGTGACGGCCGCGAAGGAAGAGGAGCTCGCCAGGTGGGCGGAGGCCGCCGGGGAGACCAGCAACGCCGGCACCGAGGCTCCTCTGATTGAGGATGCGACCGACGAGTCGTCGTCGGTAGAGGAGGCCGGGGCCGTTGACCCTCCGGCCACAGGGAGAGGGCGAGTCCTGGGATGGGCTGCTTCCGGTGAGCCGGTACGGGCCGTCAGGACCGCATGGCGGCCAAAATCCCCAGAGGAGGCCCCACGTCAGACGAGGGCCATGGCGGCGAGGAAGGTGGTGAAGGCCGCGGTAGCGAGGAAGAAGGCATCTGCTTCTTCTTCGTCCACGCGCCCGCATACTCCGCCCTCCTTCCCTCCTCCGGCAGACACTGACGCGGGGGTCATTTTCGACTACGGATCCCTCAGCCCGAGGAGAAAGAGGAAAATAGCAGAGGAGGAGGCGGATGACGAGGAAGTATTGGTCTCCTTCCCGCCATTTCTGCCTCTTCAATTTGTGTCGCTTGTCTTGACTTGTTTCCACCTTGGCAGGGACGCAGAGACGCTGGCCCAGAGAGTGAATAAGGCCAAGACCTCGGTGGCCGGCCAGCCCCCGGCTGGTACTTCAAGGGCGCCACTGGTGGTGTTGAGCAGCCCGGACAGCAGCCCCCGGCCCCGCCCCCAGCGTAAGCTCATTACCCTCCCCTTGTCGACATGTGTCAGAGGTACGATACTTTGGTGTTGACCTTGCCGGGTATGTAGAAGGAGAGCGGCAGCAGGAGGAGCCGCAGAGGACTACCCCCAACACGCCGCCCCCATCGACTGCGCCGCCTCAAGGGGCGTCCCCGGTAAGGGCGCCAAGAACCGAGCCCACGCACATGGAGGAGGAGGAGGAGGAGAACTTGGGCGCTGGTGGCCTTGCCTCAACGCCAAATGTTGGCGGGGAGGGGACTTCTTTTTCCCGGCCTGGCACTAGCGCTGGTACGTCACTCGCCTTTCGTCCCTGTTCCTTTTCCTTTCTAGTTCTTGGTTTTGGCCTTGCCTCATTCCCTTCTTTGGTGTCCAGATCCCTCCTTGGTGAACCCAGAGGACATGGACGCCGTCATCGAGGATATCGCCAAGGCCGCCGAGGCGGACACCGAGAAGATCGCCGCCGAGGAGGCCGCCAAGGGCGCTGCTGAGGACGCCGCCAAGGGGCCTGTCAGGGAGGCCGGCAAGGCCGCCGCTGGGGAGACTGGCAAGGGGCCTGCCGGGGAGGCCGGCAAGGACGCCACTGGGGAGACCGGCAAGGGGCCTGCCGGGGAGGCCGGCGGGGCCGTTGCCAAGGAGGAGGAGGAGGAGGAGGTGGCTGATGACCAGCCTTCCTCCTCCGCTGCTTCCGGCTTCGGCAAGTACGTGAGGGTGAGTGACGACTTGTTCGACCACCTTCCAGGCGCGTCGAGCACCAGGACACCCATCGAGGGAGAGGTATTCGACGATGAAGTGCTTGCTGCCGCCGGGCTTGAGGTCGTCGTCGAGCCGAGCGTCGGTGGCGACGGCTACCAAGAAGAGCGGCTGCTCCAGGCCATGGGCGCCAACTTCCGGAGGCTCCTGGTACTCCACTGTGCCCGCCTGGACAAAGTCAGGTCTAGGACGGCGGTGGTGGAGAATGCGGAGGCGGACCTCCAGAAGCGTGTCGCCGAGACACAGGAATGGTTCCGCCAGGCCCGCGACAAGCTGAAAGCCGCCCAGGGCGAGCTGACCAAGCGCGACGTGGAGCTCACCATGAAGCTGGCCGACATCGAGAAGGCCCAGGAGACGGAGGAGGGCTTGGCCGCAGCAGCCGAGGCCGCCCGGACTCAGCACCAGGCCGCACTGAACTCCCAGGAGGAGGATCTCGCTGCGCGCGAGGAGAAGCTTGCCGCCATGCTCCGCGGCAAGGACGAAGAGGTGTCGAAGCTTGTCTTGCGGCTGACCAGTGAGCTGGAGCAGAGGCACAAAGAGGCGGTCGATGCCCAGGCCCAGGTTCACGCCGACAAGGTGAAGGAGCTGGAGGTGGAGCGGGTCGGGCTGAAGGAGCAGGCCCTGAAGCTGTCCTAGGAGAAGGATACGCTCAACAGCGTCCTGACGGAGGCCTAGGGCGCGTCCATAAGCAAGGCCGGGGAGCTCTCCGAGGCGAACAAGTCTCTCAAGGACCTCACGCTGAAGTTGGAGGGCCTCGAGGGGATGCTCACGGAGGCCCAAGCCTGGGAGGGGACCCTGGCCAAGGAGCTGGAGACCGAGAAGCAACTGCGGAAGGACGAGACCGCCGAGCATAAGGATTTCAAGGAGGGCGTGAACCGCTAGATCGGCCGTCTTGAGGACGTTGCCGACAGGATCACCGTGCAGCTGGCTACCATGGGTGCCAAGCGTGAGGTACGCCCCAGAGCGCAGCGGGACCACCAACGCCAAGCTGACCTTGTTCTTCGAGTGTGTTCTCGGGGCCCTGGAGCAACTTCACGCCAACCGGGCGGCCTCGTTGGCCGACGAGGTTCGGAGGCTTTGCCAGGGCGCCATGACCAAGGTTCTCACCAGGGTGGCATACTGGCACCACGACCTCGACTTCGACGCCGCGCTGGATGTTGGGGATCGTTGCAGAAATTGAAATTTTCTACGCATCACCAAGATCAATCTATGGAGAGACTAGCAACGAGAGAGAGGGGAGTGCATCTTCATACCCTTGAATATAGAGATGCGGAAGCGTTACAAGAAGGCGGATGAAGGAGTCATACTCGCAGCGATTCAGATCGCGGTTGATTCCGATCTAAGCGCCGAACAACGGCGCCTCCGCATTCAACACACGCACAGCCCGGGGATGTCTCCTCCTTCTTGATCTAGCAAGGGGAGAGGAGAAGTTGAGGGAGAGCTCCGGCAGCACGACGGCGTGGTGGTGGAGCTTGCAGTTCTCCGGCAGGGCTTCGAAGCACTACTACGGAGGAGGAGGTGTTGGGGAGGGAGAGGGCTGCGCCAGCGGAAGGGGTGTGGCTCCCATGCGCCTCCTCACTATATATAGGGGTGGAGGGGGTTGGTTTCTTGCCCTCCAAGTCCATTGGGCCGTTGGAAAAGGTGGGGGAAAGAAATCCCATCATTTCCCTTCCCCATCGATTGTTATCCCCCTTTTTTAGGGATCTTGATCTTATCCCTTCGGGATATGATCTTATCCCTTCTAAGGGGGGATTTTGGTGCGCCTTGACCAGAGGTGTGGGGCCTTGCCCCCACTACCCACGTTCATGTGGGTCCCCCATGCAGGTGGGCCCCACTCCGGAACCTTCTAGAACCCTCCCGATACAATACCGAAAAATCCCGAACATTTTCCGGTGGCCAAAACAGGACATCCCATATGTAAATCTTTACCTCCAGACCATTCCGGAACTCCTCGTGACGTCCCGGATCTCATCCGGGACTCCGAACAACATTCGATAACTGCACATTAATTCCCATAACAACTCTAGCGTCACCGAACCTTAAGTGTGTAGACCCTACGGGTTCGGGAATCATGCAGACATGACCGAGACAGCTCTCTGTCCAATAACCAAAAGCGGGATCTAGATACACATGTTGGATCCCACATGTTCCATGATGATCTCATCGGATGAACCACGATGTCGGGGATTCAATCAATCCTATATACAATTCCCTTTGTCAATCGGTACGTTACTTGCCCGAGATTCGATCGTCGGTATCCCAATACCTCGTTCAATCTCGTTACCGGCAAGTCACTTTACTCGTACCGTAATGCATGATCCCGAGACCAACTCATTAGTCACATTGAGCTCATTATGATGATGCATTACCGAGTGGGCCTAGAGATACCTCTCCGTCATACGGAGTGACAAATCCCAGTCTCGATTCGTGCCAACCCAACAGACACTTTCGGAGATACCCGTAGTGCACCTTTATAGCCACCCAGTTACGTTGTGACATTTGGCGCACCCAAAGCATTCCTACGGTATCCGGGAGTTGCACAATCTCATGGTCTAAGGAAATGATACATGACAGTAGAAAAGCTTTAGCAAACGAACTACATGATCTTTGTGCTATGCTTAGGTTTGGGTCTTGTCCATCACATCATTCTCCTAATGATGTGATCCCGTTATCAATGACATCCAATGTCCATGGTTAGAAAACCATAACCATCTATTGATCAACGAGCTAGTCAACTAGAGGCTCACTAGGGACATGTTGTGGTCTATGTATTCACACATGTATTACGGTTTTCAGTCAATACAATTATAGCATGAACAATAGAAAATTATCATGAACAAGGAAATACAATAATAACCATTTTATTATTGCCTCTAGAGCATATTTCCAACAGTCTCCCACTTGCACTAGAGTTAATAATCTAGTTCACATCACTATGTGATTGTAATGAATTCAACACCCATGGGGTTTGATCATATCTCGCTTGTGAGAGAGGTTATTAGTCAGCGGGTCTGAATCTTTCAGTTCCGTGTGTGCTTTACAAATCTCTATGTCATCTCCTAGATGCAGCTACCATGCTCTATTTGGGGCGATTCCAAATAACTGTTCTACTATACGAATCCAGTTTACTACTCAGAATAATCTGGATTAGTGTCAAAGTTTGCATGGGCGTAACCCTTTACGAAGAACTCTTTTACCACCTCCATAATCGAGAAAATTCCTCAGTCCACTAGTTACCAAGGATAACTTTGACCGCTGTCCTGTGATCCATTCCTGGATCACTCTTGTACCCCTTAACTGACTCATGGCAAGGCACACTTCAGGTGCGGTACACAGCATAGCATACTGTAGAGCCTACATGTAAGTGCATCTAGTGCCCCTTAGTGATTTTGGTGTATTGAAGACTTATAGGTTAAGTATCTAATGCGTTTATAAGTGTACACATGTCTATAAGTCTATGAGGAGTTTGATATTTACAGAGAAAGTCGACCCCTAAAAATGATGTTCTTCGACTGAAGACTTTGATATTTTGAAGACTTTCTGAAGACTTTGAAAGTGAAGAAATTGGTGTGACCTTGAAGACTTGGTTATCATTCGAGGAATATGAAGCGTGAAGACTTTTGTTTTCGTAGTTTCATTTTCTCTTTCTTGAGTCATAGGAAACACCGTACTATTAAAGGGGGTCGAGGAAATACTAAGGAGAAAATTTCCATGTGATGCTCATCTCAAATCCTACACCTACCAATCCCTTCGAGTGAAGCCATTGGAAATCTCATACAGTTTAGTCAATTTCTTCAGTGACAGAGACGCAGTTCTTCTGGTCACTGAGGACTTTGCTCTGACTGAGGAGTTAGGAATTCGCCAGTGTGAATTGCCTACATAGTGAGGAACATGATAGCCCTGAGGAATTTGTACCTCATATTTCCGACCGTTGTTGTGCTACGCGCCAGCTGTCCCAAAATATCTTATCCATCCAACGGTCATATCATTGAAGGGCATTTATGTCTTATCATGTCGGGCTGCTCCCTAGGCTATAAATAGCCGCCCCCTACAACCACTAGCTGGTTGGCTGCTCCGCGTGAACTTGACACTTGTCATTTGAGAGCAACCCATCCTCCGAGGACTTTGAGCGAAAATCATCAAGTGAGGAAAATCCAAACCCAAACCCAAACACCTACAAACCCAAAGTGATTGAGCATCACTGAAGAGATTGATCCTGCGTGGATCCGACGCTTGTTACCTTTGAAGACTGTGCTTCTTCCAGACGGTTAGGTGTCAAGGTCTAGAGCATCCAAGTGGAATTGTGGATCGCCGAGTGACCAAGTTTGTCAAGGTTTGGAAGTCACCTGAAGACTTACCACGGGTGATTGGGCGAGGACTGTGTGTCCTTAGCTCAAGGAGAATTTGGTGAGGACTATGTGTCCGGGACTAGGTGTCCTCGAGTTTAAATACTCAGCCGCTCCAACCAGATGTACAACTGAGACAGCAGTTGGAACTGGTCTACCAAATCATTGTCTTCACCAAGCTTTACTGGTTCTATTTCCTCAACACTTTCATTTCCTCATTACGATGTTGCATGTTTGTTCATATCTGTGTTTGAAGACTTTGACTGAAGACTTTCTCAATTTCCTCACTTCAATTTCTTCAGTCTGTTTTGTCTTCATCTAGTGTTATCCTATGTTTACGCTTTCTGTACTCTGTGTTTATCTTCATTTCATCATGATGACTATGCTTGGATTCTGTTATGTTTTCATCTGAGTACTTATTCCGCTGCTAGTAGTTCTTCGCTAAGGAATTTCCTCACTAGCAAATTCCTCAGTGAAGAATTTCATAAAAATCACCTATTCACCCCCCCTCTAGTCGATATAACGCACTTTCAATTGGTATCAGAGCAAGGTACTCCCTTGTTCTGTGTGATTTTGGTTTAACCGCCTGGAGTTTTAGTTATGTCGACCGCAGGTATGATCAAGGTCTCTGCTGGGTGTCCTACCTTTGATGGGACGGACTACCCCTACTGGAAGAACAAGATGCGCATGCATCTTGAGGCAATTGATAACGATCTCTGGTACGTTGTGGAAAATGGTGTTCCCTCCGTCTCACCCTCACTGAACGCTACTGATGTGAAGAGATTCAAGCAACTCGACTCTCAAGCGAAGAATATCATATGTGGCCATCTGAGTAAAGGACAGTATGGTAGAGTGAGTGCTTTGGAAACTGCTAAGCTTATCTGGGATAGGCTGTCCAAGGTCAATGAAGGGGTTTCAACTCAGCATGACTCTCGAGTTGATGTTCTTCGTAATCTCTTCAACCACTTCAAAAGACTCGACAATGAAAATGTTCAGCAAACCTTCGATCGCCTCACTGACATCTCAAATGAGCTTCAAGAACTTGGTGCCACTGACGTCACCGACCATGAGGTGGTGAAGAAATTGCTAAGATCACTTGATTCCTCATTTGACACTCTGGCATTGATGATACAAGAGCGTGCTGATTACAAGTCACTTGACCCCGTTGATATCCTCGAGAGGCTTAACACTCATGAGTTCCAGCTTGCTGAAAAGAGAGATCTCTATGGTTCGGGCTATGGCAGATCATGTGCACTGAAGGCCAAGGTTGTATCTGAGTCCGAAGATGAAGACTCTGGTAGCAGCCTTGGTGACCCCGAAGAACCGAGTCATGACCTAGCACTGCTAGTGAAGAAATTCCAGAAGTTCTCAAGACATGGTCGCTTTGGAAAACCTTCAAGGAGCAATGATTCCTCATCCAGTGACTACAAGAAGAGGCTTTGTCACAAGTGCAAGAAACCAGGACATTACATTCAAGATTGTCCTCAGTGGGAAAAGGAATCAAAGAAGAAGAAATACAAGGATTACAGTTCTGATGATGCGAAGAAAAAGAAGAAGTCCTCAAAATCTTCATCATCAAAATCCTCGAAGTCTTCGTCTCACAAGAAGAGCAGCTCCAAGAAGGCTCGGGCATTTATTGGCAAGGAAATGGACTCTGAGGCTGAATCTGAAGAAAATGAAGCAGAAGAGGAATCTGATGACTCTGAGTCTGGCGTGGCGAGCCTAGCCCTCACTACTGCGTTCGTCAGCAAGCCCGTCTTCACCTCTGAAGAAAGTGATCTCTCCAACAAGGCTGATGAAGGAAGTGATGACTATGCTCCCACCTATTGCTTCATGGCAAAAGGTGCCAAGGTACTCAAATACGCCTCCTCTGAATCTAGTGAGGATGAATCTGATGAAAATCTTAAGCCTAGCTACTCTAAACTTGCTAAGATTGTTGTACAACAACAAAAGGCTTTTGAAAAGGTTCAAAACATGCTAGACAAAAGTGATGATATGTTGGGTGAAGAAATGGATCGCACTAAAGCCTTAACTGAAAATCTTCAGAGACTTCAGACCAGGTTTGATAACCTTCAAGGTCATCATAACACTCTCTTATCTGATCATGAGAAGCTTTTTTATGAATATCTTCAAAAGAAGCAAGATCTTGAGAAGCTAAGAGTGAGTTATGAAGATCTTCAGAAGGAGCGCGATTCATTACTTGCTCAACAAATCAGCGCTGCTCAGGAAGAATTTATTCCTCCATGTTTAAAATGCATTGAACGAGAATCTGCTAATTCCTCACCTGAATGTTCAAATGCTTCTAATGTTACAAATTCTTCACCTGTCTCTGCTATACTAATTCCTCATCTGAGGACATTGCTAGTATCACTAACGATGCAGGGCTGAAGGAATTTTATATGACAGGCATGTACAAAAGCCTCAAAGGGCATCAGACTCTTTGTGACGTGCTTAAAAAGCAGATTCTCAACAGGAACCCTAGGAAAGAGGGTATTGCCTTTGAGAGGAAACTCAATGCTGATGGTACATATTGGAAGCCTGAGCAGTACCCCAAAACCTCATGGGTTGCTGCAAAGGGACCTCCAGTTGATCCATCTAATTTATCTGGTTATACATGTGAATCTTCTCATTCTTCTGATGAGTCATTTGACTCCAACTATAAACTGTTCAAAAATCAGAATGGTGAAGTATTTGCTAGATATGTTGGCACTAACTGCAGGAATGGTTCTCCTATGAAGAAAATCTGGGTTCCCAAAAGGTTCCTTGAAAGTCTTCAGGTGAATGTCCTCATGACACCACCTGTGAAGAAAAGGAACCCCAGATCAAATTCTTCATATGGACCAAATTCTTCATATGGATCCAAGTCCTCATACAGACCAAATTCCTCAAGGGGATCAAATTCCTCACATGGATCAAAATCCTCATATGAACATCATCGTGCTAACAACTCTGTTTCGCAGGGAAGAGCCAAGGACTATGAATATGAGCATTATTCTTCAAATTATTATGTTCATAAGTCCTCGAAGAATTTCTCTGCTTATTCATATGCTTACCCTAACCGCTCTTATGTGAAACGAAATGGTTTGGCCGCTATGCCACCATTCTCATATGGAGCTCGCAGAGTGATGAACTCTTTGCCACCCCTTCAGATGTGGGTGGTGAAGAAAAAGAACTAATCTCTTATGCAGGGTCAGGTCTCCAGATGTACTGTAACGTCTAAAGAATTTGCTGGGGACCTGACAAAATGCCTGAAAGGACGCAGGCTAACCATGATGAAATGAACTCTCATTTCACACGTCCTCCCTCTGTTTTATCTATCCTACTGCTTGATGAAATTGATATGATGAATTGTGATATCATATTCTTCACTGCTGAAGTATACGAGATCGTAAGTTGCACTAATTCATCTGCAGGATGATCAACCCAAAGCCACTGAGTGGGTACTTGATAGTGGATGTACAAATCACATGACTGGTGACAAGAATCTTTTGATGGATGCTCCCTTATCATCATCACATATGAAGCATATCATCTTCGCTGATAAGAGCAAAAGTCAGGTATTGGGTCTAGGTAAAGTTGCTATCACAAAGGATCGACACATGGACAAAGTCATGCTTGTTGAGTCCTTAGGATACAACCTTATGTCTGTCTCAATGCTTTGTGATCTTGATATGGTTGTTGTGTTTGGCAAGTATCGTTGTGTTGTGATTATGGAAGCTGACAATTCCAAAGTCTTCGAAGGCTTTAGGAGAGGAGACTTGTATATTGTTGATTTCTCTACAGATTCACAACCAGCCGTGTGCCTACTGGCAAAAGCTTCAGAAGGATGGCTATGGCATCGACGACTTGGTCATGCAGGCATGAGGAATTTGCACACGCTTGCGAAGAAGAAGCATGTCATTGGCATTGAAAATGTCAAATTCCTCAAGGATCACTTATGCGGTGCCTGTGAAGCTGGAAAGATGACAAAGGCCAAGCATCCAGCAAAGACCATCATGACAACTACTCGTCCATTCGAATTGCTTCACATGGATCTCTTCGGTCCTAATCACTATTCCTCTGTTTCAAATGAAGCATCTCAATATGGCTTTGTTATTGTTGATGATTACTCTCGTTACACATGGGTACACCTTGTCTCTTACAAACATGAAGTGAAGGAAGTCTTCAAACGATTTTCCTCCAGGGCTTCAACCAACTTTGGTGTGAAGATCAAGCACATCAGAAGTGACAATGGCACTGAGTTCAAGAATTCGGGTCTCAATGAATATCTTGATGAACTTGGTATTACTCATGAGTTATCTGCTCCTTATACTCCTCAACAGAATGGCGTCGTGGAGCGCAAGAACAGGACTCTTACTGAGATGGCTCGCACTACGCTTGACGAATACAAAACCCCTCGTCGTTTCTGGGTTGATGCAATTGATACTGCGTGCCACATCATCAACAAAGTATATCTTCACAAATTCTTCAAGAAGACTGCCTATGAACTCCTCACTGACAAGAAACCGAATGTGAGTTATTTCAAAGTCTTCGGTGCTAAATGCTGGATTAGAGATCCTCATCACAACTCTAAATTTGCACCGAAAGCACATGAAGGTTTTATGCTTGGTTACGGAAAGGACTCACACACCTACAGAGTCTTCAACAATGTTCTTCACAAGATTGTTGAAACTGTAGATGTGCAGTTCGATGAAACTAATGGCTCGTAAAGAGAGCACCTACCTGCTGTGTTAGATGAACCAGCACCCGAAGATTCTATCAAACACAAGGCCACTAAAGATGTCATTCCTACTGAAGAATCTGCTGAAGAATTCATTCCAGAACGTGAAGAACATCGAGCTGATGCACCTGAAGAAAATGCTGAGGAAATTGATGCTGAAGAAAATGCTGATCAAATTCCTCAACGACAACCAGCTCATCCTCGCGTTGCAAAAGAAGTACAAGTGGAGAAGATCATCGATGACATTAGAGCACCAGGTCCTCTCACACGCTCAAAAGCTTCACATCTATCTAACATTTGTGGGCACTTTGCTTTTGTCTCTATCACAGAGCCCGCTAAGATAGATGAAGCATTTCTGGATCCTGAGTGGATTCAGGCCATGCAAGAAGAATTACATCAGTTCAAGCTCAACAATGTATGGGAACTAGTCAATCGTCCCGATCGTCGCAAGCACAACATCATTGGCACAAAGTGGATCTACCGCACCAAGCAAGATGAAAATGGTGTTGTGGTGAGGAATAAGGCTCGGCTAGTAGCTCAAGGCTACACACAGGTTGAAGGAATTGATTTCGATGAAACATTTGCACCTGTTGCTAGACTTGAGGCTATTCGCATATTACTTGCTTATGCTAACCATCATGATATCATCTTATATCAAATGGATGTGAAAAGTGCATTCCTCAATGGTAAGCTTGAGGAAGAAGTATATGTTGCTCAACCCCCGGGTTTTGAAGATCCAAAACATCCCGACAAAGTCTTCAGACTTAACAAGGCCCTCTATGGCCTCAAGCAGGCCCCACGGGTGTGGTATGATACATTGAAGGAATTCTTCATGAAGAAAGGCTTCACACCTGGTTCACTCGATCCCACTCTCTTTACTAAATCTTATGATGGTGAACTGTTTGTGTGCCAAATATATGTTGATGATATCATCTTTGGCTGTACTGATCAACATTACAGTGATGAATTTGCCTATATGATGAGTGAAGAATATCAAATGTCTATGATGGGAGAGTTGAAATTCTTCTTAGGTCTTCAAATTCATCAACGGCGCAATGGCATATTCATATCTCAGGAGAAATACCTCAAGGATGTCCTAAAGAAATTCGGCATGCAAGATTGCAAAGGCTTCAAAATCCCTATGCCCACAAATGGTCATCTATGCACTGATGAAAATGGTATTGACTTCGATCATAAGGTATACCGCTTCATGAATGGCTCTTTATTGTACTTATGTGCATCTAGGCCAGATATAATGCTTAGTGTTTGCATGTGTACCCGATTTCAAGCTGCACCAAAGGAATCACACCATAAGGCTGTGAAGCATATTCTTCGATATCTAGCTCACACACCAACACTAGGATTATGGTATCCCAAGGGCTCGGATTTTGATCTCATTGGATATTCTGACTCTCACTATGCTGGTGACCGTGTGGACCACAAGTCAACATCTGGTACTTGTCATTTCCTGGACGATCCTTGGTCTGTTGGTCCTCGAAGAAACAGAACTGCGTATCACTGTCTACTGCTGAAGCTGAGTACATTGCTGCTGGTTCTTGCTGTGCTCAACTGCTATGGATGAAGCAAACACTCAAGGACTATGGCATCAACGTGAAGAATGTGCCTCTCCTCTGTGACAATGAGAGTGCCATCAAGATTGCTCACAACCCAGTTCAGCACTCGAAGACAAAGCACATTCAGATTCGTCATCATTTTCTTCGTGATCATGTGTTGAAGGGCGACATTTCTATTGAGCATGTGAAGACTGAAGAATGTGTAGTGGAGATCGTGGGTGGGTAAAATAATGCATCGTGGGATGCGGAACGGTTTGAGCGGCAAAACCGACAAGTTGGATAAGGTTAGTTTTAACATTTCGTTCGCAATTTCTTCAGCTGACAAGGACACAGTGAAGATTTTCAACGAGTTTCAAATAGAACGCACATGAAGAATTTGTGAACAGATTGGATTGAGTATAGCATAGAGGGGAAGGGTCCGATCACATTCACTTAGCAGAAGATTCAACTTGAAGAAATAGCTATAAGTGAATGCTGTAGAGGACATAAACTCATATATATATATATATATATATATATATATATATATATATATATATATATATATATATATATATATATATATATATATATATATATATATATATATATATAGCCAATGAAGAAAAACGACGGCACAAGTGAAGATTTTGCAAGTTGAAGAATTTGAACAACTGAGGAATTTCAAAAGTTGGGGAAAAACTCAAATTGAAGATTTTCAACTTTTGTGGTGGCGTGACCCACCGTATAAGAATGATGATTTCAGACACCGCGTACAATTGTCGTAGGGTTCTGAGAATCAAATTCTTCATTAATTTCTTCACACTTAGAGTGTTATTCTTCATTGATTGAAGAAAAACGTTTCTTCATGTGTTGCACATCTAAGTCATCAAGGAGAACGGGCAGGGGCATGTTCGTCCTAAATCTTCGGACGAGCAGTTTTTCACCGTGGCTATAAATACCCCTGTCCCCTTCCTCACTTCTTTTACTCCGCTCGATCTCACTCTCCCGCTCGAGCTTCCCGAACCCTAGCGCCGCCGCTACTCCATCGTCGCAGGTGAGGAAGAGCTTCACTGCCTCGACCTCGTCGCCGACGTACTCGCGCTGACCGCGGAAATCTTCACCTCCGCCGCCGCCATAGACGTCTTCCTCCGCCAAGTTAGGGCGTGGAAGATCTGCATCGACGAACTTCACTGTTTCAACTCCTAGTTCGTCGCGTTCTTCGTTCAGGGTAAATAAAAGCTACTTTTACTGCCCTCTTTGATTCGAAACTTTTCTACAAAATCTTCAAAGGTGTTTTATTCTTCAAATCCTCACACACAAAACACCTCACAAGTTATCTGTTCTTGACTCATTTCCCTAAGCATCATTTTCTTCAAGATTCCTCAATTGTGTGGATCTTCGATCTATACAACTCTGGAACCTAAGATAAAGTGCGCTTAGTGAAATTCTTCAAGACGCATCTGGTCAAATTCCTCAAACTTGTTCTTTATGAAAAACCCTCTGAGAACGCATATGACCTATTCAAATTCCTCACAACTATACTCTGTTCACAGGTACACATGTCCGCTGCTGAATCATTAGGTTCTCATCAACTTAACTCATTTGCAGCGTTCCTCGAAGAAAAGTTGCACACTTCTTCAGAGAATTCGATTGTTCAAATTCCTCAACTGAAGAAAATGGCTGAAGGTAAAAGGCCTCAGAAAGGAGGAAAGAAGCCTGAAGTTATGACTGCGTTTGAAATCCCTGAGGATATTTATAAAGATTACTGCACGCCTGATGAAGCCAAGTTTGGCGAAGAAGACAAAAATCAGCGCAAGGTGCGCATTCGAAGGATTGAACGGAGATGGGCACGTGAATGGAGGGAGTAAAGATACGTCACTCCAAAGTACATGAAGAAATTCGCACTGAACCCGCCATGCCCAAGAGCCCCATTGGCACCTGGCCAAGAGGCTGATCCCACTAGCATCAAACGTGGTGAGGACTTTCCTGAGGAATGGGCCAAGCGCCAAGCCAAATTGGCAAGACAAGCCAGAGAAGTAGTGAGGAAATTCAATGAAGACTCTGCTACTGCTGCTGCCACTGAGGCCTCTGCCAAGCCGAGGAAATCGATGCTCAAGAAGCCCGCTCGCAAGCCAAGTGCTTCCCCAGCAATGCCCTCACGGCCAAGTTCCTCTGTTGCGCCCTCACGGCCAGAAACGTCAAAGTCTTCAAAGCAAATTCCTCAAGCTGCCCCTGCTCCTCCAAAGTCCTCAGCTGATCCGACAAAGTCCTCATCACCTGCGCATCCTGCCACATGCCAAAGGACTGTAGGCGTCTCTATTGCCTTTGGTGTTTTAGCTAGTTCCTCAGCTGCACCAAGTTCCTCAGCTGGACCCTCTCTGCTGAAGAAAAAGGCTACTGCTGGACGCGGCACTCGCCCAAGTCCCAAGAAGAAGCAGGTAGTCTTCACTGTACCGTCTGATGATGATGAAGCTGATGAAGAAGAACTTGCTGAAATCATCAGGGACCGCCAAGAAATGGCTGCTAAGGCCAAAGGCACACCTGTGCCCCTACTGTTGGATCCTAGGGCGATCCTCAATTACATCAATATCTGGCATAAGGATCCCAACACACCTATGCCTGACTTCAAGCTGACACCTGGCGAAAGTCACATGCTGACTCACTTCATCCAAGAGGAGAAGTGGAAATATGATAGGGCTAGACAGATCAAGAAATCACAGTACAGGAAAGAGAAACTGCTGAAGAAAAATGTTCTCACAATGAAGCCTGAAGAACTCATCAAGATGCAAGCTGACATCAAAGCCCTCAGCAATGACTTTGATGCATACTATGCTGACTGGAAAGGAGCAAAAGTCAGGTTTGTACAACTGACTGAGAAATTCACAAATGTTGCAGCCCCATCACAACAAGAAGTTCCTTAAGCTGAAGCATCTGTTCAGTAAACTGAAGAACATGCCAGCACCGCTGATGACTTTCAGGCTGCTGAAGAAAATGCTAGTTCCAGGGCTGATGACTCCATTCCAACCACTGAAGAAATTGCCAGGGCATCCAGTAGTGGTGCGCCTGAAGAAACTGAAGAAGAAAGGTCAACTGCATCAGTTGCTCCTGAGGAAAATCAACCAGATTCCTCAGCTCCACCTGCGCCTACACCAACTCCTATCCTTCCATCTGCATTGGATGTGAAGAAGACCAAGGCTGCAGAGCGAGCTGCAGTGAAGAAAAGGAAAGCATCAACTTCTTCAGAATCTTCAGTCCCAAAGAAGATGAAGCCGATGACCAGCTCGCTTGCAAATCCCATTGATGTTGTTCCTATATCATCCATGCCATCAAAGGACCTTGTTCCTTTTGGTGAAGAATATGATATCCCAAGTGGATCAGATGAAGAAACTCAGTCTGCTGCTTCCTCAGAGCAGATTGATGAAGAAATTGAAATGGATGGAATCCCTTCAACCCCAATGGTCTCATCACCAATGCCTCAGTTTACTGCTGAAGAGGCTGGTGTTGAAGAATTAGAAGATGAAGATGTGGACATTGGAAGCACCACTTCAGTGATGAATGACGACTTTTGGGAAAGTCAGCATCCCAATTCCCCACTCTTCACCCCACTGCAGCAAATTCCTCACTCCCCTGCACCAACTGTTCCGATGGGCTCTGAAGAAACTCATCCCACTGCATCTGTGAATGAAGAAATTCTAGCCACTAGCGCTGAAGAAACTACTGCTGATATTGAAAAGGTGACTGCACCTAAGGAAGAACCTGAAATTCCTCAGCCTGAAGAACCTGAGATCGTGATTCCTGAGGTAGTGATGCAACTCACTGACACTCCTCTGCCCAAGCCAAAGGATCCGTTCTCAAGGAAACAAAAGTTCAAGGCTGAAGACTTCTTTGGCGAGCACGTGTTCTTCACTGAATACAACCCTTATGACTCTGCTCGCATAAGGAAGAGGCGTTTCTGGACTGCCATTCAAGCTAATTTCTATTCGTCAGTGCTTTTCAACAAGGACAAAGTCTTCGACCATGCACATATTCCTCATGTGGATATGGAGTCTATGTTGTGCTTCACGCCAGTCCTCAGTGTTCTTCACGACACTGGGCTGCTCAATTTCTGCACTGACATTTGCGATTGGAATGAAGAACTCATTCTTCAGTTTTATGCAACGCTGCACATCATCGGCAACTCTGAAGATGTGAATTCATGGGTTCTGGACTGGGTGACTGAGAATACGCATTATAAGGCCCCAGCATCTGAATTGCTTCGTGCCCTTCCTCTGAGTCCACCCACTAAAGATGCACGTTGTGTTTACAACGAACCTGAGCTTTCAAATCACTATATGCAAGTGCTGATGAAGCCTTTGAAGCCAGGGCAGGCCCCTCGAACCACATTCCTCGTCAAGGAATTGTTGTATGTGCCTAGGACTGTCTATCGCATTCTAACGAAGACAATGAGTCCCATCAAAGGCCATGACTCAAGTGATGAAGAAGTCGTTGGCATCATGAAGAATATGCTTTTCAACATCTGTCATGGCATTCCCGTCAACTTCCATGATTTCTTCATGAGGACTCTGGCCAACATTGCTATGTCACCATTTGAGCTGAAGCCTTATGCACCTTGGATTATGAGATTCATCAGGACAAGATCTTCACTCAATTACAAAGCTGAAACTCTCAACCACTGCAGCTACTTGCCTCCTATTGAAGTCCTCAAAAGGACATTTTCCTCAGCTGAAGAAAAGGGCAAGGCTACTGTTGTGATAGATGAAGGCATTCGTCCATTGGATGGACAATTTCGCAAGGCTGCATCTTACTCCACCAATGATGACTCTGCCACACATGACACTGCCGCCAATACTGCCAAGCCAAATCCTCAAGCCATAGCACCCAGGGTGATGACTGATCATGAGTTACTCCTCAGTCTTCATCAAAAGGTTGATCGCAATCACAAATGGGTCAAGCGTCAGTTTGGTTCAATTCTTGACAACATGACTGCAACACATAATGCAGTGAAGAAAAACCACTACTACCTCCATGAAACCCTCAACCGCACCTGGGCTGTTCTATCTCAAGTCTACAGCGCTGATGATCTGAAGAAAATGGGTCTCAATGAAGAATTTGTCTGGTCTGCACCTCCTCCGAAGAAATACAAGAAGGTCACAGTTCCTTCTTTGGTGGCCAGTTCATATTCTTCATCACGCGACACTGATGAACATGAAGACTTGGACGACACTGCAGCAGGCCCTACATCAACGACCGACCCCAACAACGTTGGCGCTCCTTCATCAACTTGAATATTTCAGGGGCGTTAGTCCTCAGTTTCGATCCTTTTGGTCATTTGATGACAAAGGGGGAGAAATCTGAGTTAGTCTTCAAGCGGGTCTATTATAAAGGGCGTTTTTTGCTAAGTTACAACTCTCGTTCTTCCAAAACTTTTATTGGATCAAGTTGTAATCTTAAACCTGATGGTGCGCTGATACTTTTACTGCACTAGGTTCTGATACTTTTGATGCTCTATTCGGCATGCTTATTCCTCGTTAATATTATTGCACGCATGCTGAATTACATCAGATCATGCATGTCAAATTCTTCATATTATATATCAAATGCGTGTATGAATTACAAGATATAGGGGGGATCTCCATGATTCAACTCTTCAAGTGTGCATTGCTTCAAAAGCAAATTCCTCACTATGCACATCTTCAGGGGGAGTTCTTCTATATCTTGCAATCAAATTCCTCAATATCAGTATTTACACTCCATATATTTATCCCCGTTGAAAGCTTAACCTATGTTGTCATCAATCACCAAAAAGGGGGAGATTGTAAGTGCATCTAGTGCCCCTTAGTGATTTTGGTGTATTGAAGACTTATAGGTTAAGTATCTAATGCGTTTATAAGTGTACACAGGTCTATAAGTCTATGAGGAGTTTGATATTTACAGAGAAAGTCGACCCCTAAAAATGAAGTTCTTCGACTGAAGACTTTGATATTTTGAAGACTTTCTGAAGACTTTGAAAGTGAAGAAATTGGTGTGACCTTGAAGACTTGGTTATCATTCGAGGAATATGAAGCGTGAAGACTTTTGTTTTCGTAGTTTCATTTTCTCTTTCTTGAGTCATAGGAAACACCATACTGTTAAAGGTGGTCGAGGAAATACTAAGGAGAAAATTTCCATGTGATGCTCATCTCAAATCCTACACCTACCAATCCCTTCGAGTGAAGCCATTGGAAATCTCATACAGTTCAGTCAATTTCTTCAGTGACAGAGATGCAGTTCTTCTGGTCATTGAGGACTTTGCTCTGACTGAGGAGTTAGGAATTCGCCGGTGCGAATTGCCTACACAGTGAGGAACATGATAGCCCTGAGGAATTTGTACCTCATATTTCCGATCGTTGCTGTGCTATGCGCCAGCTGTCCCAAAATATCTTATCCATCCAACGGTCATATCATTGAAGGGCATTTATGTCTTATCATGTCGGGCTGCTCCCTAGGCTATAAATAGCCGCCCCCTACAACCACTAGCTGGTTGGCTGCTCCGCGTGAACTTGACACTTGTCATTTGAGAGCAACCCATCCTCTTAGGACTTTGAGCAAAAATCATCAAGTGAGGAAAATCCAAACCCAAACCCAAACACCTACAAACCCAAAGTGATTGAGCATCACTAAAGAGATTGATCCTGCGTGGATCCGACGCTTGTTACCTTTGAAGATTGTGCTTCTTCCAGACGGTTAGGCGTCAAGGTCTAGAGCATCCAAGAGGAATTGTGGATCGCCGAGTGACCAAGTCTGTGAAGGTTTGGAAGTCACCTAAAGACTTACCACGAGTGATTGGGCGAGGACTGTGTGTCCTTAGCTCAAGGAGAATACGGTGAGGACTGTGTGTCCGGGACTAGGTGTCCTCGAGTTTAAATACTCAGCCGCTCCAACCAGATGTACAACTGAGACAGCAGTTGGAACTGGTCTACAAAATCATTGTCTTCACCAAGCTTACTGGTTCTATTTCCTCAACACTTTCATTTCCTCATTACTGTGTTGCATGTTTGTTCATATCTGTGTTTGAAGACTTTGACTGAAGACTTTCTCAATTTCCTCAGTTCAATTTCTTCAGTCTGTTTTGTCTTCATCTAGTGTTATCCTGTGTTTACGCTTTCTGTACTCTGTGTTTGTCTTCATTTCATCATGATGACTATGCTTGGATTCTGTTATGTTTTCATCTGAGTACTTATTCCGCTGCTAGTAGTTTTCGCTAAGGAATTTCCTCACTAGCAAATTCCTCAGTGAAGAATTTCATAAAAATTGCCTATTCACCTCCCCCCCTCTAGTCGATATAACGCACTTTCACTACGTCTAAAGCATAGGGGACGACCTTCGTCCTTTCTCTCTATTCTGCCGTAGTCAGGTTTCGAGTCTTACTCAATACTCACACCTTATAACACAGCCAAGAACTCCTTCTTTGCCGATCTATTTTGAACTCCATCAAAATCTTGTCACGGTATGTGTTTGTTTGAAAGTACTATTAAGCGGTTTTTGATCTATCTTTATAGATCTTGATGCTCAATGTTCAAGTAGCTTAATCCAGGTTTTCCATTGAAAAACACTTTTCAAACAACCCTATATGCTTTCCAGAAATTCTACATCATTTCCGATCAACAATATGTCAACAACATGTAATCATTAGAAATTCTATAGTGCTCCCGGTCACTTCTTTGGAAATACAAGTTTCTCATTAACTTTGTATAAACCCAAAATCTTTGACCATCATCAAAGCGTATATTCCAACTCCGAGATGCTTACTCCAGTCCTTAGAAGGATTGCTGGAGCTTTGCATACTTGTTAGCATCTTTCAGGATTGACAAAACCTTCTGGTTGTATCACATACAACCTTTCCTCAAGAAAATTGTCGAGGAAACAATGTTTTGACATCCTATCTGCAAGATTTCATAAATAATGCAGTAACTGCTAATATAATTCCAACAAACTCTTAGCATCGCTACGAGTGCAAAAGTCTCATCGTAGTCAACTCCTTGAACTTGTTGGAAAACATCTTAACGACAAGTCGAGCTTTCTTAATGGTGACACTTACCATCATTGTCTGTCTTCCTTTTAAAATCCATCTGCACCCAACAGCCTTACGACCATCAAGTAGTTCTTTCAAAGTCTATACTTTGTTTTATACATGGATCCTCTCTCAGATTTTATGGCCTCGAGCCATTCGTCGGAATCCGGGCCCACCATCGCTTCTCCATAGCTCGTAGGTTCATTGTTGTCTAGCAACATGACTTCCAAGACAGGATTACGTACCACTCTGAAGTAGTACACATCCTTGTCGACCTATGAGGTTTGGTAGTGACTTCATCCGAAGTTTCATGATCACTATCATAAGCTTCCACTTCAATTGGTGTAGGTGCCACAGGAACAACTTCCTGTGTCCTGCTACACACTAGTTGAAGTGACGGTTCAATAACCTCATCAAGTCTCCACCATCCTCCCACTCAATTCTTTCGAGATAAACTTTTCCTCGAGAAAGGACCCGTTTCTAGAAACAATCACTTTTGCTTCCGGATCTGAAATAGGAGGTATACCCAACTATTTTGGGTATTCTATGAAGATGCATTCATCTGCTTTGTGTTCGAGCTTATCAGCCTGAAACCTTTTCACATAAGCGTCGTAGCCCCAAACTTTTAAGAAACAACAGCTTAGGTTTCTGTAAACCATAGTTCATATGGTGTCGTCTCAACGGAATTGTGTGGTGCCTTATTTAAAGTGAATGCGGTTGTTTCTAATGCCTAACCCATAAACGATAGTGGTAATTTGATAAGAGACATCATGGTATGCACCATATCCAATAGGGTGCAGCTATGATGTTCGGACACACCATCATACTATGGTGTTCCAGGCAGTATTAGTTGTGAAACAATTTCCACAATGTCTTAATTGTGTGCCAAACTCGTAACTCAGATATTCATCTCTATGATCATATCATAGACATTTTATCATCTTGTCACGACGATCTTCAACTTCACTCTGAAATTACTTGAACCTTTCAATAATTCAGACTTGTGTTTCATCAAGTAAATATACTCAACACCTACTCAAATCATCTGTGAAGTAAGAACATAACGATATCTACTGCGTGCCTCAGCACTCATTGGACTGCACACATCAAAATGTATTACTTCCAACAAGTTGCTTTCTTTTTCCATCTTACCGAAAACGAGGCCTTTCAGTCATCTTTCCCATGTGGTATGATATGCATGTCTCAAGTGATTCAAAATCTAGTGAGTCCAAACGATCCATCTGTATGGAGTTTCTTCATGCATATCTACCAATAGACATGGTTCGCATGTCACAATCTTTTCAAAAACGAGTGAGTCCAAAGATCCATCAACATGGAGCTTCTTCATGCATTTTATACCAACATGACTCAAATAGCAGTGCCACAAGTATGTGGTACTATCATCACTATCTTATATCTTTTGGCATGAACATGTGTATCACTACAATCGAGATTCAGTAAACCATTCATTTTAGGTGCAATACCATTGATGGTATTATTCAAATAAACAGAGTAACCATTATTCTCCTTAAATGAATAAGCGTATTGCGATAAACATAATCCAATCATGTCTATGCAAACACCAAATAACAATTATTTAGGTTTAACACCAATATTGATGGTAGAGGGAGCATGCGATGCTTGATCACATCAACCTTGGAAACACTTCCAACACATATCGTCATCTCACCTTCATCTAGTCTCCGTTTATTCTTTAGCCTTTTATTTCGAGTTACTAACACTTAGCAACTGAACCGGTATTTTAATACCCTGGTGCTACTAGGAGTACTAGTGAAGTACACATTATAATGTATATCCAATATACTTCTATCGACCTTGCCAGCCTTCTCATCTACCGAGTATCTAGGGTAGTTCTGATTCAGTGATCGTTCCCCTCATTATAGAAGCACTTAGTCTCGGGTTTGGGTTCAACCTTGGGTTTCTTCACTAGAGCAGCAACTGACTTGCCGTTTCATGAAGTATCCCTTCTTTCCCTTGCCCTTCTTGAAACTAGTGGTTTAACCATCAAAAATTGATGCTCCTTCTTGATTTCTACTTTCACGGTGTCAAATATCGCGAGTTGCTCAAGGATCATCATGTCTATCCCTGATATGTTATAGTTCATCACGAAGCTCCAATAGCTTGGTGGCAGTGACTATGGAGAACCATCACTATCTCATCTGGAAGATTAACTCCCACTCGATTCAAGCGATTGTAGTACTCAGACAATCTGAACACATGCTCAACGATTGTGCTTTTCTCCCTTAGTTTGCAGGCTTAAGAAACTTGTCAGAGGTCTCATACCTCTTGACTGTGGCACTAGTCTGAAATTCCAATTTCAGTCTTTGGAACATCTCATATGTTCTACGACGTTTCAAAAACGTCTTTGGTGCCACAATTCTAAACCATTTAGCATTACGCACTGAACTATCATGTAGTCATCAAAACGTGTATGTTAGATGTTCGCAACATCCACAACCTACGCTCGAGGTTCAGCTCACTGAGCGGTGCAGTAAGGACATAATCCTTCTGCGCAGGAATGTGGACAATCCTCAGTTTATGGACCCAGTCCACATAATTGCTACTATCAATTTTCAACTAAATTTTCTCTAGGAACATATCTAAAACAGTAGAACTAAAGCGTAAGCTACGACATAATTTGCAAAGTCCATTTGACTATGTTCATGATAATTAAGTTCATCTGATTAATTAATGAACTCCCACTCAGATAGACATGGTCCGAGTCAACTAGGCCGTGTCCGATCATCACGTGAGACGGACTAGTCATCATCGGTGAACATCTTCATGTTGATCGTATCTTCTATATGACTCATGTTCGACCTTTCGGTCTTCCGTGTTCCAAGGCCATGTCTGTACATGCTAGGCTCGTCAAGTCAACCTAAGTGTATTGCATGTGTAAATCTGGCTTACACCCATTGTATTCGAAAGTTAGAATCTATCACACCCGATCATCACGTGGTGCTTCAAAACAACGAACCTTCGCAACGGTGCACAGTTAGGGGGAACACTTTCTTGAAATTATTGCAAGGGATCATCTTATTTAAGCTATCGTCATTCTAAGCAAATAAGATGTAAAACATGATAAACATCAAATGCAATCAAATAATGACATGGTATGGCCAATAACATTTTGCTCCTTTTGATCTCCATCTTCGGGGCGCCATGATCATCATCGTCACCGGCATGACACCATGATCTCCATCATCATGATCCCCATCATCGTGTCTTCATGAAGTTATCTCGTCATCTATTACTTCTACTACTATGGCTAACGGTTTAGCAATAAAGTAAAGTAATTACATGATGTCTATGTTGACACCCAGGTCATAAATAAATTAAGACAACTCCTATGGCTCCTGCCGGTTTTCATACTCATCGACATGAAAGTCGTGATTCCTATTACAAGAACATGATCAATCTCATACATCACATATATCATTCATCACATCCTTTTTGGCCATATCACATCACACGCATATGCGGCAAAAACAAGTTAGACGTCCTCTAATTGTTGTTGCAAGTTTTTACGTGGCTGCTATAGCTTTCTTAGCAAGAATGTTTCTTACCTACGCCAAAACCACAACGTGATATGCCAATTTCTATTTACCCTTCATAAGGACCCTTTTCATCGAATCCGATCCGACTAAAGTGGGAGAGACAGACACCCGCTAGCCACCTTATGCAACTAGTGCATGTCAGTCGGTCGAACCTGTCTCACGTAAGAGTACGTGTAAGGTCGGTCCGGGCCGCTTCATCCCACGATGCCGCCGAATCAAGATAAGACTAGTAACGGCAAGTAAACTGACAAAATCGACGCCCACAACAACTTGTGTTCTACTCGTGCATAGAAACTACGCATAGACCTAGCTCTGATACCACTGTTGGGGATCGTTGCAGAAATTGAAATTTTCTATGCATCACCAAGATCAATCTATGGAGATACTAGCAACGAGAGAGAGGGGAGTGCATCTTCATACCCTTGAATATAGAGATGCGGAAGCGTTACAAGAACGCGAATGAAGGAGTCATACTCGGAGCGATTCAGATCGCGGTTGATTCCAATCAAAGCGCCGAACAACGGCGCCTCCGCGTTCAACACACGTACAGCCCGGGGATGTCTCCTACTTCTTGATCCAGCAAGGAGAGAGGAGAAGTTGAGGGAGAGCTTCGGCAGCACGACGGCGTGGTGGTGGAGCTTGCAGTTCTCCAACAGGGCTTCGCCAAGCACTACTACTACGGAGGAGGAGGTGTTGGGGAGGGAGAGGGTTGCGCCAGCGGAAGGGGTGCGGCTCCCATGCGCCTCCTCACTATATATAGGGGTGGAGGGGGCTGGTTTCTTGCCCTCTAAGTCCATTGGGGAGTTGGCAAAGGTGGGGGAAATAAATCCCATCATTTCCCTTCCCCACCGATTGTTATCCCCCTTTTTTAGGGATCTTGATCTTATCCCTTCGGGATATGATCTTATTCCTTCTAAGGGGGGATCTTGGTGCGCCTTGACCAGCGGTGTGGGGCCTTTCCCCCACTACCCATGTTCATGTGGGTCCCCCATGCAGGTGGGCCCCACTCCGGAACCTTCTAGAACCTTCCCGGTACAATACCGAAAAATCCCGAACATTTTCAGGTGGCCAAAATAGGACTTCCCATACGTAAATCTTTACCTCCGGACCATTCCGGAACTCCTCGTGACGTCCCGGATCTCATCCGGGACTCCGAACAACATTCGATAACTGCACATTAATTCCCATAACAACTCTAGCGTCACCGAACCTTAAGTGTGTAGACCCTACGGGTTCGGGAATCATGCAGACATGACCGAGACAGCTCTCTGTCCAATAACCAAAAGCGGGATCTAGATACACATGTTGGATCCCACATGTTCCATGATGATCTCATCAGATGAACCACGATGTCGGGGATTCAATCAATCCTATATACAATTCCCTTTGTCAATCGGTACGTTACTTGCCCGAGATTCGATCGTCGGTATCCCAATACCTCGTTCAATCTCGTTACCGGCAAGTCACTTTACTCGTACCGTAATGCATGATCCCGAGACCAACTCATTAGTCACATTGAGCTCATTATGATGATGCATTACCGAGTGGGCCTAGAGATACCTCTCCGTCATACGGAGTGACAAATCCCAGTCTCGATTCGTGCCAACCCAACAGACACTTTCGGAGATACCCGTAGTGCACCTTTATAGCCACCCAGTTACGTTGTGACATTTGGCGCACCCAAAGCATTCCTACGGTATCCGGGAGTTGCACAATCTCATGGTCTAAGGAAATGATACATGACAGTAGAAAAGCTTTAGCAAACGAACTACATGATCTTTGTGCTATGCTTAGGTTTGGGTCTTGTCCATCACATCATTCTCCTAATGATGTGATCCCGTTATCAATGACATCCAATGTCCATGGTTAGAAAACCATAACCATCTATTGATCAACGAGCTAGTCAACTAGAGGCTCACTAGGGACATGTTGTGGTCTATGTATTCACACATGTATTACGGTTTCCAGTCAATACAATTATAGCATGAACAATAGAAAATTATCATGAACAAGGAAATACAATAATAACCATTTTATTATTGCCTCTAGAGCATATTTCCAACACTAGAGAGCTTGCCGGAGGGTACTGACCTCGCGCTGCTCAGGGAGCGCTTCAAGCCCATCATCAGTCGTGTCGGCGGAATTCTGAGGGTGGAGGGCCAGCGCCTGGATTAGGCACCCCGTTTCTTATCGCCGCTGCAGGTTCACAACCAAGACAATTGCTATCTCTAGTTAGAACCACAACAACAATTTGACGTAATATGACTTTGCAACACTTTTGACATTATGCATGTTATTTTCCTGTTCGATTTTTCCTTGTATGTCCACCCTACGTGACTGGGTGGGCCTGCCGGCGCGTAAACCCAGGGCGGCGTCTTGGGCACGGATCCCCATTGGCCTGCCGGGTGTGCTTGCTGCCGAGCGAACCACCTTACCGCCCTTAACGCGGCCGCCCGAACTGTCGAGCTTGACTCGAGTGAGAGTCGGGAGCGTTGCCAAGTGCGGAATGCTACCCCGCCACTCTCAACGCGGCCGCTTTGAGCTGTTGAGCGGACTCGAAACAGAACAAGGGTGTTGCCAATCGCGGGAGGGCCCCTTCGCGTGCAGGTTTCCCATACATAGGCAAGATCTCTGAGGATAATAACTTTATATCTAAAAGGAAATATCTCAAGGTCCTGAATGACTTAGCTTCTCCTTCGCTGCGCTGGCGTCCTTCGCGTTCGCAGGTGGCGCTCTTTCCTCCTGGACGTTCCCTTCTAGGGAGCCATGTCGACGAAGAACCGCTAGGCTAGCTACTAGACCAGATTCTCACAATTGCGCCCCCTACCTGGGGCGCCAAAGATGTCGGTGTGGAACGACACCTATGGGATCACAAGAATCCCTACTACGGTTGCTGGGGCGCAGGGTTGTGAGAAGGGCAGGATTAGTAATCAGCACAAGGATCATTTACCTAGGTTCTGGCCACGAGGATGCGTAAAACCCTAGTCCTTCTTTGGTGGGTGTATTTCAAAGAGTTCTTGAGCTCTCGAACTAGCTATGGTGGGGTGCGCGGTCGCAAAGAGCCGAATCCCTCTCGAGTACGCCATGGACCTCCTTTTATAGTCGAAAGGGGCTGCCACAGTGGCATACAGGAGGTGGAAAGGCGTACGGTATTGCGAGCTTATCACTCGTATTACAGGACAATACGCATTTAATGCACTGCTGAGGTGTCCCCTAGCTTTATCGGGGACGGAGGCGAGGCCCGTCCCGTCCGTCGCCGCTCCTCCTCGCTTCGTCACGTGCACTGGCCAGTGAGGCATGCGGTGCCATGTAGGCAGGCAGGCAACTGAGGTGGCGCGGTGGTGGAGCCTCCACGAAGATCTGCATGCCGCCACGCAGGCGCTTGACGAGTTGGCCCGGGAGCTGCATGTTGCCACGCAGGTGCCTGCTCAGCTGGTTGAGCTGGCAGCTGCATGTGAACGGCGGTGGAAACTCGGTCGGCGCGGGCCTGGCGGTGGCCCTGCTGGCGTCCTTGGTGAGGGCCTTGCCGGGTGGCCTGGCAAGGGTCTTGCCGTGGCGCGCTGTCGTCCCCTGCAAGGACCTTGCCGGGGATCTAGTGGCCTTCCTCGGCAAGGATCTTGCCGAGGGCCGTCGTCTTCTAATCCTCATCTGATCTTGAGCATTCCTTGTCTTCACAAAGATCTGCATGCCACCACAGAGGTGCCTCCCGAGCCCTGGCCCAACGTGGTCGATGGTGTTGGGGATGTGGACTCAAGGGTGGCTCGCTATGTTGGCGTTTGGGCGTGCTGCCCCGGCAAGGGTCTTGCCGGGGCTGCTGAGGCCGTCCCCGGCAAGGGTTTTGTCGGGGGAAACTGCTTCGCCCCTCTGCTTCTTTGTAGCCTTGGTCTTGGCGTTGCTCTGGCTGCCTCGGGCTTCGGTTTTACCTTGGTTCACCTCCCCTGCTCTGTTTGGTGTGGGTGTGTGCGCGGCTCTGGCTGCCCGTGCACAGGTAAAGGGGTATAAAGATGCGCCCTTTGTTTGTACACCGACATACATCAAGCCTACCAAGTACCCATCATAAAACTCTCATCTCTTGTGTTACATTATTCGCCAGTTCCCTCTCGTTTTCCTCTCCCCCACTTCTAAAATGATTTTCGAAAAGATTTGCCTTTTTCTTCCCCCTTCTTCCGTTCGTCTTTTCATTTGCCTTTTGTTTTCCCGTGTGTTAGGTCGCTTGTCTTGCTTTCATGGCTAGTCCTCCCTTCATTGTTAGCACTCCCGATAATGAGGTCCTTAATTTTAAGCAAAGGGAGGGAGAAATTTTAAGGGATGCTTGGTATAGAATTTGCAATGCTCATAATAGATCTACTCGAAAGCAATTGACTGCCGTTCTCCTTCGCAATTTTTTATGTGGGCATTACTCCTTGGAATAGATATGTTCTAAATACCATTACCGGGGGGAACTTCTTGGGGAGCCATACTTTTGATTCTTATAATGCTATGATAGATTTGTTAGGCCCACCACCTCTTATGATCAATGGAACTATTTTAACCTTGGAACATGTGATGCAAAGGCTTGATATTATTGATAATAAAGTTGCTACCGTAGATTTGATTGAAATTTTGGATAAAAGGATTCATAATCGAATTACTCAATGTGGATCTAAGATAGGAGTTACTTTAAAGAATCTTGGGGAAAAAGAACCCATAGTTAATGAAAAGATAGATCAAGATTCTACTAGAATTAGCAAACTAGAGGATATTATTACCAACTTGGGTTCCGCCTTTTCCTCTGTTAAAACGACTCAAGATTTTCCTCCTACCAAGGCTAAAAAGTTTATTTACGTTCCTAAGAATAAGGGTGAAACTTCTAGTATAGGTAACGAAGATCTCAAAACAATAAGTGTTCACCCTCACCTTCTCGATATTATTAAGGAACCAATTGCCACGAGTGAATTTCTTGATTTCTTGCCTAGGAGTTTAATCATTGATAGAACCAAAGAATATCCTAAGGCTCATAAGTGTGCCATCGAAGAATTGCATACCAAAGATGGCAATACCTGGATCTATGTTTTATGCCTAGCTAAGGGCGTTAAACAATAGCACTTGTTTGGAGGCAACCCAATTTTAGTTTTGTTTTTGCTTTTTTGGTTCTGTTTTGCAATAATTAATTCATCTAGCCTCCGGTTAGATGTTTTTTGTGTTTTAATTAGTGTTTGTGCCAAGTAAGACCTTTGGGATGGCTTACGGTGATAGTTGATTTGATCTTGCTGAAAAACAGAAACTTTTGCGCCCCTAAAAATAAATTTCATTTTTAACACAAGCGTGATAAAATACTCATTCTTTCTGCACAAGATTTATATACAAATTGCCTCTAATGTCCTAATTTTTCAGAATATTTTGAGTTATAGAAGTATTCGAAGTTTACAAATTTCTACAGACTGTTGTGTTTTTGACAGATTCTGTTTTCTATGTGTGGTTTGCTTATTTTTGATGAATCTATGGGTAGTATCGGGGTGTATGAACCATGGAGAAGTTGGAATACAGTAGATATTACACCAATATAAATAAAAAATGAGTTCACAGCAGTACCAAAAGTGGTGATTTTATTTTCTTATACTAACAGAGATTACGAGATTTTCTGTTGAGTTTTGTGTTGTGAAGTTTTCAAGTTTTGTGTAAGGATTTGATGGACTATGGAATAAGGAGTGGCAAGAGCCTAAGCTTGGGGATGCCCAAGGCACCCCTAGTAATATTCAAGGATACCCAAAAGCCTAAGCTTGGGGATGCCCCGGAAGGCATCCCCTCTTTCGTCTTCGTCTATCGGTAACTTTACTTGAGGCTATATTTTTATTCACCACATGATATGTGTTTTGTTTGGAGCGTCTTGTATGATTTGAGTCTTTGCTTTTTAGTTTACCACAATCATCCTTGTTGTACACACCTTTTGGAGAGACACGCATGAATCGGAATTTATTAGAATACTCTATGTGGTTCACTTATATCTTTTGAGCTAGATAATTTTGCTCTAGTTCTTCACTTATATATTTTTAGAGCACGGTGGTGGTTTTATTTTATAGAAATTATTGATCTCTCATGCTTCACTTATATTATTTTGAGAGTCTTTTTGAACAGCATGGTAATTTGCTTTGGCTATAAAATTAGTCCTAATATGATGGGCATCCAAGATGGGTATAATAAAAACTTTCATATAAAGTGCATTGAATACTATGATAAGTTTGATTCTTTATGATTGTTTCGAGATGTGAAGATGGTGATATTAGAGTCATGCTAGTTGAGTAGTTATGAATTTGAGAGATACTTGTGTTAAAGTTTGTGATTCCCGTAGCATGCACGTATGGTGAACCGTTATGTGATGAAGTCGGAGCATGATTTATTTATTGATTGTCTTCCATATGAGTGGCGGTCGGGGACGAGTGAGGGAGTCCTGGATTAGGGGGTGTCCGGATGGCCGGACTATACCATCAGCCAGACTCCTGGACTATGAAGATACAAGATTGAAGACTTCGTCCCATGTCCGAATGGGACTTTCCTTGGCGTGGAAGGCAAGCTTGGCGATGCGGATATTTAGATCTCCTATCATTGTAACCGACTTTGTGTAACCCTAACCCTCTTCGTTGTCTATATAAACCGGAGGGTTTTAGTTCGTAGGACGACATACAACAATCATACCATAGGCTAGCTTCTAGGGTTTAGCCTCCTTGATCTCGTGGTAGATCTACTCTTGTACTACCCATATCATCAATATTAATCAAGCAGGACATAGGGTTTTACCTCCATCGAGAGGGCCCAAACCTGGGTAAAACTTCATGTCCCTTGTCTCCTGTTACCATCCGCCTAGACGCACAGTTCGAGACCCCCTACCCGAGATCCGCCGGTTTTGACACCGACATTGGTGCTTTCATTGAGAGTTCCTCTGTTCCGTCGCAATCAGGAAGGGTGCCTCTTCCCGTCTTTAAAGACGGCGCCGTTACTAAGGGAGCCTTGGCTGTCGGCCAAACCCTCCGGCTAGGTGGTTTTCTTATGACCGCTTGTTCGGCCGTTGCGCCGACGGTGACCTCTCGGGTCATCAAAAGCAATCTTCACGTCAGCTCGGAACTCGTCGAGCAGTTAGATCCAATGGAGCTCTCTTCCGTAAACAAGCTCTTGGATCGCATTGCCGCCCTGGGGATCGCTGCGGATTACGATCAGGTTGGGCTTAAACCCGATCTAAGAGAAATTAACTCTCCCCAAGCCACCCGTCACGTTGCCGTGGTCGAGGCGCAGTGCGGCGATCCTTCATCTATCTTAAGGACTAGCTACGTCCGGATTCCCGATCCCTCCAAGCCGGATACCCGCGGAGGGGAGGATGTAACTCAAGACCTGAACTTAGAATCAGGCAACGGGCTAGATTCATTGGACAACTTCCAAGAATCCAAACTTAAGAGTTCGGAAACTCCTTGGCCTTTGAGTCTCAGATTGGGTGAGGTTTCGGATTTAATACCACCCACCCACCCGAACGTAAGCGATCTATCCCAAATCAGGCAAAAGCCCGAAGAAACAGTACATCATTACTGGGCCAGATTCCTCCTGGTTATGAACAGGATAAAGGACTGCCGCGAGGAAGACGCAATTTCAATATTCTGCAATAATTGCACGAACAAGGGAATCCTCAACGCCATAAGTCGTCGTGATATTACACGCTTCGCTGACTTGGCGTCCATAGTACAAAAGTACTGTGCGATGGAAAGCGCCTGGAAAACCGAAATAAAATTTTGGGACAATCCGGCCCTGAATAGAAACCCCGTCCGAAATAAAAGGGTGCATCATCGTCAAACACCCGAGCTAAACAGCAAAAAAACCAAAACCCTCTACAGGGTTTGGAACCGTACTGGAAGGATGGCTTAATGGACCCTGTAAAATTCATAGTACAAAGGACGCCACACCAACTCACAGCCTTAGAGCATGTTGGATACTCCGGCAGGTGGCCAAAATTGGTGAAGATATCCTAATTCCGGAGGCCGCAGAAAGCCACCTCCGGGACACCAATACAGTCTTAACAGTCTTCGAGACTTTCGCATCAAATAATATGCGAAAAAGAACACTCCACAGCCATGTCGAAGTTTATCAAGTAGCAACAATAAACCCATGGAGTGACACGGCTATTACTTTTAATGCCAGTGATGAACCTAAATTCCGAACAGCTCGAGCACCAGCCGCATTGGTCCTCAGTCCAATAGTGGACGGCTTTCGCCTCACCAAGGTACTCATGGACGGAGGCAGCGGATTGAACCTCATTTATGAGGAAACCCTTCAAAAAATGGAAATAGACTGGAACCGCATCGAGCGAAGCAGCACAACCTTTAGAGGAATAATCCCCAGTCGGGAAGTGCGCTGTACAGGAAAAATCACACTAGATGTGGTGTTCGGCACGCCGGATAATTATAGGTCCGAAGAGGTCACGTTCCAGGTGGCCCCGTTCAGTAGTGGATACCACGGTCTGCTAGGGCGGGAAGCGTTTACAATCTTCCAAGCAATACCCCATTACGGGTACATGAAGCTCAAGATGCCCGGGCCAAATGGAATTATCACTCTCGCTAGTGATCCGGACATAGCGCTCCACGCCGAAAACAAGAGAGCCGCATTGGCCCTTGAGGCACTATCCGAAGCCCTAGTGGCTGAGGAACTGACTACGCTGCGCTCCACGGTGAACAGGGACGAAGTGATACTCGACAAAAGATCCAAGTCCACCTCCTTTAAACCAGCGGACGAAATAGTCAAATTCCAGGTCCATCCAACGGACCCCAATAAAACAGCTTCCATCGGGGCACAATTAAACCCTGATGTAGACGCCGCATTGCGAGAATTCCTACGTGAACATTGGGACATCTTCGCCTGGCACCCTTCAGACATGCCAGGAATCCCACGCAGGCTGGCCGAACACAGTTTAAATATCCTAAAAGGATTCAAACTTGTCAAACAAGCCCTTCGGCGTTTCTCTGAACCCAAGAGACAGGCCATGGGAGAGGAGCTAGCCAAGCTATTGGAGGCCAGATTCATCAGAGATATAAAACATCCGGACTGGCTAGCAAACTTGGTGATGGTACCAAAGAAGGACAAATCCTGGCGCCTGTGCGTTGATTTTAAAGACCTTAATAGGGCTTGCCCAAAGGATCCCTTCCCCCTCCCCTGCATCGATCAAATTATCGACGCCACTGCAGGACACGATTCGTTGTGTTTCCTTGACGCATACTCCGGCTACCATCAAATCAAGATGGCAGAGTCAGACCAAGCCGCAACGGCATTCATCACACCATACGGCCCATTCTGCTTCAACACAATGCCCTTCGGGCTCAAAAACACCGGCGCAACATATCAGCGCATGATTCAGACATGTCTGGCAAACCAGATCGACAAAACAGTGGAGGCATACGTGGATGATGTGGTCGTAAAAACAAGACATGTCGAATCTCTAGTAGATGACTTGAGGCTTACATTTGATAACCTCCAAACATGCGACATCAAGCTCAACCCGGAAAAATGCGTTTTCGGCGTTCCAGCCGGAAAGCTCTTGGGCTTCATCGTATCCGGCATAGGAATTGAAGCAAATCCAGCCAAGATCCGAGCTTTGTCGCAATTGGATATCCCAAAGGACCTCAAACAAATACAAAAATTAACCGGATGTGTGGCGGCTCTAAGCCGCTTCATCTTCCGCTTGGGAGAAAAGGCACTACCCCTCTATCGCCTCCTTCGGCGCACCGAACACTTCGAGTGGACGGATGCCGCCACGGCCGGACTCGGCGAAATAAAAGCCATATTGGCAACAAACCCAGTCCTGGTTGCGCCAAATATCGGTGAACCAATGCTATTGTACATTTCAGCAACCCACCAGGTTGTTAGCGCAGTGCTCGTCGTCGAGCGAGAAACGGACGGACACAAATTCCCCCTTCAAAAGCCGCTCTACTACGTGTCCACTGTCCTCACTCCATGCAAATCATGGTACCCGCATTATCAAAAGATTGCATACGCGATATTCATGGCATCCCGGAAGCTACGACACTACTTTCAAGAGTGTTTGATAACAGTAGCATCGGAAGTACCACTCAACGATATTATAAACAACCGCGATGCAACGGTCCGGATTGCAAAATGGGCCATCGAGCTCCTCCCGTTTGACGTACTTATAAGCCAAGGCGAGCTATCAAGTCGCAAGTTTTGGCCGACTTCGTCGCAGAATGGACGGAGGCCGAACTCCCTAAAGAGTACGGCACATATTCAAACTGGATCATGCATTTCGACGGCTCCAAAATGTTGGCCGGACTAGGGGCTGGCATCGTTTTGACGTCCCCCATAGGAGACACGGTTCAATATGTGCTCCAGATTATGTACACGGACTCCAACAATGCAGCCGAATATGAGGCCCTTTTACATGGTCTCCAGATGGCAGTATCCATGGGCATTCAATGCCTAGAGGTGTGCGGGGATTCGAACCTCGCGATATCCCAAATAAATGGAGACTTTGATGCCAAGGATCCAAAAATGGCAGCTTACCGCAACGCCGTCTTAAAAATGTCAGCTCGGTTCGAGGGGCTCGAATTTCACCATATAGCCCGGGAAAACAATCAGGCGGCAGACGTCCTGGCACGCATCGGCACAAAACGCGATGCAGTCCCCCCCCCCCCAACATCTTCTTGGAAAGGTTGTTCAAGCCATTCGTAGTATGGGAAGGGGAGCCTGGTAATAACAGCCCGGATCCAACCGCATTGTCCGACACCGAACAATCTGACATAATCTGAGGCTCTGCCAATGAAATTACAACTTCAGCCCACGTAATAATGGCCGTTATCGCCCCGTGGACAGAACCATTCCTAGCCTACCTTACTAGGCAGGAGCTCCCAAAGGACCAAAATAAGGCACGCTGCATAGTGCGGCGATGTAAGGCCTATAAAGTCCATGAGGGAGAACTTTATAAGAAAAGCACTGCCGGAGTCCTTCAAAGGTGCATCTCCGAAGAGGAAGGGCGGAACTTGCTGGCTGAAATTCACGCCGGACTCGGTGGTCATCACACTGCAGCTCGGTCCCTTGTAAGCAAGGCTTTCCGTACAGGCTTTTATTGGCCAACGGCCCAGGTAGACGCTCAGGACTTAGTCCAACGATGCGTCGGTTGCCAGCTTTTTGCAAACCAAAGCCATATGCCACCCACCGCCCTCCAAACTATCCCCATAACATGGCCCTTTGCGGTCTGGGGGCTTGACATGGTGGGACCCCTTAAAGGTGGAACCCACAAGAAAAAATACTTACTGGTCATGGTGGATAAGTTCACCAAATGGCTAGAAGCCAAGCGTGTTAAGACGGCCGAATCCGGGCCAGTGATAGACTTGATATCCGGGGTCGTACACCATTACGGCATCCCCCACAGCATCATCACTGATAACGGCACGAACTTTACGGCCGGCGAGGTAAAACTCTGGTGCAAAAACATGGGCATCAAGCTCGATTATGCCTCCGTCTATCACCCACAAACTAACGGCCAGGTCGAACGTGCAAATGGTCTTATTATGAGCGGCCTCAAACCCAGATTAGTGCGGTCCCTCAAGGAATCCAACACGCACTGGGTAGAGGAGCTCGACTCCGTACTCTGGGGGCTGCGGACCACGCCGAATCGCACCACCGGATACACACCATTCTTCATGGTGTACGGCGCAGAGGCTGTTTTGCCTTGCGACATAATTCATGACTCACCTCGAGTGCGCATGTACGAAGAAAGAGAAACCGAACTCAATTGTCAGGACAGTTTGTACACCTTGGAGGAGGAGCGTGACGTGGCAAAAGCCCGTTCTGCATTCTATCAACAGCAGGCTCGAAGATATCAAAGCAGAGAAGTACGGGCCAAAAATTACAATGTTGGCGAAATAGTTCTACGCCTGCCGGACAAGAAGAAGGACAAACTGAAGCCCAAGTGGGAAGGTCCCTTCATAATCGACCAGGTACTGACTGGTGGAGCGTACCGCCTGCGAGATGCATCGGATAACCGACTCGAGCTGAACCCATGGAACGTAGCCCGTCTCCGAAGATTCTATGCCTAGCGTCGGACTCTGTGTTCGTCTCCTTCCTCTGTCCATTTTTTACATTTTCTGTCTTACATTTCTCTCCTTCCCCCCTTTTCTCTCTTATAGCCCTTAAAGGCTCATCAAGTGACGCGCTACCCGCGCTCACTAAACCTGTGGGCTTCTTTAAGTAGAATCTTATTTATACGGGCTTCATGCCCAACACATGTGTCAAACTTTCGCATGTACCTTTTATTCACCATTATATGCATCGATATGACTTAAATTTTGGCCAAGCTGGGTTGCCTGGCTCCTGTGCTTACCCCTACATTCCCAATTGTTCGGCTAGGTGGTAAAGGGAGCACCTCTGCGATTGTTACTGCCGGGTCAGCCGGATGTGTACCTCAGACCGGGTGAAGCCGAAAGCTAGCGTTCTTAAGGGAATATTCGGTCGGTGAACTAAAGATGACCTTTTTACTTATTTATTTATGTGCCCCCAGATGCTTTTTCTACGTTCGCAGTCCGGACATGCACTTTAGGGCATGCCTCCCAGAGAAAGGAACCCCTAACGGAACTATTCTCCCTGGAAGATGTTTTTACTAACCATGTAATATAACATAACTAGTTGGGCACTTGTCTGATAAAGCACTAATGACCCTGAGGGAGTCCTGTATTAGTGGGTGTTCAGATAGCCAGACTATACCTTCAGCCGGACTCCAGGACTATGAAGATACAAAATTGAAGACTTCGTCCCGTGTCCGGATGGGACTTTCCTTGGCGTGGAAGGCAATCTTGGCGATGCGGATATTCATGATCTCCTACCATTGTAACCGACTTTGTGTAACCCTAACCCTCTCCGGTGTCTATATAAATCGGAAGGCTTTAGTCCGTAGGACAACTTCATCATACAACAATCATACCATAGGCTAGCTTCTAGGGTTTAGCCTCTCTGATCTCGTGGTAGATCTACTCTTGTACTACCCATATCATCAATATTAATCAAGCAGGACGTAGGGTTTTACCTCGATCAAGAGGGCCCGAACCTAGGTAAACCTTCGTGTTCCTTGTCTCCTGTTACCATCCGGCCTAGACGCACAGTTCGGGACCCCCTACCCAAGATCCGTCGGTTTTGACACCGACATTGGTGCTTTCATTGAGAGTTCCTCTGTGTCGTCACTTTTGGGCCCAATGGCTCCTTCGATCATCTATAACGATGAAATCCAGGGCGAGACTTTTCACCCCGGACAGATCTTCGTCTTCGGCGGCTTCGCACTGCGGGCCAATTCGCTTGGCCACCTGGAGCAGATCGAAAGCTACGCCCCTGGCCATCAGGTCAGGTTTGGAAGCTTAAACTACACGGCGGACATCCGCGGGGATTTGATCTTCGACGGATTTGAGCCACTGCCAAGCGCGCCGCACTGTCTCGAGGGGCACGATCTAGCTCTGCCGCCGAACAGTTCCCTGGAGGCCGCACACACACCGGTTCCGACCCTTAATTCAGAGCCCACTGCGCCAATCGAGGATGAGTGGTTGGACGCCACCTCGGGGGCTGCGATCTCAAAGGCGATCGAGCCGAACGCCAGCCCCACGCTCCACATGGCCCGCGACTCCGAGGAGCCGGATTCCTCTCCGAACTCCAAGCACCCCGCGCCCCTACCAATCGAATCCGATTGGGCGCTGATAATGGAGTTCACCGCTGCGGACATCTTTCAGCACTCGCCCTTCGGCGACATCCTGAATTCTCTAAAGTCTCTCTCTTTATCAGGAGAGCCCTGGCCGGACTACGGTCAGCAAGGATGGGATACGGACAATGAAGAAATTCAAAGCCCACCCACCACCCACTTGGTAGCCACTGTCGATGATCTAACCGACGTGCTCGATTTCGACTCCGAAGTCATCGACGGTATGGACGCCGATGCAGGAGACGATCAAGAACAAGCGCCTATAGGGCACAGGAAACCCACCTCGTCATATGACATATACATGGTGGATACTCCAAAAGATGGAGATGGCGATGGAATAGCGGGGGATGACACCTCCAAGAAACAGCCAAAGCGCCGGCGTCAGCGGCGCCGCTCTAAATCCCGCCAAAGCAAAAATGGTGATTCCGGCACGGGAGATAATGCTACCCCGGATAGCGCCGAAGAACACCCCCCCCCCCAGCAAGATTCGACACAGGAAGATGGCGAAGCCAGCCCTCATGAGAGAGCGGCAGACAAAGAGGTTGAGGATGACCATTATATGCCTCGCTCCGAAGACGAGGCAAGCCTCAACGACGACGAATTCTAGCACAAGCTTCAGTCAGTCCGCTCTTGGCGGACTGAACCTTCTGGATCACCGTACTCATGATAGTACGATGCTCCTCATCGATGGAGGCACCCTTAAGTACCTCCAGTAGATTACCCGGCGCCTCCGGTTGGACGGAGGCCGCCGGCTCATTAGACTTGCTCCTCTTGACAGGAGTTCGCCTGCCGCGGTCCGGAACCGTTGAAGATTCCGACGTGGCGTCCGGCTCAAAGCCGGACTTGGAGCCCTGGGGGGTCTTGTCCCCTTTACTCTTGGAGTCCGGGAGGTTGCCTCGCGGCTCCTCCAGGACCACCTCCTCTTGCCCCGGAGCTTGTCGCGACGCCACTTCGGCGTCGTCCGCCGTGCGGGGGGAGACAGCGGGCGGAACTGAGTTCACGTCCGATGAATCCAGGGAGCCACTCGACGACTCGTCGAGCCCGTCCTTGGGCGGGCTGCATGATTATATTCGACGTTAGGGAAAGGTGTGCAACAAAGGAATATCATGAGTTACTCTGGTATCCGAATACTTACGATGCCGCCGGACGATTGGCCCTGTCCTGCCACTCCTCATCGTCCTCGTCGGCATTAGGGGAGTAGTCCGGTGGAGGGGTCTTCCTCCGCTTGGACCCTTCGGCCTCCCCCGTTGGGGCGACCTTCCTTTTCTTTCCTCCCCCCGCTGGAGGGGGAGAGGTTTCTTCTTCCTCTTCCTCGTTTTCACGGGAGGAGAGCGTCTCGGACTCGTCGGATGATGAGTCCGACACCACCATATGACGGGCACTCTTTCGAGTCCCCGTGGCCTTCTTCTTCTTGGCCTTCTTCTCCGGCACCACATAAGGTGCCGGAACCAGAAGCTTCACTAGGAGAGCAGGGGTTGGGTCTTCGGGCAAGGGAGCCGGACAAAGGTGAGGGAGTATAGATCCCGCATAGAGTCAAACTATGGAAAAAATTAAACATCCTGTAAAAGGTGAAAGTAGCTTACCTCGCTAGCGTGACGCTGCGAGCTGTATCCGCGGTCCTTGGAAGCGGATGCGGGAGCCTCGGCGCCTTTGGTTAGCACCTTCCAGACGTCTTCATACGTCGTGTCGAAGAGCCTGTTAAGGGTTTGGTGCTGCGTCGGGTCGAACTCCCACAGATTAAAGTCCCGTTGTTGACACGGGAGGATCCGGCGGACGAGCATAACCTGGATACATTAACAAGCTTGATCGGCTTGTTCACCAGGGACTGGATGCATGTCTGCAGTCCGATCACCTCTCTTTCGTCGCCCCACGACAGGCCTGTCTCTTTCCAGGACATAAGCCGCGTGGGGGGTCCGGATCGGAACTCAGGGGCCGCGATCCATTTCGGATCGTGCGGCTCGGTGATGTAAAACCACCTGGATTGCCACCCCTTCAGGGTCTCCACGAAGGAGCCCTCGAGCCATAGGACGTTGGCCATCTTGCCCGCCATGGCGCCTCCGCACTCCGCCTGGCTGTCGCGCACCACCTTGGGCTTGACGTTGAAGGTCTTGAGCCAGAGGCCGAAATGGGGGCGGATGCGGAGGAAAGCCTCGCACACGACGATAAACGCCGAGATGTTGAGGACGAAGTTCGGGGCCAGATCGTGGAAATCCAGGCCGTAGTAGAACATGAGCCCCCGGACAAATGGGTGGAGTGGAAAACCCAGTCCGCGGAGGAAGTGGGGAAGGAATACTACCCTCTCATGGGGCCTTGGGGTGGGGAGAAGCTGCCCCTCCTCGGGAAGCCGGTGCGCGATGTCTTTGGACAAGTATCCGGCCTTCCTTAGCTTTTTGACACGGCCCTCCGTGACGGAGACCATCCACTTGCCTCCCGCTCCGGACATTGCTGGAGAAGGTTGAGGTGGGAAGTGCGGGTGTTGGATTTCGGGTTCCGGCAGACCCTTAAGCTTCGAACTCTGGGGTGCGCACGGAGATTACGCCCTCTACCTCTCCGTCTCGCAAAGATCTAAACTACTAAAGAACAACACAAGAGACACAGAGTTTATATTGGTTCGGGCCGCCGATGTGGTGTAATACCCTACTCCAGTGTGGTGTGGTGGATTGCCTCTTGGGCTGATGATGATGAACACTACAAGGTAGAACAGCCTCGCGAGGGTCTGTTCTTGGCCTGGGGGATGAACTACTAGGAGGAGTTCAGCCGCCCTTCTCTCTCTCTCTCTCTTACTGATTCAACCGCTAGATGTCTAGATTGCATGGTTGCTCCGTCTCTCTGCTCTCTCTGTCCCCCTACCCTGGGGGTGGCTAGCCCTATTTATAGGCAAAGGCCCTGGGCCTCTTCCCAAATATTGAGCGGGAAGGGCGCCAACAATTGGCCATTTTGATGGGGAACATCTGGTACACTTATCCTGACTAAAGTTGGTCCTCGCCTGCCAAAGGCTCTGGTGATGATGCTAGCTTGGGCTCCATAGTGACTTCCTCCTTGTCGCGGAGCTGGTCTTGGTCTCGTTGCACTGAAATGGGTGCCTTTGCTTGATCCTCCCGCCTGCGCTTGCCCCCTTTGCACCAAAGAGGAAAGGGAGGACACTGCGCGGCTGGCGCCCTGGGTCGTCATGGCTTGTGTCATGGGCACCTCGTGAGGTACCCCGCCTTGATCTCTCCGCCTCCTCATGAGCCAGCCTGATGAGGCTGCGCCTGAGGAAGCTCCGCGTCGTCCGCCCCGAGAGGCTTGGCCCCTCGCGAGGGTCTTGGGTCTTGTGTTGATGAAGATGGGCCGTGCTGGGCCCCCTTTAAGCCACGCCGAAGGCCCCAGGCAGGCAAGTCTGGGGACCCTCGTTCCCAGAATGCCGACAGTAGCCCCGGGGCCCAAGGCGCACCCGGACTTGGCCGTGCTGAAAGGCAAAAGGGCGAGGGCGAAGCGCCGCGGGCCCTAACAGCCTGCGGCCTCGGGCGCCGCGTGGTGGTTGATTGGACGTGGGCGACACTGTTCCCCCATGCCTCCTTATTTTGCGCCCTGCTTGGCGGACTCGTAGTTGTACACAACCGCTCCCCTTCCTGCTGCTCGAGCGTCCTCTGTTCTTCCTTCCCTCGAGCGCCAGCTCCTGCCTCCAATCCAATCTCGAATCTTCCCCCTCCTTCCCATCGCCATGACTTCGACGAAGAAGGAGAGAGGTAAGAAACCCATGCCTCCGTCTTGCCCGCCGCCATCAGTGGCCCCTGCTGTTGGCCGGTCGATCATACTCAATCGAGAGTGCCTGGGCAAGGTCAGCTCGACTCTGGCCACCATATTCAACGAGTGTGGGAGGACGACGGCCTGGCCTATGTCTCACTTCCCCACTGACAGGATAATCACTAAGGTCCATTATTTTGCTGATGCCCTGTGGGCGGGTCTGGTTCCCCCCTTTTTCCGATTTCTTCAGGGCCGTTCTCTCCCATTACCAGATCCATATGATGCATCTGGGTCCTGAATCCATCACCCTTCTTTCGGTCTTTGCTTTTGTCTGCGAGGCAATGATGGGCATCCCTCCTTCGGTTGCCTTGCTGCGCCATTTCTTCTCTATGCGCCTTGTCGACCCTACCCAATGCTCGGCGTGTGTGAAATTCGTCGCCGCACCTGAGTCTGCGGCCTTAGGGATCAACTTCGAGCTTCATTCATCTTCGGCTGGGTTCCGCGAGCGGTGGTTGTATGTTGATGTCGGGGTGCCCAGCCCCCTGCTGTCGAAGCCAACTTCGCCTGCCGTCCCTAATTCGGGCTGGGGCCAGGAGACGCTCGAGAGCCCCCTGCTCGCCTTCGTCTGGCGCCGCTTCGGGTTCTTGAAGTCGATTGGCGTGACTGCGCCCAAGGTAGTGAAGGAGTTCCTGTTGCGTCGCATTGCCCCTCTCCAACGCCACTCCCGCCGGATGTGGGCCTTCAGTGGGCGTGGTGATCGCATGCGGCTCCAGGAAGAGGACCTGACGCCTGAGGCGCTGAGGACAGTGCTCTTGATCTTGACTGGCGACCCCAACCCGGGTAGCATCCAGCGGGGAGGCGCCCTATTGTACCTCTGCCAGAACAGGGACGATTTTGTGAAGCAGATGCCGATCTTTGATGAATGGGGGCTGCGCCTTGCTGGCCTCCAGGGGTCTCGCGAGAACCCAGTGGTGGCGACTGCCCTTCCAGTCGGCCTAGGCGATTCTTCCTCAAGTGGCGGAGCAGGGAGGCATGAGGCGCCAGAGGCCGAGGGGGCTTCTGATGAGGTGGGAGCGTTGGGTGATGCTCTCGAAGGAGCAGCTCCCGGGACCCGTGCCGCTGAGGCTGAGGGCGGCAAGCAGCTGCTCCCTACGCCTGGGGCTGAGGCTCCTGAGGCCCCAGCCGCGACTTCTGGCGAGGCGATTGGTAGCACGCGTCAGGCAGGCGCCCATGACGCGGATCGCCTCGACGCTCCGTCTTCGTCGCAGGTTGATCCTTGCGCTCTTCTCTTGGGCCGCTTGCGCGTGGACTTTGAGGCCCTCCGGAGGAAAAGGGAGGCCCTGGGTGATGACTTCCCTTGTCGCCTGCTGAAGCGCAGGAAGTACTTCGCCACTGATGAGTAAGTCTTCTCCTTTTCCAACTCCCGACCTTCTTGTTGTTTTTACTGACCCTTGCTCCGCATGCCCCTTCCGGCCGAGCTCGCGGAAGCAGCTGAGGTGCCGCCTCCTTTGGCTTTGCCTCCTCCACCGTCCCCAAGTGCTCCGAGCAGCGCTGCTCTTGTGGTGAGGGCTATCGAAGGGGCGGACCGTCCTGAGGCGCACTGCGGCCCTTCACTCCCCGCGATCTTCCTTCGCGAGCCCTCTCGTGGCATAGCCAGCCTGCCGTGGGCTTCTCGTCTGGTCGTAGACTGTGACTGGCTGAGGCACCCACTGCGCACTTCATCTGGAGACGGGCTGGCTCCTGGCCGGGCTGCTGGCACGGCGCGCCCGGCCGTCGCGAGGGTGCCAGCCCCCAGCCCCCTGCCCGGAGGGGGAACGATGATCCGAGGCCCCCTGCGCTTGCTTGGGGCAGATGATGGTGTGGAAGACGTGCTCGAGCGCGCCCGGGATCGCCGCGATCGCCGCCAAGGATTCCTTCGAAGGGCGACTGACGCAGTGAACCTGCTTGGGGAGGAGCTTGCTGATGAAGACGCGCGCCTCGAGGCCGAGGGCCTACGCCTGGCCGCAGAGAGGCGCGCGCTGGAGGGCACAATTGCCCTCGCGCGTCACCAGCGTGATCTTGATGATGAAGAGGCGAAGGCGTCGTTGGAGGCTGCTCGGGAGGCCCGATCTCAGGCCGCTGGGGAGGCCCGGGTGGCCAACCGACGACGGGAGGCGGTGGAGGACCGGGCTCGGGAGCTCCTGGCCTGGTGCCACTCACTGGAGGAGCAAGTGGAGCTGCGCGAGGCGGCCCTCACGTCGATGAAGGTGGCCTCAGGCGACCCGGCTGAGCTCCAGAAGCGTGAGGAAGCGTTGACGCTGGAAGCTGCCGAACGCACCCGTGAGTGCGAGCGGCTGGAGACGAGGGAGCGCTTGGTGAAGCAGGCGGAGGACGATGTCGCCGCACGGGAAGCCCGTGTCCTGGAGGAGGTTGGACGTCGGGTGGCGATGGCGCGCTTGGACCTTGAGCGCGAGTTCGAGGGGAAGCTGGGTTGATCCGGGCCGAGGCTGAAGGTAGAACCACTGCCCTGAGGGCCAAGCTGGAGGAAGCGACGCGGCGGGCCGATGCTTCTCGAGCCGCCCTTGAGGAAGCGCAAGGGGAGTCGGCCACCTCCCAGGCCAAGGTGCTCCGTATTCGCCAACGGGTGGAGAAGGTTGAGGCCGTCGCGCGCCAGAACGCGGACGAGATACGTCAGCGGCAGGTCCTGGAGCACGTGCACGGCCCTATGCTCGCCACGCTCCGGGAGAAAGCCAACACCGCCTTGGGCAACATCTGCGAGGCGGCCGTTGGCAAGCCGCACACAATCAACTATGTCGGCAACCTTCAATTCTGCACCGCCGTGGTGATGCAGCTGGAGGCGCGGTCGGTCAGGGCCGACAGGTTGGTGGAGGAGAGGAGCCGCGCCCTGCTCGGGCGCGCCTTTTCCCGCGTCTTCAGCCATCTCCGGATCATGGACCCCCACTTCGATTTCGACGCTGCCATCGCCCCAGTCCCCCAGGCCGTCAGAGATGACCTGGCGCACTGGGTGGAAGATAAGGTGGATGCCCTCGTCCGGGCCTTCGCTTCGGACAACGACGACGTGATCGTGGCCGCCGACAAGGGCGGTGTGGTGAACGGCCCTAACGCCGCCGGTGGCGATGCAGACAGTGATGGTGAGTTCAGCGACGCCAGCCACGGCTCGGGAGGTGCTTCCGAGGACGCATTGGGGGATTTGTCCGACTGAGCATGTATCGCTCCTGTTTTTTTCTTTACCCTGCATGAATAGAACACAGGTTTTTGGCCTGATGGTCGTGAGAGCATTTTGGGAGGGGGAGCCCCTCATGCAAAACCTGTGTTCATCGTACTAGTAGTTGTTATATTGCGCGAGCGCCCGCGCCTGGCGGTTGGCCGGTTTTACCTTTGTTTCTTGCAGGCCCTGAGGCAGCCTGTGGGAGGACATGATGTCTTGGGTGTCCTCTAGTTGAATCCGTAGGATGTGAGAGTGCCGCTGGCGGGGAGCTTCACAAGCGTTGGCCTTCTTCACAGGCTCCGGGCCTTTTCCCAAATGCGATGGCTTCACAGGCATTTGCCTTCATCACAGGCTCCATGCCTTTTCCCAAATGCGATGGCTTAACAGGCATTTGCCTTCTTCACAGGCTCCGGGCCTTTTCCCAAATGCGATGGCTTCACAGGTAGTCGCCTTCTTCACAGGCTCTGGGCCTTTTCCCAAATGCGATGGCTTCACAGGCATTTGCCTTCTTCACAGGCTCCGGGCCTTTTCCCAAATGCGATGGCTTCACAGGCGGTCGCGTTCTTCACAGGCTCTGGGCCTTTTCTTAAACGCGACAGCTTCACAGGAAGTCGCCTTCTTCACAGGCTCTGGGCCTTTTCCTACAAGGACAACCTCCGCAGGCACTGGAAAATCCTCCCGAGAGGGAGCGACAGCGGCAGTTTGGGTTGCGCGCGAGCTAGGCCTGACCCGACTCGCGAGGGGCTCGCGAGGGGAGGCAGCTGTGGTGAAGTGGTAACCAGAACGTGAGAAATGGCTCGAACGAGACTAAGCACCCCTTCCCCGAACACACGCAAATCTCAAATTTGAATCCAACTTAAATCCAACGGGGGAAAGTTACAACCAAAGGAAAAGGCAATGAAAGCAGACAAAAGGCCGCGTCCGGCACCTAATCTAGTCTTGGACGTCTTCTCACCAGCGCGGAGCTAAGTGCTGTCCACTGGGCATGGGAGGGAGCCCCAGGGCCTGAGGCCGGCACCCCTGAGACTCCGGGGCGTGTACATCCCCACTCATTATTACGTGAGAGTGTCACGGGGCGGCGAGCTTCACAGGCATTGGGCCTTCTTCACAGGTACCGGCCTTGCTTCATATCGCCAGACGAGGGCCCCGCCTTGCGCCACACTCTAGTGCCACCAACGACGACCGGAAACCAGGACGCCGTCGGTGGGGTAGAGCGGTCGCCAGCGGTTCCCCCGACGACCACGGGTCCTCCGCCAGGGGCAGGCCCTTGGGCACCCCCCAGCGGAGGGCCTACCTCCTGAGAACGCCTTGCTCCGAACGCCGCGGTGGTGATGTCGGATCTCTATCCCTCTCCTGCAACCCCCTGTGCCCCCCTCCCGAGGGGTAGGAGACTGTGGGAGCGGGGTAGCTGCTCGCTGTGGTGACCTGCACTTCCTGCGATCCATGATTAGCGTACGCCTGCTCCTGAGAAATTAGTGGTACCCGATAATCGTCGCCCCCAGCGTGGCCTGCGGAACCGTCCCGGGGCTCCTGGAAGAGCTCAGCTTCTGGTGTCTCGTCCCCCCAGCTCGGGCTGAGGAGCGAGCCTTGTTCGCCCTCATGAGCGTGTCCTTGGTCCATCATGTGGGGCACGTGTTCTTTTGGCGCCGTCATCCCGAAGGCTACGCCGTAGTGCTCCGTGTGCCATGCAGCTCTGCTTGACGTGCCCACCGCGGGGTGGTAGCGCGGCTGCCCGCTGGGGCCGTGGGCCGCGCCGAGTCCCTCTCCTTCACGCGCCAGGGGCGGGGGTAGCGCCACCGCTGGTCCGGCGCCGACAACTTCACAGGCGTTGGAGTAGCCTTGAGGCCCGCGGGCGCGCGCGGGGCCCCCGCGCGTGCCGCCCTGGGCTTGAGACGGGAGCTGGACGCAGAAGGGGTGAGCCCCCGAAGCGGCAAAGCCCAGGAGCTCGGCGACCCGCTCTAGCAGCACGTCGCGGCTGCCTTCCAGTAGCCTACACTGCAGCAGCTCTCGGGCCACCGTGAGCGCGGCCCTCGAGTTCGCCTGCTCCCGGCGGGTGTACGGTGTCGTGGTCGCGGCGTGATTGGAGGCCCTTATTGCCGACCGTGTTTTCCGCGGTGTGAGGATCGTTGAAGCCTGTCCGCGCCGCCCGCGGCCCACAGCGCCCTGCGGACCACGAGCTGCCTGGGGCGCGGGGTCGCCCGAGGCGAGCGGCTCTGCGCGGGCGGGCCACGCCGCCCATGGATCTTGGTTGCCCGCCTGGTCGCTGGACATGGTGATGATGATGCGACGGGACGCGAAGTGGTAGAAGGGTGGATTCCGGCACACCCCTACCTGGTGCGCCAAATGTCGGATTTCGGGTTCCGGCAGACCCTTAAGGTTTGAACTCTGGGGTGCGCACGGAGATTACGCCCTCTACCTCTCCGTCTCGCAAAGATCTAAACTACTAAAGAACAACACAAGAGACACAGAGTTTATACTGGTTCGGGCCGCCGATGTGGTGTAATACCCTACTCCAGTGTGGTGTGGTGGATTGCCTCTTGGACTGATGATGATGAACACTACAAGGTAGAACAGCCTCGCGAGGGTCTGTTCTTGGCCTGGGGGATGAACTGCTAGGAGGAGTTCAGCCGCCCTTCTCTCTCTCTCTCTCTCTCTCTCTCTCTCTCTCTCTCTCTCTCTCTCTCTCTCTCTCTCTCTCTCTCTTACTGATTCAACCGCTAGATGTCTAGATTGCACGGTTTCTCCGTCTCTCTGCTCTCTCTGTCCCCCTACCCTGGGGGTGGCTAGCCCTATTTATAGGCAAAGGCCCTAGGCCTCTTCCCAAATATTGAGCGGGAAGGGCGCCAACAATTGGCCATTTTGAAGGGGAACATCTGGTACACTTATCCTGACTAAAGTTGGTCCTCGCCTGCCAAAGGCTCTCGTGATGACGCTGGCTTGGGCACCACAATGACTTCCTCCTTGTCGCGGAGCTGGTCTTGGTCTCGTTGCACCGAAATGGGTGCCTTTGCTTGATCCTCCCGCCTGCGCTTGCCCTCTTTGCACCAAAGAGGAAAGGGAGGACACTGCGCGGCTGGCGCCCGCCTGGCGCCTTGGGTCATCATGGCTTGCGTCACGGGCACCTCGTGAGGTACCCTGCCTTGATCTCTCCGCCTCCTTGTGAGCCAACCTGATGAGGCTGCGCCTGAGGAAGCTCCGCGTCATCCGCCCCGCGAGGCTTGGCCCGTCGCGAGGGTCTTGTGTTGATGAAGATGGGTCGTGCTGGGGCCCCTTTAAGCCATGCCGCAGGCCGCAGGCAGGCAAGTCTGGGGACCCCCATTCCCAGAATGCTGACAGCGGTCTTGGGCGCTGGAGCTCGAGTGCGCGGAAGATGGATGGGCAAAGGAGGAAGAAGGCGTAGGTAAAAAGGTGGATCCTTATCCCCTTATATGGGCGGATGCGGCTATGCGTCCCCACCAGGGTGGTAAAACTCGCTTGCCTCCCAAGCGCCATGATAAATGGCGCGGTTGGGTTACCCACGTCCGTATTGATGAGAATCCCGTAAATGAGGGACACGATCTCTGCTTTGACAAGACGTGCCAAGGAAACCGCCTCACAAAACGTGCTGAGGTGGAAAAGTGAAAACGATTCGAGTAAAAGACTTGGCCATAGTGTGATGTCACACTGCGGAATACGTCAGTAGATTAGATTTGTGTTAATATTATTCTCTCTATGGCAATATGTGGAAGCTTGTTTGCAGAGCCGGACACTATCCTTGGTGTTTAAAATCTTCTATGAAGAGTTTGGAGGAGGAACCCGCCTTGCAATGCCGAAGACAATCTGCGTGCCGGACTCGTCGTCGTTGAAGCCTGGTTCAGGGGCTACTGAGGGAGTCCTGGATTAGGGGGTGTTCGGATAGCCGGACTATACCTTCAGCCGGACTCTAGGACTATGAAGATACAAGATTGAAGACTTTGTCCCGTGTCCGGATGGGACTTCCCTTGGCGTGGAAGGCAAGCTTGGCGATGCGAATATTCAAGATCTCCTACCATTGTAACCGACTTTGTGTAACCCTAACCCTCTCCGGTGTCTATATAAACCGAAAGGCTTTAGTCCGTAGGACAACTTCATCATACAACAATCATACCATAGGCTAGCTTCTAGGGTTTAGCCTCTCTGATCTCGTGGTAGATCTACTTGTACTACCCATATCATCAATATTAATCAAGCAGGACGTAGGGTTTTACCTCCATCAAGAGGGCCCGAACCTGGGTAAAACTTCATGTCCCTTGTCTCCTGTTACCATCCGGCCTAGACGCACAGTTCGGGACCCCCTACCCGAGATCCGCCGGTTTTGACACCGACAGACCCCTACGCCTGGTCTTCATGCATACCCCGGTTCTTATATAACCACAAGGGTATTCGAACACACTCCGGACCGTCAGGTCCCGATGTCGAAGTGAAAAGGTCGGCAATGACAAACGATCTACAATCCGGCTAGAAGGCATTACACATGTCAATTAAAATTACATAGTCACTCTGACTGATTGTATTCCTCTTCAATACCATCTAACAGGCTGTCTAATTTACAGTCCTGCTAGGAATACTTTGCGGCCAATTCTACTTGGCCGTATACGAAGCTTACAGGGATCTCCTTCCCATCGGGCCCCATAGGTCCGACCTCGGCCATGTGGTTTGGGTCAGCCTTTGTGTACCGCGTCTTCACCATGGCCCAGGCCTCCCTAGCGCCTTGACGACAGGCCGATATCTTCCACAATCGAAAGCGCCGCCGCGCTCCCTTCAGCTTCTGTGCAAGCTCTCCAAGGCCCTCGGGCATGGATAGGGATGGCCATAAGGCTTGGGCAACACCTTGCATCGCCTGCCAAACTCGCTCGTGCAGTTGCAAGAGCTCGGGAAGAAGGTCACCGTAGAACCGGGCATCTCCTCTGCAAGACGACTTGTTAGCATACCTAAAGACATCACTCTGTTAGTCTACTTCCTCGCCGAACCTTTTTTCAAAAGTTCGTTCAAGCACCTACTAAATATGCCGCGTCAAAGCTGCTGATTCTCCTTATCGGATTCCGACAGCTGGGCACGAACATCTTGCAGTTCAATACCCAGCTTGGTGTTGGCATCCTGAAGATCATTCTTCTCCTGCCTCACCTTTGTTAGCATGCTCTCACCAGCCTCTAGCCGGCGTAGGAGTTGTTGCTTGTCCGGATCTAGTCCGCGCCACCTGCAATTTCATTTGTTAGATCGGGACATATGCCGCACTTCACACTTATCTTTTTGAAGCATATATTACCAGAGGGGGTCTCCTTGGGCTCCCCCGTCGCGGCTAGTGCGGCCTCAAGTTGGGCTTTGCACTCTTTTAGCTCCTGGGACAGTTGGGTATTCTTCTATGAAAGAACCTGTGTATTACACGATCCTTAAATCAGTTATTCTAACTGTTTCAAGTCTCGGGGGCTACTGATATATATAACCATTAAATTTTCTCACCCGTATGTCTTTTACATATTGCTCCGTGGCTCTGGCTAGACCATTTTGAGAGGCACGGAGATACGCATCTCCCGAATTGAAGGCATCAGACGCCTCTTGGGAGAAACAAGCGTCGCGAAGAACAGTCCGGCGACGCCTGTGGTTCATGGCACTCTCCACCTCCGAATGGGTGGCAGATAGCCTGTCCGCATCCTCCGTCGGAGGAGCGTTCGGTATGCGCCTCGTGCTCACCTCCGCCTCCGGGCCAGCCTATGGAGCCTGGCTGGTGGAGGCGCGATTGGCAGCCTCTCCGGATATAGTCCGGCGAGGTCTCGTTGTCCTGAACAGAGCACGAGTGTTAATATGCCTTGAAGGCATAACACCGGGGAATAAAAAGGCGCGCTATACCTTTGCGCCGGCACCTCGGTCCGGACTACACTTCTTTTTATCCCACCAGGCCCCGCAGCCCCTCGTGGGCTGGCCGCCGTAGGCTCGGCCTCCCGCCTCAAGGACCTCCTCTCCAAAACACGGTTGTTATACGGTCATCGAAAACACGCGAGGATGGGTCCCCTTTCAAAGTACTGGGATTTCGGTCTCAGTTACCTGGGAGGCGGGGATTAGCCCTGGGTAATCGGCCGTAATGGCCACCAAGGCGTTGTCCTTACTTAATTGATGGAATACCCCATCAATTAGCTCCACAGATATGTCCGGATCCTCTTGGGAGGCCGGGTCGAGGGACCGTCCCGGATCCTCGCGCTGTGGAGGGGGGATGTTTATCTTTTTAACAGCCTGGCGCAGTTCCTACGTCGAAGTCGTCAGACCATATATTTGATAGTAGGAATACAAAACGGATGGACTAGTGAAAGCATTCACTTACCCAGTTAGGAGGATTATACATGGTAAAACTACCCTGAGGGTTGATGCGGAGAAATTCCTCCTCTTCTCCCTTGTACAAAGTGGACAAGATCTTTATCAGAGCGGCAGCCGAGTCCGGCCCCTTACGGCCGTGACGGGTGGCGTCATCCTCCCCGTTGAAATCCCACATGGGGTAACTTCTATATTGAAGCGGTTGCACCCCCCGCATGATGCATACGGCCATGACTCCAATCATGGTTAGTCCGGAATGAGCCAATAATCTTATCCGGCCCATTAGGTAAAGGACATCCTTGTCACTTTCTCTCTGAGGGCCCCGTGGGCGCCAGCTTAGGCGCTTCTTCGGGGGAGCACTGTTGAACTCAGGGAGGCCGATCCGAGCAGGATCCGGCAGCGGGACATCCTCTATATAGAACCATTCCGAAGGCCAGTCCTCAGACGCCTTCTTTGGGGTTCCGGGATAGATATCCGGTCCCGGCGATGCGCCACACTTCGGCTCCGCCCACTTCATATATTAACCCCTCTTGAGAACGGGGCACCACGCAGAACAGCCTCTTCCATAGCGCGAAATAAGCCTCAACACCCAAGAACAGCTCGCAAAGGGCAACGAAGCCCGCGATATGCAATATAGAGGTAGGCGTAAGGTTGTGCAGCTGGAGGCCATAGAACTCCAGAAGCCCCCGGAGAAACGGATGAATTGGAAATCTGAGTCCCCTTATTAGATAAGGGACAAGGCATACCCGCTCTCCTTTGGAGGGAGTGGGGGCGCTCTCCGCTTGCTCTCCGCCATTATAGGTGGCGAGTCTGGCTCGAACCGGGACCATGTAGGCCGGAGGGAGGAATCCCTTTGTCTGAAGTGATACTAGCTCACTATGTGGGATGGAGCACCTCTCCCAGTCTCCGGGCTTAGGACTGGAAGGGCGAGAGGAGGAGTTGCGACGGCTGGCCATGGTGGAATGGACCTTTGCTGGATGCGCTCTGATGACTACTCGCGGAGGGGAGAAGGTGTGGTTTGGATCTAAATCCCCATTCCTTTAAATAGGCGGCTCATTTACGCTGCTAGGGGTGTGAATGTAAAAACACCCAGACTTTTCGTATTCGTTTGACACGTGGAAGGCGGCCATTATTGGGCGTAGAAGCCAAGGAGCGCTGCATTTATAAAGAACGGGACATTATTCAACAGGTACACGAAATCTGGAAGGGGAACCCTCCTTGCAATGCCGAAGACAATCTGCATGCCAGACTCATCGTCATTGAAGCCTGGTTCGGGGGCTACTGAGGGAGTCCTGGATTAGGGGGTGTCCGGATGGCCGGACTATACCATCAGCCGGACTCCTAGACTATGAAGATACAAGATTGAAGACTTCGTCCCGTGTCCGGATGGGACTTTCCTTGGCGTGGAAGGCAAGCTTGGCAATGCGGATATTTAGATCTCCTATCATTGTAACCGACTTTGTGTAACCCTAACCCTCTTCGGTTTCTATATAAACCAGAGGGTTTTAGTCCGTAGGACGACATACAACAATCATACCATAGGCTAGCTTCTAGGGTTTAGCCTCCTTGATCTCATGGTAGATCTACTCTTGTACTACCCGTATCATCAATATTAATCAAGCAAGACGTAGGGTTTTACCTCCATCGAGAGGGCCCGGACCTGGGTAAAACTTCGTGTCCCTTGTCTCCTGTTACCATCCGCCTAGACGCACAGTTCGGGACCCCCTACCCGAGATCCGCCGGTTTTGACACCGACAACGAGCGATGGTCTTTTCCTATCAATCTATCCCCCTTGGAGCATGCGCGTAGTACTTCATTTTGATGACTAATAGATTTTTGCAATAAGTATGTGAGTTCTTTATGACTAATGTTGAGTCCATGGTTTATACGCACTCTCACCCTTCCACCATTGCTAGCCTCTCTAGTACCGCACAACTTTCACCAGTGCATTACACCCACCATATACCTTCCTCAAAACAGCCACCATATACCTTCCTCAAAACAACCACCATACCTACCTACCATGGCATTTCCATAGCCATTCCGAGATATATTTTCATGCAACTTCCACCGTTCCATTTATTATGACACGCTTCATCATTGTCATATTGCTTTGCATGATCATGTAGTTGACATAGTATTTGTGGCAAAGCCACCATTCATAATTTTTATACATGTCATTCTTGAATCATTGCACATCCCGGTACACCGTTGTAGGCATTCATATAGAGTCATATTTTGTTCTAAGTATCGAGTTGTAAGTAAATAAAGTATGATGATCATCATTATTAGAGCATTGTCCCATGTGAGGAAAGGATGATGGAAGCTATGATTCCCCCACAAGTCGGGATGAGTTTTTGGACGAAAAATAAAAATAAAAGAGGCCAAAGAAGCCCACAAAAGAAATGAGAGAAAAGAAAGAATGGGCAATGTTACTATCCTTTTTCCACACTTGTGCAAAGTAGCACCATGATCTTCATGATAGAGAGTCTCCAATTTTTCACTTTCATATACGACTGGGAATTTTTCATTATAGAACTTGGCTTGTATATTCCAATGATGGGCGTCCTCAGATTGCGCTAGGTCTTCGTGAGCAAGCAAGTTGGATGCACACCCACTTAGTTTATTTTTGAGCTTTCATAAACTTATAGCTCTAGAGCATCCGTTGCATGGCAATCCCTACTCACTCACATTGATATCTATTGATGGGCATCTTCATAGGTCGTTGATATGCCTAGTTGATGTGAGACTATATCCTTCTTTTTCTCTTCTTCACAACCACCATATTCTATTCCACCTATAGTGTTATGTCCATGGCTCATGCTCATGTATTGCGTGAAAGTTGAAAAGGTTTAAGAAACTCAAAAGTATGAAACAATTGCTTGACTTGTCCTCGGGGTTGTGCATGATTTGAATATATTGTGTGATGAAGATGGAGCATAGCCAAACTATATGATTTTGTAGGGATAGTTTTCTTTGGCCATGTTATTTCGAGAAGACGTGATTGCTTTATTAGTATGCTTGAAGTATTATCGTTTTTATGTCAATAGTAAACTTTTATTTTGAATCTTATGTATTTGAACATTCATGCCACAATAAAGAAAATTACATGCATAAATATGTTAGGTAGCATTCCGCATCAAAAATTCTGTTTTTATCATTTACCTACTCGAGGACGAGCAGGAATTAAGCTTGGGAGTGCTTGATACGTCTCCAACGTATCTATGATTTTTTTTGTTCCATGCTATTATATTATCTGTTTTGGATGTTTTATATGCATTAAGATGCTATTTTATATTATTTTTGTGACTAACTTATCTATTAACCTAGAGCCTAGTGCCAGTTTATGTTTTTTCATTATTTTTGAGCTTCGCAGAAAAGGAATACTAAACGGAGTCCAAACGGAATAAAACTTCACGATGATTTTTCTTGGACTAGAAAACACCCAGGGGACTTGGAGTACAAGTCAGAAGAGCCACGAGGCGGCGGCAAGGGTGGAGGGTGCGCCCTAGGGGGCGCCCCCTGCCTTGTGGGCCCCTCGTGACGCCCTAACCTAGCTCTTCCTCCTATATATTCACATATGTTCCAGAAACACCAGAAGCATCCACGAAAACACTTTTCCACCATTGCAACCTTCTATTCCTGTGATATCCCATCTTTGTGCCTTTTCGGGCATCCTGCCAGAGGGGGATTCCATCACGGAGGTCATCTACATCAACTCTTTTTCCCTTCCGATGAAGCATGAGTAGTTTACCACAAACCTACGGGTCCATAGCTAGTAGCTAAATGGCTTATTCCCTCTCTCTCTTTGATTCTTAATACCATGTTCTCCTCAATGTTCTTAGAGATCTATCCAATGTAATCTTCTTTTGCTGTGTGTTTGTTGAGATCCAATGAATTGTGGATTTATGATCAGCTTATCTATGAATATTATTAGAATCTTCTCTGAATTCTTTTATGCATGATTTGGTATCTTTGTATTTCTCTTCGAATTATTGGTTTGGTTTGGCCAACTAGATTGGTTTTTCTTATAATCGGAGAAGTGCTTAGCTTTGGGTTCAATCTTGCGGTGTCCTCACCAAGTGACAGTAGGGGTAGCGGGGCACGTATTGTATTGTTGCCATCGAGGATAAAAAGATGGGGTTTTCATCATATTGCTTGAGTTAATTCCTCTACATCATGTCATCTTACTTAAGGCGTTATTCCGTTCTTTATGAACTTAATACTCTAGATGCATATTGGATAGTGGTCGATGTGTGGTGTAATAGTAGTAGATGCAGGCATGAGTCGGTCTACTTGATACGGACATAATGCCTATATTGCATAATCATTGCCTTGGATATCTTCATAACTTTGCGCTTTTTTATCAATTGCTCGACAGTAATTTGTTCACCCATCGTATTATTTGCCTTCAAGAGAGAAGCCTATATGAAACCTATGGCCCCCGGGTGTCTTTTCCATCATATTAGTTTCCGATCTACTATTTTGCAGTCTTTTATTTTCAGATCTATAAACCAAAAAAACCCCAAAAAAAATATCTTTTACTTATCTATCTCTATCAGATCTCACCTTTGCAAGTGACCGTGAAGGGATTGACAAGCCCTTTATTGCATTGGGTACAAGTGTTTGATTGTTTGTGCAGGTATTGGTGATTTGCGCGTTCTTCTCCTACTGGATTGATACCTTGGTTCTTAACTGAGGGAAATACTTAACTCTACTGTGTTGCATCACCATTTCCTCTTCAAGGGAAAAACCAACGCAAGCTCAAGAAGTAGCATCTGGCAGGCAGTTTGGAGAGCTCTGAAAATTTACATAAAAAGACTCCGCAAGCAGGATGGTTCTTGGTGCAAGGTCTCCTCCAATATGGAACGTATGGTGTCTTCGTAGTTTTTGTCATTGTTCACAAAAGACTCGACTCTTAACACTAATGCGGTCTTGGATCGCATAGTTCCGAAGGAAACAGAGTTGATGAATGAACAAAAATATGTGCCCCATTTTTGAAAGAGGAGGTCCTGAATGCTTTATTTCAAATTGGGCCCTTGAAGGCCCCGACTTGGTTCTATCAGTGCAACTAGGTTGTTATGAAGAAAAAATAATTGCAGCTGTTCTGGAATTCTTTCACATAGGAATTGTGCCGGATGGAGTTAATTTCACCATCATAGTTACGATCTCAAAGGTTCCCCAACCTACGGAAATGAAGGATTTCAAACCATTAAGTCTTTGCAATGTGGTGTATAAGATTGTTTCTAAATGCCTGGTTAACCGGCTGAGATCGTTCCACGCGGAACTCAACTCGGAATACCAAAGTGCTCTTACTCCTGGGGCGGCGTATTTCGGATAATTCTATAGTTGTTGTTGAGTATATCCACCATATACAATCTCTGAAGAATAACTCCCTGATTTATTGTGCTTCTGATCTAGATTTGTTGAATGCATGCAATTGTGTTGACTATGATTTTTTGGAGAAGTATGCCTTGCGTGAACTTGGTGAAGTATTCGATGAAATATAATGGGAAGCTGCTTGCTCCATCCCCCCCCCCCCACGAGGGATATCCGTCAAGGTTACTCGTTGTCCCTTTTTTATTTCTATTTATTAACGACGCCCTTTCTTCTCTCATCAACAAGTCAACTGTGGAGGATGGTCTGGAAGGACTTAAAATTTCTAGAGGTGCCCTCGGTATCTCTGGTCTTTTCGTTGTGGATGACTCAATGTTACTTTTCTAGCTTTTGAAAAATAAGCAAATACTCCCAAAGGTTTGTTGAACACATATGCATCAGCAACGGGTCAACTTACAAACCTAGCAAAGTGTTCCATCTATTTGTGAGATAATTTTCTTGCGTGATGGAAATATGCCCTAGAGTCAATAATAAATTTTATTATTTATTTTCAATTTTATAATTAACTTTTATTTTATGTGCTATAATAAATTTTGGAGAATGTGTTTCATAGGAATTACAATTTTTTTTGTAATAAAAACTAATTCTTTCCTTTTTTTCAAGTGCCAAAAATGTATTTTTTTGTGAAGGAAGTGCGTGAAATAAGTTTGAAAATTGGTCCTTTTTATTTTTCATCCAATTTAGATCACATTGTATGCGCACTAACCAAGTTTCATGCATTTCAGAGTATTATTGCTATATTTTATTAATTTACTAGATTTCTAGAGAATTATTATAACTTGCTCAAATTTCAACTACAAGTGTGATGTAGTTTGGTCCTGAAGATTGACAATAATCATTTTAGGCTTCAATATTGGTGGTTTATACACTTGGGACAACCAAAGTTGAAATTCCAAACCATTTGGTCTGAATGGTCAGCCTTCCTAGTTTGACCCCATATTGAAAAAAATCAAACGAAATGAAAAAAACTAAAAATTGAAATCCTTTTGCATTGATCCATCTTATGTGCACTAGTTTGTGGGAAAAATCATAAACTTGCAGTACCATAAATTTGAAAAATAACTTCACAAAATGACCTATCTAGCATGAACATTATGCATGGATTTCAAGACATATTCCCATGGCTATGGCCACATCCATGGTATAGTCCATGATAACATGGTCAAATTTGGCACAACTATGGATGTTACCGTTATAAACAATATTTCCATAGGAATTATGATTTTTTTGTAAGAAAACTATTTTTTCCATTTTTCAAGTGCCAAACTTGACTTTTTGTGAAGGAAGTGCCTAAAATAAGTTTGAAAATTGGGCCTTTTCATTATTCATACAAAGTAGACCACATTGGATGCCCACTGACCAAGTTTCATGAATTCTAGAGTATTATTGGTATATTTCATTAAGTTACTGAATTTCTAGTGAATTATCAAAACATGCTAAAATTTGAACTACAAAGTGAGATGTAGTTTTATCCTGAAAATTGACAAAAAAATAATTTTAGGCATTAGTATTGGTGGTTTAACCCCTTGGACAGCCAAATTTGAAATTACAAACCATTTGGTATGAATGATCAACCTTCCTGGTTTGACCCCATTTTGAAAGAAAAAAACGGACATGATGAAAATAGCCTCAAAAATTGAATTTTTTTGCATTGAGCTATCTTAAGTGCACTATTTTTGGGAAAATAACAAACTTGTGACACTACAAATTTGAAAAAACAACTTTCAAAAAATGGCCTATCTAGTATGAACATGCATGGATTTCAAGGCGACAAATGGCCATGGCCACATCCATAGCATAGTACATGATAACAAGGCCAAATTTGGCACAACTATGGGTGTTCCATTGTCAACAATGTTGTGATAGGAATTATGATTTTTCTTGTTATAAAAACTTTTTTCCTTTTTCAAGTGCCAAAAATGAATTTTTGTGAAAGAAGTGCCTGAAATAACTTAGAAAATTGGGCCTTTTCATTTTTCATCCAAAGTATACCACATTGGATGCCCACTGACCAGATTTCATGAATGGCAGAGTATTGTTGCTATATTTCATTGATTTACTCGATTTCTAGTGAATTGTGAGAACTTGCTCAAATTTGAAACTAGAAGTGTGATGTAGTTTGGTCCTGAAAATTGAGAAATATCATCTTAGGCTTTAATATTGGTGGTATATGCACTTGGGAAACCAAAGTTGAAATTCCAAACCATTTTGTATGAATGGTCAACCTTCCTAATTTGATCCCATTTTGAAAATAAATCAATTAGAATGAAAAAAGCCTCAAAAATTGTAATCCTTTTTCATTGAGCCATCTTATGTGCACTAGTTTGGGGAAAATCATAAACTTGCAATACCACAAATTTTATATTATTTTTGGTAGTTTTGCAAGTTTGGCTTCATTTTTTGGTAGTTTCGCAAGTACATAGTACTGTCCTGCTATGTTGGACCACTTTTGGACATGTTGCACTATTTTTGGTAACTTTTGGCATGTTGCACTATTTTTTCTAAGTTTTGCCATGTTGTTATATTTTTGGTATGTTTTGGCATGTTGCTTTATTGATGATAACTTTTGGCATGTTCCACTAGTTTTCGACATGCAACCCCCCCCCCCCTCGGCGTAGCAAATCCAAAATCTACCATATTCAGATAAAATTCAGATAACAGTCTAATGTAGCATCTTCAAATAATAGTATAATTCTGCGCAGCACAAAAAAGTACCGCATAAACATACGGTTTTCATCATTGGGCATCCACATGTCAGATCCTCGGCACTAGCTAGAGGGAACAAATTATAGTATCTACTTTAAACGCTTAAGATGGCGAGCCAGGCGACAGTGGGAGCATTGAGCATTTTGCTCAAATTAAGCAGAGACCTCATACTGCTCCACTACTATTGGGGCAGTCTTGCATCCAGCTTGGCCTGGAAGGTCACCAGCGCCAGATCCTGGCCGGCACCAGCCTCCAAGGGCTCTTGGTCAACCTCGTCGTCTACATGAATCGTTAGATCCATGACTGTCATTAGGCACTAAGCGACGATCTCCAAGCCCCCCTGGTGTCCCTCCTCTTCTTCATCCCAGGCAGTCTAAAGATCTCCAAACCCCCCCAGGTCCTCGTCAATGGCAGCCTCCTCCTCCATTTCCATCTCCTCGTCTGCAGCCTCATTGTCCTCCTCCTCCTTGGTATCCCCATCCACTGTCTCCTCATCGAGCACTTCACTAATCCACAAATTCACTGGCCCTTCGGCCATCGGATTCAGCGAGGAGAGGCGAGAGTGGTACTCATGCCAGCGAGCTCGCTATCGAGGATCTGATGCCTCCATCACCTCTTTCATTGCCTAGAGTAGAATTTCAATAGTAAGCACCCATTTTTCTACAGTCGACATTCGCTTCACCTCCTCTTCCGACGCTTCCAACGATAGATTCAACGCATGCATCATGAGAGCTTTCTGGTTCAGAAACCATGAGCTTATCTCCTTGCACTTTGCCAGCAAGAGCTCATCGTCGGTGCAGAACTCTTCCATTCCTTACCTGGCAGAGAATTGATTGAACCCAAAAATCATTACCAAGGGAGGTTCAAACTAACTAATTATTTCACAGATTGCTAAATCATTATTCCAATTTGCTAAATCCAATGGCCCTATGAACTAATTCTATGCATATTCACAAGATATTTCAGGACTATTTACTAGGGGATGAACTAGGGTTAGCATTTGATACTTACCGGATGACCAATGACCTAGTACTCCTCAAATCGATGGACCAAAGGGCGACACCGTTGCACCAGGTACCTATGTCATCATAGCTCTCCTAAGGAAGGTAGGCGGAGTGGGTGGCGGGAGAACGAAGGCAATGACGGCTGCGTGGGGGCGGCTAAATGGGGTCGGGGTCGGTCTATTTTTGTCGATAAACAGTGATACCCTAGCCCACCTGCCAAAAGAGGCCTCGTCCCACCTGTCATAAGAGCCCCGGTCCCACTCGTTAGTAACTACGTGAGGTAACGGTCAACTACTTTGACCCGACGGCAAGGCTTTCTTTGGGAACTTGTGAGAATGGGCCAAGTGGTGGAGGGGAAAAGCGAGGAATGTTAAGGGCCATGAGCAAAACTGAGTAGAACTAAGGAGTGGCATAGAAATATAAATCTCTTTTCTGAATGGGACTCCTTCGGTTCCAAAATAAGTATCGCTGGTTTATTATAAATTTAGTGCAAAGTTGTACTAAACGAGCGACACTTATGGGACGGAGGAGTATGAACCATTTTTTATGAAACAACTCGCATTATTTTCATTGTATAAACATTTAAAAAAATGATGAACATGTCTTTTTGAATGGCACGAAACAGTTTTTTCAGTTACACAAAAAAGTTGTTTTTACATTATGTAAACAGTTTTTGAAAAATTTACTAACATTTTTCAAAATACGTCCACATTTTTCTAAGTCGTGAAACAAACTTTTGATTGCTATCAACATCTTTTAAGAGTGGTGTCAACAATTTGTTTTACATTGCACAATCATTTTATAAATGCACAATATTTTTAAAAATTAAGTAATTTAGTTTTTGAAATATATATGTATGTATACTTTTGTGAAATATTAAGATATATAAAAATATGTAAATGCGGATACACTAATGTACCGTGTATATGTTGTGCTGCACGTGGACACTTTGGGTCAGGCCCGTTTGATATGGCGATGTACGCGAGCATTCCATACACGGAAAAACCTATATGGCGCATGATGCGTCAAGTTGTTGAGCAATCGCACAGGGGTTCACAAGTGAGGTTCCTTCTAGGTTTCAAAAACCTGGACCAGCCCGTTCATCGCTTCATTCATCCCGGTTTTAAGAACCTTCTAGGAGATTCCTAGCTGGCTTTTTTCTGTTTCAGGAACCTTCTAGGAGGTTCCTGAACCGGGTTTTTTGCTTTTCTTTTTTTCTAATTTTTCGTTTTCCTGGTTCTTTATTCTCCAAAAAAATCTTTTTCTTTTTCTTTCCTTTTCGGTTCATTTTAAAATTTAACTTCTTTTAAAAAAATATTCGTGGATTTCCAGATTGTTCGCAATTTTCCAACAATGTTCATGTTTTAAAAAATTTGTGTTTCCAAAAATTGTTCAGGTTTTTCAAATTTGATCGGAAGATTCAAAAAATGTTCATATTTTCAAAAAACGTCCGCGCTTCCAAAGATTGTTCATTTTTCAAAAATCGTAAGTTTAAGAAAATCATGTATTCAAAGTTCTTCCAGAGTTTCTAAAAATGTTCATGTTTTCAAAAATTGTTTGTGTTTTCAAAAAATTTAAGATTTTAAAAAATGCTCCGTTTTAGAAAATATAAATATATTTTAAAAATGTCATAATTTTCAAAAAATGTGCGCGTTATGAGAAAATTGTTTTTGGCGAAAAGTCTTCATGTTTCGTTAAACAGCCATTTTACAAATATCTATTTTTTTGTGAACACGAATAATTTTTTAAAACATGAACAATTTCCAAAAAAATCAAAGAACTTCTAAAGGTTTTGAGCATTTTTTGTAAAATACGAACAAGTTCTGTAAACATGATCATTCTTTGAATTTTGCAAAAAAAAATTGAAAATATGAACAATTTTTTGAATTCATGAAAAGAATTCAGTTTCAAAAACATTTTTTGGAATTTTGAACAAAAAAATTCAAATACATGGAAAGAAAAAAGAAATGTTAGGATCTGCGTTGTTATTGGTCCTTATATGATTGCGCTGCTACGTAATCACTACCTCTCATTATCTACGGCGGCTAGCATGAAGTGCTTTTTTGCTGGAGGTCTCGTGTTCGATCTTAGGTAATGCTTGATTTTTTATGCAAATTTATAGTCGCTACAGTGGACGATCGCTGGCACATCCACATCCGCTAGCTTCGCTCATTCGCTAGTGGGCCGGCCCAGTAGGGTCTGCCTGTGCGTCTGTCGGACAGTCTGCCAATAAGTGGTGTAGGAAACAAGGGGTGCTCCTAACGAGCGCTTCAGGCGCCGGATGGGCTCTACCGGCGCTCGCTAGCGACGCGTTGCAGGCCGGCCCACCAACCAAGTCAACAAAGCAAACGCGAAAAAGAAAACAATTCTTAACGAGCGCTTCAGGCGCCGGATGGGCTCTACCGGCGCTCGCTAGCGACGCGTTGCAGGCCGGCCCACCAACCAAGTCAACAAAGCAAACGCGAAAAAGAAAACAATTCTTAATGGAAAAAATGGGATCCGCTGGGAATCGAAACCAGCACCACACCCTTCATGACTTGATGCATTAACCAGTAGACAAAGCTAGCGCTTCTATACAATCCTAGAAACAACCGTCCTAGTTAACATTTTGTTTAGTAAAACCAATATAAATTATTTTAAGAAAAAGAAAAAGGTAAATTTTAAAACAAGACAATCGATTTTTAGAAAAGTTCATTGATTTAGAAACAACAATTTTGAAAAAATTTCATCAATTTTGAAAAAATGAAAAAGAGTTCATCAATTTTGAAAAGAGTTCATCAAACTGAAAAATAGTTCATCAATTTTGAAAAAAAATTCATTGGTTATGAAAAGGAGTTCATCCGTTTTGAAAAGAGCTCATAGATTTTGAAAAGAGTTCATCGATTTTGAAAAAAAGTTATTTTTTTCGAAAAAGAGTTCATCGATTTTGAAAAGAGTTCACCGATTTGGAAAAAGAATTATCATTTTTTAAAAAGAGTTCATCGATTTTGAAAAAGATTTCATTGGTTTTGAAAAGAGTTCACCGATTTAAAAAAAGTTCATCAATTTTGAAAAAATACTGTTGATTTGGAAAAAAGTTCATTGGTTTCAAAAAAGAGTTCAACGATTTTAAAAACAGTTCACAAATTTGAAAAGGTTCCATCGGATTTTGATAAAAAAAAGTTCACGCATTTAATAAAAAATGAAAAATGAAAAAATATACAAAATTGTTCCAGCATAGGAGAAAAGGGAACAGGAAAAAGGAAAAGAAGGAAACAGTAAAAAAGAAAGAAGAAAAGTAGAAAGAAGATGTATTAGAACGCATCTGGAGTGGTTTGCCGGTTGGTTACCGCAGCTTACTTGGAGTGAAGACGTACTGGGTTCGATTACCACCCACGCTCATCAATTTTTTGCGGGATAAACTGAGAAAAAAGAATGTGGATGGGCCGAGCCCAAGTTACCGCGGGGGGTATGCGCCCGTTAGTGAAAACAACTAAAACGGGCGCAACGGGCGCTGTTTAGGATTTGCCGGAAGCAAGGTAGAGACGCTCTCCTAGAATCCAGCTCTTAACACACGCCAAGAGGTCTTTGGGCAGGCCCATATTAATGGCAGTTTTACAAAAATGAAAGGAGAGAAACAATGGACACCTTTAGAGGACAGTTTTACTTAGGGTGAAGACGTACCGGGTTCGATTACCACCCACACTCATCAATTTTTTGCGGGATAAACTGAGAAAAAAGAATGTGGATGGGCCGAGCCCAAGTCACCGCGGGGGGTATGCGCCCGTTAGTGAAAACAACTAAAACGGACGCAACGGGCGCTGTTTAGGATTTGCCGGAAGCAAGGTATAGACGCTCTCCTAGAATCCAGCTCTTAACACACGCCAAGAGGTCTTTGGGCAGGCCCATGTTAATGGCAGTTTTACAAAAATGAAAGGAGAGAAACAATGGACACCTTTAGAGGACAGGTGCCGAGCCTCGCAAGCTAGACCAGAAGATTCAAGGTGGATTTTTCGCTCATTGCTTATAGGACTAGGATTCTTAAGTGCCAAGTATGGTACCTTTTTTGAAAAAAGAAAAATCATATTTAAAAGTTTCATAAAAATCGGTAAATAACTCCATGAAAACTGTATGTATTAACTACAGATCCATGAAATTTTGTTTTGAAAAAATGCAATTTGTAAGCTGCACAAAAAAGCAAAAATCCGGCACAAAAACAAAAAAAATCTGGTCCATTTGAAAATACATATTTATCTTTTTTTATGTGCCATGTGTGAAAGTAAAATTTAATGAATTTTTGCACATATCTAGTGTGTGTGTGTGTGTGTGTGTGTGTGTTTACAAAAAGTTTCGAAATGTTTTGTGCTGTGAAAAATGTTTTTTTTTAAACAGGCACCATGGTGCCCGTGCACAACTAGCAATATCCGTTCCTTTTGTTGCTGTCGTGGTGGCCTCCTCATTTTGAGTATGTTCATGTACCATATCTAAGATATTCCAAAGTTAATTGTATAAAAAATTTGCAAGTCCCAAACAAGTAGGGGTAGGCTAGAGGTAAAACCCGTAAGATCTCGCAACCAATTCATGGCTCTGGCACATGGATAGCAAGCTTCCACGCACCTCTATCCATAGCTAGCTCTTTGGTGATACTCCAATCCTTCAGGTCTCTCTTAACGGACACCTCCCATGTAAAATTCGGTCTACCCCGCCCTCTCTTGACATTCTCCACACGTTTTAGCCGTCCGCTATGCACTTGAGCTTCTGGATGCGTGCGCTGAATATGCCCAAACCATCTCAGACGATGTTGGACAAGCTTCTCTTCAATTGGTGCTACCCCAACTCTATCTCATATATCATCATTCTAGACTTGATGCTTCCTCCCGTGGCCACACATCCATCTCAACATACGCATATCCGCCACACCTAATTGTTGAACATGTCGCCTTTTAGTCGGCCAACACTCAGCGCCATACAACATTGCGGGTCGAACCTGTTGGGGAACGTAGCAGAAATTCAAAATTTTCTACGCAACACCAAGATCAATCTATGGAGTAATCTAGCAACGAGGGAAGGAGAGTGCATCTACATACCCTTGTAGATCGCTAAGCGGAAGCGTTCAAATGAACAGGGTTGATGGAGTCGTACTCGTCGTGATCCAAATCACCGATGATCCTAGTGCCGAACGGATGGCACCTCCGCGTTCAACACACGTATAGCCCGGGGACGTCTCCTCCTTCTTGATCCAGCAAGGGGAGAGGAGAAGTTGAGGGAAAACTCCGACAGCACGACGGCATGGTGGTGATGGAGCTCGTGGTTCTCCGGCAGGGCTTCGCCAAGCACTACGGAGGAAGACGAGGTGTTGGAGGAGGGAGAGGGCTGCGCCAGGGGAAGGGTGCGGCTGCCCTCTCTCTTCCTCACTATATATAGGGGTATGGGAGGAGGAGGAGGCACCCTAGGGTTCCCTAGGGGAGGGGCGGCGGCCACAGGGGAAACCCTAGATGGGTTTGGGCGCCCCCCCCCCCCTAGGAAACTTGCCCCCCAGGCCGGGAGGGGCGACTGCCCTAGGGGTGGCGCCCCCACCTCTCTGGTTACGTGAGATGGGGTTGGGAGGGGCGCTCAGCCCCTTAGTGGGCTGATGTGCCCTCTCCCCTTGGCCCATAAGGCCCCCCAACGCTTGTCGGGGCCTCCGAAACCCCTTTCGGACACGCTGGTCATCACCTGGTACCCCCAGAACAATTCCGGACTCCAATACCCTTCGTCCAATATACCGATCTTCACCTCCGGACCATTCCGGAGCTCCTCGTCATGTCCGGGATCTCATCCGGGACTCCGAACAACCTTCGGTAACCACATACTATTTCCCATAACAACTCTAGCGTCACCGAACCTTAAGTGTGTAGACCCTACGGGTTCGGGAACCATGCAGACATGACCGAGACAACTCTCCGGCCAATAACCAACAGCGGGATCTGGATACCCATGTTGGCTCCCACATGTTCCACGATGATCTCATCGGATGAACCACGATGTCGAGGATTCAATCAATCCCGTATTCAATTCCCTTTGTCTAGCGGTATTGCACTTGCCCGAGATTCGATCATCGGTATCTCGATACCTTGTTCAATCTCGTTACCGGCAAGTCTCTTTACTCATTCCGTAACACATCATCCCGTGATCAACTCCTTGGTCACATTGCGCATATGATGATGTCCTACCGAGTAGGCCCAAAGATACCTCTCTGTTACACGGAGTGACAAATCCCAGTCTCGATTCGTGCCAACCCAACAGACACTTTCGGAGATACCTGTAGTGTACCTTTATAGCCACCCAGTTACGTTGTGACGTTTGGTACACCCAAAGCATTCCTACGGTATCCGGGAGTTGCACAATCTCATGGTCTAAGGAAATGATACTTGACATTAGAAAAGCTTTAGCATATGAACTACACGATCTTTGTGCTAGGCTTAGGATTGGGTCTTGTCCATCACATCATTCTCCTAATGATGTGATCCCGTTATCAACGACATCCAATGTCCATGGTCAGGAAACCGTAACCATCTATTGATCAACGAGCTAGTCAACTAGAGGCTTACTAGGGACATGGTGTTGTCTATGTATCCACACATGTATCTGAGTTTCCTATCAATACAATTCTAGCATGGATAATAAGCGATTATCATGAACAAGGAAATATAATAATAACTAATTTATTATTGCCTCTAGGGCATATTTCCAACAGTCTCCCACTTGCACTAGAGTCAATAATCCAGTTCACATCGCTATGTGATTAACACTCAAGGTCACATCCCCATGTGACTAACACCCAAAGAGTTCTGGGTTTGATCATGTTATGCTTGTGAGAGATGTTATAGTCAACGGGTCTTGAACCTTTCAGATCCGTGTGTGCTTTACAAATCTCTATGTCATCTTGTAGATGCAGCTACCACACTCTATTTGGAGCTATTCCAAATAACTGTTCTACTATACGAATCTGGTTTACTACTCAGAATCATCCAGATTAGTGTCAAAGATTGCATCGGCGTAACCCTTTACGACGAACTCTTTTACCACCTCCATAATCGAGAAAATTCCTTAGTCCACTAGTTACTAAGGATAACCTTGACCGTTGTCCTGTGATCCATTCCTGGATCACACTTGTACCCCTTGACTGACTCATGGCTTGGCACACTTCAGGTCCGGCACACAACATAGCATACTTTAGAGCCTACGTCTAAAGCATAGGGGACGACCTTCGTCCTTTTTCTCTATTCTGCCGTGGTCAGTTCTTGAGTCTTACTCAACACTCATACCTTATAACACAGCCAAGAACTCCTTCTTTGCCGATCTATTTTGAACTCCTTCAAAATCTTGTCATGGTATGCGTTCGTTTGAAAGTACTATTAAGCGATTTTGATCTATCCTTATAGATCTTGATGCTCAATGTTCAAGTAGCTTAATCCAGGTTTTCCATTGAAAACACTTTTCAAATAACCCTGCATGCTTTCCAGAAATTCTACATCATTTCTGATCAAAAATATGTTAACAACATATACTTATCAAAAACTCTATAGTGCTTCCACTCACTTCTTTGGAAATACAAGTTTCTCATAAACTTTGTATAAACCTAAAATCTTTGATCAACTCATCAAAGTGTACATTCCAACTCCGAGATGCTTACTCCAGTCCTTAGAAGGATTGCTGGAGCTTTGCATACTTGTTAGCATCTTTCAGGATTGACAAAAATCTTCTGGTTGTATCACATACAACCTTTCCTCAAGAAAATCAAGGAAACAATATTTTGACATCCTATATGCAAGATTTCATAAATAATGCAGTACCTGCTAATATAATTCCAACAGACTCTTAGCATCGCTACGAGTGAGAAAGTCTCATCGTAGTCAACTCCTTGAACTTGTCGGAAAACATCTTAACGACAAGTCGAGCTTTCTCAATGGTGACACTTACCATCATTGTCCGTCTTCCTTTCAAAATCCATATGTACCTAACAGCCTTACGACCATCAAGTAGTTCTTCCAAAGTCTACACTTTGTTTTCATACATGGATGCTCTCTTGGATTTTATGGCCTCGAGCCATTTTTGGAATCCGGGCCCACCATCGCTTCTCCATAGCTCGTAGGTTCATTGTTGTCTAGCAACATGACTTCCAAGACAGGATTACGTGCCACTTTGAAATAGCACGCATCCTTGTCGTCCTATGAGGTTTGGTAGTGACTTGATCCGAAGTTTCATGATCACTATCATAAGCTTCTACTTCAATTGGTGTAGGTGCCACAGGAACAACTTCCTGTGCCCTGCTACACACTAGTTGAAGTGACGGTTCAACAACCTCATCAAGTCTCCACCATCCTCCCACTCAATTCTTTCGAGAGAAACTTTTCCTCGAGAAAGGACCCGATTTCAGAAACAATCCCTATTGCTTTCGGATCTGAGACAGGAGGTATACCCAACTGTTTTGGGTGTCCTATGAAGATGCATTTATCCGCTTTGGGTTCGATCTTATCAGCCTGAAACTTTTCACATAAGCGTCGTAGCCCCAAACTTTTAAGAAACAACAGCTTAGGTTTCTCTAAACCATAGTTCATACGGTGTCGTCTCAACGGATTTGTGTGGTTCCCTATTTAAAGTGAATGCGGTTGTCTCTAATGCCTAAGCCATAAACGATAGTGGCAATTCGATAAGAGACATCATGGTATGCACCATATCCAATAGTGTGCAGTTATGATGTTCGGACACACCATCACACTATGGTGTTCCCGGCGGTATTAGTCGTGAAACAATTTCCACAATGTCTTAATTGTGTGCCAAACTCGTAACTCAGATATAAATCTTTATGATCATATCACAGACATTTTATCCTCTTGTCACGATGATCTTCAACTTCACTCTGAAATTACTTGAACCTTTCAATAATTCAGACTCGTGTTTCATCAAGTAAATATACTTAACATCTACTCAAATCATCTGTGAAGAACACAATGATATCCACTGCGTGCCTCAGCGCTCATTGGACCGCACACATCAAAATGTATTACTTCTAACAAGTTGCTTTCTTGTTCCATCTTACTGAAAACGAGGTCTTTCAATCATCTTGTCCATGTGGTATGATTTGCATGTCTCAAGTGATTCAAAATCAAGTGAGTCCAAATGATCCATCTGTATGGAGTTTCTTCATGCATATCTACCAATAAACATGGTTCGCATGTCTCAATCTTTTCAAAAACGAGTGAGTCCAGAGATCCATCAACATGGAGCTTCTTCATGCGTTTCATACCAATATGACTCAAATTGCAGTGCCACAAGTATGTGGTACTATCATTACTATCATATATCTTTTGGCATGAACATGTGTATCACTACGATCGGGATGGTATTATTCAAATAAACAGAGTAACCATTATTCTCCTTAAATGAATAACCGTATTGCGATAAACATAATCCAATCATGTATATGCCCAACGCAAACACCAAATAACAATTATTTAGGTTTTAATACCAATCTCGATGGTAGAGGGAGTGTACGATATTTGATTACATCAACCTTGGAAACACTTCCAACACATATCGTCATCTCAACTTTAGCTAGTCTCCGTTTATTCCGTAGCCTTTTATTTCGAGTTACTAACACTTAGCAACCGAACCAGTATCTAATACCCTGGTGCTACTAGGAGTACTAGTAAAGTACACATTATAATGTATATCCAACACACTTCTGTCGACCTTACCAGCCTTCTCATCTACCAAGTATCTAGGGTAATTCCGCTCTAGTGACCGTTCCCCTTATTACAGAAACACTTAGTCTCGGGTTTGGGTTCAACCTTGGGTTTCTTCACTAGAGCAGCAGCTGACTTGCCGTTTCATGAAGAATCCCTTCTTGCCCATGCCCTTCTTGAAACTAGTGGTTTTACTAACCATCAACAATTGATGCTCCTACTCGATTTCTACTTTCGTGGTGTCAAACATCGCGAATTGCTCAAGGATCATCATGTCTATCCCTGATATGTTATAGTTCATGACGAAGCTCTAATAGCTTGGTGACAGTGACTTTGGAGAACCATCACTATCTCATCTGGAAGGTTAACTCCCACTCGATTCAAGCGATTGTTATACTCATACAATTTGAGCACATGCTCAACGATTGAGCTTTTCTCCTTAGTTTGCAGGCTTAGGAAACTTGTCGGAGGTCTCATACCTCTTGACGCGGGCACTATCCTGAAATCCCAATTTCAGTCCTCGAAACATCTCATATGTTCCGCGATGTTTCAAAAACGTCTTTGGTGCCTCAGTTTTAAACCATTTAGCATTACGCACTGAACTATCATGTAGTCATCAAAACGTGTATGTCAGATGTTCGCAACATCCATAACCCACGTTCGAGGTTCAGCTCACTGAGCGGTGCATTAAGGACATAATCCTTCTGCGCAGCAATGAGGACAATCCTCAGTATACGGACCTAGTCCGCATAATTGCTACTATCAACTTTCAACTAAATTTTCTCTAGGAACATATCTAAACAGTAGAACTGAAGCGCGAGCTATAACATAATTTGCGAAGACCTTTTGACTATGTTCAGGATAATTAAGTTCATCTTATGAACTCCCACTCAGATAGACATACCTCTAGTCATCTAAGTGATTACATGATCCGAGTCAACTAGGCCGTGTCCGATCATCACGTGAGACGGACTAGTCATCATCGGTGAACATCTTCATGTTGATCGTATCTACCATACGACTCATGCTCGACCTTTCGGTCTCTTGTGTTCCGAGGCCATGTCTGTACATGCTAGGCTCGTCAAGTCAACCTAAGTGTTTCGCGTGTGTAAATCTGTCTTACACCCGTTGTATGTGAACGTTAGAATCTATCACACCCGATCATCACGTGGTGCTTCGAAACGACGAACTTTCGCAACGGTGCATAGTTAGGGGGAACACTTTCTTGAAATTTTAATGACGGATCATCTTATTTACTATTGTCGTTCTAAGCAAATAAGATGCAAAAACATGACAAACATCACAAGCAATCAAAAGTGACATGATATGGCCAATATCATTTTGCTCCTTTTGATCTCCATCTTCGAGGCTCCATGATCATCATCGTCACCGGCATGACACCATGATCTCCATCATCATGATCTCCATCATCGTGTCTCCATGAAGTTGTCTCACCAACTATTACTTCTACTACTATGGCTAACGGTTTAGCACTAAAGTAAAGTAATTGCATGGCGTTGTTCATTGACACGCAGGTCATACAATAAATTAAGACAACTCCTATGGCTCCTGCCGGTTGTCATACTCATCGACATGCAAGTCGTGATTCCTATTACAAGAACATGATCTATCTCATACATCACATATCATTCATCACATTCTTTTGGCCATATCACATCACATAACATACCCTGCAAAAACAAGTTAGACGTCCTCTAATTGTTGTTTGCATGTTTTACGTGGCTGCTATGGGTTTCTAGCAAGAACGTTTCTTACCTACGCAAAAACCACAACGTGATATGTCAATTGCTATTTACCCTTCATAAGGATCCTTTTCATCGAATCCGATCCGACTAAAGTGGGAGAGACAGACACCCGCTATCCACCTTATGCAACTAGTGCATGTCAGTCGGTGGAACCTGTCTCACGTAACAGTACGTGTAAGGTCGGTCCGGGCCGCTTCATCCCATGATGCCACCGAATCAAGATAAGACTAGTAACGGCAAGTAAATTGACAATATCGACGCCCACAACTACTTTGTGTTCTACTCGTGCATAGAAACTACGCATAGACCTACCTCATGATGCCACAGTTGGGGAACGTAGCAGAAATTCAAAATTTTCTACGCAACACCAAGATCAATCTATGGAGTAATCTAGAAACGAGGGAAGGAGAGTGCATCTACATACCCTTGTAGATCGCTAAGCGGAAGTGTTCAAGTGAACGGGGTTGATGGAGTCGTACTCGTCGTGATCCAAATCACCGATGATCCTAGTGCCGAACGGACGGCACCTCTGCGTTCAACCCACATACAGCCCGGGGGACGTCTCCTCCTTCTTGATCCAGCAAGGGGAGAGGAGAAGTTGAGGGAAAACTTCGACAGCACGACGGCATGGTGGTGATGGAGCTCGTGGTTCTCCGGCAGGGCTTCGCCAAGCACTACGGAGGAAGACGAGGTGTTGGAGGAGGGAGAGGGCTGCGCCAGGGGAAGGGTGCGGCTGCCCTCTCTCTTCCTCACTATATATAGGGTTATGGGAGGAGGGGGAGGCACCCTAGGGTTCCCTAGGGTTCCCTAGGGGAGGGGCGGCGGCCACAGGGGAAACCCTAGATGGGTTTGGGCGCCCCCCCCCCCTAGGAAACTTGCCCCCCAGGCCGAGAGGGGCGACTGCCCTAGGGGTGGCGCCCCCACCTCTCTGGTTACGTGAGATGGGGTTGGGAGGGGCGCTCAGCCCCTTAGTGGGCTGATGTGCCCTCTCCCCTTGGCCCATAAGTGTTGGGGAACGTTGCAGAAAATTAAAATTTTTCCTACGGTTTCACCAAGATCCATCTAGGAGTTCATCAAGCAACGAGTATTCAGATTAGATAGCATCTACATACCACTTTGTAGATCGCAACGGAAGCGTTCGAGTGAACGTGGATGAGGTAGTCGTACTTGCCGTGATCCAATTCACCGATGACCTAGTGCCGAACGGACGGCACCTCCGCGTTCAACACACGTACGGAAAGCGTGACGTCTCCTCCTTCTTGATCCAGCAAGGCAAAGGAGAGGTTGGGGATGAAGGCTCCAGCAACAGCACGACGGCGTGGTGATGGTGGAACTGCAGTACTCCGGCAGGGCTTCGCCGTGCTCAATGGAGGAGGAGGAGGAGGTGTTGGAGAGGGAGAGGGAGGCGCCAGGGCAATGGGTGATCAGCCCCCTCTCTCCCCCCCTCTTTATATAACCCCCAAGGGGGGGCGCCGGCCCTAGGAGATGAGATCTCCTAGGGGGGGCGGCGGCCAGGGCAAGGGGGCTTGCCCCCCAAGCAAGGGGGGCGCCCCCTTTAGGGTTTCCCTTCCCCAAACCCTAGGCGCATGGGCCCATGGGGGGGAGGCGCACCAGCCCACTATGGGCTGGTTCCCTCCCTCATACAGCCCATGGGGCCCTCCGGGATAGGTGGCCCCACCCGGTGGACCCCCCGGGACCCTCCGGTGGTCCCGGTACAATACCGATAACCCCGAAACTTGTCCCGATGTCCGTATGATGACTTTCCATATATAAATCTTTACCTCCGGACCATTCCGAAACTCCTCGTGACGTCCGGGATCTCATCCGGGACTCCGAACAACATTCGGGTTACTGCACATACATATCCCTACAACCCTAGCGTCACCGAACCTTAAGTGTGTAGACCCTACGGGTTCGGGAGACATGTAGACATGACCGAGACGGCTCTCGGGCAATAACCAACAGCGGGATCTGGATACCCATGTTGGCTCCCACATGCTCCACGATGATCTCATCGGATGAACCACGATGTCAAGGATTCAATTAATCCCGTATACGATTCCCTTTGTCAATCGGTATTTTACTTGCCCGAGATTCGATCGTCGGTATACCAATACCTCGTTCAATCTCGTTGCCGGCAAGTCACTTTTCTCGTTACCGTAATGCATGATCCCGTGATCAAACACTTTGATCACATTGAGCTCATTGTGATGATGCATTACCGAGAGGGCCCGGTGATACCTCTCCGTCAAGCGGAGTGACAAATCCCAGTCTCGATCCATGTCAACCCAACAGACACTTTCAGAGATACCCGCAGCATACCTTTATAGTCACCCAGTTACGTTGTGACGTTTGGCACACCCAAAGCACTCCTACGGTATCCGGGAGTTACACGATCTCATGGTCTAAGGAAAGGATACTTGACATTGGAAAACTCTAGCAAACGAACTATGCGATCTTATGCTATGTTTAGGATTGGGTCTTGTCCATCACATCATTCTCCTAATGATGTGATCCCGTTATCGATGACATCCAATGTCCATAGTCAGGAAACCATGACTATCTGTCGATCAACGAGCTAGTCAACTAGAGGCTCACTAGGGACATGTTGTTGTCTGTTATTCACACATGTATTACGATTTCCGGTTAACACAATTATAGCACGAATAAAGACAATTATCATGAATAAGGAAATATAATAATAAAGCTTTTATTATTGCCTCTAGGGCATATTTCCAACAGTCTCCCACTTGCACTAGAGTCAATAATCTAGTTACATTGTGATGAATCGAACACCCATAGAGTTCTGGTGCTGATCATGTTTTGCCTTAGGGAGAGGTTTAGTCAACGGATCTGCGACATTCAGATCCGTGTGTACTTTACAAATCTCTATGTCTCCATCTTGAACATTCTCACGAATGGAGTTGAAGCGACGCTTGATGTGCCTAGTCTTCTTGTGAAACCTGGGCTCCTTTGCAAGTGCAATAGCTCCAGTGTTGTCACAGAAGAGCTTGATTGGCCCCGACGCATTGGGTATGACTCCGAGGTCGGTGATGAACTCCTTCACCCAAATTGCTTCATGCGCTGCCTCCGAGGCTGCCATGTACTCCACTTCACATGTAGATCCCGCCACGACGCTTTGCTTGCAACTGCACCAGCTTACTGCCCCACCATTCAAAATATACACGTATCCGGTTTGTGACTTAGAGTCATCCAGATCTGTGTCGAAGCTAGCGTCGACGTAACCTTTTACGACGAGCTCTTCGTCACCTCCATAAACGAGAAACATTTCCTTAGTCCTTTTCAGGTACTTCAGGATATTCTTGACCGCTGTCCAGTGTTCCTTGCCGGGATTACTTTGGTACCTTCCTACCAAACTTACGGCAAGGTTTACATCAGGTCTAGTACACAGCATGGCATACATAATAGAACCTATGGCTGAGGCATAGGGGATGACACTCATCTCTTCTATATCTTCTGCCGTGGTCGGACATTGAGCTGAGCTCAATTTCACACCTTGTAATACAGGTAAGAACCCTTTCTTAGATTGATCCATATTGAACTTCTTCAATATTTTATCAAGGTATGTGCTTTGTGAAAGACCTATGAGGCGTCTCGATCTATCTCTATAGATCTTGATGCCTAATATATAAGCAGCTTCTCCAAGGTCCTTCATTGAAAAACTTTTATTCAAATAGGCCTTAATGATGTCCAAGAGTTCTATATCATTTCCCATCAAAAGTATGTCGTCTACATATAATATGAGAAATGCTACAGAGCTCCCACTCACTTTCTTGTAAACACAGGCTTCTCCATAAGTCTGTGTAAACCCAAACGCTTTGATCATCTCATCAAAGCGAATGTTCCAACTCCGAGATGCTTGCACCAGCCCATAAATCGAGCGTTGGAGCTTGCACGCCTTGTCAGCATTCTTAGGATCGACAAAACCTTCCGGCTGCATCATATACAATTCTTCCTTAAGGAAACCATTAAGGAATGCCGTTTTGACGTCCATTTGCCATATCTCATAATCATAGTATGCGGCAATTGCTAACATGATTCGGACGGACTTCAGCTTCGCTACCGGTGAGAAAGTCTCATCGTAGTCAATTCCTTGAACTTGTCGATAACCCTTAGCGACAAGCCGAGCTTTATAGATGGTCACATTACCATCCGCGTCTGTCTTCTTCTTAAAGATCCATTTATTTTCTATGGCTCGCCGTTCAACGGGCAAGTCAGTCAAAGTCCATACTTCGTTTTCATACATGGATCCTATCTCGGATTTCATGGCTTCCAGCCATTTGTCGGAATCCGGGCCCGCCATTGCTTCCTCATAGTTCGAAGGTTCACCGTTGTCTAACAACATGATTTCCAAGACAGGGTTGCCGTACCATTCTGGTGCGGAACGTGTCCTTGTGGACCTTCGAATTTCAGTAGGAGCTTGATCAGAAGTATCTTGATCATAATCATTAATTTCCTCTCTAGTCGGTGCAGGCACCTCAGGAACGATTTCTTGAGTTTCGCCATTTTCCGGTTCAAGAGGTAACACTTCATCAAGTTCTACTTTCCTCCCACTTACTTCTTTCGAGAGAAACTCTTTCTCTAGAAAGGATCCATTCTTGGCAACAAAGATCTTGCCTTCGGATCTGAGGTAGAAGGTATACCCAACAGTTTCTTTAGGGTATCCTATGAAGACGCATTTTTCCGACTTGGGTTCGAGCTTTTCAGGTTGAAGTTTCTTCACATAAGCATCGCATCCCCAAACTTTTAGAAACGACAGCTTAGGTTTCTTCCCAAACCATAATTCATACGGTGTCGTCTCAACGGATTTCGACGGAGCCCTATTTAAAGTGAATGCGGCAGTCTCTAAAGCATAGCCCCAAAAAGATAGCGGTAAATCGGTAAGAGACATCATAGATCGCACCATATCTAATAGAGTGCGATTACGACGTTCGGACACACCATTACGCTGAGGTGTTCCAGGCGGCGTGAGTTGTGAAACTATTCCACATTTTCTTAAGTGTGTGCCAAATTCGTGACTCAAGTATTCTCCTCCACGATCTGATCGTAGAAACTTGATCTTTCTATCACGTTGATTCTCAACCTCATTCTGAAATTCCTTGAACTTTTCAAAGGTCTCAGACTTGTGTTTCATTAAGTAGATATACCCATATCTACTCAAGTCATCAGTGAGGGTGAGAACATAACGATAGCCACCGCGAGCCTCAACACTCATTGGACCGCACACATCGGTATGTATGATTTCCAATAAGTTGGTAGCTCGCTCCATTGTTCCTGAGAACGGAGTCTTGGTCATTTTACCCATGAGGCATGGTTCGCACGTGTCAAATGATTCATAATCAAGAGACTCTAAAAGTCCATCTGCATGGAGCTTCTTCATGCGTTTGACACCTATGTGACCAAGGCGGCAGTGCCATAAATATGTGGGACTATTGTTGTCAACTTTAACTCTTTTGGTACTCACACTATGAATATGTGTATCATCACGTACGAGATTCATCAAGAATAAACCATTAACCATCGGAGCATGACCATAAAACATATCTCTCATATAAATAGAACAACCATTATTCTCGGATTTAAATGAGTAGCCATCTCGAATTAAGCGAGATCCGGATACAATGTTCATGCTCAGACTTGGTACTAAATAACAATTATTGAGGTTTAAAACTAATCCCGTAGGTAAATGTAGAGGCAGCGTGCCGACGGCGATCACATCGACCTTGGAACCATTCCCGACGCGCATCGTCACCTCGTCCTTCGCCAGTCTCCGTTTATTCCGTAGCTCCTGCTTTGAGTTACAAATGTGAGCAACTGCACCGGTATCAAATACCCAAGAGCTACTACGAGTGCTGGTAAGGTACACATCAATTACATGTATATCACATATACCTTTGGTTTTGCCGGCCTTCTTGTCCGCTAAGTATTTGGGGCAGTTCCGCTTCCAGTGACCACTTCCCTTGCAATAAAAGCACTCAGTTTCGGGCTTGGGTCCATTCTTTGGCTTCTTCCCGGCAACTTGCTTACCGGGCGCGGCAACTTCCTTGCCGTCCTTCTTGAAGTTCTTTTTACCCTTGCTCCTTTTGAACTTAGTGGTTTTATTCACCATCAGCACTTGATGCTCTTTCTTGATTTCTACCTCTGCTGATTTCAGCATAGCATACACCTCAGGAATGGTCTTTACCATCCCCTGCATATTGTAGTTCATCACAAAGCTCTTGTAGCTAGGTGGAAGCGACTGGAGGATTCTGTCAATGACCACTTCTTCCGGAAGATTAACTTCCAGTTGAGTCAGGCGGTTGTGCAATCCAGACATTCTGAGTATGTGCTCACTGACAGAGCTATTTTCCTCCATCTTACAGCCAAAGAATTTGTTGGAGATCTCATATCTCTCAACCCGGGCATGAGCTTGGAAAACCATTTTCAGCTCTTCGAACATCTCATATGCTCCATGTCTCTCAAAACGCTTTTGGAGCCCCGGCTCTAAGCTGTAAAGCATGCCGCACTGAACGAGGGAGTAATCATCGCATCGCGACTGCCAAGCGTTCATAACGTCTTGTTGTGCAGGGAGAACAGGTGAGTCACCCAACGGTGCTCGTAGGACATAATCTTTCTTGGCAGCTATGAGGATGATCCTCAGGTTCCGGACCCAGTCCGTATAGTTGCTACCATCGTCTTTCAGCTTGGTTTTCTCTAGGAACGCGTTGAAGTTGAGGACTACGTTGGCCATTTGATCTACAAGACATATTGTAAATATTTAGACTAAGTTCATGATAATAAAGTTCATTTAATCAAATTATTTAATGAACTCCCACTTAGATAGACATCCCTCTTCCAGTCATCTAAGTATTACATGATCCGAGTCAACTAGGCCGTGTCCGATCATCACGTGAGACGGACTAGTCAACATCGGTGAACATCTTCATGTTGATCGTATCTTCTATACGACTCATGCTCGACCTTTCGGTCTTCCGTGTTCCGAGGCCATGTCTGTACATGCTAGGCTCGTCAAGTCAACCTAAGTGTTTGCGTGTGTAAATCTGTCTTACACCCGTTGTATGTGAACGTTAGAATCTATCACACCCGATCATCACGTGGTGCTTCGAAACAACAAACTGTCGCAACGGTGCACAGTTAGGGTGAACACTTTCTTGAAATTATTATGAGGGATCATCTTATTTACTACCGTCGTTCTAAGTAAGCAAGATGCAAAACATGATAAACATCACATGCAATCAAATAATAAAAGTGACATGATATGGCCAATATCACATTGCTCCTTTGATCTCCATCTTGGGGCTCCATGATCATCTTGTCACCGGCTTGACACCATGATCTTCATCATCATGATCTTTATCATCGTGTCTCCATGAAGTTGCTCGCCAACTATTACTTCTACTACTATGGCTAACGCGTTTAGCAATAAAGTAAAGTAACTTACATGGCGATTCTCAATGACACGCAGGTCATACAAAAAATAAAGACAACTCCTATGGCTCCTGCCGGTTGTCATACTCATCGACATGCAAGTCGTGATTCCTATTACAATAGCATGAACATCTCATACATCACATATAGATCATTCATCATACATCACAACTTTGGCCATATCATATCACAAAGCACTTGCTGCAAAAACAAGTTAGACGTCCTCTAATTGTTGTTGCAAGTTTTACGTGGCTGAATTAGGGTTCTAGCAAGAACGTTTTCTTACCTACGTTAAAACCACCACAACGTGATTTGTCAACTTCTATTTACCCTTCATAAGGACCCTTTTCATCAAATCCGCTCCAACTAAAGTAGGAGAGACAGACACCCGCCAGCCACCTTATGCAACTAGTGCATGTTCGTCGGTGGAACCGGTCTCACGTAAGCGTACGTGTAAGGTTGGTCCGGGCCGCTTCATCCCACAATACCGTTGAAGCAAGATAAGACTAGTAGCGGCAAGAAGAGTTGACAACATCTACGCCCACAACAAATTGTGTTCTACTCGCGCAAGAAGAACTACGCATAGACCTAGCTCATGATGCCACTGTTGGGGAACGTTGCAGAAAATTAAAATTTTTCCTACGGTTTCACCAAGATCCATCTAGGAGTTCATCAAGCAACGAGTATTCAGATTAGATAGCATCTACATACCACTTTGTAGATCGCAACGGAAGCGTTCGAGTGAACGTGGATGAGGTAGTCGTACTTGCCGTGATCCAATTCACCGATGACCTAGTGCCGAACGGACGGCACCTCCGCGTTCAACACACGTACGGAAAGCGTGACGTCTCCTCCTTCTTGATCCAGCAAGGCAAAGGAGAGGTTGGGGATGAAGGCTCCATCAACAGCACGACGGCGTGGTGATGGTGGAACTGCAGTACTCCGGCAGGGCTTCGCCGTGCTCAATGGAGGAGGAGGAGGTGTTGGAGAGGGAGAGGGAGGCGCCAGGGCAATGGGTGATCAGCCCCCTCTCTCCCCCCTCTTTATATAACCCCCAAGGGGGGGCGCCGGCCCTAGGAGATGAGATCTCCTAGGGGGGGGGGGCGGCGGCCAGGGCAAGGGGGCTTGCCCCCCAAGCAAAGGGGGGCGCCCCCTTTAGGGTCTCCCTCCCCCAAACCCTAGGCGCATGGGCCCATGGGGGGGAGGCGCACCAGCCCACTATGGGCTGGTTCCCTCCCTCATACAGCCCATGGGGCCCTCCGGGATAGGTGGCCCCACCCGGTGGACCCCCCGGGACCCTCCGGTGGTCCCGGTACAATACCGATAACCCCGAAACTTGTCCCGATGTCCGTATGATGACTTTCCATATATAAATCTTTACCTCCGGACCATTACAAAACTCCTCGTGACGTCCGGGATCTCATCCGGGACTCCGAACAACATTCGGGTTACTGCACATACATATCCCTACAACCCTAGCGTCACCGAACCTTAAGTGTGTAGACCCTACGGGTTCGGGAGACATGTAGACATGACCGAGACGGCTATCGGGCAATAACCAACAGCGGGATCTGGATACCCATGTTGGCTCCCACATGTTCCACGATGATCTCATCGGATGAACCACGATGTCAAGGATTCAATTAATCCCGTATACGATTCCCTTTGTCAATCGGTATTTTACTTGCCCGAGATTCGATCGTCGGTATACCAATACCTCGTTCAATCTCGTTGCCGGCAAGTCACTTTTCTCGTTACCGTAATGCATGATCCCGTGATCAAACACTTTGATCACATTGAGCTCATTGTGATGATGCATTACCGAGAGGGCCCGGTGATACCTCTCCGTCAAGCGGAGTGACAAATCCCAGTCTCGATCCATGTCAACCCAACAGACACTTTCAGAGATACCCGCAGCATACCTTTATAGTCACCCAGTTACGTTGTGACGTTTGGCACACCCAAAGCACTCCTACGGTATCCGGGAGTTACACGATCTCATGGTCTAAGGAAAGGATACTTGACATTGGAAAACTCTAGCAAACGAACTATGCGATCTTATGCTATGTTTAGGATTGGGTCTTGTCCATCACATCATTCTCCTAATGATGTGATCCCGTTATCGATGACATCCAATGTCCATAGTCAGGAAACCATGACTATCTGTCGATCAACGAGCTAGTCAACTAGAGGCTCACTAGGGACATGTTGTTGTCTGTTATTCACACATGTATTACGATTTCCGGTTAACACAATTATAGCACGAATAAAGACAATTATCATGAATAAGGAAATATAATAATAAAGCTTTTATTATTGCCTCTAGGGCATATTTCCAACAATAAGGCCCCCCAACGCTTGTCGGGGCCTCCGAAACCCCTTTCGGACACGCTGGTCATCACCTGGTACCCCCAGAACAATTCCGGACTGCAATACCCTTCGTCCAATATACCGATCTTCACCTCCGGACCATTTCGGAGCTCCTCGTCATGTCCGGGATCTCATCCGGGACTCCGAACAAACTTCGGTAACCACATACTATTTCCCATAACAACTCTAGCGTCACCGAACCTTAAGTGTGTAGACCCTACGGGTTCGGGAACCATGCAGACATGACCGAGACAACTCTCCGGCCAATAACCAACAACGGGATCTGGATACCCATGTTGGCTCCCACATGTTCCACGATGTCGAGGATTCAATCAATCCCGTATTCAATTCCCTTTGTCTAGCGGTATTGCACTTGCCCGAGATTCGATCATCGGTATCTCGATACCTTGTTCAATCTCGTTACCGGCAAGTCTCTTTACTCGTTCCGTAACACATCATCCCGTGATCAACTCCTTGGTCACATTGCGCATATGATGATGTCCTACCGAGTGGGCCCAAAGATACCTCTCCGTTACACGGAGTGACAAATCCTAGTCTCGATTCGTGCCAACCCAACAGACACTTTCGGAGATACCTGTAGTGTACCTTTATAGCCACCCAGTTACGTTGTGACGTTTGGTACACCCAAAGCATTCCTACGGTATCCGGGAGTTGCACAATCTCATGGTCTAAGGAAATGATACTTGACATTAGAAAAGATTTAGCATATGAACTACACGATCTTTGTGCTAGGCTTAGGATTGGGTCTTGTCCATCACATCATTATCCTAATGATGTGATCCCGTTATCAACGACATCCAATGTCCATGGTCAGGAAACCGTAACCATCTATTGATCAACGAGCTAGTCAACTAGAGGCTTACTAGGGACATGGTGTTGTCTATGTATCCACACATGTATCTGAGTTTCCTATCAATACAATTCTAGCATGGATAATAAACGATTATCATGAACAAGGAAATATAATAATAAATAATTTATTATTGCCTCTAGGGCATATTTCCAACAGAACCGCCGTCCTATAGAACTTGCCTTTTAGCTTTTGTGGCACTCTCTTGTCATAGAGAATGCCAGAAGGTTGGCGCCACTTCATCCACCCGGCTTTGATTCGATGGTTCACATCTTCATCAATACCCCCATCCTCCTGCAACATTGACCCAAAATACCGAAAGGTGTCCTTCCGAGGTACCACCTGGCCATCAAGGCTAACCTCCTCCTCCTCACACCTAGTAGTACTGAAACCGCACATCATGTACTCGGTTTTAGTTCTACTAAGCCTAAACCCTTTCAATTCCAACGTTTGTCTCCATAACTCTAACTTCCTATTTACCCCCGTCCGACTATTGTCAACTAGCACCACATCATCCGCAAAGAGCATACATCATGGGATATCTCCTTGTATGTCCCTTGTGACCTCATCCATCACCAATGCAAAAAAAGATAAGGGCTCAAAGCTGACCCCTGATGCAGTCCTATCTTAATCGGGGAGTCATCAGTGTCGACATCACTTGTTCGAACACTTGTCACAACATTATCGTACATGTCCTTGATGAGGGTAATGTACTTTGCTGGGACTTTGTGTTTCTCCAAGGCCCACCACATGACATTCCGCGGTATCTTATCATAGGCCTTCTCCAAGTCAATGAATACCATATGCAAGTCCTTCTTTTGCTCCTTATATCTCTCCATAAGTTGTCCTACCAAGAAAATGGCATCCATGGTCGACCTCCCAGGCATGAAACCAAATTGCCTTTTGGTCACGCATGTCATTCTTCTTAAGCGGTGCTCAATGACTCTTTCCCATAGCTTCATTGTATGGCTCATCAGCTTAATTCCACGGTAATTAGTACAACTCTGAACATCCCCCTTGTTCTTGAAGATTGGTACTAATATACTCCGTCTCCACTCTTCTGGCATCTTGTTTGCCCGAAAAATGAGGTTGAGAAGCTTGGTTAGCCATACTATCGCTATGTCCCCGAGACCTTTCCACACCTCAATGGGGATACAATCAGGGCCCATCGCCTTACCTCCTTTCATCCTTTTTAAAGCCTCCTTGACCTCAGCATCCTGGATTCGCCGCACAAAATGCATGCTGGTCTCATCAAAGGAGTCGTCCAGTTCAATGGTAGAACTCTCATTCTCCCCATTGAACAGCTTGTCGAAGTACTCCCGCCGTCTTTGCTTAATCTCCTCGTCCTTCACCAAGAGTTGGCCTGCTCGTCCTTGATGCCCTCTTTTGGGTTTCATCTCCATAAGAGTGGCTGACTTTTTACGTTGGCTCGCCAAGCCTATCACAACCCTCCTCCTTTACCCGGGCTTGCGACTGGCTATGTTTTATACTAGCAAAAACATACGAAACAAAAATGGGAGTAACTACACCTGGTCGTAGGAAGCATACAGTTTTATCCTTTTAAATGTTTGCCGCCAAAATTTTTCAGACTTACTTGGTTTTCTAAATGTTTTTAGATTTAAAATGCTTTAATAGGTGCACCAAGAACCATGTAAATAAAATCTCCATTCATATATATATATGATGTTGTAGATATTAATATTGTTTCTATGAAGTTGGTCAAATTTGTATAGGTTTGACTTATGCAAACTTAGAATTGGAATGGAGGAAGTAACATTGTGCTGACATGTGTCTCAAAGCCAACCCAAAGGAACACAAAATTGAGAAAACAATTGAGTTAACAGAGTTGATATTTGCAATGTAAAAAAACATTCATGTTCATATTTAATCCCGACAGAAAACACATAGGAGCAACATGGCTATAGCCATGGTTCAATAAATACATGTACTCTATCATAAATGACCCAGACCACAGTTTGATTATATGATGCTAATAATAATAATATTAATAATAATATTAATAATAATAATGATGATGATGATGATGATGATGATGATGATACATGCACTCTATCATAAATGATTATTGAATAAATACAACATGGTGAACTGCGTGTAGTATGTTATGTTCTATAACCATATTTTCTGTAATTTATTTAGGTATTAGATGCATTAATTGGGCCCTTATTTGAGATAGCCCCTGGTTGTATCCTTCTTGATAAGTTATTGCAAGACAAGTTCAGATAGCTTAGTGATGTTAGGTTGGATAGGCTTGAAGGGATTTCACCAGAGAGTTGGTTGCAGGAGAGGTCAAGTGATTCCAATGAATGCATGGAGCCAATGCTCTCTGGGATTTTTAAGATCAAGTGGTTCCAAGAAAGATTCATGCTCACGAAACCTGCTGTAGGACAACACCACATAATCTGTAGAACTCGTCAGCTGAAAATGATGCAGAAATGTTCAAACTTTGTTAATCGCCAAAGCCCTATGCCATTGAGTCAACGAAGGACTAGAGGTTGATTTTGAAGCGGCTCGGATGAAGTTCAGTGCTAGTGCATGTATACCAGGTGCATCCTACGTTGGTTTTTCTCATCAGCCCACCAGTAATGTGAAATTATATCAGTGATCCCCTTGCATATTTTTAGGGACATTTAAACACACTCATGCATACATTAAGATGGTTTGGGCCACCCCTTTAATCAGTGCTTCCTTGCCACCATAAGATAGCGTTCTTTTCGTCCACCAATTGACAATTTTCAAGATCCTTTCTATAAAATGTTTGAAGCAATCAACTCGCACCACCCCTATCATAGAGGGTAGACCCATATGTATTAACAAGATATGGATTCCACCATAATATTGAGAGTTTGACAAACCTCTGTTAACTTCCACATTGTTATTGGGGCTGAAAAAATTGAACATATTGCCTCGCTCATTGGTTGTCCAAATGCAACACAGAAATCATCCAAAACTATCCTCTAAGTGCTAGCATTTTCTATATCTTCCCTCATCAGGATAAGCGAATCGGAAGTGAATAACAAGTGTGAAATAACTGGAGATGTGTTATCTTGTTGTGTCCCTTGTTTTTTTATGGTTTTTGGACCGGTATTCCATTCTCTCAACTGTTTTAAGCAGGACCCACGTGTTGGGTCATTTCCAGGTTTTGGTAGTAAGGCACCGAACGAATGAAGCGTTTGTGTGCATATATAAACAACCATGGTAGTGAGTCGTGCGCATGCACAAGTAGCTAGTGAGCTTCCATTTACTTTACGATTCAGCAGAAATTTCTAAACCTTCTACATACTGATGAAAAATGGATGGATGGCCGAGATAGGGACAACTGTAAGTGATAAACATGAACTACATAAAAAGAAATTAAATATTGAATATTTTTATAAATTTTTGTTGATTTTTAAAATTCACATGAACTATAAGAAAGTTCATGAATTTCAAAAGTGCTGATAAACTAAAAAATCAAAAATTTCGAAAAAACAAGTTCAAGAATTTAAAAATGTTAAATCTAGACGAAATGTCATGAATTTGAAAATTTTCTTAGGTCTAAAAAATATTCATGAAATTTAAAATTGTACATGAATATGAAAAAAAATGTCCACAAATTTGAAAACAAATCATGATTTAAAAGTGCTTAGCAATCAAAAACAATCAAGATTATTTTGTAAAATTTTCCCATATTTCAGTTAATGTTTGATCAGCTCTAAAAGTATCCATGAATTAAATTTTTAAATAGAAAAAGCAAGCCTCGTCTTCCTCTTAGTATGTTGTTCTCATATGGTGGACCAAGAAAACAGAATGCAACTCAACCGCTCGCCCTCCCCCTAGCACCACTAGCACCATACAACACATGCCTTCACATCCCCACCTCAGTTATAGTCACGTTTTACCCCTTACAATTGGATGGTATGAGTTACTCTCCATGTTGCTGCATGTCGAATGGTGGACATGCAACTGACCAGGGTTTGTTTTGTAAAATTGCCAAAGAAAATAAAGGCATTTTTCACATAAATGAGTCACCCTAACATGTTGGTCTCATGTGGTGGGGCAACAAATGGAATTGCAGTTGCATGTGTGGTGTGTGTGTGTGTGTGTGTGTGTGTGTGTGTGTGTGTGTGTGTGTGTGTGTGTGTGTGTGTGTGTGCAGCTGCATGCGGGTTGCGATGTGTGTAGTTGCATGTCAAGTGGTTAACATGTAATTGATCAACATTCCCTTCGATTCCCAATTGCAGTCACGTTGGACACATTGCAGTTGCGTGGTATGTGTTATGTGTGCAATTGCAAACAGAATATAACACGTGTAGTGCAGGCGCAACTGCCAACATCCTTCCCATTGTAATCACCGGGTGCCCTTGCAGTTGCGTGGTATGTGTGCCATGTGTAGTTGCGGGCGTGTAAAGATGCATGGAGTTGCATGTCTAATGGTGAACATGCAACTGGCCATGATTTTTCAAAATCTCGTGTGGTAAAAAATATTTTCCCCTAGAATGGATAGTCTTACTATGTTGTTCTTGTGTAGTGGGGCAACCAAAGGACACAAAAGAAAAGAAAAATCCAGTGTCACCCTCCTCGGGCCCTTCCAGTGGCACCACACGGCATGAGCCCCACATCTCTCCGTAGTTGGAGTCGTGTTGTACCCCTTGCAATTACATGGTGTGTGTGTCGCATGCAGTTGTAGGTAGCTTACGGTGCATGGAGTTGCATGTCAAGTGATGGACATGCAACTGATTGACAACCCTTTTTAATTGCCCTAACATTGTACCCCTTTGAAGTTGAAGATGGGTTACAACTACATGCCTAGTGATTAACATGCAACTGTCACCTGTTTTTTTACATGAGAAACTCAAAAAGTTCATTCATCAATTCATACAACAACAACAACAACAACAAAGCCTTTAGTCCCAAACAAGCTGGGGTAGGCTAGAGGTGAACCCATAAGATCTCGCAACCAACTCATGGCTCTGGCACATAGATAGCAAGCTTCCACGCACCCTTGTCCATAGCTAGCTCTTTGGTGATACTCCAATCCTTCAGGTCTCTCTTAACAGACTCCTCCCATGTCAAATTTGGTCTACCCCGGCCTCTCTTGACATTCTCCGCACGCTTTAGCCGTCCGCTATGCACTGGAGCTTCTGGAGGCCTGCGCTGAATATGCCCAAACCATCTCAGACGATGTTGGACAAGCTTCTCCTCAATTGGTGCTACCCCAACTCTATCTCTTATATCATCATTACGGACTCGATCCTTCCTCGTGTGGCCACACATCCATCTCAACATACGCATCTCCGCCACACCTAACTGTTGAACATGTCACCTTTTAGTCGGCCAACACTCCGCGCCATACAACATTGCGGATCGAACCGCCATCCTATAGAACTTGCCTTTTAGCTTTTGTGGCACTCTCTTGTCACAGAGAATGCTAGAAGCTTGGCGCCACTTCATCCATCCGGCTTTGATTCGATGGTTCACATCTTCATCAATACCCCCATCCTCCTGCAACATTGACCCCAAATACCGAAAGGTGTCCTTCCGAGGTACCACCTGGCCATCAAGGCTAACCTCCTCCTCCTCACACCTAGTAGTACTGAAACCGCACATCATGTACTCGGTTTTAGTTCTACTAAGCCTAAACCCTTTCGATTCCAAGGTTTGTCTCCATAACTCTAGCTTCCTATTTACCCCCGTCCGACTATCGTCAACTAGCACCACATCATCCGCAAAGAGCATACACCATGGGATATCTCCTTGCATATCCCTTGTGACCTCACCCATCACCAATGCAAAAAGATAAGGGCTCAAAGTTGACCCCTGATGCAGTCCTATCTTAATCGGGAAGTCATCGGTGTCGACATCACTTGTTCGAACACTTGTCACAATATTATCGTACATGTCCTTGATGAGGGTAATGTACTTTGCTGGGACTTTGTGTTTCTCCAAGGCCCACCACATGACATTCCGCGGTATCTTATCATAGGCCTTCTCCAAGTCGATGAACACCATACAAAGAAAAAAAATCATATGCACTTGAAAATTTTCATAGATTTTTTTAAGAATATCTAGGAATTTGAAAATTATTCTAAAATTGAAAAAATAGGAAGTTGAAATTACATTGGTTATTTCAAAAAGTGTTTGAAAAGTTCAAAAATTTAGAAACCATTCAAGAATTCAAAGAGTGTTCATGATTTGTATATGTTTTCAATAAATATAAAAATATTCATAAAAATACATCATGTAAAATAGGTGTCCGGACGTATAGGGCGACCTCACCGGGCTTTCACTTGTACTTGGCTTATTGTAGTGAAGATATACTGTTTTCTACTAGGGTACTTTAGCTTTTTCACAAAAACAAACAAATTTTTCGATTCCTAACATTGTTTGTAAATGCGAAGAATTTTTAAAGTGCTCGAACAGTTTATAAAGAACGGGAATGTTTTTGAAAATATGAACATTTTTCCAATTTTTGAAAATTTTATTATTTTTAAAATTAAAAAAGAAAAGAAGAACCAGAAAAAGAAAAATATAAAAACAGAAAATGAAAGAAAAAACTGAAAACGAAAAAACTTGAGGGAGCAAACAAATAGATGGGCCGGCCCATTTATAATGCCTTCAAGGTTCCTGTGCCGTCTTTTTAGAGCAACTAATTAAGGAGTGCTCCTTCAGGAGCCTCTACAAGGGTCACTTGGCACTTCGCGCGCTCTCGGTCGCCAACAAGTGTCGAGCTCTGGACGCTCCCTCTAATTTTTTTATTTTTTTCTCACGTGTTTTTGTCCTTTTAAATGGTTTTTGTGCTTTTCGGTTTTCCACCACTCTTTCTTAGCTTTAGGAAAAAATTGAACAAAAATATTTGCGTAAAAATCGTGTTTTTTTTTTGCTTCCACGAGAGGCACAGCCGTGTCTTCTAGAAACAGAAAAAAATGCGCTTCCTTGTTTTTTGTGTTCACGAGAGGCATGGTTTTGCTTCCACGAGAGACACGAATTTGCTTCCGTGAGAGGCACGGCCGTGCCACTCAGTAACAGAAAAAAAATATGTTTCCTTGTTTTTTGCGTTCATGAGAGGCACGATTTTGCTTTCATGAGAGACACGGATTTGCTTCTGCAAAAGGCACAACGGGGCCTCTCGGAAACGAAAAAAATACGTATTTTCTTTTTTTTTCCTTCCGTGAGAGGCACGGCCATGCCTCTCGGAAAAAGGGAAAACACATTTTTTTTCTTCTACAAGAGGCACGACCGTGCCTGTCGAAAACAAAAAAAATATCTTTTATTTGTTCCCTTCCGTGAGAGGCACGGTTTTTCTTCCATGAGAGGTTCAGCTGTGCCTCTCGAAATGGCTTTCAGATAGAATAAAAGTGCTCCAGGTGTGGTTTTCTTGTTCGATTTTGTTGTGATTTTTTTCAACAAAAGCCATCAACATGGGATCTAGTTTTGAAGATCTCGACGCGAGGGATCCAACGGTGAAAATGGTTCAAGATTTGGATGTATAGTTTATGAGATAAAATATTAAGAGTGACCCTTAATAATGATTTCATTTTTTTCTTCTGGTCATTTCTTTTTGGGGTTTTATGTTTTTTTATTTTTCTGTTTCTTATCTTTTTGTTTATTTGGGTTAAAAAGTATTTCTGTTTCAAAAATGTATTCACAAATTTAAAAATGTTTTCGTTTTTTCACACATTTAAAAAATTGTTCAGAATTTAAAAAATGTCCCCATTTTCAAATTGCTCACAAATAGAAAAAATGTTCTTGTCTTAAAAAATGCTTTTTAATTTCCAAAAATAACCACCTTTCGTAAATTGTTTGAAATTACAAAACATGTTCCTGTTTTTAAATTTTGGTCAGAAATAATTTCAAAACAAATTTTGGTATTACAAAAATTAATCTTATTTACAAAATTTGTTGACAAATTCACAAAAATGTTCGCGTCCTCTCTTTCCGGCGGGGAAATGGCCTTTCTAGCGACGGGCCAGCGGCTGTGGGCGGGTGGGCGGCGCCGGGATCCGCACGGAGGCGAATAGGGAAGTGGCGTCCTACAGTGTGCGGGACGAATCTGGGCGCGGAAAAGTCGTTTTTGCCTGACAGTGATGGCCCACGCGTCAGTTTTCCTTCCGTCGGAGCCCCCAAGCGTCCCCCAGTGCGCTCTGCGCCGGCGGAGAAAAAGCGCGTGCTGGAGATGTTCTTCGGCCTGCGTGGGCCCACACACTCACACACACAGGACCAAGAAGGCCCACATATGGCTTAGGCACGGCGACTCACATGACCCGGAAGACCCTCAAACAAAAAAAAACATGACCCGGAAGTAGACCTGGCCATCCTCCGGGCCGGGCCGGGCTTCAGGCCGGGCCTGACCAAGCCCGAGGTAGAAAACTCAGGCCCGAGCCCGGCCCGGCCCGACCGTCGGGCCTAGTTTTCAGGCCCGAGCCCGGCCCATCACAGCAAAAAACACGTCGGGCCTCGGGCCGGGCCTCTTCAGTAAATGGCATAAACAGCGGGCCCAGGCCCGGCCCGACCTAGTCTTCGGGCTCAAAACCTAGGCCCAGGCCCGGCCCGGGAGCAGCGTCGGGCCGGGTCGGGCCGGGCGGCCCATGGCCAGGACTACCCGGAAGGGAAGGCGGCCATCCGGCTCCGGCGCGGCGGAGGCCAGCGAGGTCGCGCCCTCCAAGCCACCCGTCCTCGATGCGGGCCTCTGGAGGCTGGACGGCCACGTGATGCGCGCGAGCGGGGAGCGGCCGGCGACTCGTCTGATTCCCTCTCCGTCGCCGCCACTGGATTCCACCTCGCTTCTGCTCATGGTATTAATAGGTCCCTTTTTATTACTGCACCACTCACGGATCACACGATGCAAATACAGTTGCATACGAGTCAAATACTAGATTGCAAATTGCAGTTAAACTTGGACACCAATACAGTTGCAGATGGGCAAATATATTACAAATTGGCATGTTCAAAATAATACAAATGCTCAGCAATATGGATTTAACAAGTCTAATAGACCAAATAAGACTACAGATACATGAACAAGTAAATAGTACTGTAGATCCTTCCATTCATCTACAGAGAAATCACAACTTCAGCACAATCAGCACTTGTTTATTGTAGTGGATTGAATACTGATACCACTGTGGTTGCGGTTGAACCTGCTCAATCTGTGGTGGTTGGCTTCCCCGTCATCCTCGCCCAATTCACAACCACAAGCACATAAATTTTATCACAAACCTCATCGAATAGCCGGAAGTAGGAGGCTCTCCATGTTTTTCTTGAACAGAAGGGAGCAGAACACCACCCAGAGGCCAACCACAAAGCCCACGCTTAACCCGAAACAGAAGGGCATCGCTTCGGATCCCTCTTTGCTCGCTGTGAGGTGGCTTTCTGCTGTGTGGTTTCCCGGACAGCTCTTCTGAAGAGGAGGTCCGCAGAGGCCTGCGTTGCCAATGTACATGGATGCGGGGTCGGAAGGGTTGAGTGTGTCAAGCTGGTGCCCCGACGGTATCCTTCCTGATAATTCGTTGTAGGACAAGTTCAGATAGCTTAGTGATGTTAGATCGGATAGGCCCGGAGGGATTTCGCCAGAGAGCTGGTTGCTGGAGAGGTCAAGTGATTCCAATGAGTGCATGGAGCCAATGTTCTCTGGGATTTTTCCGGTCAAGTGGTTCAAAGACAGATTCATATTCACTAAACCTGCTGCAGGACCTATGCTTTCGGGGATATTTCCAGTTAAATGATTGCAGGATAAATCAAGACTCACCATGTCTATGAACCGACCAATATATTCGCGCCCTTGCCCTTTTGTGACTACAAATATGCTAGCAATCATAGCATACTCATACCCACCACCAGGATGTTGGGGGTCATCTACTACAGTAATGCCATCATCTACTGTAGCCATATCTCTGGAAGTGCTGGATGGGTAATCCCGAGCTGCTAATTTTGTGGTCTTGGTCACGCCATCCATGTTTAGTAGGGATCGAGGTATAGTACCTGAGAAGTTGTTGTGTGCTAGGTCCAAATATTGGAGATATCGAAGTCCTCTAAGCTGGGTGGGTATATAGCCAGAAAACATGTTGGACCTGAGGCTCAGAAATTTCAGCTGTGGTGATTTCTCTCCAATCCAAGGTGGTATACTTCCAAAAAACCTATTTTGCCCAAGATCAATAAAAGTTAGTTCTGGGCAATTCTGTAATATCAAAGGGAATTCATCCGAGAGGCTATTGTTGTTGAGCCTCAGAGTTTGAATTGACATCGACGATGATATCTCAGAGCTTGAATCACTATCCACAGAAGCTATGTTTGATGGCACCGTTCCTGAACTTGACGCCACATTTTCTGAACATCGAGGGAACTGACCTGTTATCATATTGTTTCTAATGTCAAGCAGTGTTAGTAACTTCATTTGGCATAACGATGCCGGGATAGTGCCCGTGAAATGGTTGTCAAATAGAAGCAATCTGTCTATGAGTAATGGCCATCTGACATTTAATGGCAGAGCCCCTGACAGGGAGTTTCTTGAGAGATCTAAAGTCGTTATATTCTGAGGCAGCTGTTCTACCGGACCAATGAACTGATTCGAGCTTAGATCTAAGAAACTGGTGTCCATCTGTCCAAGAGTAGCTGGTAATGTGCCACTGATGTTATTGTTTGAGAGGTCCAAAACGTCAGCCTTTCTAAACACAGTCCAAAACCAATCAGGCATGGTATCAGCTATGCTGGCATTGGACATATAAAGGTAGGAGATATTCTTTGGTGATTTGAGCCACTGAGGAAATCTCGGCCCAAGATAGCATGATCTTAATCCTAGTGTGAGCAATCTCCTTGGAGGGATCCAGTCAGAGTTCAGCTTCATGGTAAAGGAATTTCCAGATAAGTGCAGCTCCTGCAACTCTGTAAGCTTGGAGAAGTGCTCTTGAGTGATGAGACCATCCATCTGATTGTACCCTATGTTCAGGTAAATCAGGTTAGAAAGCATGCCTCTCGCAGTGGTCAGAGGTCCTGTAAGCTTGTTGAAACTGAGATCAAGAGTGCTCAAGCTAGTCATGTGGCTGATCCAATCTGATGGTGAGCCAGTTATGTTATTGTGGCCCAGATGAATTCCGTCACGTCCCCTTGAACATCATTATATGCCAATTCAAATATTCTCAGGCTGCAAAGGCTGGTCAGTGTGTCTGGTATCATTCCCTTTATATGGTTCTCCCTCAGCTTAAGGACTTCAAGTGAGGTCAAGTTTCCCAATTGTGCAGGAAACACACCATATATATGGTTGGACTCAAGGTTGAGATATTTCAGGCTGCTTGCGTCCCAAACCCAGCTAATAGCGCCAAACTGCATTTCAATGGAGTTCCGAAAGAGGTCGAGGATCTTGAGCCTGGTGAGATTCGAGCGAGGCATGTAGTGGTTTGTGGTAATAAGCGAACATGTTGATAGCCTGAGGACCTCAAGAGAGGACAGCATGTTCACTGTGTCAACCCAGCCTATCACGGAGCTGAGGTCCGCAAAACTCATGTCAAGATGCTTGAGCAAAGAGAGCTGTGACAGCCACCGGAGATCTTCTGAGTACAGACCATAAGATCTCAGATCAAGGTATCGCAACCTCGAGAGGTTGCCAAGCTGATGGGGCACCGTGCCAGAAAAATTCAGGCCCGAAAGGTTGAGGTACCGCAGGTCACTAAGAGACCCTACGAAGTCTGGGAGGCGGCCTTGAGGCCCGGTGAGATCGTAGTTCCCACCAAGGTCGAGGTGTTGCAGATACTGCAGGGTTTTGAGAGAAGAACTGATCTCACCTTCCAGGGAAGACCGGATGTACCGTGCATGAAGGTCAAGCTTGATGGCATGGCCGCCAGTGATGTTGCTGCACCTGACGCCCTCCCACTGGCAGCAGTCCTGCCCTCTCCACGACGAGAGGAGGCGCTCCGGGTCGGCTGTGATGCCGGCTTTGATGGACAGAAGGGCCTCCCTCTCCCTTGCGATGCATCCTCCTCCATGCGTCTTCCATGAATCAGGTTTGGACCAACCTGCTGTGGTTTGTGTGAGCAGGAGCAGGAAGACTGCAAGTGCAAGCATGGTGGATTGAGATCTCAGAAAGAACCAGCTCATGTTCTTCTTAGGTAGTGCTAGTCCTGGTTTGTTGTACAATTGGTGTTAGTGGTGTTTATATAGTGTAAGGTGCAATGTATCTCATTGCTGAATTTAATTGTTATTGATATTATAGGAGCAGATTGCATGCTCAGTCAACGTCTGATATGACAAGGATATTGCGATTTATCAGCATTGCATTAACTGCGGTCAAACTGATTGTGGAACAGGGAAGGAAAAGAGAGCGTTCAGCAGGATTGACCCCATTTTCGTCCTAGCTGCTGGAGTCAATGGTACAGTCTAGTCACGTACAGTATATGCGGTTTGTTTTCAGTTTTGTATGTAACGCAGAATACTTACTGTAAAGTTAGTTTGTTAATGAAGATAAAAAAATTTAATCATTTGCCTCCACCTGTAGGGCCATAGAAAAAAAAAGGCAAAGACAAATAATGTTGCTGCCCTGGAAAACATCTTGGAACAAGGTCCTAGCGCTGTGCCGAATGTGTCCGAAAAGAAGGATCAAAGCAAAGGTAGCATTGTCAAAAGTAAACTGAAATGTATCTCATTGTCAATTTAATTCTTGTTGACATTAGAGAGCAATGGCCTGAACAATTGCTCCAACTTTTCAGCATTGTATTAATTGCGGTCAAATCAAAACTTGGAACAGAGAAGAAAAGAAAGAAAACATTCAGCACTTGCGAGGATTGACCACATCCACATGGAGGGAAGAGGGTACAAAGAGACAGTTTGTGTTACTAATAATTATCTCCCTGACATGCTAGAGTTCTAACTGTTCTTTATTAGGTACTCCCTCTGTAAACTAAAATAAGAGCATTTAGATCACTAAGAGGGAGTACAGTTTAGTGACTTTAGTCGTGTTTATGCAATTTGTTTCCTTGCCGCTCCACTCTCCGCGTAACACAAATTATTTACTGTGAAGTTAGCTTGTCGATGAAGAGAAAAAATGGTTTCATCATCTGACCCTGCTATGTACCATTGACTTGCAGAATAATGGCCATCTCTGATTCCATCGTCAAGAAAGAAGAAACACAAGGTAAAGAAACATAATGTTGATGCCCAGGCCTTCAAATTTGAGAAAGCAGGTACCGGCGTAACGGACATAGAAACCAGAAAGCAAAATGGCCGAGATTCCCCAGCTAAGACGGCACCCAGAAAACAGAGGATCACACAGAAACAGAGGATCTCGCCCCTGCTTTGTTGTGTTACTGGTATTGGTGGTGTTCATTCATAGTGTAAGGTTAATGAAATGTACTACTAGTGTATCTCATCGTCAAGATGCGGTGGCCTGGATAATTGTAATTTTTCGAGCATCATATTGAATTGCGGTCAAATAAAAGTTGGAAGGTGGAACAGATTTAAAAATAAAACAAATAAAGCATTCAGAAGTTGCCAGGATTGACCACATCCACGGTCCAGTGTTGTCTCTGTCATATGCTAGAGTTGGTGGAACAAATGGCTAGCTTTCATCAAGTATAGTTTAGTATGTATGTGCAGTTTGTTTACATTCCACTTACCATGTAACACAAATTATTTTACTGTAATAAAGTGTAGTATGTATCATTGACAATGCCAACACACATTGCTGTCTGACAACAGCGCAAAGGATGCAGACACTGGAAAGGATGCCAACACGAGTTGATCTTTCTAGCTTCCTGACGAACATGGCGTTTTGATGCAGTTGTCGTGAGAAGAATGGTGGCTGTGCCGTAGGCTTTATTTCTTTCTTTCTGTGATGATGCATCATTACATTAGAGGCTGTAATGAACGATCTTGTGGAACTCGTCGTGCCTTTGTTATAGAAAAACACAAATTATTTATTGTAAATTTAATTTGTTAATGTAGAGAAAAAAATTGTAATGGTTTGCCCCTGCCATATATCTTTGCAATTGGAACATGAAGTAAAGGATGATTATATGGTGAAAATTAAGTGATTAACTATGCATTTATAGGGTGCGAACTTTTTTTCTAGGAAGCGCAAGGTTCTAGTATATGTTTGGATGAGCATTGCATAAGTATGATGGCTATCTTTAAATTGGGGTATCTAGTCATTATCTTTACTTCATTGTTTGCTTTATTTTTGCAACGTAGTCTTGAAAATTTTGCCAGATACTTCATTATCACTTTACGTTTGTGAAACTTAATACTACGATGCTATTTATCATTAGAATCATCATTGCCTATATAATTAAAGCTTTGTATTATTTTATTATTCACATTTTATAAATTATTATTTTTATCTACTTACTCGAGGACGAGTAAGAATTAAGCTTGAGGATGCTGATATGTCTCAAACATATCTATAATTCATAAAGTATTCATTTTATATTCACATCAACTAGATATGGTTTTGATGTACTTTTATATTATTTTATTGGACTAACATATTAATTAGTGTCGAGAGCCAATTGTTATTTTCTGCATATTTTTGTTTTCCAGAAAATCATATTTACAGAGCTAAAAATGTACGGGTATTTATGATGATTTTTTCTAAAAAATAAGAGACCCAGGGGACCTCTGGACCCACCTAGAGAGGAGCTCCAGGGGCTCCACGCGGCCTCCCGACACAGTCACCCCTGGCCACATGGGTCACCCGCGTAGAGGCTGCGGAGATCAGCTGGGTGTTGGAAATATGCCCTAGAGGCAATAATAAAAGCATTATTATTATATTTCCTTGTTCATGATAATTGTCTTTATTCGTGCTATAATTGTGTTATCCGGAAATCGTAATACATGTGTGAATAACAGACAACAACATGTCCCTAGTAAGCCTCTAGTTAACTAGCTCGTTGATCAATAGATAGTCATGGTTTCCTGACTATGGGCATTGGATGTCAATGATAACGAGATCACATCATTAGGAGAATGATGTGATGGACGAGACCCAATCCTAAACATAGCATAAGATCGCATAGTTCGTTTGCTAGAGTTTTCCAATGTCAAGTATCCTTTCCTTAGACCATGAGATCGTGTAACTCCCGGATACCGTAGGAGTGCTTTGGGTGTGCCAAACGTCACAACGTAACTGGGTGACTATAAAGGTATACTACGGGTATCTCCGAAAGTGTCTGTTGGGTTGACACGGATCGAGACTGGGATTTATCACTCCGCTTGACGAAGAGGTAACACCGGGCCCACTCGGTAATGCATCATCATAATGAGCTCAATGTGATCAAAGTGTTTGATCACGGGATCATGCATTACGGTACGAGTAAAGTGACTTGCCGGTAACGAGATTGAACGAGGTATTGGGATACCGACGATCGAATCTCGGGCAAGTAAAATACCGATTGACAAAGGGAATCGTATACGGGATTAATTGAATCCTCGACATCGTGGTTCATCCGATGAGATCATCGTGGAGCATGTGGGAGCCAACATGGGTATCCAGATCCCGCTATTGGTTATTGCCCGAGAGCCGTCTCGGTCATGTCTGCATGTCTCCCGAACCCGTAGGGTCTACACACTTAAGGTTCGGTGACGCTAGGGTTGTGAGGATATGTATATGCAGTAACCCGAATGTTGTTCGGAGTCCCGGATGAGATCCCGGACGTCACGAGGAGTTTCGAAATGGTCCGGAGGTAACGAATTATATATAGGAAGTGCTGTTTTGGCCATCGGGACAAGTTTCGGGGTCACCGGTATTGTACCGGGACCACTAGAAGGGTCCCGGGGGTCCACCGGGTGGGGCCACCTGCCCCGGGGGGCCACATGGGCTGTAGGGGGTGCGCCTTGGCCTACATGGGCCGAGGGGCACCAGCCCCAAGAGGCCCATGCGCCTAGGGTTCAAGAAGGGAAGAGTCCCACAAGGGGAAGGCACCTCCTAGGTGCCTTGGGGGGGAGGAAATCCTCCCTTGGCCGCCGCCCCCTAGGAGATTGGATCTCCTATGGCCGGCGCCCCCCCTTGGCCCTCCTATATAAAGAGGGGAGGGGAAGGGGGCAGCCGCACCCTTTGCCTTGGCGCCTCCCTCTCCCTCTCCAACACCTCCTCCTCCTCCATAGAGCTCGGCGAAGCCCTGCCGGAGTACTGCAGCTCCATCACCACCACGCCGTCGTGCTGCTGCTGGAGCCATCTTCCTCAACCTCTCCTCTCCCCTTGCTGGATCAAGAAGGAGGAGACGTTACGCTGACCGTACGTGTGTTGAGCGCGGAGGTGCCGTCCGTTCAGTGCTAGGATCTTCAGTGACTTGGATCACGTCGTGTACGACTACTTCATCCCCGTTCTTTTAAACACTTCCGCTCGCGATCTACAAAGGTATGTAGATGCATCCGATCACTCGTTGCTAGATGAACTCATAGATGGATCTTGGTGAAATCGTAGGAAAATTTTTGTTTTCTGCAACGTTCCCCAACAGTGGCATCATGAGCTAGGTCTATGCGTAGTTCTCTATTGCACGGGTAGAACACAATTTGTTGTGGGCGTAGATGTTGTCAACTTTCTTGCCGCTACTAGTCTTATCTTGCTTCAATGGTATTGTGGGATGAAGCGGCCCGGACAAACCTTACACGTACGCTTACGTGAGACCGGTTCCACCGACTAACATGCACTAGTTGCATAAGGTGGCTGGCGGGTGTCTGTCTCTCCCACTTTAGTTGGAGCGGATTCGATGAAAAGCGTCCTTATGAAGGGTAAATAGAAGTTGACAAATCACATTGTGGCTTTTACGTAGGTAAGAAAACGTTCTTGCTAGAACCCTAATTCAGCCACGTAAAACTTGCAACAACAATTAGAGGACGTCTAACTTGTTTTTGCAGCAAGTGCTTAGTGATATGATATGGCCAAAGTTGTGATGAATGATGAATGATCTATATGTGATGTATGAGATGTTCATGCTATTGTAATAGGAATCACGACTTGCATGTCGATGAGTATGACAACCGGCAGGAGCCAGAGGAGTTGCCTTTATTTTTTGTATGACCTGCGTGTCATTGAGAAACGCCATGTAAATTACTTTACTTTATTGCTAAACGCGTTAGCCATAGTAGTAGAAGTAATAGTTGGTGAGCAACTTCATGGAGACACGATGATGGAGATCATGGTGTCAAGCTGGTGACAAGATGATCATGGAGCCCCAAGATGGAGATCAAAGGAGCTATGTGATATTGGCCATATCATGTCACGTTTATTATTTGATTGCATGTGATGTTTATCATGTTTTGCATCTTGTTTACTTAGAACGACGGTAGTAAATAAGATGATCCCTCATAATAATTTCAAGAAGTGTTCCCCCTAACTGTGCACCGTTGCGACAGTTCGTTGTTTCGAAGCACCACGTGATGATCGGGTGTGATAGATTCTAACGTTCACATACAACGGGTGTAAGACAGATTTACACATGCAAACACTTAGGTTGACTTGACGAGCCTAGCATGTACAGACATGGCCTCGGAACACAGAAGACTGAAAGGTCGAGCATGAGTCGTATAGAAGATACGATCAACATGAAGATGTTCACCAATGTTGACTAGTCCGTCTCACGTGATGATCGGACACGGCCTAGTTGACTTGGATCATGTAATACTTAGATGACTAGAAGAGGGATGTCTATCTAAGTGGGAGTTCATTAAATAATTTGATTAGATGAACTTTATTATCATGAACTTAGTCTAAAATATTTACAATGTCTTGTAGATCAAATGGCCAACGTAGTCCTCAACTTCAACGCGTTCCTAGAGAAAACCAAGCTGAAAGACGATGGAAGCAACTATACGGACTGGGTCCGAAACCTGAGGATCATCCTCATAGCTGCCAAGAAAGATTATGTCCTACGAGCACCGCTGGGTGACGCACCTGTCCTCCCTGCAGAACAAGACGTTATGAACGCTTGGCAGTCACGTTCCGATGATTACTCCCTCGTTCAGTGCGGCATGCTTTACAGCTTAGAGCCGGGGCTCCAAAAGCGTTTTGAGAGACATGGAGCATATGAGATGTTCGAAGAGCTGAAAATGGTTTTCCAAGCTCATGCCCGGGTCGAGAGATATTAAGTCTCCGACAAATTCTTTAGCTGTAAGATGGAGGAAAATAGCTCTGTCAGTGAACACATACTCAAGATGTCTGGGTTGCACAACCGCTTGACTCAACTGGAAGTTAATCTCCCGGATGAAGCGGTCATTGACAGAATCCTCCAGTCGCTTCCACCTAGCTACAAGAGCTTTGTGATGAACTACAACATGCAGGGGATGGTAAAGACCATTCCTGAGGTATATGCTATGCTGAAATAAGTAGAGGTAGAAATCAAGAAGGAACATCAAGTGTTGATGGTGAATAAAACCACTAAGTTCAAGAAGGGCACGGGTAAAAAGAACTTCAAGAAGCACGGCAAGGAAGTTGCCGCGCCCGGTAAGCAAGTTGCCGGGAAGAAGCCAAAGAATGGACCCAAGCCCGAGACTGAGTGCTTTTATTGCAAGGGAAGTGGTCACTGGAAGCGGAATTGCCCCAAATACTTAGCAGACAAGAAGGCCGGCAAAACAAAAGGTATATGTGATATACATGTAATTGATGTGTACCTTACCAGTACTCGTAGTAGCTCTTGGGTATTTGATACCGGTGCAGTTGCTCACATTTGTAACTCAAAGCAGGAGCTGCGGAATAAACGGAGACTGGCGAAGGACGAGGTGACGATGCGCGTCGGGAATGGTTCCAAGGTCGATGTGATCGCCGTCGGCACGCTACCTCTACATTTACCTACGGGATTAGTTTTAAACCTCAATAATTGTTATTTAGTGCCAAGTTTGAGCATGAACATTGTGTCTGGATCTCGTTTAATTCGAGATGGCTACTCATTTATATCCGAGAATAATGGTTGTTCTATTTATATGAGAGATATGTTTTATGGTCATGCTCCGATGGTTAATGGTTTATTCTTAATGAATCTCGTACGTGATGATACACATATTCATAGAGTGAATACCAAAAGAGTTAAAGTTGATAACAATAGTCCCACATATTTGTGGCACTGCCGCCTTGGTCACATAGGTGTCAAACGCATGAAGAAGCTCCATGCAGATGGACTTTTAGAGTCTCTTGATTATGAATCATTTGACACGTGCGAACCATGCCTCATGGGTAAAATGACCAAGACTCTGTTCTCAGGAACAATGGAGCGAGCAACCAACTTATTGGAAATCATACATACTGATGTGTGCGGTCCAATGAGTGTTGAGGCTCGCGGTGGCTATCGTTATGTTCTCACCCTCACTGATGACTTGAGTAGATATGGGTATATCTACTTAATGAAACACAAGTCTGAGACCTTTGAAAAGTTCAAGGAATTTTAGAGTGAGGTTGAAAATCAACGTGACAGAAAAATCAAGTTTTTACGATCAGATCGTGGAGGAGAATACTTGAGTCACGAATTTGGCACGCACTTAAGAAAATGTGGAATAGTTTCACAACTCACGCCGTCTGGAACACCTCAGCGTAATGGAGTGTCCGAACGTCGTAATCGCACTATATTAGATATGGTGCAATCTATGATGTCTCTTACCGATTTACCGCTATCTTTTTGGGGCTATGCTTTAGAAACTGCCGCATTCACTTTAAATAGGGCTCCGTCGAAATCCATTGAGACGACACCGTATGAATTATGGTTTGGGAAGAAACCTAAGCTGTCGTTTCTAAAAGTTTGGGGATGCGATGCTTATGTCAAGAAACTTCAACCTGAAAAGCTCGAACCCAAGTCGGAAAAATGCGTCTTCATAGGATACCCTAAAGAAACTATTGGGTATACCTTCTACCTCAGATCCGAAGGCAAGATCTTTGTTGCCAAGAATGGATCCTTTCTAGAGAAAGAGTTTCTCTCGAAAGAAGTAACTGGGAGGAAAGTAGAACTTGATGAAGTGTTACCTCTTGAACCGGAAAATGGCGAAACTCAAGAAAACGTTCCTGATGTGCCTGCACCGACTAGAGAGGAAATTAATGATGATGATCAAGATACTTCTAATCAAGCTCCTACTGAAATTCGAAGGTCCACAAGGACACGTTCCGCACCAGAGTGGTACGGCAACCCTGTCTTGGAAATCATGTTGTTAGACAACGGTGAGCCTTCGAACTATGAGGAAGCAATGGCGGGCCCGGATTCTGACAAATGGCTAGAAGCCATGAAATCCAAGATAGGATCCATGTATGAAAAGAAGTATGGACTTTGACTGACTTGCCCGTAGAGCGGCGAGCCATAGAAAATAAATGGATCTTTAAGAAGAAGACAGACGCGGATGGTAATGTGACCATCTATAAAGCTCGGCTTGTCGCTAAGGGTTATCGACAAGTTCAAGGAATTGACTACGATGCGACTTTCTCACCGGTAGCGAAGCTAAAGTCCGTCCGAATCATGTTAGCAATTGCCGCATTCTATGATTATGAGATATGGCAAATGGACGTCAAAACGGCATTCCTTAATGGTTTCCTTAAGGAAGAATTGTATATGATGCATCCGGAAGGTTTTGTCGATCCTAAGAATGCTGACAAAGTGTGCAAGCTCCAACGCTCGATTTATGGGCTGGTGCAAGCATCTCGGAGTTGGAACATTCGCTTTGATGAGATGATCAAAGCGTTTGGGTTTACGCAGACTTATGGAGAAGCCTGCGTTTACAAGAAAGTGAGTGGGAGCTCTGTAGCATTTCTCATACTATATGTAGATGACATACTTTTGATGGGAAATGATACAGAACTCTTGGACAGCATTAAGGCCTACTTGAATAAGAGTTTTTCAATGAAGGACCTTGGAGAAGCTGCTTATATATTAGGCATCAAAATCTATAGAGATAGATCAAGACGCCTCATAGGTCTTTCACAAAGCACATACCTTGATAAGATATTGAAGAAGTTCAATATGGATCAATCTAAGAAAGGGTTCTTACCTGTGTTACAAGGTGTGAAATTGAGCTCAGCTCAATGTCCGACCACGGCAGAAGATATAGAAGAGATGAGTGTCATCCCCTATGCCTCAGCCATAGGTTCTATTATGTATGCCATGCTGTGTATCAGACCTGATGTAAACCTTGCCATAAGTTTGGTAGGAAGGTACCAAAGTAATCCCGGCAAGGAACACTGGGCAGCGGTCAAGAATATCCTGAAATACCTGAAAAGGACTAAGGAAATGTTTCTCGTTTATGGAGGTGACGAAGAGCTTGTCGTAAAGGGTTACGTCGACGCTAGCTTCGACACAGATCTGGATGACTCTAAGTCACAAACCGGATACGTGTATATTTTGAATGGTGGGGCAGTAAGCTGGTGCAGTTGCAAGCAGAGCATCGTGGCGGGATCTACATGTGAAGCAGAGTACATGGCAGCCTCGGAGGCAGCACATGAAGCAATTTGGGTGAAGGAGTTCATCACCGACCTTGGAGTCATACCCAATGCGTCGGGGCCAATCAAACTCTTCTGTGACAACACTGGAGCTATTGCACTTGCAAAGGAGCCCAGGTTTCACAAGAAGACCAGGCACATCAAGCGTCGCTTCAACTCCATTCGTGAAAATGTTCAAGATGGAGACATAGGAATTTGTAAAGTGCACACGGATCTGAATGTCGCAGATCCGTTGACTAAACCTCTCCCTAAGGCAAAACATGATCAGCACCAGAACTCTATGGGTGTTCGATTCATCACAATGTAACTAGATTATTGACTCTAGTGCAAGTGGGAGACTGTTGGAAATATGCCCTAGAGGCAATAATAAAAGCATTATTATTATATTTCCTTGTTCATGATAATTGTCTTTATTCGTGCTATAATTGTGTTATCCGGAAATCGTAATACATGTGTGAATAACAGACAACAACATGTCCCTAGTAAGCCTCTAGTTAACTAGCTCGTTGATCAATAGATAGTCATGGTTTCCTGACTATGGGCATTGGATGTCAATGATAACGAGATCACATCATTAGGAGAATGATGTGATGGACGAGACCCAATCCTAAACATAGCATAAGATCGCATAGTTCGTTTGCTAGAGTTTTCCAATGTCAAGTATCCTTTCCTTAGACCATGAGATCGTGTAACTCCCGGATACCGTAGGAGTGCTTTGGGTGTGCCAAACGTCACAACGTAACTGGGTGACTATAAAGGTATACTACGGGTATCTCCGAAAGTGTCTGTTGGGTTGACACGGATCGAGACTGGGATTTGTCACTCCGCTTGACGGAGAGGTAACACTGGGCCCACTCGGTAATGCATCATCATAATGAGCTCAATGTGATCAAAGTGTTTGATCACGGGATCATGCATTACGGTACGAGTAAAGTGACTTGCCGGTAACGAGATTGAACGAGGTATTGGGATACCGACGATCGAATCTCGGGCAAGTAAAATACCGATTGACAAAGGGAATCGTATACGGGATTAATTGAATCCTCGACATCGTGGTTCATCCGATGAGATCATCGTGGAGCATGTGGGAGCCAACATGGGTATCTAGATCCCGCTGTTGGTTATTGCCCGAGAGCCGTCTCGGTCATGTCTGCATGTCTCCCGAACCCGTAGGGTCTACACACTTAAGGTTCGGTGACGCTAGGGTTGTGAGGATATGTATATGCAGTAACCCGAATGTTGTTCGGAGTCCCGTATGAGATCCCGGACGTCGCGAGGAGTTTCGGAATGGTCCGGAGGTAAAGAATTATATATAGGAAGTGCTGTTTTGGCCATCGGGACAAGTTTCGGGGTCACCGGTATTGTACCGGGACCACCAGAAGGGTCCCGGGGGTCCACCGGGTGGGGCCACCTGCCCCGGGGGGCCACATGGGCTGTAGGGGGTGCGCCTTGGCCTACATGGGCCGAGGGGCACCAGCCCCAAGAGGCCCATGCGCCTAGGGTTCAAGAAGGGAAGAGTCCCACAAGGGGAAGGCACCTCCTAGGTGCCTTGGGGGGGAGGAAATCCTCCCTTGGCCGCCGCCCCCTAGGAGATTGGATCTCCTATGGCCGGCGCCCCCCCCTTGGCCCTCCTATATAAAGAGGGGAGGGGAAGGGGGCAGCCGCACCCTTTGCCTTGGCGCCTCCCTCTCCTTCTCCAACACCTCCTCCTCCTCCATAGAGCTCGGCGAAGCCCTGCCGGAGTACTGCAGCTCCATCACCACCACGCCGTCGTGCTGCTGCTGGAGCCATCTTCCTCAACCTCTCCTCTCCCCTTGCTGGATCAAGAAGGAGGAGACGTTACGCTGACCGTACGTGTGTTGAACGCGGAGGTGCCGTCCGTTTGGTTCTAGGATCTCCGGTGATTTGGATCATGTCGTGTACGACTACTTCATCCTCGTTCTTTTGAACGCTTCCACTCGCGATCTACAAAGGTATGTAGATGCATCCGATCACTCGTTGCTAGATGAACTCATAGATGGATCTTGGTGAAACCGTAGGAAAATTTTTGTTTTCTGCAACGTTCCCCAACACTGGGGCCCTTCTTTTGCCGCAACAAAACTAATTTTACAGGAAAAAGATCTTGTTAAAAATCAGCTCGATCGAAGTTACGGATCTTCGTGGGTCGATAAAACGATGAAACTTTCCAGATTTCAACGTAAAGAGATAGACAGAAAGTTCCAAGATCCAATCTCGGCTTTCTCCAAATACAATGTGGACGTCGACATGAAAGATGTACGTCATACCATTGACGCTATCCGCGATCTAGGAGGCCCATCCGTGATGTGCTCTCCTTGCTTTCATAGATAGGGTTATTATGCATTTGTTACCGACGGGTTTCAAATTCACGAAGTGTGAGAAATACGACGAGGCTACAAATCCGGCAATTTGGATATGTGATTACATCCTCGCAGTCCAAGTGGCTAACGGCGATGACCTATGTCCGAGGTGCGAGATGAAAACGGAAAGTTGCAGTGCAATCAAAGAACACACGTCGAAACAACAGTAGCGAAGTTGAGGATGGTGAGGTCAATGCCGGGTTCAACAATCAGCGCCAAGGCGGCAGCACAAAGAAAAAGCCGTTTCAGGGCAAGAAGGTCGGGTGGCAGCGACTCACAGCTGAACAAGATCTTTGTCTAATGGTCGGTGCACAACACTCCCGGGTGACGTTGGTGTCGGCTGTTGCAGTTGTGTTTAGTGTCTTGCAGTGGGGTGCGTGGATGGCGGCATGCAACGGCGTCCCTCTTCTTCTATCGTGTTGGATGAAGTTGACGGTGCTGGGATCTAGTGAAAACGGGGAAGAACCCCGCCCTACGTGCCACAAAGTCTCGGTCTCGTCGCTTGTGGTGGTCCGGTTCATCGGCTCGAAAAGCATCCTTGTATGCAAAGGTGGTCCTCCAGATATTGGTATGACAACAATTCCCTTTGTTTTCAACGTTGCCTCGACAGCGAAGGAGGACGATGGTGGGCAACGTTTTGGCGTGGCACAAGATTCTGCCGAAGTGAAATTCTAGTTTTACTTCTTGCGAAGTCTTTGTTGAATAACACGTACATGTATATTCTATCCGTTGTAACTATGTAACAGTGTATCCCTATTCCTTAGGGTAGTTAGATCGTGGCTATGCATGCACCTGCGCGTGCCTCTGCATGCCACCGCAAATCCCTTTCTCCCTTCTAGTATATTTGTAACCATCTCGGTATGGAATGAGATCATTGATTGTCGTGGGTAATTCTTCCTTTCAACTTGGTTTCAGAGCGCGAATCAACCTGTGGTTGAGTTGGTTAGGTGGACAGTGGAATCCCCAACCCATCAGGGTTCAAATCCTGGTGCTCGCATTATTCCTGGATTTATTTCAGGATTTCCGGCGATGCGCTTTCAGTGGGAGGAGACGTTCCCGTCGACGACGAGGCGCCTACGGTGTAGGGTGTGCGTGTGTGCGTTCATAGGGGTGAGTGTATGCGCGTGTATATGAGCGCTTGTGTCTGTACTGATGCTCAAAAAAAACTTGGTTTCAGAGCCTACCATGGCCGGCACTGCGGCTAACACCACGCCGGCCACCAACTCATCCACTCTGTCTTCTACCTCCAGCCAAACTGCACCGGCCCTTGGCACCAACCTCGTCGGCTCCCTCTCTACCATTGCTCCCTCCTCATTTTCCCACCACCCTCCCCTCTCTGTTCACAACTGCAACATCACCAACTACATCCGTTTTCAACTCGATCCGGCTCTCGACAACTATCGTCGCTGGCGCCATCTCTTTTGGTCTGTCGCCATCAAGTACAATTAATGGCCTCGACCACATTGATGAGGACGCCGACCCAGACATCGATGACCCGGAATGGCGCCGGGCCGACGTCTCCGTTCTGTTGTGGTACCATGCCGCCATCGTGGACGGCTTCCTCGACATCGTCGCCGACGACGACTCCACTGCTCTCGCCGTCTGGACCCGCATCGAGCACTACTTCCTCTCCAATCGCGCCTCTCGCTCGATCCAGCTTCGCCGGCAGTTCAACAACCTCGGCCAAGGCGATCTCTCCATCGCCGAGTACACGCGTCGTCTGAAATCCCTCGCCATCGCCCTCAAAGACGTTGGTAAGGCTGTCAAGGAAGATGATCTAACCAATCAGCTCCTCAGCGGCCTCGCCAAGCCGTTCCATGGGATCGGCGACTTCATCAGCGAGACGGTGCCTCTGCCGGACTTCGAGACTGCCGTCTCCCGCCTCTCCGCAGCCGAGGACAAGATGAAGCACCGCGCTCTCCTTGAGGGCACCTCGGCGCTCATCCTCCACGCCGGGTCCAGCGGTTCCTCCTCCTCGGACCCCGGCGGCTCCTCCGGCGGTCGTGACCACGACTCCTCCGTCGGGCGTGGCGGCCAGCGACGCAGCTCCTCTCCAGATCGCGGCCGTGGCGATGGTGGCCGTGGCAATGGCGGCCGTGGGCGCGGCCGAGGTCGTGGTTGAGGCCGCGGCAATGGTGACCGCGGCCAGTCCACCACCCCCGCCCAAACTCCATGGCTGGGCTATTTTGCGCCATACGGGATGGCGCTTCCTCGGCCGCCCTGGGTTCCGCCGAACGCTGCAGGCGTGCTTGGCCCGAGGCCCAGTCCACCTACCCAGGCGTACCCCGTCATGTACTCCATGCCGGCACCGTACACCCACCCCGCGCCGTACCATGATGCTCCTCCGACCATGCTGCCCGGGCCGTCCAGCTGGGATCAGGCTGCGCCGTACCATGCTGCTCCTCCGACCATGCTGCCTGGGCCGTCCAGCTGGGATCAGGCTGCGCCGTACCATGCTGCTCCTCCGACCATGCTGCCCGGGCCGTCCAGCTGGGATCAGGCTGCGCCGTACCATGCTGCTCCTCCGACCATGCTGCCCGGGCCGTCCAGCTGGGATCAGGCTGCGCCGTACCATGCTGCTCCTCCGACCATGCTGCCCGGGCCGTCCAGCTGGGATCAGGCTGCGCCGTACCATGCTGCTCCTCCGACCATGCTGCCCGGGCCGTCCAGCTGGGATCAGGTTGCCCTCTTCCACAACGCCTTCAGCAACATTGCCCATCAGCACCCGAACAGCGGCACAGAGTGGATCATGGACTCGGGTGCCTCGTCTCACGTGACTGGACATTCTGGTAACCTCTCCCATTGTCATTCTCCTTCATGGCATCATTCTTCTGGCATTGTTGTTGGTAATGGCAATAGGCTTCCTGTAGTTGCTGCTGGTTCCACCACACTTGCACCTTCACCTTTCCGTTTAGATGACGTTCTAGTCACACCTTCTATTGTTCAAAATCTTATTGGTGTACGCAAATTTACAACTGATAATTGGTGCTCGGTAGAATTTGACCCCTTTGGCTTTCTTGTGAAGGATCTGGTCACCAAGGCTCCTCTGCTGCGCTCCAATAGCCCCGGACCGCTCTACCCCTTTCATGGTGGTTCTACTCACAGCTCTGCGGCGCTCTCTCTCACTGTTGATGGCGACACATGGCACAAGCGGCTCGGCCACCCGGGACGTGCTGCCTTCTCCGGGCTCTCTCGTGATTTTCTTCATTCCTGTAATAATGCTAAGTCCGTGTGCGCCACTTGTCAGCTTGGACGCCACACACGGCTCCCTTTTAATTCCTCACAACATTGTACCACGGCTCCCTTTCAAATAATAGATTGCGACCTATGGACTTCGTCGGTTGCTAGTTTCTCCGGCTACCAATACTACCTCATTGTACTTGATGATTTCTCTCATTTTTCATGGTCCTTTCCCTTGCGTTGCAAATCCGACACCTCCCCCACCCTCCAACGCTTCTTCCAATATGTGCTTACTCAATTCCACGTTCTCATCAAATGTCTCCAATGCGATAACGGTGCGAATTCATCAACTCTTCCCTTCGCACCTACTTCTCCAACAACGGCATTACATTTCGCCTCTCCTGCCCATACACTTCCCCGCAAAACGGCAAAGCGGAACGTCTCATTCGATCTACAAATGACATCGTGCGCACCCTCCTTATACAAGCCAATTTCCCCCCTCCCTTCTGGGTTGAGGCTCTCCATACCGCCACCTACCTCCTAAACCGCCGACCATCCAGCCCCATTAACTTTCTCACTCCATTTTATCGCCTCTTTAGTGTGCACCCCACTTATGATCATCTACGAGCGTTTAGATGCCTATGTTTTCCTAACACCTCCCCCACGTCCACCCACAAATTGGCCCCACGGTCCCTTCGGTGTGTTTTCATTGGGTACCCTCTTGAGCACAAAGGCTATCGTTGCCTTGTGATGACCAGTACTGCAAGAAATCTATGTATGTCTCTTGTGATGACCATATATATACTCTTTGTCACACGGTTTGTCCAATGAAATATATGTGGTTATTTAAAAAAAAACTGAGAAAACAACCGAGTTTTCTTATATATATATAGAACGAGAAAATAACCGAGTTAACAGAGTCGATATCTGCGGTGTCAAACAAACATTCAGGTTTAGATATAATCCCCACCGAAAACACACACAATTCACTTACCAGACGATGAGAGGGGAAGGCCGCCGTGTGCCGCCGCCGGCGACAGCAATAAGCGGAGGCCAGCCAACACGCACGCTCCAAGCCAAGCCATGGTGTGCCGTCCCGTCGCCTATGCGGAGGTCTGGAGGCCGTCCACTAGATGCGCGCGGGCGGGGCCGGCCGGAGCGGGGCGCGGTCGACTTCTCGTCGGCTCCCCCAGGTCCGCCTCCCGCCGTCGCCGCCACTGCTCCCCAGCGACTCGACCGCTCCCCGAGATAGGGCTCGTGAGGCAGCCTCCACTCTGCTTCTGCTCCTGAATATATGCCAGGTCCTTCTTTTATCACTGTAAAATAAGAGGCCATAATCCTCCCCACATATATTTATTTTCATACGTAATCTCGTTCAACAGTGATACTCACAAGCGGGTAAATAATAACTGGCACGTCTGAGAAGATACAAATCGTTAAATCCCCACATATGGGTAAACATATTGCACATTATTTGCTCACTGTGAATGTAAAGCAAGAGTTAAGTCTGGAATTACATGAACTAGTAACTGAAACTCAGCCTTGCATTCAACTTCAAGGATCACAACCCCAAGACTTGTGTGTTGTACTAAACTGGAGTACATAGTGGCACCATTGGCTCCAGTTCAACCTGCGGTGGTTGCCTTCCTTGTCATCCTCCTCCACTTCACAACCGCAAACACATACATTTTATCACAAACCTCATCGAAGAGCCGGAAATAGGAGATCCTCCATGTTTTCTTGAACAAAAGGGAGCAGAACACCACCCAGAGGCCAACCGCAAAGCCCACGCTTAGCCCGAAACAGAAGGGCATCACCTCAGATCCTTCTTTGCTTGTCGTGAAGTGGCTCTCTGTTGTATGGTCTCCCGGGCAGCCCTTTTGAAGAGGAGGCCCGCAGAGGCCAGGGTTGCCAATGTACATGGATGCGGGGTCATCGGGGTTGAGCGTGTCGAGCTGGGGGCCTGACGGTATCCTTCCTGATAAGTCGTTGTAGGACAAGTTTAGATAGCTTAGTGATGTTAGATTGGATAGGCTTGAAGGGATTTTGCCAGAGAGCTGGTTGCTGGAGAGGTCAATTGATTCCAGTGAGTGCATGGAGCCAATGCTCTCTGGAATTTTTCCAGTCAAGTGGTTCAGGGACAGATTCATGCTCACCAAACCTGACGCAGGACCTGCGCTTTTGGGGATATCTCCAGTTAAATGATTGCAGGACAAATCGAGACTCACCATGTATATTGATTGACCAATATATTCTCGTCCTTGGCCTTTTGTGACTACAAATATGCTATCAATATAATAATACGCAAGTCCACCAGGAAAATCGCCATCATCTACTGCAACAATGCCGCTGGAAGTGCCGGACGGAATATCCCGATCTGCTAATTCTGTGGTTTTGGTCATGCCATCCATGTTTAGCAGGGACCGAGGTATCGAGCCTGAGAAGTTGTTGTGTGCTAGGTCCAAATATTGGAGATGACAAAGTTCTTTAAGCTGGGCAGGTATATAGCCAGAAAACATGTTGGATCTGAGACGCAGATATTTCAGTTGTGGCAATTTATGTCCAATCCATTCTGGTATGCTCCCAGAAAACTTATTTTGCCCAAGATCAAGAAAAGTTAGTTCTGGGCAATTTTGTATTAACAGAGGGAATTCTCCCGAGAGGCTATTGTTGTCGATCCTAAGAGTCTCAATTGACATAGATAGTGGCATGGTAGAGCTTGAATCACTATCCGGAGAGGTTGTGTTGGGCGTTACCATTGCTGAACTTGATGTCACATGTTCTGAACATCGAGGGAAGTGACCTGTTATCATATTACTTCCAATGTCAAGATATCTCAGGGACTGTATTTGGCATAACGATGCCGGGATAGTGCCTGTGAAATAGTTGTTAGAAAGAAACAAACTCTCTATATATATTGGCCATAAACTCAATGGTAGAGGCCCTGACAGAAAGTTGCTTGAGAGATCCAATTCAGTTGTGTACTGAGGTAGCTGTTGTACTGAGCCTGTGAATCGATTCGAGCTTAGATCTAAGACATCAGCTCCCATTTGTCCAAGCATAGCCGGTAATTTGCCACCAATGTTATTGCTGGAGAGGTCCAAAATTTCAGCCCCTATGAATACAGTCCAAAACCAACCAGGCATGGTATCAACTATGCCAGTACCAGACATATAAAGGAAGGAGATATTCTTCTGTGATTTAAGCCATTGAGGAAATCTCGGCCCAAGATAGGATGATGTTAATCCTAGTGACTGTAATCTGAACGGAGGGATCCAGTCAGAGTTCAGCTCCATGGTAAAGGAATTTCCAGATAAGTGTAGGTGCCGCAACTCTGTAAGCTTGGCGAAGTGACCTTGAGTGATGAGCCCATCCATCTGATTGTAGCCTAGGTTCAGATAAATCAGGTTAGAAAGCATACCTATCCCAGTTGTCAGAGGTCCTGTAAGCTTGTTGAATCTAAGATCAAGAGTGGTCAAGCTAGTCACGTTGCTGATCCAGTCTGACAAGGAACCGGTTATGCTATTGTGGCCCAGACGCAAGACCTGCAACTGACACCATGAACATTTCGGTAACCTGTCGATTAAAACTGTCACATCCCCTTGAACATCATTCCCTTCCAGTTCAAATATTCTAAGCCTGCAGAGGCTCGTGAGTGTATATGGTATCATTCCCTTCAGATAGTTACCACTCAGCTGAAGGACTTCCAGTGAGGTGAAGTTTCCCAAATGTGCAGGAAACATGCCATATATACCGCTATACTCAAGGCTGAGATATATGAGGCTGGTTGCATCCAAAACCCAACTGATAGCCTTGAACTGCATTTCAATTGAATTGCCAGAGATGTCAAGGATCTCGAGCATGGTGAGATTCGAGCGGGACACAAAGTGGCCTCTGCTATTAAGCGAACATGACGATAGCCTGAGGACCTCAAGAGCGGCCAACTTGTTTACTGTGTCAACCCAGCCTATCACAGTGCTGAGGTTCACATAACTCATGTCAAGATGTTTGAGCAAGGAGAGCCGTGGCAGCCACGAGAGATCTTCTTGCTGCAATTCTTTAGATAGACCATAATAAGATCTCAGAGCAATGCTCAGATCGAGGTATAACAACCTCGAGAGGTTGCCAAGTTGATGGGGCACTGTGCCAGAAAAATCAAGGTTGGAGAGGTTGAGGTACCGCAGGTCACCAAGAGACCCTAAGAACTCCGGGAGGCGTCCTCCAGGCCCGGTGAGATCCTCATTCCCTCCAAGGTCCAGGTGCTGCAGATGCTGCAGGTCTTTCAGAGAAGAGCTTATCTCACCTTCGAGGGAAGACTGGTCGTCCCGTTTATGGAGGTCGAGCTTGATGACATGGCCGGTCATGTTGCTGCAGCTCACACCCTCCCACCGGCAGCAGTCCTGCCCTCGCCACAACGAGAGTAGGCCATCTGGGTCAGCCGTGATGCCGACTTTGATGGACAACAGAGCTTCCCTCTCCCTGGCGATGCATCCTCCTCGATCATGGGTCGTGCTCAGTGCTTCTGGCTTGGACCACACTGTTGTGGTTTCTGTGAGCAGGAGCAGGAAGACTGCGAGTGCGAGCATGGTGGATTGGGATCTGAAAGTGAAATGTGTTTCGTTATTGAACTTCATTGTTTGAGGGGCAAAGTGATACGGCAACAGGTATTATCGCAGTCAAGAAGACGCAATGGCCTGAACAATTGCAAATTTTTACCGTGGTATTAGTGCGGTCAAATCAAATCGATGTTGGAATGGAGAAGAAAAACGAAGCATTCAACACATTCAGCACTTGGCAGGAAAGAGGATCTACCGGGTCAAAAAGAGAAAGGAAAAGGAAAGAGGACATAAACAAACATTTTCCTTTTCGTAGTGCTTCAGACCCTTCAGTCCAGTGTTCTGCTAGTACAGTTGAGTATGAATGTGCAGTTTGTTTCCACTCCACTCATCGTGTAACACAAATTATTTTACTGGAAAGTTAGTTTGTTCACTAAGATAAAGGAAAGCTTTAATCATTTGCCCACACTATGTATCATTGACAATGCCGACACATTGCCGCGTGACAGCAGTGCCAGAGAAAAAAAAAGTTGCTGCCCAGGGTGGAACTAGAGACCTTCAACATTGACGAAGCAGGCACTGGCACAATGGAGCACAGACATAGGAAAAGATAAAATACTCGAGAATCCCGGGCTAGGATGGAGCTGAAGGAACGGATGATCCCGCCAAAGCCACTGCAAGAAAGATGCCATGATCATCGCGGATAATCGCCCCCATCCCTCCTGAACCACCATCTCATGAAACGAAGCATCAATGTCACACCCCAATTTTTTTCAAATTTTGAATTGTAAATAAAATAAATCTAGAAAAAACAGGGCATATACATTCACCACATATATATAACAATCTACTATATGAACAGGAGAAATTGCTATGCCCAATCTACTCTATGTCTACCGTAATTTTCAGGGAATTTTAGTGACTTTTTTCATTGACTTGTGTGGCTCACAAACTGTCACAAACATACGCACGGGACACGCGGCTTAGCCACTGCGCGACAGAGAACTACTCCCTCCCTCCGAGCTAGGTTCCTAAGCTGGCCTCCACTCTGCTCCTGCTCGTGATATTAACAGGTCCTTTACTACCACTCACAAATCACAGGCTGCAATAATCCCCACATATATTTAATATTTATACCACTAACAGAATGACAGAAAATTACAGATGGGTAATAATTAGATTACAAATCGACATGTTTCAGAGAATACAAGATGATGGCATAGTCAGGTTGAAATGCTCAAACTTATTTGCTTACTATGAATGCAACAACAGTTTGATGAAACAAATAAGACTACAGGTACATGAACAAGTAAATAGTACTCCTTCCATTCATCTATAGAGAAATCACAACCTCAGCACTTGTTTATTGTAGTGGAGTGCATACTAATATCAGTGGTCGCAGATAAACATTCTCAATCTACGGCGGTCGCCTTTCTTGTCATCCTCGCCCAATTCACAACCACAACCACATACATTTTATCACAAACCTCATCGAAGAGCCGGAAATAGGAGATCCTCCATGTTGTTTTAGAGAGAAGGGAGCAGAACACCACCCTGAGGCCAACCACGAAGCCCACGCTTAGCCCGAACCCAAAAGGCATCACCTTGAATCCTTCTCTGCTAGTCGTGAAGGGGATTTTCTCTGTATGGTTTCCCGAGCAGCTCTTCCGAAGAGGAGGCCCGCAAAGGCCAGCGTTGCCAATGTACACGGATGCGGGGTCGTCGGGGTTGAGTGTGTCAAGCTGGTCCCCCGACGGTATCCTTCCTGATAGATTATTGTAGGACAAGTTCAAATAGCTTAGCAATGTTAGATCGGACAGGCTTGAAGGGATTTCACCAGAGAGTTGGTTAATGGAGAGGTCAAGTGATTCCAGTGAGTTCATTGAGCCAATGCTCTCTGGGATTTTTTCGCCCAAGTGGTTTAGAGACAGATTCATGCTCACTAAACCTGATGCAGGACCTATGCTTTTGGGGATATCTCCAGTTAAATGATTGCAGGACAACCATGTATATGATTGGACCAATACATTCGCGTCTTTGCCCTTTTGTGACTACAAATATGCTCTTAATGAAATAAAACCCATGTCCACCAGCACCTCGGTGTTATCTACGCCATGATAATCATCTACTATAGCCATGCCGCTGGAAATGATGGAAGGTTTATCCAGATGTTTTGTCACACCATCCATGTTTAGCAGGGACTGAGGTATACTACCTGAGAAATTGTTGTGTGCTAGGTTCAAATATTGGAGATGACGAAGTTCACTAAGCTATATATCCAGAAAACATGTTGTACCTGAGGCGCAGATATTTCAGTTGTGGTAATTTCTGCCCAATCCATGTTGGTATACTTCCAAAAACTTATTTTGCCCAAGATCGATAAAAGTTATTCCCGCGCAATTCTGTAATAACAACGGGAATTCATCCGAGAGGTTGTTGTTGTCAAGCCTCAAAGTTCCAATTGACATAGACAATTGCATGTGAGAGCTTGAATCACTTTCCGGAGAGGCTGTATTAAGTGGGACCATCCTTGATCCTGATGCTACATTTTCTGAACATCGAGGGAACTGGCCTGTTATCATATTCTTTCCAATATCAAGAAAATTAAGGAACTTCATTTGGCATAATGATGCCGGGATAGTGCCTGAGAAGTGGTTGTCAGAAAGAAACAAACTAAATATTGGCCATCCGAAATTCAAAAATAATGGTAGAGGCCTTGACAGAGAGTTTCTTGAGACATCTAAAAAATCTATATGTTGAGGTAGCTGTTGTACTAAACCTGTGAACTGATTCGAGCTTAGATCTAAGACAACAGCTTTCATTTGTACAATAGTAGCTGGTAACGTGCCACCGATATTATTGCTAGATAGGTCCAAAATTCCAGCCTCTGCAAATACAGTCCAAAACCAATCAGGCATGGCATCGGCTATGCCAGCATCGGACATAAAAAGTAAGGAGATACTCTCCCTTGCCCCCCCCCCCCTCCCCAACCACTTCAACATGTTATATTTATTCAAATATTCTCAGGCTACAAAGTGATGCATCCTCCTCAATCATGCGTCCTCCATGTATCTGGCTTGGGCCACCCTGTTGTAGTATCTGTTGGCAGGAGCACCAAGAATGCAAGTTCAAGCATGGCGGATTTGGATCTGAAATGTGTTTCATTGCTGAACTTCATTGTTAGAGGAGCGATGTGATATGAAAAGAGATGTTTTATCACAGTCAAGACAAAGTGGCCTGAACAAGTTGAATTTTTCAGCATGGTAACATATCGCGGTCAAACCAAATCGATGTTGGAAAGAAGAACAAAATGAAAGCATTCAACACTTGGCAGGGTTGGCCACATTTACATGGAGGAAAGAGGATCTATCGGGTCAAGAATGAGAAAAGAGGATCCAAAAGACGATTTCTTCGCACCGCTCCCATCCAGTGTTATTATTTCTGTGTCACTAGCGTTGGTGGAGTCAAAAAGGAAAACAAAAAATGATCTAAAGAGACATTTTCTTTTCCCTAGTGCTTCAGTCCAGTTTTATTACTCTATCATGCACTCAAGCTAGAGTCAGTGGAGTGAATGGCTAGCTATTAATCAAGTAGCCCCCCTCCGTTTCTAAATACAAGACTTTTAGAGATTTCAATACAGACTACATACGGATGTATATGGACGTATTTTAGAGCGTAGATTCACTCATTTAGCTCCGTATATAGTCTGCATTGGAATCTCTAAAAAGGCTTATATTTAGGAACGGAGGGAGCACAATTTACTAATTTAGTATGTGTATCTGCAGTTTGTAATTCCCACTATCTGAGTAACATGATTCACACTAAAATCAGTTTGTTAACAAAGAGAACAATATCTGATCATCTGCCCCTGATATGTGTCATTGACATGCAGAACAATGGCCATCTGATTGTAATGCCAAGCAAAAAATGAAACATGGTAAAAGACAATAATGCTGCCGCCCAGGATTGAACCCCAGACCCTCAGTACTGATCAAGCAGGTACCAGCGCAATGGACGGAAAGCAGAATTCCTGAGACCCCGGTCAAGATGGCGCAGAAGAGACAGAGGAACGCATTGAAGCTACTGCGGCCGGGGAAGCCTAAGGCTCGCGTATTCTGATTTATTTATTTTGCGAAAACACATCTTCTGATCTTTGTCATGCTCTCTTGACGAACATGGTGGTTTTTGCTGTAGTTGACGTGAGAAGAATGGTGGCTGTCTGCCGTGGTGCCGTAGGGCTTTATTTTCTTCATGAAGAACATGATGGTTTTTGCTGTACGTTGTAATGGATGAAAAGACACAAATTGTTTTACTGTAAAGTTAGTTCGTTAATGGAGAGAAAAAAACAGTTAACATTTTGTCCTGCTATATTATCCTTGACATTCTTAAAAATGCCAGATGACTGTGGCCAAAAAATAGGGAAAACAAAAAAGGAAATGCTGCTGCCCAGGATCGAACTGGAGACCTTCAGTGTGTAAGACTGACGTGATAACCACTACACCACAGCAGCTGTTGTGTCTATTTGTAATTAGCACCTTAATTGTACAGTAGTTGTTATTATTACGTTCCTAACCTCTGCTCCTTACCGTTGGTACCCTCCTCTGGTTATCTCAGCAAGATAAGCTTACGTACCAAAACAACTTTTAGGGCTCTTTGAAGCTGATGGAAGGGAATAGCTGTATATGCACGCACTCATCGACAACGTGTATCATAGTATATGACATGCTTTATCCGCAAAACTTGCAGCTTTGTCAGATTATTACTGCCTTGACAAATGACAAGTACACTGTCTAGCGCCACACCATACATGAAGACATGAAGTTACATCACTGTCTGAACTCTGAGCTGGGAGACTCAAGAGCAAGTTTGGTTGATCCCGTCGGAGAGATGGAGCGTGCAGCCTTTGGGAGCCATGCAGCAGTTGCACCTCGCCGGGAGCTTCTGCGACCCGGAGGACGGGCAGGTTATGTGGTCCACTTCCAGGCAGTACTGAGGGAAAGCCACGGCTTCCATGCCCTCTTGATTTGTCCCCAGGAGCACAACACCTGAATACATGAATACACAGACCACTTATACACACATATATAAAAAATACTACCATAACAAGTTCGTTTCGAAGCTTTGAAAAACTGCCATTAAAACAAGAGTTGGATCTGCTTGCCTACCGGCGAGGAGGAGAGCGCAGGCGATGTGGAGTCTGGAGGTGGCCATGTCTGTACCCCGCACACACTCTTGAGGTGGTTCTGAATTCTGATCAGGAACGCGGGGTAAGGTGTTTGCTTCCACTGACATCCTTATATATAGCCTATGTCATCAAGAGTACTGCCTTGTACAGTAGCGGGTGGCTGCGATGAAACGACAATTTTTCGTAGCTTGGAGTCAACTAAAGCAGGCTTGAACCTTGACCGGATAACTTTCGCAATGGAGTATACTTTGTATGGATCTACTGTAAGTGGAACTCTCACCATAAATCTACTATGACTGCATTTAATTCTCAGTGGAAATACAACAGCAGCCTTATTTGACCGGCGACTTATGTTTGGACGGTCGCAAATCCTCTGCCTTGGTTTTCCAGTTTCTGTATAATTGCACGGCCACAAATGCTCTGCCTTGGTTTCCCAGTGTTTGTATAATTAGACTGGACTTAGAGCATCTCTGACTCATCTCTTCTAAAGGATGATACGGTGCAGCAGTGGCGGAGATAGGGGGGACCAGCAGGGCCCCTGGCCCCCCTAACATCTGTGATTTAGTGCAAATTTGCAAATGAGCATTGAAAAAATAGTGATTATTTGCTGCTAATTTTTTTTTCAATGGTTTGGCTCTCCCTAATCAGTCCTGGTGATACATTTTTCTTGGCTCCGCCACTACCAGCGGTCGAGTATCTTTAGAGGAGGATATTTGCTCCTCTACAAAGTGTTGTTTCCAAACGATCTCCAATACTTAACTCAAATTTGGTATAAATTTGATTACTACATCAAATTAGATTTGAAATGTTTTACATAACTTAGAAAAATAAATTAAACTAGATTGCATAAAAACTAAATAAAACTACTCGCTATCGCTATCATTCTCAATGATTGTATTTAATTCACAAACTAAAATAAAACTAGTCTATTTTTGGATGGTCGTAAATCCGGGAGTGCCTCTTCAGGGGAAGTCTTCAACGTAGTTGGACGCGCCTTCAACGTAGTTTTTTTTTTAGACAAACATTCAACGTTTTTTTTTTTTTGAGGTGTACAAACCTTCAACGTAGTTGGCTAGCGGCTGCTCACGCACGAGCGTAGCGGGCCGAGCCCCAACTTGGTGCTTCGCTCGGTTGGACGCGCTAGCTCCTCAAATAAAAAAAACACTCATTTTGCCAGTAAACCAGGAAAAAAACAGAGTGTCAGTGTACTGAAAACCAAGAAGAAAACCGACACTCTGGTTTTCCATATTTAAAATACACTCCAAAATTCATTTTTTTCACAGAGATAAAGAAAGCACACAGAACTTTATTTTTTTTCATGAATTCGAAGTGGTTCGCTGATATAATTTTTTTCAAAAAATCTTAAAATTTTAATAAAAACTTTACTATTTTTTTAATTCACAAATTTCAAAATACTTAAATTGATTTTGAAAGAAGTTCATCAACTTTAAACTAATTTCATTTGAAAATAGTTCATTGTTTTTGGAAAAAAACATAAATCTGAAAAAATTCATTGATTTTTGAAGAAAAGTTCATCGATTTTTTAAATCATCAATTCCGAAACCAAAACTCATAAAGAGTAAAAAATGTTAATCAATTTTTTTAAAGTATCATCTTTTTTGAAAAAAGTTCAAAAAGATGAACTTAAAAAGAAAAAATAAATAAACCTTTTTTTAACACTGTACAAACGTAAGCGCTCATATATACGCGCAACACTCAACCCTCTGAACGCACACATGCACACCCTACCTCTAAGAGCAACTTCGAGAGAATGAGTCGACATATCATCTTGAGATTTACGAAGTAACCGTAGGCGCTGAAGATACCACTATCCCTCTAACCATCCAACCATAGATTGGTTCGCACACGAAAACAACGTAAGCGACACTTTATGCGCTAGATAGGTTTTGCCCCTCTCCATTGCCTTAAGTGCCAGCTCGCAAGTTGGCGCTCACGCACATGCAAGCAGGCCACGTCACAACTTGGCACCCGCAGATCGCTATCTCGGGCGCTTGCTTCCCCCAGCAGTATTTTTTCGATTTTTAACTGTTGGTCTGGGAGGGAAAAAGATGTATTTTTGATATATTGTTGAAAAAAATGTGAAATAAAAATTTTTATACAGATTTTAAAACTCTTCATCAATTTGAGAAAAGTACATGAATTTGGAAAAAAGTTTGCCAATTTGAAAAGAGTTCATGCATTAAAACACCAAAAAAAATCAAAAAGGTTACAAGACAACACAAATGCGCATGAACTAGGAAAAGGTTCATAAATTTGAAACAAATTGCGAAAATGAAAATAGTTCACAAAGTTTAAAGTATTTCACAAAAAGTAAAAAACGTTCATGGATTTGGAAAAAAATCACACATTTAAATAAAGTTTGCAAAAGTGAGTAATGTTCAAGAAAATAAATAAGTTCGCAAATTTTAAAATAGTTCGCAAAATTGAAAATGTCCATAAAATTAAGGAAAGTTTGCAAAATTAAAAAAAATCATGCATTTCAAAGTTTCCGGGATTTCGAGAAACATGCTCCTAAAGTTTTTCTATAAAAAAGAAAATATAAAGAAAAATAAAAAACAAAGGAAAAATAATCATTGAAAACAAGTTCACATTTTTTTTTTAAAGTTCATGAATCGGAAAAGTTTGCAGTTTGGAAAAAGTTTGCAAAAATGAAAATAGTTCACGAATTTGACAAAAGTTGATAAACTTGAATAAAAAGGTCACGTATTTTAATAGCGCAGCACTCACATGACAGGTCAACTTCACGCACGCCACTATCCTTCTCCCTTCATTCTTAAAAGGAAGGCCGAAGGCATATAACTTTTGGCGGTTTTGCATTCCTCTGCAGCATCTGCCATGTCAAGATAGCATGAAGTGTGACTCCGCTGGATGTGATCCATTCCTTTTCTCCCACCCCGAGGGCATATTGGTCTGATGTTTGAACTTCTGAAGTCAGACGACGTAAAGTTTGACCAAATTTATAGAAAAATTTATAAACAGCTATAATACTAAATAGATATAAGACAAAATTATATTTTATTATCGATTTAACGATACTAAAGTTGTATTGTAGTTGTTAGTAGTTTTTCCTACAAACTTGATATAAATTTGTACCGTTTGAGCCAAAATTTATATGCCTTCCTCTTGAGAACGGAGGGAGTAGTTTCCACAACTAAAGTAAAAATAGGCTCGTTCACATGGCCTCACGTTGGCACCATAGGCGGTGACTAGGCTCTGGTAGTGACCACATGGTGGCAATCTGCAAAGATCCGAACAAGCCATAGTCAGATGTAAGATAAACTGGGAGCAGGTGTGTAGGCCCAAGCTGCTTGGTGGGCTAGGTGTTCTAAATCTTGCAAAATTTGCCTCTGCGTTGTGGCTGCGATGGTTGTGGTTCAAGTGGATAGACCCGGCCAAGCCTTGGGTAGGCTCGGGAACCCCATGTGACACGAACGACCGAAACATATTTGCTGCGGCAACCAAGGTGGTGGTGGGTAATGGACTCCGGGCATCCTTCTGGGAGTCGGCTTGGCTTGATGGCTTGAGGCCGAAAGACGTGGCCCCCAAAATTTACGACATTGCCAAAAGGAAGAAGTGCTCTGTCCAAAAGGCTTTGCAGAATGGTTTTTGGATCTCACAACTGGACATTTCTTCGGGTATCTCACCTCTGCACATATCCCAGTTTGCTGCCCTCTGGGAAAGGCTCTCCCACATTCATCTCAACCCTGATGTGGAGGATTCTATCTCATGGAAGTTTCCTAAAGATGGTCAATACTCCGCGGCCACGGCTTACAATGCTTAATTCCTAGGCCTGATGGACACGGACATGAATCAAATTTTTTGGAAGAATTGGGCACCCCCCAAATGCAAATTCTGCACTTGGTTGGTAATCAACAACAGGATTTGGACGACTGATAGACTGCAAAGTCGTGGATGGCCCAACTGCCACTTATGCCCTCTTTGCAAACAAGTGCAGGAATCGGCAGCCCATCTACTTTTCCAATGTAGGTACACCGTCAGGGTCTGGGGCATGCTCAAGAGTTGGCTTGGGCTACATGATGTCCAACCAACGGATTGGGTGGCAATGGAGTCAGTTGAGGTTTGGTGGAGGCATAATGCTACACACATGACCCAATCGCGTCGTCCACTTATCTCTTTGATGTTGCTGGTCTCCTGGGAAATTTGGAAGGAACGAAACGCCCAGATTTTTCGTACAACCGCGGTTCCGGTGGGAGTGTTGGTCGCCAAGATAAAGGAGGAATGTTCACTTTGGAGCCTGGCAGATGCAAAGCATTTATGTAATATCATGCCGCGAGAATAGTGTCTTGTAATTTGACCGTGGGCCACGAACTCTAAACTCCTCTCTTAATCAATGAAAATGGCAAATCTTTTGCCTAGTTCCAAAAAAAAAAAAGATTCGAAACTCTACTAGCGACTAGCGACAGAAACAAAACGCCTGCTTGTATGATTGCGCTAACACTTTTAACTTCACCGAGACTATATAGCTTTATAAAAAAACAAAAACAAAACTTTTCTGCAAAAGGTGACGGGTGGCATAGCATGAGTGGACGAACCTCACCGCTGCCGAGACGGGTCATGGATTGGGCAAATTTGATAAATTTGACCTATAGACGAAATCAAATCACAGAATGAACTGTCCGTTAAACTATTTCACGCAGCTGACCCGTGGCGCCTAGCTCTCAGGCGTTGCACTACTGCAACGCCCGGGAGCTAGGCGCTGCACTAGTGCAACGCCTAGGAGTTAGGCGCTACACTGTATAGTGTGGCGCCTAGCTTTCAGGCGCTGCACACTGATTTAGTAATTTTCGGATTACACGGATACGACGCTGGCGTGTAGCCTATCTGTGAGGCGTTGCACAGTGTAGTGTGGCGCCATCGTGGCGGGCGCTACACAAAAAGGTCAAGCGTGTGAAATAGTTTCACGGACTTCCGTGAATTGATTTCGTCCATAGATCAAATTTGTCAAATTTGCCCATGGATTGGGTCTGTGCGTACCATATACTACTAGTCTTTTTTTCCATGCAGTGACGTGTGCGATGATGTAGTTGATCTTGTTCTACATCTGATTTTTCCTACAAGTAGGGAATCAACCACACACTACTGTTGGTTGAATCGAGTCGAGTGGAAGGCTGTTAGCCATGGCCTCTGCTGAAGGAGCAGACAAATATCGGTCGTTCCTGCACGGCGACGGCGGGAAGAACACCGTGTGGAGGCATGGAGCCCCTCCCAACTGACCTGGTGAACAAGCTCTTCGAGGATGAGCGGACCAAGGTACTAACTAAATCTGTCTGTCCACATGATGTATGTTTGTTCACGACCGAATGCTTCCTTCAGTGGTGCTTACAGATTAGTAGCTTGAACTGCCAAAACGTCTTACATTAGTGAACAGATGTGGTAGCAGAGTAAAAAGTTCTTCATCTTGGAAGTTAAATTTGTTGACATGCATGGCTTGGGTGCACCAGGAATGGGCCGAGGGATCTCTGGAAGAGAAGGTGCAGCGGTTGCTCAAGACCTGGGAGATGGAGCTGGTCCACAAGGTGCGGCCCGAGGACCAGAAGAGCGTCCACCCCAAGAACTACTCCGCCGCCACCAACGGTACAAACATCAACACCTCAACACATACAATCGAACTATCGACCGGCACAAAAATGAATGAAACAAAACTTTGTTGCAGGGCTGAAGCCGCTGACGCGGGAGGAGGTGACGGCTACAACGCGTTCCTGGCGACCACGCTGCCGCCGGAGCACCGCATCTACGACCCGGACGCGGAGTCGGTGGAGTCGGCCACGGCCACCTTCCTCACGGCGTTCCCCCGGGGCTTCGCCATCGAGGTGCTGGACGTGTACAGCGGCCCGCCCAATCCCAGGATCGCCTTCAAGTTCCGGCACTGGGGCTACATGGAGGGCCCCTTCAAGGGCCACCCTCCGCACGGCCGCCGCGTCGAGTTCTTCGGCGTCTGTGTCTTCCATGTAAGTTGATTTCATTGGCAGTAATTGATTCATGGTGGTATATCGATCGTTCGTTGCTCTTCAGAGGTTAAGTTGCCTGCAACACTGTGGTGAATTGATGATGATAGGTTGATGAGGACACCAAGGTGGAGAAGGCGGAGTTCTTCTACGAGCGTGGCAACTTTCTTGCAAGCTTCTTAAGTGCGCCTGCTTCTGCTACTGCATCGGCTTCAGGTTGCCCTGTGATGAGAGGAGACGGAAGCGCGACGGAATCGACGAAACATGCATGCCAATAGAAGCGTGACATGCATGTTTTCCGGGAAGTTCTCTTGCCTCTGTATTCACGTGTTGCTGCTTTTTGTGGAGGAAGAATTTGGTCAAGTCTCCCCAACAAAACTCAGAAATCTTGATGAGTTCATTATGTGCGTCCATGTGAAATACATGTCCCTCGGTCAACTTCCTTCTCACTCCGTGTAGAGTAGGTATTCACAGCACACTGGTTATCATACATGCATGTATGAGAATGAGCATACTGCACTGGTTACCTACGTCTGTCAAAGCCGAACAAGCTTGGAGAGGCAGTAACACATACGTACAAAACTGCATAAGAAAAGGCACAGGTCAAAAGCACGAATCACCTACTAGTAGCAGCATGCCGCATACTCCATCCGTTCCTAAATATAAGTCTTTGTAGAGATTTCACTATGAATCGCATACAGATGTATATAGATGCATTTTAAATGTAGATTCATTCATTTTGCTCCGTATGTAGTTTAGCTAGTGGAATCTCTACAAAGACTTATATTTAGAAACGGAGGAAGTATATCTGCGCCCTGATTCATTAGCACCAATCATACGGGTATGGATTATTAATTAGGATAACAAGTGATAGAAACGTCAATCCTGATACTATTCACCAACACATGCATAACAGCAACTCCTCCCAATGCAGCGTGTGGGTGGCTGCCGACGGAGGGGATGGCGGTGGTGTAGAAATCCCCTCTCCAACAGCAACCGTCGAAGTCGGGAATGTCGGTGCCGTAGCGGTCGGTGTAGAAGGGGTCGTGCTTGACGACGAGGAAGCGGCTCTGCCCGGCTCCACCAGCTCCTGAACAGGAACGGTCGGGGTCGGGGACGCAGGTCCGGCCCCTGGAGACCACCAGCTGCTCGGTTGGCTGGAATGGCACCGGACGTAGTGCATGCATGTGCATGTGAGTTGGCTGGACATGTAGTACGTCCTTAGCATTGCCCATGAGCTCGTACTGCATGGTTGGCATCCGTCCAGTTGCATGGATGTCATGTGTGTCCGATCCTTCTGACTCCTCTCGTGGCGGAGATCGCCATTGGGTAGCCCAACCACAAGGCCTTCATACGCCGACGTAGATAGGCCCATGTAAAATCCCCATCCCTTGACTCAGCAGGATTATGAATCGGCACTGGTCGCGTCCCCGTCAATCCCGCCGATCTGAGCGACAGAACCGGCGCTGGAGAGCCACCACGATCCACTGCGGACACGTGCTTGGCAGCCGCCAAGAACTAGCCCAACACAGGCGATGGCGTGATCCGGCGCGGCGGCAGGGGGCCTCTCCATGTGCCCATTCGAGGAGCGCGTGACACCCTCAAGCCAGACGACGAGGATGGAGTACTCCGGCATGGTGGCGAAGTCATCGTTGATCCAATTGGTGGTGTATCCCTTGACTGATCCTTCGTCCCATCTACCATGGCATCGATTTGAACCCTGCAAGACATCAATTCCATACTTGTGCGGCCCGAGGTGGTCTCCGACGGCGAGGACGATCGTCTCTCCCAGAACCGCGATGCCAGAGTTGGAAACCTGGCATCCTCCCAAAATTCTTGCACGATATCAGCCTCCGTCTTCCTTCCCCGGCGAACCACCGGGGTTCCCCCCCTAGATGTCTCACCATTGGCTAACACATCCATCGCCATCCTGATCCCAACGGTCGGCGCGCCCTCCTCATTGGAAGAAACATAATCCGAGCCGCGGCACGAGAACTGAGATCCACTGGAACCCCCTGGCTTGGAGGACGACGCCACTTAGGGCAGGGGAGACTGGATCGCCAGCGTTAGGCGGTGACTGCGAGTCGCCATCCCTTGTATCCCTTCCAGTGCACACAGGGATAAATCGGCCGGGATAAAGAAGTAACCGACCAAATGAACAATCGCTCGTAGGGCTGCAAAAAAAGCTCGAGGCTCATGAGCTGCTCGAGATCGATCTTTTTTTGACTCGACTCGAGATCGACTCGAAAGGAAACGAGCTGAGTTTGAACACTTTATGTAGCTCGACCGAGAAACGAGCCGATCTTGAGCCAATGTTGGCTCGCTCGATTTTAGATCGATAGCTCGATAGAATATCATTATGTTAAATAATTATGCCTAATGGAAATGCGATAATTTATTACCATCTATGTTGTCCATATTTTTTCTCCATTTTATTTACCAACGAACATGAAAACTTAACTAAGTGCAGAGAAGATTCAGGCCTCATTATGGCACGTGGTCGACTATGTGTTAAATAACCTATATTTTTGGCAAAGTTCCCAGCATACTCACCTTAATTTTTTAGTTTTTCATCCATACATTCATATTTTTTATCATCTCATTTAGCTCGAAACTAGCTCGAGATCGACTCAAGATCATTACAAGTTGAGCACGAGTCATGTTCTACAGCTCGATCATAAGCTTCACTCAGTTCGAGCTCGCTCGAATTTTCATATGAGTTGAGCTGAGCCAACTCCAACTCGCTCGAGCTCGACTCGTTTGCAACCCTAATCGCTTGCGAAGCGCCTTTCAGTTTACTACTATAGAGTATATTTACTTTGCATGGGACACTTCCCTATTATTGGATGATCGTCTAATCATTGTACGTCGAGTAGCAGCAAGCGAGAGAGCTTCAGCGACTGATTAACCCATAATTACCACTCAAGTGATTTGAAAACATAACGCCAGCAAGTATGCAGGGGGCCCTTGCCCCCCCTCCCTCCCCCGCCACTGCAAAGGTTGTCCCCTTCAGATAATTACCACTCCGCTGAAGGTCTTCAAGTGAGCTCAAGTTTTCCAACTGTGGAGGAAACATGCCATATATACTGTTGTGCTCAAGGTTGAGATATTTAAGGTTGGTTGCGCCACAAGCCCAGTTAACAGTGTCGAACTGCATTTGAACTGAACCGGAAGAGATGTCGATGATCTTGAGCCTGGTGAGGTTCGAGTGGGGCACAAAATGGCCTGTGAGGTTCAATCTGTGACTGTGATACCTGCTTTGATGGATAGCAGGGTTTCCCTCTCCCTCACGATGCATTCTCCTCCATCATGTGTCCTCCATGTATCTGTCTTGGGCCACCCTATTGTGGTTCCTGTGAGCAGGAGCAGCAAGAATGCAAGTGCAAACATGGCGGCTTTGGATCTGAAAAGTGTTTCATTGTTAAACTTCATGGTTATAGGAGCGGTGTGATATGATGAGAGGTATTATCGCAGTCAAGACGCAGTGGCCCGCGGTCAAACCAAATCGATGTTGGAACGTAGAAGAAAACGAAAGCGTTCAGCACTTGGCGGGATTGACCGCATCAACATGGACGAAAGAGGATCTAAAGGGGCAATTTCTTCTTCTCTGACATGCTAGTGCTGGTGGAGTCAAAATAGAGAAGAAAGAAAATGATCTAATTTAACGAGACATTTTCATTTCCGAAGTGCTTTAGTTCAGTTTTATTACTCTGTCATACTAGAGTTAGTGGAGTTAATGACCAGCTGTTCATGAAGTACAGTTTAGTCTATATCTGCAGTTTGTAATTCCTACTGTGTTTGTAACATGATTCATCTTAAAGTTAGTATATTCATGAAGAGAGAAACTTATTTCATCACCTTAAATTCTGTAGTAAGATGTACTGTAAAACCTCTCGCTATGTATCACTGACACGCAGAATAATAGTTGTCTGAGTCACTCCTGACTGCAGCGCCGAAGAAAAAGAAAAACAAGATACTGGAAAATAATGGGCCAAAAAAAAAATTGGGAGGTAATAGAATTGTTGCTGCCCAGGATCGAACTGGAGACCTTCAGTGTGTAAGACTGACGTGATAACCACTACACCACAGCAACTGTTTATTCGTCTCTAATTAACACCCTAATTGTACGGTATGTGTTATTATTACATTCCTAGCCTCCTTACCGTTGGTATCATCGTCCTGTTATCTTCACCGTGATAACATTACGCACCAAAACAACTTTTATCATTGTTTTTCTACAAATCATCATTGTTAAAAATAACTTGTACTCTCTTTGGACCGTATTGATCTGACAATAAATATGGATCCAAGGGGGGAGCATCATTTTTTCACAAAGAAGGCGTATACCATACTGAGTTAGGATGGCTCAGCCACCTTCCCACCTCATCTAAGAGATCCACCCTTCCACTGCCCCTTGTTATAGCCCCATCATCCATGATGGTGGAGCGATGGCGGACTCTGCTGGTGCTCGCATGAGAGGAGAGATGATGCGAGGCGAGGTTGGAGGAGGGAGAACGTAGAGGTGGAGCATAGCAGAATTTGAAGGTGAGAATGGAGGCATTATTGGATATGGGTGGGTAGGGCGATTTTTTTGGTCGGGTTAGGGTATGCGTTTGGTTGAAGATGTCATATAAATGAGTTTGGACCGCTCAATTTTTTTGGATGAAACCATTCAATTCAAGTGTTTGGATGTATATAAGAGATGAGCTAATTATTTGGGATGGGACCACCAGTCATGCTACATGATCATGCATGCAATGTGTGGCCATATGATTCGGCCGATTTCTTGGGGTGGAATGGTTCAACTCTTGAGAGCATATTCTCTTTTTTTGAGTGAAACCATTCAAGTGTTTTATAACCAAACATGTCTATTTTTTGAACGCCCCCAACCCATCCCTGGCCACCCTCGCAACCAAACGCGCCCTAGAATAACTAAAGTTTGGGTGGTATGTATAAGAACTGTATAATTTATGCCCACACTATCGACGCGTTTGGTACGGCTCCGGTAACGCATTCGCTTTGCCGTAACAGAAAGCGTTGCTTCCGATTAATTTTACGCAATACGTGCATTGTTTGGTTGGTGCGGCCGAGTCCCGTTTCTCTGTATCAGGAGGCGCTGCTACGGAAAACGTCCTGCGCGAAACAAACGCCAGCTATGGTTTTGGAAGTCGCTGTAATCGGAAGCCACACCTTTTTTGCGGAACCAAACGCGTCGTATATGATCGTCGATGTGATGTGATGGAGAGACGGCGTTGCTCCTGTTCTTCCCTAATTGTCAAAATGATGTTGTTTCTAACCGTATTAGGCCTTGTACAATGCAAGACGGTTAGAAGAGGTGCTTTAAGAAATAAAGCAATCTTTCTTTAAGCACATGTGCTTATTTGTAGAGGATACACGCTTAATTAGGCGTCTCTTCTGTAGAAATAGAGAAAACCCTGATTTATTTTTTAAAACATCTCCCTAAGCACCTAACATTGTACGAGGCCTTAGAGTTTTCAACTTCTTGTAGGCCACATATCGAGTTCATACATGGTGCTCACTTCAACATCAACATGTGAAGGCGTGGAAGACTCTGCCTTATGGGTGCAACCACTAGGAGACGGTAGCACATGATATATTCAAACAATACAAATGATGGTCTAGCAATATGATTAGTACAGCATAAGTATGATACGTAGTCTTTTGTTGTTGGTCCGCGATTTCCTTTCAATGTATTAGTTCAATTCAATCTCCATCAAAAATATGTTTGCATGTGCACCCAAAGTACCAAAATATAGATAGAACGTAACAAAGAAAGAAAGCAGAAATAAAGCTAGTTTGTTAATGGAGAGATAAATAATAATTTAATCAATCATTTCGTCCTGCTATATTATCCTTGACATTCTTAAAAATGCCAGATGACTGTGGCCAAAAAATAGGGAAAACAAAAAAGGAAATGCTGCTGCCCAGGATCGAACTGGAGACCTTCAGTGTGTAAGACTGACGTGATAACCACTACACCACAGCAGCTCTTGTGTCTAACTGTAATTGACACCTTAATTGTACGGCAATAGTTATTATTACGTTCCCAGCATACGCCGGTTATCTTCAGCACTGAATCTTCAGGTCACACTTCTCACGGATCTGTCTTGGCGAAGCTCAACCCTTACCTCAGGAGTTCGGGATCCGGGAAGGTAAAGCCGATAGTCGACCCAAAGGGGGCGGCCTCCCCCCTTCTCCCGCCTCCCGGGTTACAGAGGCAATTTCTTACCTCGAGACAGGGAGAGCCTCCAGCAAAGTAGTTAGTTATTTTACCTATTCCTTTTGGAGTGAACAACCCAAAGACCCAGAGTGAAAGTTCATTTCAGGTACAGCTCATAGAACTACAAGAGATATACATTGTGCCCAACCATATGTTTGATTTCAACGAGCATACAGTGCGAAACGATTGCTCTCTGTTCATGAGGTTTATGTAAACTACGGAATCGGGAGTCGGGTTGGGATGGCATGCCTACTGCTTTGGAGCCAATCTGATTGGGCAGATTGCGAATGCCATGAGGCGTGCCGCAAAGGCCAGCGAGAACCGCTCATCCTCCGTCAGTGCCCTCTCTATCACCTTAACAACAGATGGATCCTGCCATGAGAGACATCACATTTTATTATCGTATAATACAGATGTCTACATAAAGATGTGCATTAGAAAAGCAGGCATGATTTGATCGAGAAATGAAACTATGAGGATATCTGTCTAATTAGCGTAAAAATAGGCAGGTTGTGTACCTTTATCTGCAATTGGCTGGGAGCAGGACGAATCCGGGCGATGTCACCGACTCTGATCACATTGTTGACGTTTCCATGTTCATCTGTCTCTGACGGCAACGAACTCGAGTGCCTCCAATTACCCCCAACTATGAACTTGTAGTAGTACCTGAACCAGTATGGGTTAGTTACTTGTGGATAACTCTAAAGTATCACAAGAAAATTGATCATAAGTTGAACCAAGATAGAAGGATGGCATCTCTCTGCAATATTCTCATATAATACCAACTCCAAGGCACTGATGAATCTCGTTACTGATTTTTTTTCTTCAGAATCAAATAATCGACAGCTTACTTTCCATGTCGAAGTCGAACCTCAGCTTCATATCTGGATCCGCCCTTGTGGTTACACTTTAATTTGTCTTTCCAGTTACTTGTAAAATCCCCCACCAATTCCACGTCCTCACCCTGGAGAAAATGCATGGCATTCGATTCCATCAGGTTTGTGATTATCAAGATGAAGATAGAAATTAACTCGGATGGTTTCACACCAAAACACTGCTCAATGGTACACTCTGTTATGAACAAACTTACCTCCCGGCCATTGTTCCAAACAAAGCACACTGAATGTGTAGGAGTACCATCATGTCTTCCATTTTCAACTAATGCAATGAGATCCCAAGTTGCCCAAACAATTGCAGCTCTGTGTATTCAAATGAAACTTTAAGCTCCCAAAACAATAGCCACAATAACTAAGACAGTGGAAATAAGAACCAGACTGCTCTTATTTGTTGAGTTAATTTAAGAAAACTATGTCATATAAAACTACCTGTCAGGTCTACATGAATGCAAACCAGTGATGAACTTGTGAGCAATATGAAGAGGTGTATCTTGAACCCAATGTAGATATGCAATCACACATGCTGGTGATCTATCATATCCAGTGGTACAAGTCACATATATACGGTAGTTCTTCCTTATTAGACGCAAAAGAAGACCAACGCAAAAAGGAAGCTTCTTTCTCAGGTCCATGGAATCAACCTCTCTGTAAACAATAAAAATAGAGGGCATCTATAGTTCAATGACAATCAGATTCCATAGGAAGTGCCAACTATATAGCAGCGATGTTTATTTCCTAAACAGGAAAGTGCAACAGTTATAAACAGAAGGGATGCTGTAGAGATAATGCTGAACATTACATACTATACTAGCAGGTATCTACATAACCCTACTTACTGTAACTACAAAATAAAGGAAGAATAAATATCTCTTTTAACTGGAAAAGGACTGCTGCTAATCATTAAGATGTTATTCTGACAACAAGAATAAATATTTCTTTTACTCAGTGATATTATAATATATTTAAGCATGTTCACTGTTGCTACTGCAAGGCACTCCAATCAACTAAGTTTTTCATTCTGATCTACTAGTGAGAAAAATAAAATCCTACCGGATAGGGTAGTTAATCATCAAGATGTTGTTCTGACGACAAGAATCGTTGATTGCCTCAGAATTTATTCCCCAATTAATGCGCTCACTTTCACTTTGGAAATTCAGGACAGCAGTAATACCCTGGTGCCTTTTAAAATATCAGAAACTTAACTGAATGGTAAAAGGCCAGGTACAAATTGAACAAATAAGATTTCTGTTCATTGTGCTATGTCAGTGAACCTACCACCGTCTCTGATAACATCTTCACATCCTTTTGTGTTTGTATGCATGATCCAACATATATTTGCTCAGTAATCTGTGACAAAATACATCGAATATTCAAAGATTGCTGTGCTGATTGACAGACTAGTCCTAACGTCTTGAAAGGAAATGCATAGCACCTTCATCACTTCATGTAGTATACATAGCAAAAGAAGAAGAGGATAAAGAATTATTTACCGACCTTGCTGTATTGCATACCAAGTGAATGATTATAGTACAGTTCACCTTTAGCACGGTCTAGGGCTTTAATGTACTCCTCCAAAGGAAAACTACCATGTGCCCATTCAGCATCCATGTCATCCTCATCAGAGTAAAAGCCAACAATCTCACTCATCCAATTTGCAAGGTTCGTACTCCTCCTATTTAGTCCATCTTTCTCACTAGATAAAAGCGTCCATCCTTGGGAACTTAGTAGCCTTGGGGAAAATACAGCAAAACCAGATTTCCCATTTCCTGGAGATGATTTATTCAGCTTTGAGGACAACATAGCACTATTCCAGGTCGGAAGAGAAACCCTCCCTCTGTTAAACAGGATATGATAATCTTCATTTTGATGCAACTGGTGTATTGGATAAGGCGCAACTGGCCTTTCAAGGACAAGATTGCATGGTCCTGACTCTTGTTTTAGAACCATCCTGCAGATACATTACAGAGAACATATGACCAAGCAAATAAGTGCAAGTTTAAACTTCTAAGAGTGACCACTAGTTACATCCTACTTTCAGAGATTCAACATTAGTAAGTTTAATTAAGGATGTTGAAACCACTAATGTTTTGATGGAATGGTACAGTTGGAGCATGTACAATGCAAAATGCTTATGTGCGACTCAGTTTCGCCACATCATTATTCACCTACAAATCCTATCTCCTACACTGCAAGCATCTCTTTCTAGGTGCTTGATGATTTATTAAATATCAGCTGGTATTAGTTAAATGCATAAGTGCCTCTGAAGCATGGGTGCCTAATCAACCACTCATCCTTTATAATAAAAAACTCCTTCAAATGTGAATTGCTGCTAAGACGTGCTCCTTTTTAAAACAGAGGGACTGTTATGGTTAAAGTATGCCCGTACTACATAGTTTTGAGATGCCATACCAGTATGAGTTGACACCACATATTTGCTCTAGGTTGCAACAGATATAGAGGATAACATAGCTAATATCAAACAGAAAACCTCCTATCTAGCACAATGATCTTTCTGTGATACTTGAAGAATACGAAGAAGGTTTCAGCTATAGAAACTTTACTAGTGCCATACTCCGTGTCACCTAGGTCTTTTATGCGAACAAGACCCTCATTGTGGTCAGTGCCTGCCTTCTTGAGAGTGTCCCCAACCATTATGATCCGCGACTTCTCCGCATTTCCCTGCAGCAGCAGCAGCAGCAGCAGTCAGTAAATTTGCAGAAACCTTCCACGTCAGAAATGGCCATAGCACACAGTTCAGAGAGATAGTTCATTCACAGCGACAAATGCAGAGAAACAGCTCTGATGTTCTGGACAAGTTGGCATTATGTCTGTCAGTATCCCTCTACCGTAGATCAGCTGAAGGAAAGTGAGGAACAGAAAGAATAACGGTGCAAGGTCGAATTTTTACCCCTCTCTTGAGAGAGTGCACGAAGACGCGGCCGTCGACGGCGAGCGCGAAGCGGAGGCCGAGCGGGCGGTCGACGGCGACCATGTACTCGTTGAGGTTCATCCTCCCCGCCGCCGCCGTGGGCCCCTCCTCCTCCTCCTCCCTCTGTCCGCCCTCCGAGGCCGCCACGACGGCCAGCCCCCTCCTCCTCCCACCACTGCGCCTTCTTGAAGCGCCGGCGCCGCGGACCCTGGACGCCGGCGGCGGCGGCGCCGCTGGCCCGGCTCTGACGCGGACCCCTGGGGCGAGGACGGCAATGCTTGAAGGGGGCATGAGGCTGAGCGCCATGATTTGGGGATTGGATCGGGCGGCGGTGCTGATCGGGGGCGGAATGCCGGAGCGGAGCGGCGCGGGATCAGAGGGGCATGGGGATGGGAAGTGTGTGGAAAGAAACTGTAAGCGGAAGGAAGGGGAGAATACCACGTGCAGACATGGGAGACATGCTCCCCTGCTCCCCGGCCATCTCGGCCGTTGGATCTCTCCCATGCTCTTGGGTTAGATCTTAGATTCAATGGCCTTGTAGGGAGGTGTTTAGAAAATAAACCAAATTTTTTTAAGTACCGGTGCTTATTTACGAGAGAAATATCTAATTAAGTATTTATTCTCTATAAATAAGTATCTATGTTTTAAAAAGCACTAGTAGGGTGACCGGTGCATTTGCGCGGCTAGATTAAGTACTGTATTATTTGTCGTTTCATATTTAGACATGTTCTTCAGTGCATAGCCTTACTTGTTATTATTATATAAATATGCACTTTTGTAGATTACAAAAAGATCTATTATATAAAATAAATTAGAAATTGTCCATGAAAAATAATTTATACAAATAATTATTATGCACTTTTGGTCATTACTATTGTATTATACAAATTAGACCACAAACTCCAAATTTTTTTCTATGAATGTTCATATAGAAACAATCTTCTCAATCCACACTTCTATGATTCAATATCAATATCTACTAGGGTACTAAAGACCCCGTATTACAACCTCTTGTGTGTCTTTCAGGGAGTTGAGAACAAATAACATAATCTAAACATATGTTTCTTCCTCACCAGGCTCATCACCAGTGAAATATTTCATTTATAATATGCGTTCATCTAATATATGTGTTATGGCCTGGATATCTAACATAGTGTTTTTATTGTGGCATGCTCATTGGAATTTTCTAAATCATTAAATCTCCATAATTCTTGAAACAACTTGTATATTTTGATCAAATCCATGCATGATAATACATGTGCCAACTGCTCGAGATGACCTTCTGGCCAATGGATTTATTGTGCAAGTTGTCACAACACCAATGTGTACGTTAAATGTTAGTTAAAGTTTTTGTCATGTGCAGCGTATGGAACCGGTCGAACGAACGAACACAACGATTCTCTATTTTATGTTTCTTTCTTTCACATGAACACGCTGCTTTCCTAACTGACACTCAATGGAAGAAAAAACATAAAGGATGTTCAATTACTAATGTGATCCATGATGTCACCATTACATCAGCACATGCATGCAATGTAGTCCGAAGCTACTATTTGTTCTTATCATGAGTTTCAGAATCCTAGTTTTTCACACGAATATGCTATGATATGTTGCCCTTTGGTTGGACCATTATAGTTAGGTCCACCATATAACCGATGAATGGGAAGATTCAGTCTTTTTTTTGGTGAAAACGGTATAACTCAATATGTAGGCCACCATTGATGTTTTCAATTTATTCTTGTTGGAATTCTGAAGAAGACGCATATCTTTTTTAGGTTCATGCAAGATTTTTCGGTGCAAAGATATTTTTATCGTGAGTTTTTTTGGTGCATACCATTCATGTATTTTTTTTTTGAAAAAACTTTCAATCTATTTATCTTCAATCATGGCAGTACAACGAATACTAGAAATAAAATTTACATCCAGATTCGTAGACAACCTAGCGACGACTACAAGCACCGAAGCGAGCCGAAGGCGCGCCGCTGTCATCGCCCCTCCATCGCCGGAGCCGGGCACAACTTGTTGTAGTAGACAGTCGGGAAGTCGTCGTGCTAAGGCCCCATAGGACCAGCACCCCAGAACAGCACCCGCCGCCGATGAAAAATAACGTAGATCGGAAGGATCCAAACCGAAGATACACGAACGTAGACGAACAATGACGAGATCCGAGCAAATCCACCAAAGATAGATCTGCCGGAGACACACCTCCACACGCCCACCAACGATGTTAGATGCACCGCCGGAACGGGGGCTAAGCGGGGAGACCTTTATTCCATCTTCAGGGAGCCGCCGCCGTCTCGCCTTCCTGAGTAGGACACAAACTCTAACAAGATTGAAAAAAAGACTAAAAACGGAGCCCTCCTACCGGCACTTGCCAGGATCCACCGCGCCTCCATGGCCCTAGGGCCACCGGAGACGAGGCGGATCTACGCCGGCGCCGACGAGAGGCACGAACCTTAACTTTCTTTCTTGGAGGAGGAGGAAGAGACGGGGACTAACTCTATTAACTATGTTTTGATACCATTCATGTATTAAGAGTGTGATAATGCTTCTTTTGGGTTATAAAGTAAGATCGGGCGTGACTTTGGTCTAAAGAACTTTTACTTTAGTTACTGGGCTTTATTAAGAGGGATGCATATACTAATGGGCTTCGTAGATCCTATCCATTGGTACGTGTTAACTTGCAGGAAAAACAGATAGTAAAAGTATAGTTTTGATACGTGTCAATGTATCCGATTTTTTGAAGAGAAAGGTGATATAGCAACTTATCCAGTATGAATCCTTTTTTACCATGCAAAAAAAAAGTATAATTTTGATACATCTCAATGTATCCGATTTTTTGAAGAGAAAGGTGATATAGCAACTTATCCAATATGGTCTTTTTTTTTACCATGCAAAAGAAAGTATGAATATTTTTCAAATTTTATCTCAAGTAATTATTATTTTAATTGCTTGCAGCACGTATGTTGCAGACCTTTTTTGGCCCTGCGAATCAACCTGTGGTTGAGTTGGTTAGGTGGACAGTGGTATCCCCAACCCACCAGGGTTCAAATCCTGGTGCTCACATTATTTCTGGATTTATTTCAGGATTTCCGGCGATGCGCTTTCAGTGGGAGGAGACGTTCCCGTCGACGACGAGGCGCCTACGGTGACTTCGTAAATCTCAAGATAGTATGCCGGCTCAGTCTCTCGGAGATGCTCATAGGGGTAGGATGTGTGTGTGTGCGTTCATAGGGATGAGTGTATGCACGTGTATATGAGCGCTTGTGTCTGTACTGATGCTAAAAAAAAGCCCTTTTTTGTCCCTTCTTTTCTTTCCTATTAGGACATGAACGCTTCCCTCACGTATATGTGCTGGACTCGGAGACGTGGGCATGTTTGTCCGGCTTTTTTTTCCCTTTCTGTTAGCTTGTGACTTCCCAGTAGCAAGTACGTTGCACCCCTTTTTTTTCTCCTTTCTTGTCTTTCCTTTTTTTTTGAGGATTTGTCTTTCCTATTAGCCATGCATGTGCAGGATTGTGAGACGTGTACATGTTTGTTCGGCTTCTTTTTCTTCTTTGTGTTTGCTACTTCCAACTATTTAGTCATCCGCGTTGTACGTGTCGGTCCAACATATATAACTTTAACAGGATTAGAGAAGCAAGGAGTCGCTGTTTTATGTCTTCTGATTGCTTTCATTTTCAGCATTGTCGTCGTATGTGTAATAGTGTAGCGCATGTTCTTGCGAGGTATGGTTATGGTTTGGCCGAGCCCCCTGTTGTTTGGGGTGAGTTTGTGCCGGAGTTTGTTTCTGTTCTGGTAGCCAGTGATATTGCTGGGTCCGGTGTTTGAATGAAAACTTTTTTTCAAAAAAAAACATATATAACTTTAAGACCGTAAATATTAGTAATCAACGATGTATATTATTTAAGCTTATGTGGAAGAACGTGATGTCTTATTTATCTTCTGTAATAATTATATAATAGTTAGATACAAAATGTAATTCATAAGCCGACGGGTCACGGTTTGTAAACTGAAATGTAAGAAGGTTTTGAAGCTGGGAAAAAGGAAATAAAATAAAATAAGTCTCTACCTAATAATAAAGCAAATTGGGTTTCTGCCCGTACGTCATTAGCGTTTTTTGCATAAAGATCCCTCTATTTCTGAGAAATTAACCCGCGGTCCCTTTTTAAGTGGATATACATGTTTCGTTCTTATAAAAAGGACCCTGCATTTTTTATTCAACTTGGTGGTTCTTGGCGAGCTGGAGGTCGAGGCTGGACTCGATGCAGATGATGCCGGGCGCGGCGGCGGCGATCTTCGACCTGATCCAGTTGAGGAGGCGAGGCAGGGGCCGGATCCTGTTCCGGTGATGGCGTGGACACTAGTAGAAAAGGGGGCAACGGTCCAGGCCGGGTCAGCCCATTAGTCCCGGTTCAATCTAGAACCGGGACCAATGGGGGCATTGGACCCGGTTCGTGAGCCCAGGGGGCCGGCCGGGCCACGTGGGCCATTGGTCCCGGTTCGTATGGACCCTTTGGTCCCGGTTGGTGGGACGAACCGGGACCAATGTGCCTGGCTCCTGGCCCACCACCATTGGTCCCGGTTCGTGGCATGAACCGGGACCAAAGGCTCCCATTTAGTCCCGGTTCATGCCACGAACCGGGACCAGTGGTGCCGCCTATATATACCCCTCGTGCCGGAGCAGAGCACTGAGTGCTCTGTTTTTTTGGGCCGGCGAGAGGAGGGGCTTGTGGTGCTCTAGCTCACCTCCTTTGCACATGAGGTGTTCGATGAAATGCCCGAGCCACACTAGTTAAGCTTTCTCCTCTCGAAGCTCGACCTCAAAGCTCCATTTTCCTCGAGATTTGTCTAGATTTAGCGGTCCGTCACGCCCCACCCCTGTCTTCACCGCCGTCGATCACCCGCGCCGATCTCATCACCGACACCACCGTGGTGAGCCTCTTGCTCTTATCTTCTTTCTGTAAGGAAAAATATTCTTACTTGTATGTTTAGATAGATACTTGTATCATTTTCTTACTTTTATTATTGCATCTTATATAGTGCGATGGTTTTGGTATCCGCCCCCGTCGGCCCTCGTCCTGTCTATGATTCGGATGTGGTATATATATTAATCTTTATAACTATTGGTTCATTTATTGTTTATGATAATTATGCCGACCAACGTGACATAGATTTTATTTATCTAGGATGTATGTGAACCGGAAATTCCAACCGACCCTATTGTCGAGAGGTTAAATTTAGTTGAAGAAGAAAACAATTTCTTGAAGGAAAAAATAAAAAAATTGAGGAGGAGAAGATGATATTGGAGTTGCATGTTGCGGATGTCGTCGATGATCACAAGATCAAGATGGATGCAATGCGCTTGAAGATTAGAAAGATTAGAAAATATGCCATTCATACCGAGGCTTGGTATCATTATGCCGTTGGATCAATTGTTACCTTGGTTGCGATTATGATCGCCTTTGTTTTAATTAATGTATGGTTTAATTAATTAGATGCTCTGGAGAGCTATATGTTGTTAGATGAGAACTATGTATGTACTTTGCTTTTAATGCATGTGATGATGAACTTCTATTAATTTGGACACTTAATTATATATAATGCACGCAGATGAACCGGCAATGGATGTACGGTGACAGACACACCTCCGAGTACATTAAGGGCGTGCATGAGTTTCTCGATGCGGCTGAGGCAAACAAGCAGAATGGTTTTATGTGTTGTCCATGCCCTGATTGTGGGAATACGAAGTCTTACTCTGACCGGAAAATCCTTCACACCCACCTGCTTTACAAGGGTTTCATGCCACACTATAATGTTTGGACGAGGCACGGAGAAATAGGGGTTATGATGGAAGACGACGAAGAAGAAGAGTACGATGACAACTACGTTCCCCCTGAATACCGTGATGCTGCAACGGGGGGAGCTGGTGAAGATCAAGAGGAACCATACGATGTGCCCAATGATGCTGCAACGGGTGAAGCTGCTGAAGATGAAGAGGAACCAGACGATGTGCGCGATGATGATGATCTCCGTCGGGTAATTGTCGATGCAAGGACGCAATGCGAAAGTCAAAAGGAGAAGCTGAAGTTCGATTGCATGTTAGAGGATCACAAAAAAGGGTTGTACCCCAATTGCGAAGATGGCAACACAAAGCTCGGTACCGTACTGGAATTGCTGCAGTGGAAGGCAGAGAATGCTGTGCCTGACAAAGGATTTGAGAAACTACTGAAAATATTGAAGAAGAAGCTTCCAAAGGATAACGAATTGCCCGATAGTACATACGCAGCAAAGAAGGTCGTATGCCCTCTAGGATTGGAGGTGGAGAAGATACATGCATGCCCTAATGACTACATCCTATACCGCGGTGCATACAAGGATCTGAACGCATGCCCGGTATGCGGTGCATTGCGGTATAAGATCAGACGAGATGACCCTGGTGATGTTCACGGCGAACCCCGCAGGAAGAGGGTTCCTGCGAAGGTGATGTGGTATGCTCCTATAATACCACGGTTGAAACGTTTGTTCAGAAACGGAGAGCATGCCAAGTCAATGCGATGGCACAGTGAGGACCGTAAGAAAGACGGGAAGTTGAGAGCACCCGCTGACGGGTCGCAGTGGAGAAAAATCGTGAGAAAGTACTGGAATGAGTTTGCAAAGGACCCAAGGAACGTATGGTTTGCTTTAAGCGCGGATGGCATTAATCCTTTCGGGGAGCAGAGCAGCAATCACAGCACCTGGCCGGTCACTCTATGTATGTATAACCTTCCTCCTTGGATGTGCATGAAGCGGAAGTTCATTATGATGCCAGTTCTCATCCAAGGCCCTAAGCAACCCGACAACGACATTGATGTGTACCTAAGGCCATTAGTTGAAGAACTTTTATAGCTGTGGAATGGAAATGGTGTACGTACGTGGGATGAGCACAATAAAGAGGAATTTAACCTAAAGGCGTTGCTGTTCGTGACCATCAACGATTGGCCCGCTCTTAACCTTTCAGGACAGACAGACAAAGGATACCACGCATGCACACACTGTTTAGATGACACTGAAAGTATATACCTGGACAAATGCAGGAAGAATGTGTACCTGGGCCATCGTCGATTTCTTCCGACCAACCATCAATGTCGAAAGAAAGGCAAGCATTTTAAAAGCGAGGCAGATCACCGGAGGAAGCCCGCCATGCGTACCGGTGATCACGTACTTGCTATGGTCAATGATTTACACGTAATCTTTGGAAAGGGTCCCGGCGCACTAGCTGTTCCGAATGACGCTGAGGGACACGCACCCATGTGGAAGAAGAAATCTATATTTTGGGACCTACCCTACTGGAAAGACCTAGAGGTCCGCTCTTCAATCGACGTGATGCACGTTACGAAGAATCTTTGCGTGAACCTGCTAGGCTTCTTGGGCGTGTATGGAAAGACAAAAGATACACCCGAGGCACGGGAGGACCTGCAACATTTGCACGAAAAAGACGGCATGCCTCCGAAGCAGTATGAAGGTCCTGCCAGCTACGCTCTTACGAAAGAAGAGAAAGAAATCTTTTTTGAATGCCTGCTCAGTATGAAGGTCCCGACTGGCTTCTCGTCGAATATAAAGGGAATAATAAATATCCCAGAGAAAAAGTTCCAGAACCTAAAGTCTCATGACTGCCACGTGATTATGACGCAACTGCTTCCGGTTGCATTGAGGGGGCTTCTACCGGAAAACGTCCGATTAGCCATTGTGAAGCTATGTGCATTCCTCAATGCAATCTCTCAGAAGGTGATCGATCCAGAAATCATACCAAGGCTAAGGAGTGATGTGGCGCAATGTCTTGTCAGTTTCGAGCTGGTGTTCCCAACATCCTTCTTCAATATCATGACGCATGTCCTAGTTCATCTAGTCGACGAGATTGTCATTCTGGGGCCCGTATTTTTACACAATATGTTCCCCTTTGAGAGGTTCATGGGAGTCCTAAAGAAATATGTCCGTAATCGCGCAAGGCCAGAAGGAAGCATCTCCATGGGCCATCAAACAGAGGATGTCATCGGGTTTTGTATTGACTTCATTCCTGGCCTTAAGAAGATAGGTCTCCCTAATTAGCGGTATGAGGGGAGACTGACTGGAAAAGGCACGCTAGGAGCGGACTCAATAATATGCAGGGACGGGCATTCTTGGTCTCAAGCACACTACACAGTTCTACAGAACTCTACCTTGGTGACCCCGTATGTCGATGAACACAAGAACAGTCTGCGCTCCAAACACCCGGAGCAGTGCGACGACTGGATTACATGTGAACACATCAGGACTTTCAGCAGTTGGTTGGAAGCACGTATCATAGGTGACAACACTGTTTGTGATGAGTTGTACTTGTTGTCCAGGGGACCATCTTTGACTGTATTGATTTGAAAAGGATACGAGATAAATGGGAATACATTTTACACGATTGACCAAGATCAGAAGAGCACCAACCAAAACAGCGGTGTACGATTTGATGCAACAACCGATAAGGGAAAGGACACATATTATGGTTACATAGTGGACATATGGGAACTTGACTATGGACAAGATTTTAAGGTCCCTTTGTTTAAGTGCAAATGGGTCAATCTGTCAGGAGGCGGGGTACATGTAGACCCACAGTACGGAATGACAACAGTCGATCTGAAAAATCTTGGGTACACTGATGAACCGTTCGTCCTAGCCAATGATGTGGCACAGGTTATCTATGTGAAGGACATGTCTACCAGTTCGAGAAAAAGAAAAGATAAGGAAACGAATACATCATACGATGAGCCAAAGCGCCACATAGTTCTTTCAGGAAAAAGGGACATCCTGGGAGTGGAGGGCAAGACAGACATGTCTGAAGATTATGAAAGGTTTCATGAAATTCCTCCCTTCAATGTCAAGGCTGACCCAAACATCATGATAAACGATGAAGATTATCCATGGTTACGGCGCAATAAGCAAATGACACAAGCGAAGAAAAAGTGAAGACTTTCTCCCGCAACTATTATGATGATACCATGCCAAATTTGTAACAGACGAGTATGTTATGCCAAGTATTTTAGAGTTCATTTGAAAACAGATGAGTAGGTGCATCTATGTTAATTTTTTTATTAAAGTTAATCACAAACTTGTGATTCACACAAATTTCAAAGAATTCAAATTTTAACTATTCAAATTTGAAAACTAATGGCACTAACAGAAAGTTATAATATTGTTGACCTAAAAGCAAAAAGAATTAAAAAATATAGCAAAAAAACAAAAGAAAATAAATAATGCAGAAAACAAAACAAAAAAACTGGAAAAAAAATAAAAATAGCAACAATAAGTATTTTGTTGTAAGTAGAAAAAAATAAAAAAATAAAGCAACAAAGAAAAAAAGTGTTTTCAAATTTGAAAACTAATGGCACTAACAGAAAGCTTATAATTTTTCTAAAGCTAAAAGCAAAAAGAATTAAAAAATAAAGTAAAAAAACAAAAGAAAATAAATAATGCAGAAAACAAAACTAAAAAACTAGAAAAATAAAATAAAAATAGCAACAATAAGTATTTTGTTGTAAGTACAAACAAAATAAAATAAATAAAGCAACAAAGTAAAAAAGTGTTTTCAAATTTGAAAACTAATGGCACTAACAGAAAGCTTATAATTTTTCTAAAACTAAAAGCAAAATGAATTAAAAAATAAAGCAAAAAACAAAAGAAAATAAATAATGCAGAAAACAAAACAAAAAAACTGGAAAAAAATAAAAATAGCAACAATAAGTATTTTGTTGTAAGTAGAAACAAAATAAAAGAAATAAAGCAACAAAGAAAACAAACAAACAAAAAAGTGCCACCTACTGGGCCCACACGGTCTGAATACGACTAGAAACCTTACCATGGGCCAGGATTCAGGCCCGCAGGAGGCCCAGTAGGCCCACAGGCAGATAAAGTGACTTTAGGCCCGTAAGCCTGCATTTGAGAGGAGCTCGAAGTGGTCGGCGCAGCAGCGCTTATAAACCACTGCTGAAGCCTCTCGGCTAGCGAGGTGGGACTAAACATCCCACCGCACCGCGCCAGTTCCAGCACAAGGCCATTGGTCCCGGTTGGTGGGACGAACTGGGACCAAAGGGGTGCATTGGTCCCGGTTCGTCCCACCAACCGGGACCAATGCGCCCCTTTAGTCCCGGTTGGTGCCACCACCCGGGACCAAAGGCCGCCGCTTCCCGCCCTTTGGGCTGCTGAAAAAGGCCTTTGGTCCCGGTTGGTGGCACAAACCGGGACTAAAGGGTGGCATTAGTCCCGGTTTAACCCATCAACTGGGACTAAAGCATTTTCTATATAAGCAAACACTTAGCAGTTTTCGACCAAATCACGCACTTCTCCCCCGACGCCCCCTGCTCCTCCTCGCCGTCGTCGCCGCCCGCCGCCCCTGCTCCTCCTCGTCGCCGTCGCCGCCCCACGCCGTCAGGCTGCTCGCCTTCGCCGTCGCTGCCGCCACCGACGCCGTCAGGCTGATTGCCTTCGCCGTCGCCGCCGCCCCCTGTGAGCACAACCCCCTCCCGTCCCGCGCCCCTGCGCCCCTCTCCTGCGCGGCCGCCGTGCCGCCGCCGCGCCGCCGCCCCTGCCCTGTGCAGCTGCCGTGCGCCGCCCCCTGCCCTGCGCTGGCGCCGCGCGCCACCCAGCCGCCCTGCCCTGCCCTGCCGGCGCCACCGCTGCCGCCATATATATATGTTTAATTTTTATTAGTTTAATTTTTTTCATATATATATATATATATATATATATATATATAATGTATGTGTATGTATATGGCTATATGTTTCTGTTCATATGTTGCAATTGTTGGAAATATGCCCTAGAGGCAATAATAAAAGCATTATTATTATATTTCCTTGTTCATGGTAATTGTCTTTATTCATGCTATAATTGTGTTATCTGGAAATCGTAATACATGTGTGAATACTAGACACCAATATGTCCCTAGTAAGCCTCTAGTTGACTAGCTCGTTGATCAATAGATAGTCATGGTTTCCTGACTATGGACATGGGGATGTCATTGATAACGAGATCACATCATTAGGAGAATGATGTGATGGACAAGACCCAATCCTAAGCATAGCACAAGATCGTGTAGTTCGTTTTGCTAGAGCTTTCCAATGTCGAGTATCTTTTCCTTAGACCATGAGATCGTGTAACTCCCGGATATCGTAGGAGTGCTTTGGGTGTACCAAACGTCACAACGTAACTGGGTGACTATAAAGGTGCACTACAGGTATCTCTGAAAGTGTCTGTTGGGTTGACACGGATCGAGACTGGGATTTGTCACTCCGTATGACGGAGAGGTATCACCGGGCCCACTCGGTAATGCATCATCATAATGAGCTCAAAGTGACCAAGTGTTGGGTCACGGGATCATGCATTACGGTACAAGTAAAGTGACTTGCCGGTAACGAGACTAAACGAGGTATTGGGATACCGACGATCGAGTCTCGGGCAAGTAACCTACCGATTGACAAAGGGAATAGTTTACGGGGTTGCTTGAACCCTCGACATCGTGGTTCATCCGATGACATCATCGAGGAACATGTGGGAACCAACATGGGTATCCAGATCCCGCTGTTGGTTATTGCCCGAGAGTCGTCTCGGTCATGTCTGCATGTCTCCCGAACCCGTAGGGTCTACACACTTAAGGTTCGGTGACGCTAGGGTTATTAGGAAGACTTGGATGTGATTACCGAATCTTGTTCGGAGTCCCGGATGAGATCCCGGACGTCACGAGGAGTTCCGGAATGGTCCGGGGGTAAAGATTTATATATGGGAAGTTGTCATACGGACACCGGAATAGTTCGGGGGCATATCGGTATTGTACCGGGGGCACCGGAGGGGCTCCGGGGGTCCACCGGGAGGGGCCACCTCTCTCGGAGGGGCTCATGGGCTTCAAGGGGAAGGGAACCAGCCCAAAGTGGGCTGGTGCGCCTCCCCCCAAGGGCTCATGCGCCCTAGGGTTTGGGGAACCCTAAAGGGGGCGCCCCCCTTGCTTGGGGGGCAAGCCCCCTCCCCCTTGGCCGCCGCCCCCCCTCTAGATCCCATCTAGAGGGGGCCCGCCCCCCTTGCCCCTTCCCCTATAAATAGAGGGGTGAGGGGAGGGATGCATACACAAGTCAAGGCGCAGCCCCTCCCCTCCCCAACACCTCTCCTCCTCCGTACGTGCTTGGCGAAGCCCTGTCGGAGTTCTGCTGCACCAACATCATCACGCCGTCGTGCTGCCGTTGGAGTCTTCTTCCTCAACCTCTCCTTCCCTTGCTGGATCAAGAAGGAGGAGACGTCGATCGTCCCGTACGTGTGTTGAACGCGGAGGTGCTGTCCGTTCGGCACTTGGTCATCGGTGATCTGAATCACGACGAGTACGACTACGCCATCACCATCCCTTGAACGCTTCCGCACGCAATCTGCAAGTGGTATGTAGATGCAATCTCTCTCCCATGACTCGTTGCTTAGATGAACTCATAGATGGATCTTGGTGAAACCGTAGAAAAAAATTTATTTTCTGCAACGTTCCCCAACAGTGGCATCATGAGCTAGGTCTATGCGTAGTTCTCTATTGCACGAGTAGAACACAAAGTAGTTGTGGGCGTCGAATTGTCAATTCTTCTTGCCGTTACTAGTCCTATCTTGGTTCAGCGGTATTGTGGGATGAAGCGGCCCGGACCAACCTTACACGTACGCTTACGTGAGACCGGTTCCACCGACTAACATGCACTAGTTGCATAAGGTGGCTGGCGGGTGTCTGTCTCTCCCACTTTAGTTGGATCGGATTCGATGAACAGGGTCCTTATGAAGGGTAAATAGAGATTGACAAATTCACGTTGTGGTCTTAACGTAGGTAAGAAACGTTCTTGCTAGCAACCTATAACAGCCACGTAAAAAACTTGCAACAACATTAGAGGACGTCTAACTTGTTTTTGCAGCAAGTGCTTTGTGATGTGATATGGCCAGAAGTTGTGATGAATCATGTGATGTATGAGATGATCTTGTTATTGTAATAGGAATCACGACTTGCATGTCGATGAGTATGACAACCGGCAGGAGCCATAGGAGTTGTCATTATTCTTTTATGACCTGCGTGTCGCCATGTAAATTACTTTACTTTATTGCTAAACGTGTTAGCCATAGTAGTAGTAGTAATGATTGGCGAGCAACTCCATGGAGACACGATGATGGAGATCATGATGATGGAGATCATGGTGTCGTGCCGGTGACAAGATGATCATGGAGCCCCAAGATGGAGATCGAAGGAGCTATATGATGATGGCCATATCATGTCACTACTATATAATTGCATGTGATGTTTATTATGTTTATGCATCTTGTTTACTTAGAACGACGGTAGTAAATAAGATGATCCCTTACAAAATTTCAAGAAGTGTTCTCCCCTAACTGTGCACCGTTGCTAAAGTTCGTCGTTTCGAAGCACCACGTGATGATCGGGTGTGATAGATCCATACGTTCACATACAACGGGTGTAAGACAGTTCTACACATGCAAAACACTTAGGGTTAACTTGACGAGCCTAGCATGTACAGACATGGCCTCGGAACACGGAGACCGAAAGGTCGAACATGAGTCGTATAGAAGATACGATCAACATGGAGATGTTCACCGATGATGACTAGTCCGTCTCACGTGATGATCGGACACGGCCTAGTCGACTCGGATCATGTAACACTTAGATGACTAGAGGGATGTCTAATCTGAGTGGGAGTTCATTCATTAATTTGATTAGATGAACTTAATTATCATGAACTTAGTATAAATCTTTACAATATGTCTTGTAGATCAAATGGCCCACGGTAATGTCAGCCTCAACTTCAACGCGTTCCTAGAGAAAACTAAGCTGAAAGATGATGGCAGCAACTATTCGGACTGGGTCCGGAACTTGAGGATCATCCTCATAGCAGCCAAGAAAGATTATGTCCTAGATGCACCGCTAGGTGATGCACCATTCCCAGAAAACCAGGACGTTATGAACGCCCATCAGTCACGCACTGATGATTACTCCATCGTTCAGTGCGGCATGCTTTACAGCTTAGAACCGGGGCTCCAAAAGCGTTTTGAGAAGCACGGAGCATATGAGATGTTCGAGGAGCTGAAATTGATTTTCCAAGCTCATGCCCGGGTCGAGAGATATGAAGTCCCCGACAAGTTCTTTAGCTACAAAATGGAGGAAAATAGCTCTGTCAGTGAACACATACTCAAGATGTCTGGGTTGCACAACCGCTTGACTCAGCTGGAAGTTAATCTTCCGGATGAGGCGGTCATTGACAGAATCCTTCAGTCGCTCCCACCTAGCTACAAAAGCTTCGTGATGAACTACAACATGCAGGGGATGGAAAAGACCATTCCCGAGTTGTATTCAATGCTGAAATCCGCGGAGGTGGAGATCAAAAAGGAACATCAAGTGTTGATGGTGAATAAAACCACTAAGTTCAAGAAAGGCAAGAGTAAGAAGAACTTCAAGAAAGACGGCAAGGAGGTTGCCGCGCCTGGTAAATCAGTTGCCAGGAAGAAGTCAAAGAATGGACCCAAACCTGAAACTGAGTGCTTTTATTGCAAGGGAAATGGTCACTGGAAACGGAATTGCCCCAAGTACTTAGCGGATAAGAAGGCCGGCAACACTAAAGGTATATGTGATATACATGTAATTGATGTGTACCTTACCAGTGCTCGTAGTAGCTCCTGGGTATTTGATACCGGTGCTGTTGCTCATATTTGTAACTCACAGCAGGAGCTGCGGAATAAGAGAAGACTGGCGAAGGACGAGGTGACGATGCGCGTCGGGAATGGTTCCAAGGTCGATGTGATCGCCGTCGGCACGCTACCACTACATTTACCTACGGGATTAGTTTTAAACCTCAATAATTGTTATTTAGTGCCAAGTTTGAGCATGAACATTGTATCTGGATCTCGTTTAATACGGGATGGCTACTCATTTAAATCTGAGAATAATGGTTGTTCTATTTATATGAGTGATATGTTTTATGGTCATGCTCCGATGGTTAATGGTTTATTCTTAATGAATCTCGTGCGTGATAATACACATATTCATAGTGTGAATGCCAAAAGGTGTAAAGTTGATAACGATAGTCCCACATACTTGTGGCACTGCCGCCTTGGTCACATTGGTGTCAAGCGCATGAAGAAGCTCCATGCTGATGGACTTTTAGAGTCTCTCGATTATGAATCATTTGACACATGCGAACCATGCCTTATGGGCAAAATGACCAAGACTCCGTTCTTCGGAACAATGGAGCGAGCAACCAACTTATTGGAAATTATACATACTAATGTGTGCGGTCCAATAAGCGTTGAGGCTCGCGGAGGATATCGTTATGTTCTCACACTCACTGATGATTTGAGTAGATATGGCTATGTCTACTTAATGAAACACAAGTCTGAGACCTTTGAAAAGTTCAAGGAGTTTCAGAGTGAGGTTGAGAATCAACGTGACAGAAAAATCAAGTTTCTACGATCAGATCGTGGAGGAGAGTACTTAAGTCACGAATTTGGCACACACTTAAGAAAATGTGGAATAGTTTCACAACTCACGCCGCCTGGAACACCTCAGCGTAATGGTGTGTCCGAACGTCGTAATCGCACTTTATTGGATATGGTGCGATCTATGATGTCTCTTACCGATTTACCGCTATCATTTTGGGGATATGCTCTAGAGACAGCCACATTCACTTTAAATAGGGCACCGTCTAAGTCCGTTGAGACGACACCGTATGAATTATGGTTTGGAAAGAAACCTAAGCTGTCGTTTCTAAAAGTTTGGGGATGCGAGGCTTATGTCAAGAAACTTCAACCTGAAAAGCTCGAACCCAAATCGGAAAAATGCGTCTTCATAGGATACCCTAAGGAAACCATAGGGTATACCTTCTACTTAAGATCCGAGGGCAAGATCTTTGTTGCCAAGAACGGAACCTTTCTGGAGAAAGAGTTTCTCTCGAAAGAAGTAAGTGGGAGGAAAGTGGAGCTTGATGAAGTACTGCCTCTTGAAACAGAGAATAGCGCAGCGCATGAAAATGTTCCTGTGGTGCCTGCTCCAATTAGAGAGGAGGTTAATGATAATGATCAAGATACTTCGGACCAAGCTCCCACTGAACTTCGTAGGTCCACAAGGACGCGTTCCGCACCAGAGTGGTACGGCAACCCTGTCCTGGAAATCATGTTGTTGGACAACGGTGAACCTTCGAACTATGAAGAAGCGATGGCGGGCCCGGATTCCAATAAATGGTTAGAAGCCATGAAATCCGAGATAGGATCCATGTATGAAAACAAAGTATGGACTTTGACAAACTTGCCCGATGATCGGCGAGCGATAGAAAATAAATGGATCTTCAAGAAGAAGATGGACGCGAATGGTAATGTCACCATCTATAAAGCTCGACTTGTCGCTAAGGGTTATCGGCAAGTTCAAGGGATTGACTACGACGAGACTTTCTCTCCCGTAGCGAAGCTGAAGTCCGTCCGAATCATGTTAGCAATTTCCGCATACTATGATTATGAGATATGGCAAATGGACGTCAAAACGGCATTCCTTAATGGCTATCTTAAGGAAGAACTGTATATGATGCAGCCGAAAGGTTTTGTCGATCCCAAGAATGCTAACAAGGTGTGCAAGCTCCAGCGATCCATTTATGGGCTGGTGCAAGCATCTCGGAGTTGGAACATTCGCTTTGATGAGATGATCAAAGCGTTTGGGTTTATGCAGACTTATGGAGAAGCCTGCGTTTACAAGAAAGTGAGTGGGAGCTCCGTAGCATTTCTCATATTATATGTGGATGACATACTATTGATGGGAAATGATATAGAATTCCTGGAAAGCATAAAGGCCTATTTGAACAAGTGTTTTTCAATGAAGGACCTTGGAGAAGCTGCTTATATATTAGGCATCAAAATCTATAGAGATAGATCAAGACGCCTCATAGGTCTTTCGCAAAGCACGTACCTTGATAAGATTTTGAAGAAGTTCAAAATGGATCAGTCCAAGAAAGGGTTCTTGCCTGTATTGCAAGGTGTGAAATTGAGCTCGGCTCAATGCCCGACCACGACAAAGGATAAACAAGAGATGAGCGTCATCCCCTATGCTTCAGCCATAGGATCCATTATGTATGCCATGCTGTGTACCAGACCTGATGTAAACCTTGCCGTAAGTTTGGTAGGTAGGTACCAAAGTAACCCCGGCAAGGAACACTGGACAGCGGTCAAGAATATCCTTAAGTACCTGAAAAGGACTAAGGACATGTTTCTCGTTTATGGAGGTGACGAAGAGCTCGTCGTAAAGGGTTACGTCGATGCTAGCTTCGACACAGATCTGGATGACTCTAAGTCACAAACCGGATACGTGTATATGTTGAATGGTGGAGCAGTGAGCTGGTGCAGCTGCAAGCAGAGCGTCGTGGCGGGATCTACATGTGAAGCGGAATACATGGCAGCCTCGGAGGCAGCGCATGAGGCAATTTGGGTGAAGGAGTTCATCACCGACCTAGGAGTCATACCCAATGCGTCGGGGCCGATCAAACTCTTCTGTGACAACACTGGAGCTATTGCACTTGCCAAGGAGCCCAGGTTTCACAAGAAGACCAGGCACATCAAGCGTCGCTTCAACTCCATCCGTGAAAATGTTCAAGATGGAGACATAGAAATTTGTAAAGTGCACACGGATCTGAATGTCGCAGATCCGTTGACTAAACCTCTCCCTAGGGCAAAACATGATCAGCACCAGAATTCTATGGGTGTTCGATTCATCACAATGTAACTAGATTATTGACTCTAGTGCAAGTGGGAGACTGTTGGAAATATGCCCTAGAGGCAATAATAAAAGCATTATTATTATATTTCCTTGTTCATGGTAATTGTCTTTATTCATGCTATAATTGTGTTATCTGGAAATCGTAATACATGTGTGAATACTAGACAACAATATGTCCCTAGTAAGCCTCTAGTTGACTAGCTCGTTGATCAATAGATAGTCATGGTTTCCTGACTATGGACATGGGGATGTCATTGATAACGAGATCACATCATTAGGAGAATGATGTGATGGACAAGACCCAATCCTAAGCATATCACAAGATCGTGTAGTTCGTTTTGCTAGAGCTTTCCAATGTCGAGTATCTTTTCCTTAGACCATGAGATCGTGTAACTCCCAGATACCGTAGGAGTGCTTTGGGTGTACCAAACGTCACAACGTAACTGGGTGACTATAAAGGTGCACTACAGGTATCTCTGAAAGTGTCTGTTGGGTTGACACGGATCGAGACTGGGATTTGTCACTCCGTATGACGGAGAGGTATCACCGGGCCCACTCGGTAATGCATCATCATAATGAGCTCAAAGTGACCAAGTGTTGGGTCACGGGATCATGCATTACGGTACGAGTAAAGTGACTTGCCGGTAACGAGACTAAACGAGGTATTGGGATACCGACGATCGAGTCTCGGGCAAGTAACCTACCGACTGACAAAGGGAATAGTTTACGGGGTTGCTTGAACCCTCGACATCGTGGTTCATCCGATGACATCATCGAGGAACATGTGGGAACCAACATGGGTATCCAGATCCCGCTGTTGGTTATTGCCCGAGAGTCGTCTCGGTCATGTCTGCATGTCTCCCGAACCCGTAGGGTCTACACACTTAAGGTTCGGTGACGCTAGGGTTATTAGGAAGACTTGGATGTGATTACCGAATCTTGTTCGGAGTCCCGGATGAGATCCCGGACGTCATGAGGAGTTCCGGAATGGTCCGGGGGTAAAGATTTATATATGGAAGTTGTCATACGGACACCGGAATAGTTCGAGGGCATATCGGTATTGTACCGGGGCCACCGGAGGGGCTCCGGGGGTCCACCGGGAGGGGCCACCTCTCCCGGAGGGGCTCATGGGCTGCAAGGGGAAGGGAACCAGCCCAAAGTGGGCTGGTGCGCCTCCCCCCCAAGGGCCCATGCGCCCTAGGGTTTGGGGAACCCTAAAGGGGGGCCCCCCTTGCTTGGGGGGCAAGCCCCCTCCCCCTTGGCCGCCGCCCCCCTCTAGATCCCATCTAGAGGGGGCCGGCCCCCCTTGCCCCTTCCCCTATAAATAGAGGGGTGAGGGGAGGGCTGCATACACAAGTCAAGGCGCAGCCCCTCCCCTCCCCAACACCTCTCCTCCTCCGTACGTGCTTGGCGAAGCCCTGTCGGAGTTCTGCTGCACCAACATCACCACGCCGTCGTGCTGCCGTTGGAGTCTTCTTCCTCAACCTCTCCTTCCCTTGCTGGATCAAGAAGGAGGAGACGTCGATCGTCCCGTACGTGTGTTGAACGCGGAGGTGCTGTCCGTTCGGCACTTGGTCATCGGTGATCTAAATCACGACGAGTACGACTACGTCATCACCATCCCTTGAACGCTTCCGCACGCAATCTGCAAGTGGTATGTAGATGCAATCTCTCTCCCATGACTCGTTGCTTAGATGAACTCATAGATGGATCTTGGTGAAACCGTAGAAAATTTTTTATTTTCTGCAACGTTCCCCAACAGCAATATGTTTTTTATTTTTATTAGTTTATTTTTTTTCATATGTGATGTATATGTGTATGTGGCTATAATGTATATGTGTATGTGATGTTAAAAATATATATGTTAAAAATGTTTTATATATAGAAAGTTACAATTTTAGAAAAATTTTATATATGCAAAAGTTACAATTTTAGAAAAAGAAGGATAAGAAAGAAGAAAATAAGAAGAGGAAAGAAAGAAGAAGAGGAGAGGGAAAAAAGAGGAAAGAAAGAAGAAAATAAGAAGAGGAAAGAAAGAAGAAGAGGAGAGGAAAAGAAGAGGAGAAATAAATAAGAAGAAGAAAAAAGAAGAAAAAGAAGAGGAGAAGAAGAAAGGAATAGTGGAGAGGAAGAGAAAGTAGAATATTCTATTTTCTCTTCTTCTCCACTATTCCTTTCTTCTTCTCCTCTTTTTCTTCTTCTTCTTCTTCTTCTTCTTCTTCTTCTTCTTCTTCTTCTTCTTCTTCTTCTTCTTCTTCTTCTTCTTCTTCTTCTTCTTCTTCTTCTTCTTCTTCTTCTTCTTCTTCTTCTTCTTCTTCTTCTTCTTCTTCTTCTTCTTCTTCTTCTTCTTCTTCTTCTTCTTCTTCTTCTTCTTCTTCTTCTTCTTCTTCTTCTTCTTCTTCTTCTTCTTCTTCTTCTTCTTCTTCTTCTTCTTCTTCTTCTTCTTCTTCTTCTTCTTCTTCTTCTTCTTCTTCTTCTTCTTCTTCTTCTTAATTTTTATCGGGAACGAGGGTGTCGAGGATCGCCGAGGGGTCGAGGGTCGGGAACTAGGGTAGAGGGTCGAGGGTCGTTAAGGGGTCAAGGGTCGAGGGTTTCAGGGTCGAGGGTTCGAGGGTTCTAGGGTCGAGGGTTCCAGCAGGGTCGTCTAGGGGTCGAGGGTTCCAGGGTCGTCGAGGGTTCCAGGGGTCGAGGATCGCCGAGGGTTCTACGTTTGCCACTAATATATCCATTTGTCATGTTTGAATAATAATTGCCATGTTGCAAATATTTGTAGAAACTATGGACACTATCGCCCGAGACGAAGCAAGAGAAGCGTTGTTGAGGGACATAAACGCAGAAGGAAGTGATGCCGTCTCGTTGTATCTCAACGACACCGATGGTACTCTGGAAGGAGAGGGTGAAGAAGCTGGCTCTGGTGACCTAATGCCGGTGCAAGAAGAAGAACGCGACGACGGGTCCGGTGACCGAAACGAGTCCGGCGACCGAGCCGAGTCCGGCCAGGTATATATATTAGTTAAGCCTGTGCTGACTAGCTAATTGATGCATTCATTGTTTTGGTATGTACACATATTAATTAAGTCTTTATTTTTTTTCTAGCCCTCCGGATCGAGCACAACTGAGGTAAAGAGACGAAGCTTCACCATCGCACGGGGTCAGGTGGCTACCTGGTAGCCCGGCCTAAGTGGGCCAAGGCTGAGAATGATCTGGTTGAAAAAGGGATTGAACCAGAGACAATGAGCTGGCCAGACCGTTGCCGGACTTGGTTCTTCGGGGCTGGCGGAACCTTGGACCCTGTAACAGGGAAGTGCATTTGGACGGATGAGCAAGCTGACATACCCTTGAAAAAGCTTCGGTACTATATCGCTGCAGCGCAGGAAGGGACGTTCCTTCCAGACAGAGAGAACAACGAGCTCACAAAGGCCCTCGGGAATCCTGAGCACCCTGGACGGACACGAGGCACGCCAGGCTCCATTCCGTGGAAGGCTGGGTTTCCGGACGCAGGCGGCTACAAAAGCCAGGAGAGGAGGAAGAAAGTGCAGCAGTCCGAACTGCAGGCGCTTAAAGAAAGGGTACTCGGGATAGAGGAACGAGAAGCAGACCGGGAGAAACGAACTGCCGAAGCTTCCCCTGAAGCTACCCCGCCATCTCAGCGGAGAAGCAGCGTGGCTTCCACCGAGCTGCTTCAGCCAGAGCTTGTCTTGACGGCTCCTGCCAGCTATCCCGTGGATGCTATCACGGAGGCTCAAAATTGCCACCTTATGACGCAGTGGATGAATATGAAGGTCAAGGCGGCTGTTGGCTCTGTTTATCCTAATGAACCCGGCGCAACTTTTCACTGCCGGCCGATTCCAGAAGGATATGCTAAGGTGATGGTGGATGAAATAACGGAGGGATTTGAGGACCTCCCGCTTCACCACCCTACCGGAGAAGGGGAGACTCGGCTGGGTTCTGCTCTGAAGACTCCATGCCTATGGCGGAAGGAGCTCATCAACCTTCCAAACTGGACGCCTCCGCCGCCTCCTCCTCCTCCGGCGAGTCAGGGGACTCCACCTCCTCCACCGCCTCCTCCTCCGGCGAGTGACGATCAGGGCCCTCGGCCGGCTCCTTCTCCGGCGCGTGGCGGCACTCCGCCTCCTTCTCCGCCTGTGCCGGCGCGCCCGAGCAGCCAGCCTACTCCTTCTCCGCCTCGTCAGCAAGGGCGGAAGAGACCCGCCGCCGCTCCGGCAGCTGCTCCGGCGCGTCGCAGTCCTTCTCCTCTGCCTCACAAAAAGCAAGCAGTAAAGAAGACTGCCGCTCCGTCTGCTCTGCCGGCGTCTAGCAGTACAGCCAGAGGCGGGAGAAAATACAAATTCGGTCCTTCTTTGAAATCTCCAGAGAAGTTACCATACGAGATGAGCCCGGAGGAGAACGCGAGGATCGCGCGAACCGAGAAGGATGACTGGTTTCAAGGGTTGAAAGCACAGAGACATCCACCTCCGAAGGAGAAGGTAGATTCAGTGAAAGTGAAGCGCACTCTGGCTGCCCTGGCAAAACCACCCAAGTCTCCGCCGAAAGGCAACTATGAGCGCATTATTGCAAAGACATGGGTCGAAGCGTCGCGGTCGGAAAGTACAGTCAGTGATCAAAGGCTGAAAGAATGACGAGTAGCTGGGAAACAAATTGCCCAGCTCGGCGAACAAGCAAAGCAATCGTGCCCCCCGCTCAAGGTGCCTAGCGTCGATCCGAGGATGGCGCCCGGTTATACCAATCTTGACGATTATCTGCCCGACGATGTAGATTATGGTTTCCTGGACGTGCAGATACACAGATACGAGTACGGGAAGCCTCTCGTCAAAGATGAAAGATCTCTAACAACGATGATGCGAAGATTGCATGATTGGTACATGAAAACCTACAGAGAGTCTGGGGGGAGGAATACTTTGTATATGAGAGTTAAACCGGAGCATGACCTCGTTGGAATTGAACTGTTGCATGTTCCATTTGAGGAGTTCTATCAGTTTTTCAATCAATTGGCCCTCGATAAAGCAACGGTCACCTGCTACTGTCTGTAAGTACTACTACTTCTGTCATTAAGTCTCCCTACATAGCTCAGCTCTTTCATTGCATGTATCTATAATTATCCTCACTATATTATGCAGATTGAAGATCGCCGAATTGAAGAAAAGACAAATCGGTGATATTGGGTTCATTAACACAAATCTCATAGATGCAGTTCAGGTTAAAGATCATGCCGCAGAAACCGAGGCCAGCTTGCTACGATCATTCAAAATAAATGAACACAAAAATATAATACTCTTTCCTTACAACTTCAAGTGAGTGTTGTCTTGTGCATATTCTGTTTCCCTTATATATTAGTCCAGGTTATAGTAATGTAATTGATGAGTTATGCATGCGTGCGCAGTTTCCACTATATTCTCCTGGAGATTAGGCTTGAGAAGGGAGTAGTAACTGTCTTGGACTCGAGATGAAAAGATCCCCAGGAGTATGCGGACATGACTGAAATCCTCAAGAAGTAAGTTAAATCGATCATTATCCACCATATCAACAAATTTGTTCATTTCCTGATATCAAGTAATTGTTTTATTTTGTCTGGCAGTGTTTGGAGAAAATTCAGCACAAATTCCCCGGGACTCCCGAAGGAGCTAGAATTTAGATACCCGAAAGTAAGTACTATAGTACCATGTTCCGCGCGTCTCCTAGCTATTGATTCAAGCGCTAGTTTCATCAATACCATTTGGCATTCTTGCTTATCTGTTTAATTGACCTCTATTTCTTGTAAAGTGGTTGTGGCAGGAACAAGGGAACGATTTCTGTGGATACTACGTCCGCGAGTCCATCCGCCACACGACCTGTGAGCGGGGCGGGTACTCTGAGAAACAATATGAAGTGCGTAAGAAATAATATTCACAATTTTTGTTTATTACCATCATTTGTGTTGAGTTTCATTCATTCATATATATATGTGTGTGTGTGTGTGTGTGTGTGTATTGACCCCCTTCTTCAAATTAGATGTTTCGGCAGCGGAATGAACTTCTAGGACCAGATCGCATGCGAGCAATTTAAGAGGAATTGGCGGCATTCTTTCTTGCCCACGTGATCGCTGAAGACGGAGAATACTATGTGGACCATGCGTCCGTAATTTAAGAGATTATATTTTTAAAAGATAATTATTGTATATATGTAGCCGGTAGTGTTGGACGATAGATATACGAGAACTTGTTGTTCGACCAATCTCTCGGAGAAGGAGATGTGGTCGATATCACTTCTCTCTGTATGCATATATGTTCATGACGATCTTCTGTTTCCTTCGTTTGCTTACTAGCTAGCATATGCCTAGTCTTCTCTATACGTATGTTTAGTACGTAACGTCGACCAAGCACGGACATAAGAGAGGACACTTCTCTCTATTAATTAGCTATCTAGCTAACACAATATATGAAATACCTAAATTAACCCCCCAAAATCCCCAAACCCCCTCCCCCTTTCACAAAAACCAAAAACCCCAGCCACAGAAATGCTGACGCGTGGATGCCTATTGGTCCCGGTTGGTGCTACCAACCGGGACCAAAGGCCCTCCTGTCTGGGCTCAGCGCACAGGCCACGTGGAGGCCCATCTGTCCCGGTTCTGGTTTGAACCAGGACTAAAGGGTGAGGGTATTAGTAACGATCCTTTAGTCCCGGTTCAGGGCCCTTACGAACCGGGACAATAGGCCGGTTTTCTACTAGTGGAGGCGATCAACAGGGCGAGGGAGGAGGTCCAGCAGCGGGGCCTTAACTCCAGCGTGCCCCTTTTGATGGATGGGGCTGCCCACGTCGCCGGCGACTCCCCAGAGGCCGACAGGGCCTCCTCCTCCGCATCCTCGACCGGCTCGGCCTCTCGGGGTCCCGGCCACACAAGGGGATTCACCTGCGGCGGCGCCGACGACCATTGTCTGCTCGGAGAGGAGACGGAGGCGAAGGCGACGGCAAGGGCGCCGGTGACGACGTGCAAGACCTCGCGCTGCCGCTGGGGATGTCCTTCGCGGCGTTCTCGCCCAGGTGAGCGTCTCCTCACGTTTTGGCTACTGTTGTTGTTCCTTAATTGGTAGGCGGCCCAAAGATCCGATGTTTTAGCCCTCAGTGCGGTTTCTGTGGATTAGTGTCTTGCTTCATGGTCCCTTGATTGCTAATTTTACTATGGTCTTGAGGTTAATTTTGTTCTGCATAGACTCCGAACGCACCTGTGATGAATTGGATGACAATCTCCAAACTGGTGACATGATATATGGATATTTGCAGCCTTTGTTTTCAGGAGCACTACCTCTGCTTAGGAGAAGAAATACTTAGTGCTTTTCGTAAACGTGCAAAAACATTTCATACGGTGGGAATATCTTCTTTTGTGGAGAAAACGATGTTTTTTGTGTGCTCCAGTTTATTCAAATGCTTTTCGTGTTGTGCACTTGTGTAGTTCATGAAATTTCAAATAACATGCCCAGTTTGGGCCACCATTAAGAACAATTGTGGTATGCAAAAAGTTAAATGGGTGATATCTGACCGGAATGGATTATTCTGGTTTTACTATGGTTTTCCAGTGCCAGTTTATATTTTACCAGAATCTTTGAAATGTGCAAAAAAATATCTCAAACACATCTAAATGTGTGTCATTGCATATTGTGAGAAGAATACTAAAGAGGGCACAAAGTACAAACCTAGCCAAAAATTCAGGCCAAAAAAACCCCAAACGAAACAGCAGAGGAACGCTAAACTAATATAGCTAAAAATTGCTAAGCAGAACACCAAACCCCCAAGATGCAGCTACAGTCGGTCTTCGGGGCACGCGTGGTAGGGCAACTGACAAGCTTACCACATGCTATTACTAAACACGAAAAGTCTCTCCGTGCAAAGATTTTTTTGTTAACGTGCTTCCCAGCAAAAGCGATTTATTTATTTATTCCACTATTATTTCCGTGCAATCTGTCAAACTTGGGGTTTTGAGCTTCACATGTTTATTAAGGAAGGGAACACGCGCGGCCGTTGAAGGCTGGATGCGCGGCGTTGTCGTGGCTGGAGTTCCGGGCGCTCAACTAGGACCGGTGGGTGTTGTCGGTCAGTCGGCTGCTGCACGCCATGGCAGAGCACGGCGATGCCGAGCACCCGCCTTTCGTTTCAAGTTGGGGGGTTCCTTAATTTATTTTCAGCAGCAGCTTCATTACGTTCCTCCTGTTCTTCCTCCACTATGTTCATCAATAGAATCTGAACTCCAGCTTTCAGCTGTAGCTTTTAGTATCCTAGCGCACTCATCAACTTCAGAATTACCACTGGGGTCACTTTTCTCAAGAAATCTGAAAAGAAGCGAGGATTCTCAAGTAATAAGATAAGTGTGCTTACAAAAATTTGCCTACTCGAAAGTAGATAGGAGACTCATGAAGTAAGAAGAAGACACGCCTACATATTATACATGGCAGGCTTCAGGCTTCTGACTTCTATGATTCCTCAAGCCTTGAGGCTGTGAAACATCTATTCTATGTCCACATCAGCCACCTTTATTTGATGAGGTACATTCAAATTCGGTGTGTTTATTACTTTATGGATGCTTATCTTCTCATTACAGTGATGGAAAATCTGATGAAAATTTATCTTCTCTTTGATGGTCAAGGTTCTAGAGTTCATTGCTATGAAAGAAGGCATAGATTTGCCTTGTGGAATTGCCAGTATAATGTCAGTGAGAACGAGTAAAAATCTACAACAGGCACTACCAAAAGAAATCAGTCCACACCATGATTTCATTCTCCTTTGTCTTTGAAGTGTTCGCAAGTTCCAAGCGTTATGATACTATACTAATCATGAGATCGATTTGGCAGCAATTGCCACATGATTTTCATGCACTACAAACTCACAGGATATTGAGGTAGATTGCGCTGACTTAGGCTACAATTTCGCTGCAAATTTGGTTGCTGCTAAATCCTTTCTCCCGCAATTTTAATCAGTGATCATGAGTAACGGGATAAATTTTCAACTGATCTGTAGAGGTGCATGTTTCATCCTTTTTATCATTCTTGCTTATTGAGTGCCCGTTCATTTGTTTTTAATTATATTGATGCTACTTTGCTTGTGTCAAAAGAATTACTATAATTTTTGTTTTCCATATTGATAAACAACTCCCTTAACAAGCACAACTATAGAAGATCAACATATTTTGACCAGTTGGGAGGAAGAAATATATAATGTGGCCCAGAAAATCATGGACGAGTAGTCTGCCACCCACTGTTGTTTTGCTATTCAGTACATGTGAATTCGTTTTTGGATTTCACAACAAGAGTAAAATTTATTGATTTGACTTCCACGCAGGCTCTATCTCATGCTGGGGAAGATCAGAAAATTGATTGAGCATGATGTGTCACCTTATTTCATCTTCCGTGTAAGCTCTACTCTACCTAATGCTAACATGGTCTATGTGATCTCAAGAACCCAGCCAAGATTATGCTTACTTGGTCTATCTAATTTTTCAAGTTTGGCCGTAAACACGAGCATCCATTCATGATTTTTCAAGTTTAGGTAGAATTATGAACCCTTCGCCAGAGGCCTCATCCCTAGGTTGCTGGAGGATCAAGATGGTGGCATCAGGGTTCCCTTGACCATGCTTGCCATGTTTGAGCTCCTCAAGCATGCCCCTAAGCTCGTAAGCTTCTCATTTCTTCGGTCCCTTTCTTTATCTGTTGCATTTTCGCCTTCACTTTACAATGTCAGAAGAACACTAACCCTATATAGCATCAAGTCATTCTTGTTACAGACACAAGAAAGTATAGGTAGGAACCGAGTCACACACAAAAGGGCCAGATTTTCTGGCACATAGTTCATGATTTGAACAAATAACCACCTGTAAATCTTAATTTAGTTGTTATTGGAAAAGGCGGTTGCTTTCGAACCTTCCATGTCGAGAAACTAGAAATAGTATGAATGTGCTTTTCCCTGTCTCCACATGAGACTGTTGCTCTAAAGCTTATTCCAGGTTGAGAATGGCAAGAAGACGTTTATTCTCCAAGGTACAAAGACTAGCGTAGTTTTGAATTCCCATGCCGTCAGATCTTTTTCACCTGAAGCGTGATCATTTTGTGAAGTACACCAAGAATAACAACAACATCAGACCATTTGAGAGTGGGCGTTAAATTTTCCTGGAGTTCTTCTCCCTTAAACCTTGCTGCAGACTTTTATTCACATTTCCTGTTCTGTAGTCGGTGACAACGAGGAATTGTTATGTACTTGAGAAAATAAAGATTAAATCGATGATGCTCTCAAAAGTAAAATGACTTTCTGAGCTAGATAGCGACTTTGTGAGCACCAATATAGAACTTATAAACCTTTTACATGTTTTTTATAATGATCTTTTCATTTTTCCTTTGTACATTAAACTAGAGAGCATTATTCTGCATTACTTCAACTGTTACTTTTATGTGTTTGCAGTATGACTTTATGGTTCTCACTCAAAGTAGAGTCCCAACAAACTCTTTTGGAAGGACTTATGATCACCACATATATGATCTTACTAAAGTAGGAGTCAAAAACTACAAATCTTCTATTCCTAGAATGGAGCTGGTTGAAGTTGAGCCTTCAATAAAGCGGGTAGTTCGGTAGCACCGACATCCAGTTGAAAGCTTACAGAAAGTTTATAGGAGGGTTAGTAAAGCAAATTTGTTCATGAGGACATGCACCAGCAAAAAATTGAGTCAAAGTGCAAGTCAAATGCTCTTAATAATTTTTTCCGCTGTTTATTTCTTTAATTACAATTCTTATTATTTTTCGCTGGCATTGATATACAAACGAAAATGCTGTGGCCTGTTTGCCCTCTCATCGACCATTGTATTTTTGAGTCATATCAGTCTATCTAAAAGAATTCAGTACCTTATGTTTTGTATATTTGGAAATGTCTAAAGGTGTGTTGTTTCATATAACTGTGTGCTATGCTGCCTATGCCTTTCCCCATGGCCTTAGTATGGTCATCATTTTCTCTTACATATCCTTCATCTTAAATTGAAAAATATGAACCATTGCATTGTGCTAAAATTTGTCATTCTTTATTTGATTTATAGGCAATAGTTCTTCAAGAAAAAAGAATGTGAATTTCGTGTAACAAGCTAAAATAGAATCTTCTCTATTGCAGTTGGGAGCATGTTGCATGAGTATTGAGCTGTCATTATTTGCAAATTCAATTAGTCGACAATGTAGCTTGATGTGTATCTTTGACACCATTCATTTTGAACCACTAGATAATAGAAGTTGTTTGATTGGCAAATTATTTTTTGGGTTTCCAAACACACGCTTATTTATTTTGTATTTGCTGTAACACATGGGCTTTTTTGCTTTTACAAAATGTCGAACTACTAGAAAACGACTAAACTTTGTATGCCTGGTTGCAACGCATGGGCCCTTGTGCTAGTCTATATCTATAACTACTATTAAAGCAAGGTGATATTCTTAGTTTCGTCCCGCGATTAGTTTTTTTTTCTACCGTTAGTTGTGGTCATGTACGAGATGACGAGGTGGTACTAATAAAGTCATGTAAGCAAGGTGATATTCTTAGTTTCGTCCCGCGATTAGTTTTTTTTCCTACCGTTAGTTGTGGTCACGTACGAGGTGGCAAGGTGGTACTAAAGTCATGTAAAGTCATGTACGAGGTGGCGAGGAGGTGGTTCGTAACTTCGTATCGCTGTTTTAAGATCGTTCGCTCTTGGGGTTGTGTCTTGCTCCATCGGTACGTACTGGGCCAGGAGCCAAGCAAGCAAGTGGGCCTTCTAATATTTTTTCTCTTGTGGGCTATGAGTATATGGGTGATCTTTCAGAGTAAAAAAATTTACTACTACTTGCATGGTTGTTCGATCTCATGGTCAGCTAACTATGCCAAACGTTTCTGAAAAAAAACTAACCATACCAAGCAAAAAAATGTAGCCAGAGCTAGCTGATGATTATGCTTGTCTAAAAAAAGCTGATCACTATGTGAGAAAGAGGTTTGTTTGCCAATAAAATAGTCCCACCTCATTTTTAACACAAAATCTGACCAATTTATATACTTGCGTAAGGTGTTTGTACAAACAACCAGCCGCTTGGAGAAGCAACAAACAAACGGTAATTCGCGAGAATTAACTTAGATTGGGGGTTGCATGAAATAAATAGAGGAGGCAACAAACAAACGGTAATTCGCGAGAATTAACTTGGATTGGGGGTTGCATGAGATAAATAGAGGAGGACACAAAAAGCCTAGGATTTCCGCTGCCTCCTGCCGTGTAGCCGCCATGCCGCCTCGGGCAGGAGGGCTTTTGTTTTTAGGTATTTTTCTCGTTTTGATAGGGTTCATGTCCTACTCAGAAAGACGAGGCGGTGGCGGCTCCCTGAAGATCCCTCCCATGATGATGCTTCGTGTGTAGGTTTTTCTTCGATGGATATCATGGGATTCGGTCAATGTTTGTTTTTCGTGGATCAACTTGGATCCGCTCTTTCTTTGTCGGTGTGTCTACAAGTTGAATTCTTTCAATTTACGCTTTTCTTTATTGGCGGCAGTTGTTGTTTCAGTGGTTGTAGTCGACGTTAGATGGTTGTTGTTTCAGTGGTTGTAGTCGACGTTAGATGATCTATGGACCTGGATACATATTTATATGAGATTGTGTGCTCTGTCTGAGATACAAGATTTCATGGGATTGTAAGAGAGAGTAATATTTAAAGATGCCCTCGTGCCACTTTGGTGAACTTTTTGATGAAAACATATTAATTTACTTCTCCGTTGCAACGCACGAGCATTTGTGCTAGTTATTAACAAAAAGAAAAGAAAATAACAACAGCGTCAGCGTAATTGTATATTTTTATAAAATAAAAAAGACTGACGTCATTCCACACTTCTGGCTCCCCTCATGCACGACTTAACAGCAACTTCAAGTGACAGTCCCGTGGCTTGGCCCAGCTAGAAGTGTGGTGTGACTGTTTTTTGCCTCGGCAGACGTATTTAGAACAGCCTTGCGTCGTCGGCAAATAGATGGCCGGATACACGCTATTTAAGCTGCAAAACAAGTTGTATAGCAGGCGGCGTGGTACTATTAATAGAAGAAGCGGGACAGAAACAAAGTCACGAGCTGGCCTGTCGATCGGGCCGATTTTTTTCGGCCCACCAGACGGCTCCCAGCTTCCCAGAGTGGAGGACACGGACATCTTCCATTGGACTTGGGAGCCCGCGGGGAGGAGCCACGCGTCGTGTTCACCGTCTATTCTTCACGCGAGCCAAGCGATGACATTGTCCTTGGCGCCGGCCGAAGTTGCTGCGTTGTCCCTGCGAAGGGTATCGGCCGGGGACGGGGAGCCATGGCCCCGTGCACGCCGTGGCTCCACGCGCACGCCGTGTCTTGGCCCTTGGTCTTGGAGCCCCGCACGCGCACGCCAGGTTGGGCCTGCTCGGAGCAGCGAGGCGGCCTCCTTCGCCTCGGCCTCGCGCAACTCGGGGTGACGCCGAGCTCCGATGACTCGGCTGATGTTCGTCCACAGTCTGGGATAGCTTAGACGCGCGTTCTCCCGTGCAGGCCTTCTCCGGCGCCACCATCGACTCTGGAGCGCGAGGCGGTGACCTCTCCTCTCCTCTGTGCGCCAGCTCGCACGACATGCCACTACTCGTGTTGTTGCCCAAGTAGTGCAGGGCAGCCGCAGAGGCGCCTTACAGCTTCCTGTTGAAGAGCTACGAGTGTGCTACAGCCTACAGGTGCTCGGCTAGTGGAGCGGCGTCTCCGCGCTTGCGCGCCGATCAGACACGACGGTGGCAGGCCAGCCAGTCCAGTGCACGCACGAGCGTGCCGATCTGCATCGCTGCATCTGGCTTGGCGTCATATAGCAAGAACCCTCACAAGGACAAGGCAAGGAAGGCAGACGCTCTGAAAGAGAGAGACTTGAGCATCCACATTTCCCAATTGAGGGGATTGTTTGGATGGGGCGGCAGAGCGGATTTTTTTCGATAAAGGGTGTTTTTTTATTGACTCATAGTGTAGCATCGAGGGATACAATCATAATGAGTATACACCCGGCTTCTGCACAACTAGAGTGCACACACCCAACACAACACACGCACCCACACGATCACTTCGGCAAAGAGCAAAATAATAAAAGACCAAAGCTATGCCTAGGTGGAGAAAAGAAAACCCGAAGAATTGAAAGCAACGATAAACGATATACAGCAGTGACCATCGGCGTCAACCATCTCTTCACAACACAAAGACTACGAGAAAGGCTCTTCAAAAGCGATGCCTCCACAAAGGGAACGACGTTCAAGCGCCGACGTCGCCGAATCCAACCACCAAGGTTAGATCATGGGTTTTCATCCTGAAGATGTTGTCCGAGCCAACTCCGAGCAATGCCCTCATCAGGGTAACGACGCAAAAGAATGCCGCCGTTGCCAGATATGACCAACTAGGGTCAAACCTATGGTTTTCACCACGGAGCTCGAGACTAGGTACTACAGAAGTACCACCCAATCGAAGTAGTCATGTGTCGTCTCCTCCACTTTCCTCGATCCCAGTAGTTGCACATATGCGCACGGTCCTTGTGGCGGGGGATGTCCACGCCAGTACGAGCAAGCTGACAAGACGAGACAAGATCTTCTCTCGCCACCATCCGACGAAGACTTTGACGGGGAAGAAGGACTGTCGGTACCACCAAAATCCCGGGATGGGGACACTCCGAAGGCCTACACCATCCTCACAAGTAGCAGCTGTTGACTGATCTGTATCAGACGACAACTCCATGAGCTGCCACTACCTCCGCCGTCCTCGCCAGTGGAAGCATATCATCCAGGTTTGAAGCTCTTCAGGTAACCAGTCTAGCCCACAACCACACAGCAGCCTGCAGACCAGATTCACGGCTGCACCTGAGGGAACAACCACCATGAGCACTACGCACCAACGCCAAAGATGCACCCATGGAGCAACGGCCCTAGCATGGATGTGCTCTCAGGTTGGATGCATCGGAGGAAGTCACAGCACAAGACGCAGAGGAGCAACAGATGTGCATGCTCCAGTGGTCCTGTCGACGAAGATGACTGCGTCACGAGCGCCCATGGTGCGGGCGCCAGAGCGGATACAGTGCATATGTTTTTCTTTTCTCTTTTTGAAAAGAAGGATTATCCATGGCCTCTGCATCAGCATGATGCACATAACCATCTTTATCAATTACTAATAAATGTGCCCATGCATTGTAACGGGAGAAAAATAAATCGTCGCACCCTAGCAGGCCTCTAGCGACCAGTCCATGTTGTCACTTGTCTTCTTCACCACTATCGTTGTCGGTTGATCATTGCACTCTAGCACGTCCCTTTTCGCGAGCCCCTCCCTCACCGACATATAATTCCGCAAACAATATCCATGCTTCACTGCAGAACAAACATGAGGCCGACTTGTATGTTGATGACAACGCTAGTGGGTTGAGCAATGCGGGCTTCTGCCCTGCGGCACCTAGAAGAGGAGCACGTTGGTGACAAGCACCGAATACATGGTGACGACAAAAAAGAAGTTCCTATAAAAAATCAGAATTGGGAGAAAGAGAGATCATATGAAAAGACCCAACCCATCGGTCGATTATTTTACGGCAAGATACAACAAGCAGCCAGTGGCGTTTCTGCCAAAAGATACAAGTACATAAGGCAACAAACAAGAAGTTCATTTGATTGATTTTCCTTGATGCTTGGATCGACCGGGAGCACGCACAATTTTAGCAACGGGCAGGCATAGCTACACCTAATACATCTTCAACTCCCCTAATAAAAATACATCTTCTAACCCAAAGGAAAAACACCTATCACATCTTAGTATATAGCCTTGTTTACTTAAATTGACAGGCGTAAAAATAAGTGTGAAAGAGCTGACCTAGTTGATTACTGCAGCTTGCGTCGCAGCATAGGCCCCGAGTTGGAATTTGTCCATGAAATCAATACCCTGTACTCATGTGATGATGGTCTAAATAAACTTTGAGGAGGTTTTGAAGTGGATTTGGTGACGTGGCATGGGAAAGCTGGGATATGTGACTCTGGCCAAATTATTGACTACCGTTATATACTTGGATCCCATTTATCAGACACTAATGCTAATCTTACGGTTGAGTCTTATCCATCATAACATTTTCTAATGATGTGACCTCGTTATAAAATGATGTAACTGCTGGAATTTAGTTTATTTTTGGCAGCCCAATAACTATTTCAGAAATTCCTAATAAATTCTAGAGGCCCACTTAGCCTATTATAGACAGAGAGATGCACCTCCTTCTCACCTCCTTCTCTTGCGCCTATAAAAGGGAGGTCGCTCCTCCCAGAGAGATGCACCAGATTCTCTTCCTTCTCTCGCCACAAGTTCCTGAGCACTGCTGTTGCTACGATCTTTCTCATCCCGGCTTGCGGCGTGCACCGCGAGTCGGGACAGTAGGCCTCCGAAACCGCACCTCTTTGAGTCCTGTACGGGAGAAGGGTGATAAGGTTTTTGGGGAGCACTCCGCGCGACTACTGATTACTTCATCACGGACTCCGACGACTACTTCCCCGACGACGACTTCTTCCCCGACGTCGATGACCTCATCGACGACATGGATGGAGAGGACGTCGACCCCAAGTCCAGTGCTTCTGCTGCTGCTGTCCCGTACGTATTTATGCTCTTTCTGTTAGACGTCCTGCCACAGTTCTTTGCTCTAGTTTCTGCCCTACATGTGTTAGGTTCTACTTCATATATGCAACTTGCTATACTGTCTGCTCTAGATGTGTTTAGTTATAGTTCATATGTGAAGTTGTTGTTTACCTTCTCTTTGAGAAATCGCATGACTTGCTTTATCACTGCTATACTAGTCGTGCTTTATCTAGTATTTCTGTTAATAAAATCATTTGATAAATTGCTCATATTTCCAACAGTAACACCCGTATGTTACTTAAGAGTTAAGAGTGATGTATACATGAACCTATATTGAATACGTAAACTTTTTTCTAATTATGGAATCAACTTTTAAAAATTCATGAATATTTTTTCAAAGACCGCAATATTTGGCACACGTGTGCCATATTACCAAAACTACCACACCTTCTTTCTTCTCTATATCCACATGCATGCATGCATGCCTCTCCTGTGCACTTGCTTCTTCTAATTATATGAATGCGCTACAAGACAAAAAAGCTGATATCATTCTAGATTTTTCTTATTTTAAAGATTCAAAATGTTTTGTAGCTCAAACCGTCAGTCCGATGCAAAAAACATTTTCACATAAAAGAATCATCGCGACGAGATCTTCAAAACTAGATCCCATGTTGATATGTTTCGATGACTTTTTTTTGGGGGGGGGGGGGGGTCAAAAGTTATCACGCCTGGGCTAAATAAGTTACCATGTCCATGATATGCAAGTTATCGTGATATTTTCACATAAGTTATCAGGGGCATAAAAATGGTTCTCCCCCTCTTCTCCACATGCCCATGCATGTCTGCACAAGAGGACAAATATGTTGATAACATTCTAAGTTCTCCTATTCTGAAAATTTAAAATGTTTTGTGGCTCAAACCATCGGTTCAATGCAAAACTCGTTTTCACATAAAATATTCACTGCGACGAGATCTTCCAAAATAATTCACATGTTGGTATGTTTCGATGACTTCCATTTTGGGTTCAAAAGATACCACGCCTGTGACATGCAAATTATCATGGTATTTTTCATATAAGTTATCGAGAGTATATTTTTCATCAACTTTTTCCCTCCTTGGTCAAATATACCATGGTGTTTGTACGTAACTTATCGGGTATGTGGTGTGTATATTATCTTGTTATTTTCACATAAGTTACCGGGTTATGATTTTCAACAACTTTTTCCCCTCTTGGTCAAAGTTATCGTGATGTTTGTATGCAAGTTATCGAGTATGTTGTTCATATATTACCGTGTTATTTTTATATAAGTTAGGGGGGGGTGTATGTTTTTCAATAACTTTTTTCTGACTTTTTCAAACTTACCTAGGTGTTTGTACATAAGTTATCAATTATGTGTTTCATATATTACTGTGCTATTTTCACATAAGTTATCAGGTGTATGTTTTCAACAACTTTGCCTCCCCCCTTGCCCCCTTGGTCAAAGTTAGGAAGGTCTTTGCATGTAAGCTATCAGGTATGCGGTTCCTATATTATCGTGTTAACTTTGCATAAGTTACTAGGGGTATGTTTTTCAACAAAAAGTTCCGACTTTGTCAAAGTTACCACTGTGATTTTACGTAAGTTATCAAATATGTCCTTCATATATTACTGTGCAATTTTCACATAACTTACCGAGGGGGTATGTTTTCAACAACTTTTCCCCATCCTTAGTCAAAGTTATCATGGTGTTATAATGTAAGTTATCGAGTATGCTTCGTATATTCATGTGATATTTTCACATAAGTTACCAAAGCGGGGAGGAGGTTTTGAGCAACATTTTTCCCTCCTTGGTCAAAGTTACTGCGATGTTTGTACGTAAGTTATTGGGTATGCAGTTCATATATTACCATGCTATTGTCACATAAGTGGGGAATATTTTTCAACAACTTTTTTCCTCCTTGGTAAAAGTTACTGTGGTGTTTTCGACGCAAGTTATCAGATATGCGGTTTGTATATTACCGTGCTATTTCCACATAAGTCATCGGCATATGTTTTTCAACTGCTATTTTCCCCTTGGTCAAAGTTACGGCGGTGTCTCTACCTAAGTTATCGGATATGTGGTTCCGTGCTATTTTCACATAAGTTACTGGAGATATATTTTTCAATAACCATTTCCCCTCTTTGGTCAAAGTTACCGTGTAAGTTATTGGGCATGTAGTTTGTATATTGCCGTGCTATTTTTACATAAGTTGCGGGGGTGTATTTCAACAAAAAAATTGCTCGGGTTCAAATTACCATGGTGTTTTCACGTAAGTTATCAGATCCGCGGTGCGTATATTATCATGCTATTTAGACTTAATTTACCAGGTGTATCTTTTCAATAATTTTCTTCCCCATGGTCAAAGTTACAATGGTGTTCCATACCTAAGTTTTCACGTCTGTGATGCATATATCCTCATGCTATTTACACAGAATTCACCAGGGTATCTGTTCAGCAATTTTGTTCCCCATGATGAATGTTACCACAGTGTTTGTACCTAAATTATCTGATATGCGGTGCATATTACGATGCTACTTGCAAAGAATTTACCGTGGGTATGTTTTCAACATTTTTTTTCTCGAGTCCAAACATACCGCGGTGTTTGCACTGACATTATGTGGTCCGTGGTGTACATGTTACCGTGTTATTTACACAAAATTTACCGTGGACACTTTTCAACAAATACAATAGAATATGGACATGGTTAATATGGGAAAAATATGTTCATGGCACCTCGAGTTGAAATGAATAAAATATAATTTTGCTTTTTCAGAATGTCATGCTAGTGCTAACCCAGGTCAAGTACTCTCACAACAAAGATTGTGATGTAAAAATGTTACTTTATAGAAGGCTAATGCAGGTTCTGCATATGTACTAGATGAAAATCCTCACCATCGAGCAATGGATGGTTCTGTGAACTAGCAGCAACATGGTCTGAGAAGGCCACATCCAAAATAGAGGTTGGAATTTCATTTTCTTGTTCACAACATAAATTTAACCCACTATATAAACTGATCTAATCATGTGCACATCCAAGACAATCAAAACCGTTGAGTACCGTATGGATGACTGAACTGAATCATGTCCAGATGTGAGGAAGAAATCATACTCAATCAGACTGAAGTATAAACTTTGGGAAAAGGAACACTGGCAAATAATTTTGATTATATTCTGTTCTATCAAGGCAGATCAGCAATAGATCGTAATAATGTGGTTATGTCACTGATACATGTGCTACATCCCTGTATGTATCAACCATTTTTGCACACCAGGATCGAGGCACACTCAGGCGGCTTATTCTCTACTAGTTACTCTGCTAGTACATCAGAATTCAGAAAAGCCACCTACCTTGAATTAGTTACTCGACTAGTACAACAAAATTCAGAAAAGTCAGCTACCTAGACTCCAGATTTACCTAGAATTTATACACCACCTTACGGTTGATGTAATGGAGGGCTGCAGCCATCGCCCAGGCCTATCAGTCCACAAAGGTGTTGTCTAGCTTCCGCACCTGCACCTTCAGACGACTGCTGATGTTGTATGGGACGAGTAGGACAAGGACGAGCCCGTTCGTATGTAGAAGGATGAGTCTCCTCGCTGGTCTCAAAGAAACAAGCAGGACAGGGATGAGCACGGATGGGAACCCGGACAAGGATGAGCTCGGAGGTCAGCTCGACGGGGAACGCGGCCAGGCCGGCGGCATACGAGAAGAGGTGAGTTCGAGGACGAGCGGCGGAGTTGAGGTCGAAGTCAACTGACTGGGCGTTGATGGCGAGTTCTACGGGAACGACCGGCCCGGCCGGCGGTGGGCTCGAGGACGAGCTACGGGATTGAGGTGGGCAAACACAGAGTACGGGCGACGGCGGCGAACAGGAGTTCCATCTTGCCGTGGCATGGTGAGAGGGAGGAAACGAACCGCGTGACTTTGAATGAATCGGCACCGTGCGGGTGGATCGGCTGGGGAGTAAATCTGTGACGAACAGAATGAGGAAGGAGATGCACATGAGAAGTAGGTCCATGTAGTAAGTGACACTTGAAATCAATCCCGGCTGGGATCGGGCCTTTCCTATCACACCAAACAAGATTTTATTCATGCATGGGTTTGGATTGACTGGGATATGTAAATACGGGGTACGAACTTTAGGGATTTGAAGGTGAGGGTTTATTTGCATCGGCCTCTACAATTTCAGGGTTTATTTCAGACTTCACCCCATGCGTAAATATATCTCAACTCCATCTTCTCTATTTCCAGCGCCCGAGTGGTAAGATCGCAACCGCGCCATCTACAAACGGACGGCATCCAGCTTGTGTGGCAGTTTTGCAAAAACGATCTGGGTTGCCACATACATATTTCGTTTTTCAAATCATGAAAAAGTTTCAAATTCGCAAAAAAATTCAAACTCATAAACATTTTTTGAGTTGGCGAGCATTTTTTAAAATTTGAGAACAATTTTTGAGATGGTGAGTAATTTTTAAATTCACTAGTAATTTTTCACAAATGGCGCGACTGGACTTAAGAGTGATGTATTCGACATAAACAACTTTGTCTCTGCGCCATGAAAAACAGGGCAAAGCCATGGGCACACCACCGACATGGCTATTATATTTCTTTACAGAGGAAGTATGTGTTTGTTTAGTAGTGTTTAATCTGATTCAATTGTTATTTGGGTGCGAATGATAATTAAAAAAAATAGACGGGACAGATCAAATGGGTTGGCCAGTTGGGCCCAATGACAAGAAACATGTGCGCATGGGCAGACGTCGGCCAAACTGGCAATCGAAACAGACAAAAAAAACCCGATAAAATTCGCGTCCATCTAGGTTGGCATGTTAGAGTTTCCCTTAGACCTTTTCGTGAAAAAACATCGTATAACCAATACCAAACTATTTAGCCCCATTTTAAATGTAAAATCAATATGCAAAGTAATTTCTTTATTTCAAAATACGTTGTATGTTTTCTTAAGCTTTGTTGTAAAGTCAAATTTTGTAAAATTTGTTCAGATTTATGTAATCTACATATAGCCTGGGGCTCGCGAGGGCGCGAGTCCACTGCCAGCACGGCGCCCGCCTCTTCGGCCTACCCCGCGCCACATGATAAGTCCCAGCCCTTCCCCGGCTCCCGGCCAGACCGCCGCGAGCTTCTTCTGACTCTGCCTCCGGGCTCCGGCCCTCCCTCCTCCCGCGTCAGAAATGGAGGCGAATGCAGCGAGATCGCCCGGAGGAGGTGTCCCAAGGTCGCGGCGGCCCAGCTAGCTCGCTATCCGCAGATAGGTGCGTGCTCTGCTCTTTGGTGCGTGGGCAACGGACTGCGCTCCATGTGCTCGACGAAATGCCCCGAGACTGGGAGGCAGATATCTCAAAAAGAAAAATCTTAATAAAATTCAGCACTTGGTGATTTTTGCAGGTTTATCTACATGCTGTTGTGTGCTTCGTGCATTCTTGCCGACTTATGTGCTACAGTAGAAAACTGAGAACAAAACTTTGAAGAGAAAAAACAAGCTCCCTGTCAGAAAAAGAAGAGGAGGAGAAAAAACAGGCACCAGCGTCGGCACTCTGGTTTGGATAAGCAGCTAGAATTTTTGCTATTAATAAAATTGGAATGAACATCTGGATTAGTGGATACTCGTGGCATGCTGCTAGCCTGGGGAAATTCAGGACCAGTTTCTTGTCTTATGGTAAGCTTTTCTTCCCCTCACCTCCACCAACCAGCTTCCCCTGCCCCAGGAAGTCAGTCAACACACGCTTATCCAGTTGCCTTGATCAAGCACAACCTCACATGTCATATCTCTTCTCTGCATAGCACTTGCGCTTCCCGTGTCTGTGCAGAGTGTTCGTGTGATTTGGGAGCTCTGGGATCAACCATGGCTGAATTTGCAGTTGGTCCTCTGATCTCCATGCTGAACAACAAGGTGTCCGGCTACCTTCTCAAGCGGTACAAGGTGATGGACGGCATGGAGGAGCAGCGCGAGATCCTGGAGCGCAGGTTGCCGGCCATCTTGAACATCATCGAAGATGCGGAGGAGAAAGGAGCTCACTGGTCTGGGGTCAATGCTTGGCTCAAAGCGGTCAAGAAGGTGGCCTGCGAGGCAAACGATGTCTTCGACGAGTTCAAGTACGAGGCTCTCCGGCGTGATGCCAAGGACAAGGGTCACTACAAGAAGCTTGGCTTCGATATCGTAAGCCTTTTCCCTGCACACAACCCAATTGTATTTCGTTACAGGATGGGCAAGAAGCTGCACAGGATTGTGCGCATCATTGAAGTTCTTGTCACAGAGATGAATGACTTTGGATTCAAACAGCTGCAGCAAGCCCCACCATCCAAGCAGTGGCGTAGCACGGATTCGATAATAATCGACTCCGAGAGGGATATTGTTAGCAGGTCCAGAGATGAAGAGAAGAAGAAGATCGTGAATATATTGATTGATCACGCTAGCGTTCGGAGGGATCTCATTGTCCTTCCCATTGTTGGAATGGGTGGGCTGGGCAAGACCACCTTCGCTCAGCTTGTCTACAATGACCCTGCAATCAAGGAGTATTTCCAGCTCCGGAGGTGGAGTTGTGTGTCAGATGATTTTGATGTTGTTAAGATTGCAAATAGCATCTGTCAGACCAGTGAGAATGATCGTGACAAGGCATTGCATAACCTACAGAATGAAGTAAGTGGGAAGAGATACCTTATTGTGTTGGATGATGTATGGAATGAAAATGCTGACAATTGGAAAAAGCTGAGGACCTGCCTGAAGCACGGTGGCAAGGGTAGTGCAGTACTGACGACCACTCGTAAAGAGAGAGTAGCTGAAATTATGAAGGTGAGTATTGATGATAGCCATGATCTTGGAAAACTACCTAAAGTATTTCTTAAAGAAATATTTGAGAATAGAGCATTCTCTTTGCAAAAGCCAAATGCTTCCGAGCTAGGTGACATGGTTGAGAAGATTCTGGACAGATGTGGGGGTTCTCCTTTAGCTGCCAAAGCATTTGGAGCTATGCTGAGTACCAAGACTAGCATGAAAGAATGGGCGGGCATACTAACCAGAAGCAACAGCTGCAATGCGAAGTCAGAAACTCTACCTATACTCAAGCTCAGCTATGATGACTTGCCATCACACTTGAAACAGTGCTTTGCCTTTTGTGCTATATTCCCAAAAGATTATGAGATTGATGTGGAAATTTTAATCCAGCTATGGATGGCGCATGATTTCATACCACTAAAGGAAGATGACAATCTTGAAAAGGTAGGCAGAGAAATATTTGACGAGCTAACTTGGAGGTCATTCTTTCAAGATGTCAAGCGAATCTCTCCTGGTAAAGGACAGAATGAGCTTCGTTCTAGAACAGTATGCAACATACATGATCTTATGCATGACATTGCCTTGTCTGTTATGGGAAAAGATTGTCTTACTATAGTTGATAGGCCTAATGAAAAGGAGCTGTTATCAGCAGGCCCTACTCGCCACCTGTTCTCGTCATATGGTTACCTCAGAACTATTTTGGATGATCATCTGAAGAAACAATGTCCAACTCTCCAGACGCTTTTGTATAGAAATATGTACACTGTTGGCTCAACAAAATACTTTTCGAAGTACAATCATCTGCGAGCACTGCAACTCTTTGAATTGAGAAACCTTCCACTCCGACCAAGGCACTTACAGCACCTGAGGTATCTTGATCTCTCAGACAATCACTTGCTCAAAGAGCTTCCCAAGGAAATAAGTGTACTGTATAATCTACAAACTCTTAAACTTTCTGATTGCAAGAGCCTTGGTCGACTTCCAAAGGATATGAAGTATATGACGAATCTCCGTCACCTCTATACTAATGGATGCACATCATTGGAGTGCATGCCTCCAGACCTTGGGCAACTTACTTCTCTACAGACTCTAACATATTTTGTGGCAGGTTGTAGTCCTGGTTGCAGTACTATTAGAGAACTACAGGACTTAAATCTTGGTGGTGAATTAGAACTATCTTGTCTTGAATATGTAACCGAAGAGCATGCTAAAGCATCCAATCTTGGAAATAAAGAGGAACTCACACATCTATCTCTTAAATGGAGCGATGACAGCATTGACGAACTGGACCAGCAAAGTAATGTGCTTGATGCTCTTAAACCCCATGCTGCACTGGAGTTTCTAGGTATATCTTGCTACGGAGATACTGCTTTCCCGACATGGGTGACAAGTCTTACTTTTCTGCAGCATTTAACCGGGCTCCACCTAGATGGCTGTACAATGTGCGAGGAATTTCCACTATTCGGTCAATTTAAGGCCCTTGAAGTTCTCGTTTTGAAAAGGCTGGACAAATTGCAAAGCCTATGCAGTCACAATTCATCTGCAGCATTTCCATCATTAAAAAAACTCACATTTTCGAATTTGGAGATTTTTGATAGATGGGTGGCAACAGAAGGAGAAGAATTAACATTTCCTTTACTTGAATATGTTGAAATTGAGTACTGCCCAAAGCTGGCAACTCTGCCTGAAGCACCAAAACTCCAAGTTCTGGATGTAGCAGAAGACAAGGCTCAACTGTCCTTACCAATATTAAGATCCAGGTACATGTCCCAATTGTCTGAGTTATTCCTGAGTGTTGACGATACAGAAGCAACACCAACATCAAAGCTTGATCAAGTTGCTGAAGTATCTCTTTCGAGCATGCGGTTGATGGGTTGCAGCTTCTTGTTCTCATCAAGGCCATTGCAGCCAGCAGTTGCGGTCTGGAAAGGGTTCAGTCAGCTTGCGAGTTTGTATATCTATTATTGTGATACGCTCTTCTACTGGCCAGAAGAAGAGTTCCGAAGCTTGGTATCATTGAAGATTTTGTTAATTCAAGGTTGCAGTGAGCTAATAGGCCCTGTCCAGATAAAAGGATGTCGTAGTGGAGGAAGGGGTCAGTTCCTGCCATATCTAACAGAACTAGATATACACAATTGTCGAAGCTTAAGAGAGCTTTTTGTTCTTCCCCCATCTCTTACGGCTCTGAGGGTTGGACATTGCCATAGCATTGAGTTCATACTGGGGCAGGATGATAAAGAGTTGGAGAGTCTACAACACTTTGATACAGCAGCATCGTTGGAACACTGCAATGACCTTGCATCCGAAAATATGGCAGAGCAGTCACCTTCAACCAGAATTAATCCTTTGCCATGTCTCGAGTGTTTAGTGATAGATAGTTGTAACAAGATTCATTCCGTGCCAGTGCAGTTGGATGCACTCATGTTTCTGAGTATTACGCATTGCAGTGGGCTGGAGTCACTGGATTGTTTGGGCGACCTGCCGTTACTTGGTAATTTAGACCTTGTGGACTGCAAACGTCTGGCATCTGTACCAGGTAGTACTGGAAACTACTCGGCCCTCAAAGAGATCGTCATTAAATACTGCCCAGCTCTAAATATGAAACCACTTTATGGACACCTCCAACGACGGGGCGGTAGCCTTGAAACCAAGGATCTATGTGATGCTGGTTCAAGCAATCCTGATGAGGGTACCTTTCAATTTCATTTAATTCATTTAGTTAGTTTCTCCTTTTTTGCCCTTGCCTATTGTGTTGCAAACTGTACACCTTGCTGCCTGCAGCTTGAGGGTTTATTCAACAGTCCTTTGTGTTTTTGCTTTTGGAAACACATTTGCTATGTCTGGTTTTTTAATTCAGTGTAGTGTTAATAGAGTTTTCTCATATCTTAAGTAGAGGCTGGTTTACTTTCAGTACAAAGGTAGCCACTGTATCCTAGAAAAAAACCCGAAGGTAGCTATGCCATTAACTTTGATCCAACAAATTTGGATCACACCAAAATCATCTTTTAAACTAGCTATAGCTCAGTTCCTGTGATGCTCGTGCATATGTGACCACATCTATATTTTCTATAATTTGGTAAAAGTTAATACACATGGAAGGATGTTCTCCTGTGTAGTGACCGTGTACACAATCTGATATATTTCTATCCCCATATAATTTATTTGTATGGTTCTGTAATTTTGACTCGGATGCAGTTAATCTTATTTTCATAGAGATATCCTGATGCAGTTTTCTATGTATAGGGCCTAGACTATGGGCGCCAAAGTCTTGGAAATATGTTATTCCTGCAATTCGGAATCGGCCACGCGAGTACAGTATATATCAATAATGTATGTCTGCGGAATTATTATTTTGCATCATGAATTCTACAGGTTCACATATTTCTAGGGCTAAATGTGTGAATTCTTTGTAGGATCGCTCCTTGAATAATCGATACCTGCCCTCTTCAATTGAATATTCAGGGCGATGTCTTGTTTCTGTTTTCCTGTTTCCCAAGTTGTTGTGAAAACAAGACGATTGAGGGCCCGAAGTCGTGGCAAAATGGATTCTGACATTCTGAGTCGAAAACCCCCGGAGACTACTGTGCATTGCATGTGGTAGAGGATGGTTAATTCACACTACTGGCTGCGTGTGTTGTTGCCAGTCGACTCGTGGTAAACTTTCTAGCGCAAATTCCTCTCTCAAAGATTAGTTTTCGAAGCTACATATTTTTTCTCCTTTTCTTAGTCTGGTGATTTCTCAGATTCCTCTGCCTTGGCCTGTTAGTGGATGCAAGTGACACACCTGTGTACTCATTTGACCTCAACGAGGTGCATTGCAGAGCCACTTATCCAAGCCATAAGCAACTCTTCTTCAGTACTCCCTCTGTAAACTAATATAAGAGCATTCAGATCACTACTTTAGTATTCTAAACCCTCTTATATTAGTTTACGGAGGGAGTACCTCTGTACCTGGTAACATGGTATATCACCGTGCGGCTTTGCGGTGCCGTTTTTTGGTCCATCTGCGACGGAGCTCGGTTGATGTGCGCAACATTGTCAGTTCTGTTATGTAACTCTGAATATGCTATGCTATGTACCTCCAAGTGTTTGTGCACACTATTACAGAAAAAGACACTACTGTAGATCCAAAGAGGCTATCTATCCATCATCCTATAGCAGATTCTTTTCTTTTAAAGCAAATTCATCTCTAAAGGTTTGCGTGAAAACGTTGTTCAAGATATGCCGCGGGCTGAGTACCGGGGCGCTCCGAACAAAGTTGCAGGGACATGTATTTCCTCATTCTGTATTTGCTCGAAGATCCACAACGCAGCCCAATGGAATCCCGAAGCCGCCGCAACAGTTCGTTTGGAGGCTGGGTGTGGTCGACGGCGGAGTGCTCTCGATGGCGATGCCGACACGCTCGAATGCCAGATTTTGCGCTGCAAGTGCCAGCGCAGAGCGCAGCATGTCACAGCGGGCCAAGCAGGTGGTGGCGCGCCGGGGCGGCGGCTGCTGACGAGGTGGGCGGCCGGCGGGACGCACCGGGCTGCAACTCTGGTGCGCCCGCTACGTGTTTGGCAAAATGCCAAGGAGGCAGAAGAGCCATTGACCGGTTAACGTCCGTCTGTTCCATCAATTTTCCCTGCCACGTGGCACCCGACAGTGGGACCTATCTGTCAGGTTTTCACTTAAACTGCTTTAATCGATCCATCAGTGTTTTTTTGCAAACTGTCAGTACAACGGCGGTGGGTTTTAAAAAAAACGAAAGGTGGTGGATTTTTGAATTAGGGTCCCTAATTGTGGTGGTTTTTTGCAATATACTCCCACACTAAGGTTGGCAGATACTCTTTTGCAGAGATGGTTGATTCATGGTTTTCTTATATAAAATTTTTGCAATGGTTTTGGTGTTTACTGTGCATATTAATGGAGTGTTCCACATGATATGTCTTTTAGGGTGAATCGTCGCGATGTTCTTTATTGATTGCTAAACATGGTTACATATCATCGAAACAGAAAATTAAGCGATTCATCAACCTAACTACAACCTATTTTATCAATAAAGCACCTTAGCAATCTCGTGCGCGCCATTTGCATCCCTTAGACAGTGTTGAAACTTCACCTTTTGATTATATTTCCTTCGTTCCTAAATATAGGTTTTTCTAAAGATTTCAACAAGTGACTACATACGGAGCAAAATGAGTGAGTCTATACTCTAAAATATGTTTATATACATCCGTATATGGTTGTCCATTTGAAATCACTAAAAAGACTTATATTTAGGAACGGAGGGAGTATCATCGAGTGGCTCGAAGAGCATGTCTTGCCTCGTTCGCCTGGGTTGATGGTTTCTTCTAAGAGGCCGACTCCAGATGCTAGTGTCCTGAAGTTTATCTTTTTTTTTGTATTTTTTATATGAACACATGAGCTTTATAGCAGAAGCAAAAGGAGCACGTGCAATACAAGTATATTTCAGAATACTAGTATCAAACCATTGCCCGCATTTAAAAAACCATGTACGGCTCTGTAAATTAATATAAGTCATTTTACGCCTTTTGTAAAAAAAAAGCTGTTTTAGTCACTAAATAAACTAATATAAGCCGTTTTAGTTCATTTTAGTGACTTAAAACTGTTTATATTACTTTATAGAACGGTACATGACGGTGGCGTGTCTTCGGCTCGCTCCAATGCTTGTAGTCATCGTTAGGTGGTCTACGGACCTGGTTGTAATATTTTTTCTCTGAAGTTCTTTGTACTACCATGAGTTGAGATGAATAGATTGGAAGTTTTTAGATAAACATTTTGCAATCCGAATCCACGGTTTTTTCTGTTTTCGAAAAGAATCCACGGTTTTTTCTGTTTTCGAAAAGAATCCACGGTTTTCAGTAGGAAAGAAAACATTTTGTCGCACATGTTTAAATTTCCACTCTACAGAGTGAGGACTGAGTGGAGAGGGCGCGCCGACCGCGCGCGCTGCCACGCCGGCCGCCATGGCTGGGCTCCTGCCCACGCGGGGCCCGCCCCTCCGGCGTACCCTGCGCCACCGGATAAGCTCCACCCATCCCATCCCCCTCCCAAGATCCTGGACCGCCGAGAGCTTCTCTTGGCTCTGCCGCCGGCGCTCCCTCCATCGTCAGAAACGGTGGCCAAGGAGGCGAGATCCCCCGGGAGGAGGAGCAAGACCCAAGGCCGCGGCGTCCTGCTTGATTGCTCGCTCGCCGAGCCTCTCCGTCTCCGCAGAGTGAGTTGTACGTGCTCTGCTCTTTGGTGCGCGGGCAACGCATTGCGCTCCAAGTGCTCGATGAAATGTCCCTATGAGCGAGCGAGAGAGACAGGTATCTTATCTTAATAATAATATGTCAATTACATTCAGTCCTTGCTGCTGTTGTGTGCTTTCCGCATCCTTTCTTGCTGAGTTATGTGCTACAGTAAAAAACTAGGGAGCTTGGATCCTGATCAGAAAAAAGAAGAGAAAAACAAGCACTAGTGTTGGCACTCCAGATTGTATACAAAATTCTAATCGATACCTCCAGTTAGAATTTCTGCTACCAGAGATGCCTCAACTGATGCTTGCTATGGCCTTACAAGGGGCAGCCATATTGTGTCACAGTTTGGAAAACGCCGATATTTTTTGACGGGCAAAAATAAGGCTGAAACCATGAAACCCATACAGTTTCTGGAAACCCACAACATCAAAAGCGATGATATTTATGCCAGTAAATAACCCGTTGATGGTTATCTCGTCAATTATAACAATAATATTTTCCCCCCTACTAACATTCAGTCCATTTTCTTGCTAGAAGCACCAGTAATATCTTAAGGATATCTTCTCTTGGTCCGAGATAGGCACAGATTAATTAACGTCAAGTGGAGACACTGAGTGCATGTTTCTACGAGCGCACATGCTACCACATGGTTAGTGGCCGCAGGTAAAACTTCTCACATGGTAATGATGGATATTATTGGCTAATGAGCTCGATCTCCCAGACCACCCATACGGCTCATGAAATGAAAATCATATAAGACTGCTCTTCATTGCTGTACCTTTTAAAACATAACACACACTCACACAGCAATACTAATCTGAAAGTACTTATCTCTGAACTTTCTCAGTTTCTCTCAAGTATTAACCCATCTGTTCTGCTTCCATATTTCCAAATCGTTCCATTAAATGAGCTGCACACAACTTCTCACATGAGTCCATGACTAAAGTCTGCAGCAAAATAATCTGTCGTAGTTAACAAGGAGCACCAAGGAATACTTACACAAGGTAGAAATAACCACATCGAGGTTGGCTGAACGACAGAGCAGGTCTTGGTCTTATACTAGGATTTTCTTGCGCTCACCGCCCCCCTTCCTGGGAAATTCAGTCAACACGTGCTCACCAGTTGTCCTTGATGCAGATCTGTGCATGCACAACACCCATATACCATTTCTCTTCTGCATAGCGCTTGTGTTTCCCTGTGTCTATGCATACGGTGTGAGTTGGGAGCAACCATGGCTGAGTATGCAGTTGGGCCAGTGATCTCCATGCTGAAGGACAAGGTGTCCAGCTACCTTCTCGAGCGCTACAAGGTGATGGATGGCATGGAGGAGCTACGTGAGATCCTGGAGCGGAAGCTGCCAGCCATCATGGACATCATCGAAGATGCCGAGGAGAAAGGAGCTTATCGACCTGGAGCAAGCGCTTGGCTCAAAGCGCTCAAGAAGGTGGCCTGTGAGGCGAATAATGTCTTCGACGAGTTCAAGTACGAGGCTCTCCGGCGTGACGCCAAGGAGAAGGGGCGCTACAAAAAGCTTGGGTTTCATATCATAAGCCTCTTCCCTTCTCACAACCCCATTGTATTCCGTTACAGGATGGGCAAGAAGCTGTGCAGGATTGTGCGCATCATCGAGGTCCTTGTCGCAGAGATGAATGCCCTTGGGTTCAAACACCTGCAGCAAGCGCCACCATGCAAGCAGTGGCGAAGCACAGATTCGATAATAATCGATTCCGAGAAGGATATTGTTAGTAGGTCCAGAGATGAAGAGAAGAAGAAGATCGTGAATATATTGATTGACCAAGCTAGCAACGAGAGAGATCTCATTGTCCTTCCCATTGTTGGAATGGGTGGGATGGGCAAGACCACCTTCACTCAGCTGGTCTACAATAACCCCGAAATCAAGGAGTATTTCAAGCTGAGGAGGTGGTGTTGTCTGTCAGATGATTTTGACGTTGTTAAGATTGCAAGCAGCATCTGTCAGACCAGTGAGAATGATCGTGACAAGGCACTGCACAACCTTCAAAATGAAGTGAGTGGGAAGAAATACCTTATTGTGTTGGATGCTGAGAAGTGGGAAAAACTCAAGACTTGCCTGAAGCACGGTGGCAAGGGGAGTGCAATACTCACAACCACTCGTAAAGAAAAAGTAGCTTCAATTATGAAGATGGGTACTCATGGTAGTCATATTCTTGGAAAACTACATAAAATATTTCTGAGGGAAATATTTGAGAACAGAGCATTCTGTTCTCAAAAACCAAACACTGTTGAGCTAAGTGACATGGTTGAGAAGATTCTGGACAGATGCAGGGGCTCTCCTTTAGCTGCCAAAGCCTTTGGATCTATGCTAAGTACCAAGAGTTGCATGAAAGAATGGAGGGACATACTAACCAGAAGCAACAACTGCAGTGTGAAGAAACAAACTTTACCTATACTCAAACTCAGCTATGATGACTTGCCAGCACACTTGAAACAATGTTTTGCTTTTTGTGCTGTATTTCCAAAAGATTATGAGATTGATGTGGAAATCTTAGTCCAGCTATGGATGGCACATGATTTCATACCACTGAAGGAAGATGAAAATCTTGAAAAGGTAGGCAGAGAAATTTTTGACGAGCTAACTTGGAGGTCATTCTTTCAAGATGTCAAGCAAACCCCTTCCCGTAGAGGACAAAATGAGCCCCGTTCTAGAACAGTATGCAAAATACATGATCTTATGCATGACATTGCCTTGTCTGTTATGGGAAAAGATTGTCTCACTATAGTTGATAGCCCTAATCAAAAGGAGTTGTCATCAACAGGCCCTACTCGCCACCTGTTCTCATCATATCAGTTCATCGGAACTCTTTTGGATGATTATCTGAAGAAACAATCTCTAGCTCTCCAGACACTGATGTTTACAAATACTGTACCTATTGGTCCAGCACCACACTTGTCAAAGTACAGTCGTCTGCGAGCACTACAACTCTTTCAATTGAGAAAACTTCCAATCCAACCAAGGCACTTACAACACCTGAGATATCTTGATCTCTCAAACAATAAGTTGATCGAAGAGCTTCCCAAGGAAATAAGCATACTGTATAATCTACAAACTCTTAAACTTTCTAATTGCAAGAGACTTGGTCGACTTCCAAAGGATATGAAATATATGACAAATCTCCGTCACCTCTATACTCATGGTTGCATATCATTGGTGAGCATGCCTCCAGACCTCGGGCAACTCACTTCTCTACAGACTTTAACATATTTTGTGGCAGGGTCTAGTCCTCGTTGCAGTACTATTAGAGAACTCCGGGACTTAAATCTTGGTGGTGAATTAGAGCTATGTTGTCTTGAATATGTATCTGAACAGCATGCTAAAGAATCCAATATTGGAAATAAAGAGAAACTCACACATTTATCTCTTAAATGGAGCGATGATAACACTGAGGAACTGGACCAGCATAGGAATGTGCTTGATGCTCTTAAACCTCATGCTGCACTGGAGTTTCTAGTAATATCGTCATACAGAGGTAATGGTTTCCCAACATGGGTGACAAGTCTTAATTTTCTTCAGCATTTGACTGAGCTCCAACTAGATGGTTGTACAATGTGCAAGAAATTTCCGCAATTCGGCCAATTTGTGGGCCTTGAAGTCCTCGTTTTGAAAAGGTTGAACAAATTGCAAACACTATGCAGTCACAATTCATCCGCAGCATTTCCAGCATTAAAACACCTTGAATTGGGAAATTTGGAGATTTTTGAGAGATGGGTGGCAACAGAAGGAGAAGAATTAACATTTCCTCTGCTTGAGATTGTTGTAGTTGGGAACTGCCCAAAGCTGACAAGTCTGCCTAAAGCACCAAAACTAAAAGTTATCGAGCTAAAAGAAGACAAGGCTCAGCTATCCTTGTCAATATTAAGATCTACGTACATGTCTTACTTGTTTGAGTTAGTTATGAATGTCGATGATACAGAATCAACACCAATGCCAAAGCTTGATCAAAATCCTGAAGTATCTCTTTCAGCAATGGAGTTGACTGGTTGCAGCTTTTTGTTCCCATCAAGTCCATTGCAGCCAGCAGTTGGGGTGTGGGAATGGTTTGGTCAGCTTGTGAGGTTACATATTAATTCTTGTCATACGCTCATCTACTGGCCTGAAGAAGAGTTCCGAAGCTTGGTATCATTGAAGATTATGTCCATTGAAAATTGCAGTGAGCTAATAGGTCCCAACCGTGCAAAAGAATGTCGTACTCATGGAACGGGTCAATTCTTGCCAAATATGACAAAACTAGTTATAGCAGGTTGTGGACGCTTAACAGAGCTTTTCATACTCCCCCCATCTCTTGTTTCTTTGACGCTTGAAGAGTGCCGTAGTATTGAGTTCATACTGGGGCAGGATGATGGAGAGCTGGAGAGTGTACAACACTTCGATACAGCAGCATCATCGGAACACTGCAATGAACTTGCATCCAAAAATATGCCAGAGCAGTCGCCTTCTCCCAGAATTAATCCTTTGCCATGTCTCGAGTATTTAGTGATACATAGCTGTAAGAAGATCCGTTCCGTGCCAGCGCAGTTGGATACACTCATGAAAATGAGTATTATTGCTTGCAGTGGTCTGGAGTCACTGGATTGTTTGGGCAGCCTACCACTACTGCATACATTGGTCCTTGTGAAATGCAAACATCTGGTGTCTGTACCAGGTAGCCTTGGGAACTACTCTGCCCTTGAGAGGATCATAATTAGATACTGCCCAGCTATAAATATGAAACCACTTTATGCACACCTCCGACAACGGCTCGATGTCCTTGAAGTGAAGGATCTAACTCATGCTGGTTCAAGCTATCTTGATGTTGAAGGTACCTTATAGTTGCTTTACTTCATTTAGTTTCTCTTTTCCCCCTTTTGACAAATTGTGTAGTATCAAGCTCTCATCTACCTTTAGTTTGTGATATCCCCTGTCTGGCTTAATCCATCTAGCACTGACGCTAGTGTTCCCCTTTCTCTGCTCCCAGAACGTTTTTTCCTTTGTTGTCATACTCATTCAGACCAGATTCAATATCTTGCAGAGTTCCTTATTTTGAAAAAAATATCTCTCAGAGTTTTGATCATGGCCTTGTAGGAAAACTGCTGAGGCATAGATCAAAGCATCGTCCTTGCCAAAAATGACGTCGTTTCTTAGGTGCCATCGCCCTTGCAGTTTGAAGCTTTATTCAACACTCCTTTGTGTTTTTGCTTTTGAAAACACATTTTGTATGTCTGTTTTTTTATAAAAAAATATCTTTGAAGTGCTAAGAGAGTTTTCTCATGTCTTGATTAAGTAGAGGGCGGTTTGCTTTGGTAGCCACTGGATCCTAGGAAAAAACCCCGAAGGCAGTCATCCCATTAACTTTGATTCAACAAATTTGTATCACACCTAAATCATTATTAACACTGGGTACGTCCCGGTTCTTGTGGTTACTTCTATTCTAATTGTTTTGTATGGTTCTATAGTTTTGACTCGGATGCAGTGAAATTCCATAGCGATACGTTGACGTCGTTTTCCATGTACAGGGGGGCCTCAACCATGGGATCCAAAATCTTGGAGACATGTTATTCATCGACCTCGGCCACTCGGTTACTGAATATAGATAAGCCAATTAGGTATGTTTGTGGAATTGATTTTTGCATCTCGACTGCTACAGTTTTACGTTTTCCTTTGGCTGAGTGCGTGAATTCCTTGCAGGATTGCTCCTTGAATAATTGGTAGTGCCCATCTTCAAGGGAATCTTCACTTCGGTGTGAGGTTTCTTCCCTTTTCAAGTTCCATAAGTTGTTGTGAAATAAGCCGATCGAGAGCCTAAAGCCTCGACAAAATGGATTCCAAAGATGCTGAAGAACTAGAGAAGGCGGTGCTGAAACCCCTGTTACTCAAGCATGGCAAGGTAGGCTCTCCTACTGTTTCAGGTGTCAAAAAAGAAAACCCCTGTTACTCAAGCATGTCAAGGTAGGTGTAACCATGTAGGTACACCTGCAGGCATGTGCTAGCTAGCTAGGCTTTTTTTGGTCATCATTCTTCTTGTGTGGTATCCTCCTTTTCCATCCATTGCGTGTGGTAGGTAGATGGCTTATGGTAAAATTTTCAGTTCAAATTCTTCCTCAAAGAATGGTCCGCTAAGCTGATACTGTTGTTGAACAAGAAGAGAATTAAGCATCTTGCATTCCCTCGAAAAATGCCAGTCGGTCTTATCGGTGTATTGTTCCATGCCTTGTTAATTAATAATCAATTAGAACTCTTTTTATTGAAAACAAATCTCAAAGTATGTTTTGCATCGGCAACTTGCTGGCGCTCCTGTACTCCTTTTGACCTAGCTGAGTGCCTTTTGTTATTGCCAACGTCCTACATAAGTTGGTCGCATGGCCCTTTTCTTTTTCTTTCCCTTTCCTCCTTACTTGCCTTTTGGCAGTCCTTGTACCCTTTTCTTTTAACTGTGATCGATGAATTTCAGCGTCTCTAGCTAATTTCTAAAAAAAACGTTCCATTTTCACGTCGCTGTGTTAGGAAAATCAGTGAAACAGAGGGGCAACATCTGGCATCTATAGCAGGTAGTACCGGAAACTACTCAGCCCTTGAGAAGATCCTGATTAAATACTGCCAGCTCTAAATATGAAACCACTTTATGGACACCTCCAACAACGGCTTGATAGCCTTGAAGTCAAGGATCTATCTGATGCTGGTTCATGCAAATCCTTTTGAAGGTACCTTTCAATTTCAGTTACTAAATTTAATTGCTCTTTTTACCCTCGCCCATTGTGTTGCGAAATGTAGGCCTTGTGGCCTGCAGTTTGAAGTTTTATTCAACCCTCCTTTTAGTTTTTGGTATATTTCGCAGTTTGCAAAATGTGCAAAATTGGTATGTATGTTTAAGTAATTCTACATAGTTTTTCATTTTGCCAATAGAGCTTCCTCATGTCTTGGGTAAGTATAGGGGTGGTTTGCTCCCAGTACGAAGGTACAACTAGTGTATCCTAGAAACAATGAATACGAGGGTAAACATTTTGAGTTGGATGTAGATGTGTGTATTTTCCATAATTTGGTAAAAGTTAATACACTATGGAGATGATGTATATAAACTGTTCTGATCTGTATATTCCCGATCTTATTTGTTTGTATGGTTCTGTAGTTTTGACATGGATGTAGTTAATTTCCATAGAGATATCCTGACATCATTTTCCATGTACAGGACCTTAACTATGGGAGCTAAAATCCTGGAAATATGCTATTACTGCACTTCAGGCACGTGACTACTGGAAATAGCTATATTATGTATGGTCAGTTTGAGGTCTTGTTTTGTTTTCCTGTTCCGTCAGTTGCTGCAAAAACTATGGCCCGAAGTCTCGGCAAAACGGATCCGCTGGAACCTGCTACAATGTGCAGAATGAGCATATCTGAGTAGGTATAGATAAACCTGCTTCCGTGTGTTAGCTACTGTGCATTCCATGTGGTAGATTGTTAGTAATTAGGACTGCTGTGCTGCCTGCCTGTGCTTGATTTGCGGTAAACTTTCTAGTGCGAATTAAAGATTGGTCCTGAAAGCTGATATCGCTAGTATTTGCGGTAAACTTCCCAAGGAAATAAGCATACTGTATAATCTGCAAACTCTTAAACTTTCTAATTGCAAGAGACTTTGTCGACTTCAAAGGATAGGAAGTAGTATATGACAAATCTCCGTCAAAATCTTGGATGCAGTAAATTTCAATAGAGATATCCTGACGCCGTTTTTCATGCACAGGTCGTAAACTATGGGAGCCAAAATCTTGGAAATATGTGATTCCTGGACTTCAGACACGTGACTACTGGAAACCTAGGTAAGCCTCTGTCAGGACCCAACAACTTTCTTTCTGAAGAATAGCTACTGTCGTCTAAATTCAGTTAAGTTTGAATGAGGAGAAGAGTGCGGGAAGTCTTCATCGCCGTCCATCTGCCATCGGACGCGTCTCCTTCCTTCGTACCCCTTCGCGAGTTATGACGAGGACCCGCCGCTGATCGTGCATCGGACCGCTTGTGCAGCGCTCATGTCGCTGTTCACCTTTACGGCAAAGTCTACAGCAGCACAACCACTCCATTTGCTTTTCTTTCGTCAAAAAAAGGCTATAAAGCCACCTCTCTAGAGTCTTGGAGAACCATTCTGATATTTCTACGGTTTCCCCCTTCCGCCGTCAGTGTTCCTGGTTGGCTAGTTCCACTTGTAATGAGCTTGTACTCTCGAAACCTTCCTTTCAAAGTGCTATGATAATGCAAGTTTAGTCTGAATTTTTTAACTCAGTTTGTCAGTACACTGACAATTGCTACTCAGACCTTGGTTAATCCTTGGTGGCGATTGGATCTGGGCAACGAGGTGAAGTTGGAGGAGTTGTAAAATCCTTCCCCTCCCACCCAAATCCCGGCGGCGGTGTGGTACTAGGCGGCGCAGGTGGCGGCGATCCATTTGGGTACAGGTTTGGGACAAGGAAGTGGTTGCTAAAACCCATTGTTTTAGCAGTAAAATCCCGCCCTCCCTTATGACCAGATCAGGTTGCAGCTCCTGCTGTGGTGAAATCCCCTTCTTGTTTCGCTGATTCTGAACTTGGTTGCCACTCTGGTCATAGGGCCACTTATCAGAGAGTGAAAATGTTATTCCACTGGCTGGAGTGAAGCAATTCATTGTGGACTTTATTATGAGTGCCCTACTTGCCAGATCAACAAACCAGGACACTGCAAGTATCCTGGCCTACTACAACCATTACCGGTCCCTAACTTTGCATAGTGTCATATTAGTATGGATTTCATAGAGGGTTTGCCTGTATCTCCCAACAAGGACATGATCATAGTAGTGGTGGACAGATTTACTAAATACAGCCACTTCACCCCCCTCAAAAACGCCCTATCACTATCAAAACTGTAGTCACTGCTTTTGTGGAGAACATATTTGAACTGCATGGCCTGTCTTCAGTTATTGTCACAGACAGAGATAGGATCTTCACAAGCCAACTGTGGTTGTGCATTAAGTTACACCTCAGCACATCATATCATCCATAGTCCGATGGCAAAACCGAGAGAGTAAATCAATGCTCGGAGAACTACTTGAGATGCATGGCATTCTTCCAACCAAAGAAATGGCTAAATTGGCGACCCTTAGTTGAGTGGTGGTACAACAGCTCTACCACACCTCTCTCAAGATCACCCCTTCCATGGTCTCTACAACAGGCCCCCAAATATGCTTGCAGAGGCAGCTCTATACCCAGCAGACTCTCTTGACAGTCTTCCTTCAGTATTAACTGCTGAACAAACTACTGCTCACATAAAGGAAAACCTCTTTAGAGCTCAAACCAGAATGAAGCATTTTGCTGAAAACAAAAGATCTGAAAGAACACTTCAGGTGGGAGACATGGTGTATTTAAAACTACAACCATACAGACACACCACTCTGAGCATTCACAAGTGTTTGAAACTGCACTCCAAATACTATGGGCCATTCAGGGTCCTCCAGAAAATTGGACCAGTTTCTTACAAATTCCTGCTAACTGAAGATTGTAAACTGCATCATACTTTCCATGCCAACCAGCTCAAAAAGCACCTGGGTCCTATGGCAATACCAAACCCCAAATTGCCTTTACTGAATCCTGATGGAATAATTTTGTTGGAGGCAGAAAAGCTACTGGAAAGAAAGCTCATACCAAGAAAGCAAGGGGACACTGAGATCCCTGTGATCCACTGGTTGATCAAATGGAGTAATTTACGACCAGAGGAAGCCACCTGGGAAGACGGAACATTCATGCAGAAAGTTTTTCCTCAGTTCAAACCCTGAGCACAGGTTTGGTCTCACGCGAGGGGTGTTGTCAGGACCCAACAATGTTCTTTCTGAAGAATAGTTACTGTCGTCTAAATTTAGTTAGGTTTGAATTTGAATGAGGAGAAGAGCGTGGGAAGTCTTCATCGCCGCCCATCTGCCATCGAACGCGTCTCCTTCCTTCGTACCGCTTCACGAGTTATGACCAAGGACCAGGCACTGATTGTGCATCGGACGGCTCGTGTCAGCGCTCACCTTGCTGTTCACCATTCCGGCAAAGTCTACAGTAGCACAACCACTCCATTTGCTTTTCTTTCATTTTTCTCTCATTTGTAAGGCTATAAAGCCACCTCCCTAGAGTCTTGGAGAACCATTCTGATATTTATATGGTTTCCCCCTTCCGCCGCCAGTGTTCCTGGTTGGCTATTTCCTCTTGTAACGAGCTTGTACTCTCGAAACCTTCCTCTGAAAGTGCTATAATAAATTAATAATGCAAGTTTAGTCTGAATTTCTGAACTTTGTTCGTCAGCACATCTCGGGTCTTCGCCTGATAGCCTCTTCAAGGGAATCTTCAGTGCAAGGTCTTAGGTCTGTTTTCATATTTTGTAAGTTGCTGCTGCGAAAAGGAGCCGTTCGTCGCTCGAAGGCCCAAGTCTCGACAAATAGGATTCCAAGTTGCAGAACCGGAGAAGGCCATGCTGAGGACCATGCATGTTAACTCTGCACTACAAGCATGTCTCGGTAGGTATAGGTACACCCTGCAGTCGTGTGCTGGGTAGCCGTTTTGCTTAATCCTTTCTGTATGTGGCACTGGCTGATAGTTATCGCCTTATCGGTATGCTGTCAGTTCGCCCAAAGATTGGTTGTCGAAGCTATTTTTTTTTTTCCTTCTCGACTAGGACTAGCAAGCGCGATCAGAGCAGCCTTGAGTAGGTAGGACTAGCCGCTTACTTTTCTCCATTAGGGTCCCCTTCCCTGATGCTAGCCATATCGGTGAACCTCGTTAACAAATCTCGGTGTCGTGCCTCGTGTGATTGATTGCTCGATGGTATGCCTTCGATTTATTCTAACAGTTTGTTTCCTAATTTATGCGGCAGAGGGTATGAATTTCGGTAATGGTAGCTGGCGAACGTTCTCTGTAAGGGGTGGCAAGCGAATCATCTTTGCTGGCAATTTTAGTTGCAAAACAAGACCAAACGACGGCAGTTTTTAAATGAAACTTGCCTTCTCAGAGCAAAACTGCCACCTCTCCCCTCTCCCTCTCAACAAAAACGGCCAGGCGAACGTTCGCAAAAGCCACCCTCCCTAGTGAACGTTCACCAGTTATGGGCTTCCATAAATTTCAGGGATCCATTCACGCCAGCGCTGTCCAAAATCCCGGGCCCACAGCATGTCGAGCAGATAGACCCAGGAAACTGGAAAGCCTGGCCTCGTCGAGTTTGAGTTTGAGCAGAATCCATGGCTTCTTGGATTTGCAAACACTCTTGGGTCCGGAGGATTGCTCCTGCACACACGGCCGGACGTCACCATACTCGTTTGTTGCCCTCTCCAAGGGGATCTTCAGTGCGAGGTCTTGCTTTTGTTTTCCTGTTCCATAAGTTGCTGTACAAACAGGCCGGTCGAAGGCCCGAAGTATCGGCAAAACGGATTCCATGTCTGAAAAGAACCAGACAAGTTCATGCCGAGACCTGCTACTCTGGGCAGAGCAAGCATGTTTGAGTAGGTGTAAGGTACTTACACCTGCAGTCGTGTGCTAGCTGTGTGCTGGCTGTTTCTCTTCATTCACTCTCCTTGGTGTGGTACTGGCTGGGCTGATAGTTGTTGGGTTTGTATTTCAGGCTGCTGGGCTGTCTGCGACTGCGTGTGCTGTTGCCAGTCGACATATGGTAAACTATTTTCTAGGGCAAATCCCTTCCTCAATGAACGGTTTTCTAGAAGCTAATTTTCCTTATTCTGTTCTTCCTCTGCTGATTGCTCTTCTTCTTCTCTTCTTCTTATCTTTGAATTGGTGGCCTCTTCAAGGTAATCAATCTTCAGTGCGTTGTTTTTTTTTTCATGTTCTATAAGAGCATCTACAAGCGCACACCACAAAATGACCCCTATTCGCGTCTATGGAGAGGGCCCGGTCACCCCTCGATTTTTGCCTGTTGTAATCATGGACCTCAAATATCACAACCTAAATCTGTACAACGCCATGCAATAAGAAAATTACGTACTACTCCTACTAAGCAGAAGTGAAAACTATCCTACCACTACTACGACCTCCGTGCCAGGAGTGCCCGATGGACCGGCCTTCTGGTCGTTTGCAGCCGTTGTAGCTTCGGCTCCTCGTCGGTCTCCACGTCCATGAGGCTTTGTTTGGTAGAGGAGTATTTGAGAGGTTTTGGGAGGATTTGGTGAATCCCTCCCTTCCACCCAATCCCCTTGATTCCCCAATCCCCTCCAGCCAAAATCCTCCAGACCTCAAAACCTCTCCAAACCTCTTGTGCCAAATGAGGCCTGAGGAGTTTGTTGCGCTACGCCTATGCCTCGCGGAGGAAGCGGCCATTAGCCTCCACCAACGGCTGCGAGTGGATGGAGCTAGAGATGGCCTGTTGCTCGGCCGCCTTCTCTGTTTGGGCGACCCGAGACTTGGCCATTGCGTTGCCCATGTCGAACCGGTAGCCGGAGGCATCCCGGTTTACTCCTCTTCCTCTACTGCGGATCATGAGTGGTAGCGGAAGGGGAAGGTGGAAATGGGATTAGCAAGGGTTGAGGGGCCACCGTCTGGCTTAAATAGGTAGATTTGACACCTCAAACGTTGTGCTGTGCCGAAGAGGCGTCCTCACCGGCTGGCCGATGGGTTTCGATGTGTGTCCGTGTCAGTCCTGCCTGTTAGTCGAACTTGGCGGACGCGTTTGGGCGTGGCCAGGCCTCCTCATATCCACTCAGATATGGGCTGGATATGAAGGTGCCGGTCAACCCGGCCTTATATGGAGGAGCCCTGCTGGGATGCGGTTTTGTATCCGGTCAATGGCAGAGCCTGACAGGAAGTGTTAGCAACTTTCCATTGTCGCACAAATCCTCCAGTATCTCGCCGGAGAGCTGGTTATTGTTAGAGTGCTACATAATCATGTTATTTTAATCATGTGCCGTAAAAACTGTAAAACTTGCTGATTTGATTCTCAATTTCTCATATCCACTTTCTATACACTAAAAAGAATTATCTACAACCTAACTAAAACAACGTTAAGTATTTCCGAATAGAGCAAGTAGTTGTTGTTATCTAAAAGAAAGAAGGCACGTTGCCAGAAAGCTTGTTGTTGCAAAGTATCAATCGCTTAAGTGTGGCGCAACCAGCGAGGCTTGCTGGGATGGAGCCGCTCAAGAGATTTTGTCCGACATTGAGATACTCCAACTTGCCGTTGTCGCACAAACCCTAGGTATCTGACCAGAGAAGTTGTTGTAGAACAAGTTCAATGTTTCCAGCTTCGGCAAGTGAGCAAAGGATTTCGGAATCGGCCCACTTAGCTTGTGATTCGCGGACAGGTCGATGGTCACCAAATTCAACGCACCAAAAGCACCTTCGCCGATGACGACCTCGCCGGTGAGGTTGTTTGCATATATAGTCAGAAATCGTAACTTGGTGAGGTTCCAGAGGCCCGGGGGTATACTTCCTGTCAAGGCATTGACGGAGAGACCGAGCACCTCCAACTCCGGCATCTCCGTCACATAGCTCGGGAAGTCGCCGGTGACTCGGTGAGGTTGGAACTCCTCGCCCGCAAGATTTTCAGTTTGGTCAGGTTCTTAAACGACGCCGGCAGCTCGCCCACGCAGAACGAGTTGTACCCGAGCGTTAGCGTCTGGAGGCCTGTCAGGGCGCCGAGCTCTGGCGGGATGGTGCCGGCGAGGTAGTTGTTGTCCAGCTCAAGCGACCGCAGGTTCTGAAGTCGGGACAAGGAGGTGGGGATGGTACCGGTGAAGTAGTTCCCGTTCAACATTAGAGAGGTGAGGTTCGCTCCGAGGGCGCGGCTGATGCCGGCGGGGACCTCGCCCTTGAGGTAGTTATAGGACAGGTCGAGATGCCGGAGCGAAACACAGCGGTACACGCTGGTCGCCTCAACGGTTCTCCAAAATGGTTAGAGATTGACTGCCTACCAAGCGCAGGAGCGATCTATTTTGCTGGGGTTGGTCAGGTGGTGGGGAGTGACCAATGTATATTGAGCTGGGCATATTAGGGGGACAAGCTTTCCACGTTGCAGCCAATTTTATTCTATAAGTTGAAGGAATCTCTTCAGAATATAATATTGAAGAAAATGGTCCCTGATATGAAGCAGATGCTTGGAGAAGATATGTGAACGAAGACACACGTGAGTGTCAACGAGATGTAGTTGTTCTTGGTGATCCTCTGAAAGTTTCCACCAAGGACACACCTAAGCAGAAGCAAAAAGGCAATGTAAAAGAGGGCCCAAAAGTGTGAAAACATGATAGAACAAAAGCATTCGACGTGAAAATTGGTCATTTATGCGGCATCTGCCATAAACTAGGTCATAACTGGCAAACATGCAGCGAAAATACAAAGTAAGCGTTTATATGTTTATGTTATGTGTTGGTTGTCTTGTTTTACCGTCGGTATTTCTTCACCAGCCGTTTCTGTCTTCTTATGCAGCAATATGTCAAAGAAATGCACTTCCATTTGTCGAAGCTGAGACAGCTAGCTACTCAGCATAAACGTAAAGAACTTGTGTTCTAGTTCCAATTTCTACATGTCTGTGATGTTTTGATGTCAAATAAGATATTTGTGCGAGAGTGTTGCAATGTGTGAGAAGCAAAAAATTTGGGGGTCTACGTTTTAACGCGATGACATAAAAGATGCTTAACAAGCGCGCATGAAAAACTTGTAGTCAAGAGTTCTTGTCACGCCAGCCGCCGCCTCCAAAAAGCTAGGGTTCTCTGCCTCCCGCCGTCACCGGTGCCGGTCCGTCCCGTCTCCGGTGGCCTTAGGGCCATGGAGACAGAGTGGATCTCGGCCCTTGCCGGTGGGAGGGCTCCGTTTTTAAATCTTTTTTCGAGCTGTGTTAGGGTTTGTGTCCTGCTCAGGAAGGCGAGACGGCGGCGGCTCCCTGAAGATGGAATAAAGGTCTCCCCGCCTAGCCCCCTTTTCGGTGATGCGTCTAGCATCATCGGTGGGCGTGTGGAGGTGTGTCTCCGGCGGATCTATCTTTGGTGGATTTGCTCGGATCTGTTCGTAGTTCGTCTTCGTTCGTGTGTCTTCAAGTTGGATCCTTTTGTTCTACACTCTTCATCTGCGGCGGTTGCTTTTCTGGTGCGTTGGTTCTATGGGGCCTTGCACGACGACTTCCCGACTGTCTACTACAACAACGTTTCTCCGGCTCCGGAGAGGGAGGGGCGATGACAACGGCGCGCCTTCTGCTTGCTTCAGTGCTTGTAGTCGTCGCTAGGTGGTCAACGGATCTTGATGTAATTTTTATTATTTCTAGTGTTCGTTGTACTACCCTGATTGAAGATGAATAGATTGAAAGTTTTTCCGGCAAAAACAGAGTTCTTGTCACGCCCTATGATTTTTTTTTCTTAGTTTCCTCTCAGATTTTCATCGAGCAGCGGACTTGACAACCTAAACCTACTCGACATAGGACACGGCCTAACTTGGAAACTAACTAGACCATGGTACTCTACGAATCCTAAGTTCCTAACCGGACGTACTCTCTCGCAAAAACAAACAACAAGAAAACTATCAAGCCTACCCGATGGTTGCTTCCATGGCCGAATCGATCTATCTATCCCTCCAACGGAAGCACCAACGTATATAAGGCACCACGACTGATTTCGATCACCCATGGCGGCGCTGCTTCTACGCGAGGCTAGGACGCTCGGCAGTCGCTCTGGTCTTCTGCGAACTGGCGCTTCTGCTGCGGCGGAGGGGCGACGCCGGCTCATCCACGGCGGCGCCGCTGCTCTTCGACGTGCTGGCGCTTCTGTTGCGGCGGAGAGGAGACCCCGGGTCATCTGCGACGGCGCCCCTGCTCTTCCGCGAACTGGCCCCTATGTTGCGGTGGAAGGGCGACGCCGGCTCATCCACGACGGCGCCGCTGCTGCCGAGGTATGTATGAGGTCCCCGTTGCATTCCTTTACTCTCGCCGTATTAGTTTTATCCTAAGTTAGCCTTTGTTAAAAATTATCATAAATTACAATATCAAATAAAATACAATACGAACATATATTTCTTGATGGATCTAGTTAGTTACATTGACTTGGTATTGTGAATGTTTTTTTTAATAAATTTGATTAAAATTCATAAAATTTGACCTAACACAAACCAAATATTTGAAGTAAAAAGAAACGGACATATCTCTTTCTGGGCTATTATTTAATATGAATAGATACATATGCTTATTCACACAATGCGCTCGGATTCTATTGACATACATGAATGGGCTGGCCAAACAGAGTCGTGCGCAGCAGCTGCGTAGGAGTACTATAAGCAAACGGGAGGTGGCGGAAGAGTTGTATGACCAAGAAATCCAAAAGATGGTCAATCCTTGGCCACCACGCTTCTTCTGGTTCTGGATAGCGTGTATGGCGACTACGGGGATCCTCAAAGTTCTCGTGTGCCGGAAGAGAAGAAGAGAAAAAGCTGATTGATCCACCAATTGTACAAGGCTTCTTTTGATTGCTCTCTCGTAAGTGGTTGGATATTTCCCAAGTTTAAGGGTAATGTAATCTAGCAATAAGTATTTCACTCGATTATAGAACCAAGTTTATCAATCAGAAAGAGTTCTCTCAGCAAACATAGTCACTCGTACATCCACACACAAAACAAAATAAACTTGTTCACAACACGTCAAGAAGAAGGTTATCAAGCTTCTTGTCTTGTTAGTTATTACAAGATTAAATTGCAAGTAATAATTATAAATTGATAGATAGATAAAACGGTATAATAAAGATTAATATTTTTTTTAAAGTATTCAGTAATGGACAATAGACCCAGTTGGCCATAGATTCACTAGTGACATCTCTCTCCAGCATACAAGTATGTGTGGTGAATAAATTACAGTTAGCCTGGGCAGCGACTAAATTGCAATATTTATATTTAAGATTATGATCATTCAGGGTATAATATCATATAGACATTACGTCTGCGCTAAGTAGACTATTATCCAACTGCATTTACTACTAATGCTCCACTCATATACATCTATCCAGCATGATCACGAAGTATTAAGTTTACAAGAAACAGAGCATTGCAATAAACATGATGACACAAAGATGACAGTAAAACAAAAATCAATATGACGAGAGACCGTCGTTTCATCCTTAATGTCAACAATGGAACATGTGTCTTGTCCCTTTTTGTTACTGGGATATAGAACATCGAAAGATTAGTACCTTATCGGTACTGGCTGATAGTTATCGCCTTATCGGTATGCTGTCAGTTCGCCCAAAGATTGGTTGTCGAAGCTATTTTTTTTTTCCTTCTCGACTAGGACTAGCAAGCGCGATCAGAGCAGCCTTGAGTAGGTAGGACTAGCCGCTTACTTTTCTCCATTAGGGTCCCCTTCCCTGATGCTAGCCATATCGGTGAACCTCGTTAACAAATCTCGGTGTCGTGCCTCGTGTGATTGATTGCTCGATGGTATGCCTTCGATTTATTCTAACAGTTTGTTTCCTAATTTATGCGGCAGAGGGTATGAATTTCGGTAATGGTAGCTGGCGAACGTTCTCTATAAGGGGTGGCAAGCGAATCATCTTTGCTGGCAATTTTAGTTGCAAAACAAGACCAAACGACGGCAGTTTTTAAATGAAACTTGCCTTCTCAGAGCAAAACTGCCACCTCTCCCCTCTCCCTCTCAACAAAAACGGCCAGGCGAACGTTCGCAAAAGCCACCCTCCCTAGTGAACGTTCACCAGTTATGGGCTTCCATAAATTTCAGGGATCCATTCACGCCAGCGCTGTCCAAAATCCCGGGCCCACAGCATGTCGAGCAGATAGACCCAGGAAACTGGAAAGCCTGGCCTCGTCGAGTTTGAGTTTGAGCAGAATCCATGGCTTCTTGGATTTGCAAACACTCTTGGGTCCGGAGGATTGCTCCTGCACACACGGCCGGACGTCACCATACTCGTTTGTTGCCCTCTCCAAGGGGATCTTCAGTGCGAGGTCTTGCTTTTGTTTTCCTGTTCCATAAGTTGCTGTACAAACAGGCCGGTCGAAGGCCCGAAGTATCGGCAAAACGGATTCCATGTCTGAAAAGAACCAGACAAGTTCATGCCGAGACCTGCTACTCTGGGCAGAGCAAGCATGTTTGAGTAGGTGTAAGGTACTTACACCTGCAGTCGTGTGCTAGCTGTGTGCTGGCTGTTTCTCTTCATTCACTCTCCTTGGTGTGGTACTGGCTGGGCTGATAGTTGTTGGGTTTGTATTTCAGGCTGCTGGGCTGTCTGCGACTGCGTGTGCTGTTGCCAGTCGACATATGGTAAACTATTTTCTAGGGCAAATCCCTTCCTCAATGAACGGTTTTCTAGAAGCTAATTTTCCTTATTCTGTTCTTCCTCTGCTGATTGCTCTTCTTCTTCTCTTCTTCTTATCTTTGAATTGGTGGCCTCTTCAAGGTAATCAATCTTCAGTGCGTTGTTTTTTTTTTCATGTTCTATAAGAGCATCTACAAGCGCACACCACAAAATGACCCCTATTCGCGTCTATGGAGAGGGCCCGGTCACCCCTCGATTTTTGCCTGTTGTAATCATGGACCTCAAATATCACAACCTAAATCTGTACAACGCCATGCAATAAGAAAATTACGTACTACTCCTACTAAGCAGAAGTGAAAACTATCCTACCACTACTACGACCTCCGTGCCAGGAGTGCCCGATGGACCGGCCTTCTGGTCGTTTGCAGCCGTTGTAGCTTCGGCTCCTCGTCGGTCTCCACGTCCATGAGGCTTTGTTTGGTAGAGGAGTATTTGAGAGGTTTTGGGAGGATTTGGTGAATCCCTCCCTTCCACCCAATCCCCTTGATTCCCCAATCCCCTCCAGCCAAAATCCTCCAGACCTCAAAACCTCTCCAAACCTCTTGTGCCAAATGAGGCCTGAGGAGTTTGTTGCGCTACGCCTATGCCTCGCGGAGGAAGCGGCCATTAGCCTCCACCAACGGCTGCGAGTGGATGGAGCTAGAGATGGCCTGTTGCTCGGCCGCCTTCTCTGTTTGGGCGACCCGAGACTTGGCCATTGCGTTGCCCATGTCGAACCGGTAGCCGGAGGCATCCCGGTTTACTCCTCTTCCTCTACTGCGGATCATGAGTGGTAGCGGAAGGGGAAGGTGGAAATGGGATTAGCAAGGGTTGAGGGGCCACCGTCTGGCTTAAATAGGTAGATTTGACACCTCAAACGTTGTGCTGTGCCGAAGAGGCGTCCTCACCGGCTGGCCGATGGGTTTCGATGTGTGTCCGTGTCAGTCCTGCCTGTTAGTCGAACTTGGCGGACGCGTTTGGGCGTGGCCAGGCCTCCTCATATCCACTCAGATATGGGCTGGATATGAAGGTGCCGGTCAACCCGGCCTTATATGGAGGAGCCCTGCTGGGATGCGGTTTTGTATCCGGTCAATGGCAGAGCCTGACAGGAAGTGTTAGCAACTTTCCATTGTCGCACAAATCCTCCAGTATCTCGCCGGAGAGCTGGTTATTGTTAGAGTGCTACATAATCATGTTATTTTAATCATGTGCCGTAAAAACTGTAAAACTTGCTGATTTGATTCTCAATTTCTCATATCCACTTTCTATACACTAAAAAGAATTATCTACAACCTAACTAAAACAACGTTAAGTATTTCCGAATAGAGCAAGTAGTTGTTGTTATCTAAAAGAAAGAAGGCACGTTGCCAGAAAGCTTGTTGTTGCAAAGTATCAATCGCTTAAGTGTGGCGCAACCAGCGAGGCTTGCTGGGATGGAGCCGCTCAAGAGATTTTGTCCGACATTGAGATACTCCAACTTGCCGTTGTCGCACAAACCCTAGGTATCTGACCAGAGAAGTTGTTGTAGAACAAGTTCAATGTTTCCAGCTTCGGCAAGTGAGCAAAGGATTTCGGAATCGGCCCACTTAGCTTGTGATTCGCGGACAGGTCGATGGTCACCAAATTCAACGCACCAAAAGCACCTTCGCCGATGACGACCTCGCCGGTGAGGTTGTTTGCATATATAGTCAGAAATCGTAACTTGGTGAGGTTCCAGAGGCCCGGGGGTATACTTCCTGTCAAGGCATTGACGGAGAGACCGAGCACCTCCAACTCCGGCATCTCCGTCACATAGCTCGGGAAGTCGCCGGTGACTCGGTGAGGTTGGAACTCCTCGCCCGCAAGATTTTCAGTTTGGTCAGGTTCTTAAACGACGCCGGCAGCTCGCCCACGCAGAACGAGTTGTACCCGAGCGTTAGCGTCTGGAGGCCTGTCAGGGCGCCGAGCTCTGGCGGGATGGTGCCGGCGAGGTAGTTGTTGTCCAGCTCAAGCGACCGCAGGTTCTGAAGTCGGGACAAGGAGGTGGGGATGGTACCGGTGAAGTAGTTCCCGTTCAACATTAGAGAGGTGAGGTTCGCTCCGAGGGCGCGGCTGATGCCGGCGGGGACCTCGCCCTTGAGGTAGTTATAGGACAGGTCGAGATGCCGGAGCGAAACACAGCGGTACACGCTGGTCGCCTCAACGGTTCTCCAAAATGGTTAGAGATTGACTGCCTACCAAGCGCAGGAGCGATCTATTTTGCTGGGGTTGGTCAGGTGGTGGGGAGTGACCAATGTATATTGAGCTGGGCATATTAGGGGGACAAGCTTTCCACGTTGCAGCCAATTTTATTCTATAAGTTGAAGGAATCTCTTCAGAATATAATATTGAAGAAAATGGTCCCTGATATGAAGCAGATGCTTGGAGAAGATATGTGAACGAAGACACACGTGAGTGTCAACGAGATGTAGTTGTTCTTGGTGATCCTCTGAAAGTTTCCACCAAGGACACACCTAAGCAGAAGCAAAAAGGCAATGTAAAAGAGGGCCCAAAAGTGTGAAAACATGATAGAACAAAAGCATTCGACGTGAAAATTGGTCATTTATGCGGCATCTGCCATAAACTAGGTCATAACTGGCAAACATGCAGCGAAAATACAAAGTAAGCGTTTATATGTTTATGTTATGTGTTGGTTGTCTTGTTTTACCGTCGGTATTTCTTCACCAGCCGTTTCTGTCTTCTTATGCAGCAATATGTCAAAGAAATGCACTTCCATTTGTCGAAGCTGAGACAGCTAGCTACTCAGCATAAACGTAAAGAACTTGTGTTCTAGTTCCAATTTCTACATGTCTGTGATGTTTTGATGTCAAATAAGATATTTGTGCGAGAGTGTTGCAATGTGTGAGAAGCAAAAAATTTGGGGGTCTACGTTTTAACGCGATGACATAAAAGATGCTTAACAAGCGCGCATGAAAAACTTGTAGTCAAGAGTTCTTGTCACGCCAGCCGCCGCCTCCAAAAAGCTAGGGTTCTCTGCCTCCCGCCGTCACCGGTGCCGGTCCGTCCCGTCTCCGGTGGCCTTAGGGCCATGGAGACAGAGTGGATCTCGGCCCTTGCCGGTGGGAGGGCTCCGTTTTTAAATCTTTTTTCGAGCTGTGTTAGGGTTTGTGTCCTGCTCAGGAAGGCGAGACGGCGGCGGCTCCCTGAAGATGGAATAAAGGTCTCCCCGCCTAGCCCCCTTTTCGGTGATGCGTCTAGCATCATCGGTGGGCGTGTGGAGGTGTGTCTCCGGCGGATCTATCTTTGGTGGATTTGCTCGGATCTGTTCGTAGTTCGTCTTCGTTCGTGTGTCTTCAAGTTGGATCCTTTTGTTCTACACTCTTCATCTGCGGCGGTTGCTTTTCTGGTGCGTTGGTTCTATGGGGCCTTGCACGACGACTTCCCGACTGTCTACTACAACAACGTTTCTCCGGCTCCGGAGAGGGAGGGGCGATGACAACGGCGCGCCTTCTGCTTGCTTCAGTGCTTGTAGTCGTCGCTAGGTGGTCAACGGATCTTGATGTAATTTTTATTATTTCTAGTGTTCGTTGTACTACCCTGATTGAAGATGAATAGATTGAAAGTTTTTCCGGCAAAAACAGAGTTCTTGTCACGCCCTATGATTTTTTTTTCTTAGTTTCCTCTCAGATTTTCATCGAGCAGCGGACTTGACAACCTAAACCTACTCGACATAGGACACGGCCTAACTTGGAAACTAACTAGACCATGGTACTCTACGAATCCTAAGTTCCTAACCGGACGTACTCTCTCGCAAAAACAAACAACAAGAAAACTATCAAGCCTACCCGATGGTTGCTTCCATGGCCGAATCGATCTATCTATCCCTCCAACGGAAGCACCAACGTATATAAGGCACCACGACTGATTTCGATCACCCATGGCGGCGCTGCTTCTACGCGAGGCTAGGACGCTCGGCAGTCGCTCTGGTCTTCTGCGAACTGGCGCTTCTGCTGCGGCGGAGGGGCGACGCCGGCTCATCCACGGCGGCGCCGCTGCTCTTCGACGTGCTGGCGCTTCTGTTGCGGCGGAGAGGAGACCCCGGGTCATCTGCGACGGCGCCCCTGCTCTTCCGCGAACTGGCCCCTATGTTGCGGTGGAAGGGCGACGCCGGCTCATCCACGACGGCGCCGCTGCTGCCGAGGTATGTATGAGGTCCCCGTTGCATTCCTTTACTCTCGCCGTATTAGTTTTATCCTAAGTTAGCCTTTGTTAAAAATTATCATAAATTACAATATCAAATAAAATACAATACGAACATATATTTCTTGATGGATCTAGTTAGTTACATTGACTTGGTATTGTGAATGTTTTTTTTAATAAATTTGATTAAAATTCATAAAATTTGACCTAACACAAACCAAATATTTGAAGTAAAAAGAAACGGACATATCTCTTTCTGGGCTATTATTTAATATGAATAGATACATATGCTTATTCACACAATGCGCTCGGATTCTATTGACATACATGAATGGGCTGGCCAAACAGAGTCGTGCGCAGCAGCTGCGTAGGAGTACTATAAGCAAACGGGAGGTGGCGGAAGAGTTGTATGACCAAGAAATCCAAAAGATGGTCAATCCTTGGCCACCACGCTTCTTCTGGTTCTGGATAGCGTGTATGGCGACTACGGGGATCCTCAAAGTTCTCGTGTGCCGGAAGAGAAGAAGAGAAAAAGCTGATTGATCCACCAATTGTACAAGGCTTCTTTTGATTGCTCTCTCGTAAGTGGTTGGATATTTCCCAAGTTTAAGGGTAATGTAATCTAGCAATAAGTATTTCACTCGATTATAGAACCAAGTTTATCAATCAGAAAGAGTTCTCTCAGCAAACATAGTCACTCGTACATCCACACACAAAACAAAATAAACTTGTTCACAACACGTCAAGAAGAAGGTTATCAAGCTTCTTGTCTTGTTAGTTATTACAAGATTAAATTGCAAGTAATAATTATAAATTGATAGATAGATAAAACGGTATAATAAAGATTAATATTTTTTTTAAAGTATTCAGTAATGGACAATAGACCCAGTTGGCCATAGATTCACTAGTGACATCTCTCTCCAGCATACAAGTATGTGTGGTGAATAAATTACAGTTAGCCTGGGCAGCGACTAAATTGCAATATTTATATTTAAGATTATGATCATTCAGGGTATAATATCATATAGACATTACGTCTGCGCTAAGTAGACTATTATCCAACTGCATTTACTACTAATGCTCCACTCATATACATCTATCCAGCATGATCACGAAGTATTAAGTTTACAAGAAACAGAGCATTGCAATAAACATGATGACACAAAGATGACAGTAAAACAAAAATCAATATGACGAGAGACCGTCGTTTCATCCTTAATGTCAACAATGGAACATGTGTCTTGTCCCTTTTTGTTACTGGGATATAGAACATCGAAAGATTAGTACCTTATCGGTACTGGCTGATAGTTATCGCCTTATCGGTATGCTGTCAGTTCGCCCAAAGATTGGTTGTCGAAGCTATTTTTTTTTTCCTTCTCGACTAGGACTAGCAAGCGCGATCAGAGCAGCCTTGAGTAGGTAGGACTAGCCGCTTACTTTTCTCCATTAGGGTCCCCTTCCCTGATGCTAGCCATATCGGTGAACCTCGTTAACAAATCTCGGTGTCGTGCCTCGTGTGATTGATTGCTCGATGGTATGCCTTCGATTTATTCTAACAGTTTGTTTCCTAATTTATGCGGCAGAGGGTATGAATTTCGGTAATGGTAGCTGGCGAACGTTCTCTATAAGGGGTGGCAAGCGAATCATCTTTGCTGGCAATTTTAGTTGCAAAACAAGACCAAACGACGGCAGTTTTTAAATGAAACTTGCCTTCTCAGAGCAAAACTGCCACCTCTCCCCTCTCCCTCTCAACAAAAACGGCCAGGCGAACGTTCGCAAAAGCCACCCTCCCTAGTGAACGTTCACCAGTTATGGGCTTCCATAAATTTCAGGGATCCATTCACGCCAGCGCTGTCCAAAATCCCGGGCCCACAGCATGTCGAGCAGATAGACCCAGGAAACTGGAAAGCCTGGCCTCGTCGAGTTTGAGTTTGAGCAGAATCCATGGCTTCTTGGATTTGCAAACACTCTTGGGTCCGGAGGATTGCTCCTGCACACACGGCCGGACGTCACCATACTCGTTTGTTGCCCTCTCCAAGGGGATCTTCAGTGCGAGGTCTTGCTTTTGTTTTCCTGTTCCATAAGTTGCTGTACAAACAGGCCGGTCGAAGGCCCGAAGTATCGGCAAAACGGATTCCATGTCTGAAAAGAACCAGACAAGTTCATGCCGAGACCTGCTACTCTGGGCAGAGCAAGCATGTTTGAGTAGGTGTAAGGTACTTACACCTGCAGTCGTGTGCTAGCTGTGTGCTGGCTGTTTCTCTTCATTCACTCTCCTTGGTGTGGTACTGGCTGGGCTGATAGTTGTTGGGTTTGTATTTCAGGCTGCTGGGCTGTCTGCGACTGCGTGTGCTGTTGCCAGTCGACATATGGTAAACTATTTTCTAGGGCAAATCCCTTCCTCAATGAACGGTTTTCTAGAAGCTAATTTTCCTTATTCTGTTCTTCCTCTGCTGATTGCTCTTCTTCTTCTCTTCTTCTTATCTTTGAATTGGTGGCCTCTTCAAGGTAATCAATCTTCAGTGCGTTGTTTTTTTTTTCATGTTCTATAAGAGCATCTACAAGCGCACACCACAAAATGACCCCTATTCGCGTCTATGGAGAGGGCCCGGTCACCCCTCGATTTTTGCCTGTTGTAATCATGGACCTCAAATATCACAACCTAAATCTGTACAACGCCATGCAATAAGAAAATTACGTACTACTCCTACTAAGCAGAAGTGAAAACTATCCTACCACTACTAAGAATTGGTTGGGAAGGCACCGGTGATGTTGTTGTGGGAGAGGTTGAGGCTTCTGAGACCGGAGAGGCCGCCGATGGCGTCTGGGAACGGGCCGATGACCTAGGTGTTGGCGAGGGAGAGGCTCGTGACGCGCCCGGACGGCACGTCGCAGGCCACGTAAGGCCAGGAGCAGTGGTCGCCCGATCCCGAGCCGTTGCTCCACGCCGCGAGCACGGGCGGGTCACCCCACGTGTGCTTGATCTGCATGAGAAGCTGCCGCTCGTCGGCAGCTCGTGCGGCGCGGTGCACGAGTAGCAGCAGTACGAGGAGGAGGAACGACATTTTTGGGTTGGCCGAGCTTCCGTGCGTTCTGCAACCCGGTGGACGAGGGCAGAGGGGTATTTGTGCTCTGCCTCTGCGGCTCTGCGCCGTGTTTGCTTAACAGCTTTGAAATGAGGTGTCGGTGTCAAACCGTGTGTACTGTAGTGATTTTGCCTTGACTCCATCGGTTCTGCGGTTCATGTAGCGAGCTGGTAGTCACACGAGTCGTTGTGCGGCGCTGATCGTAGACCGTAGATCCAACACTAACGCGTTCTGTTTCTTCTTTTCAAACCGTGGCGCAGCAAGCTAGCCCGATAAAGTTAGAGCGAGCTCAAACTGCGCAAAACTCAAGGTCGAGCGGTAGAAAGTGGCTTGTATTCAGCTTGTAATAATCTCAAGTCGATCTTGATCTAGTTTCGAGCTACATATTTTTATTCACTAACCTAAGGAATTTCTTCGACTAAGATATACACAACGTAGGAAACCACTATAAAATTGAACTTATTATGTCTCAGCTAAAGACTTACTTCATAGTAAGAGTTCGTGAATGAACTGCAAAAAGGGAACAAAGGCGTGTCTTGTCTCATCTTCGAGAAAAAAAAAGGATATTTAGCACACCACGTAAATTATTGAGGCTAAATTCACCCTGTGCTTAATTGAGCATCCGTGTTTGCTAATAGGTAAAATGGAGATAAAATATACATAACATATATGGTAATAAATTATTTTATTTCTTTTTAATATATATTGAGGTTGTTTAATATAATTTTATGATATCGAGCTATCGAGCTAAAATCGAGCGAGCCAATGTTGGCTTAAGATCAACTCATTTGTCGATTGAGCTACATAAATGGCTCATACTCAGCTCATTTCTTTTGAAGCCAGTCTTGAGTCGAGCCAAAATGCGAGTTGATCTCGAGCAGCTCACCAGTCTTGAGATTTTCTTGCAGCCCTAGCGCCATACAGGCTGACGTTTTTCCTCCAAGGCGAATAGTTACATGGCTAAGCAATGGATACACGCTAACCAAGTTGGCCGCGGGTCAAGCCAAAATGTGAATCGATCTTGAGCAGCTCACGAGTCTCGAACTTTTCTTGTACCCCTAGCGCTCTATAGGCTGACGTTTTTCCTCCGATATAAATAGTTACATGGCTAAGGAATTGATACACGCTAACCGATTTGACATCTTTGAATTTTATTACCTTGTAGGATGGGCAGCCAGCGCCGATTAGGTCATGCCAAATCATTTGGCGTTGTCTTGTGTATTGAAAACACTCAACAGGCTGGCGTGTTTATTAAGGGTCAGATCCTAAAATAAGACTTCGAGGATGCACATAACTAAATTGTTAAAAATAGAAAAATAAAAATCAATAGACATGACATCAAAATATCATGTTGAAGAGATCAACAACAATCAATCATCCACACCAACCAATCACATGACAGAAAAGACGAGGCCGGGGTGCGGCGAAGAGGAAACCAAGCCCAGGGCCTGGTCATCCCAGGTGGCGAGGAGCCCACCAGACGTCCTGCCATCGAGCTGCCTGACAAGGCTGCGGCCCCGACACCAAAACAGATAGTCTGAAATGGACCCGCCCCCCATTAGTATCCCAACAATCCAATCGCTAACTCTGTGACATGTTAACAAAAGACGAGCTTCGTGGTGTGATCGTCTAAGGTTGAAGTTGGGATTTTCCTCTTCGAAACCGAGCTTCGAGCCAACACTTCAATTAGTGCACAAAGCACACACGTCGACGTTGTGTAATCAAGAGACGAGATCATGGTTTTTCACCCACAAATACATGCATATTTATTGAATTAGTCACTACCAACAACCTCTCTACCGGCCGACGACTTCTCGCTAGCTGGCTTCGGATGCTAAAATAGTCCAAAGCCTCCCCACATCTCTAGAGAAAACTCCGGAAGGACCTTGCCGCCCCACCTTGGGTCACTGTCGCACCTCCTTTCATCCTCGTCGATGAGAGAGGGAGGGACGATGCGCCACAACCGCTACCTATGGGATCAGGCCACTAGAAAAGGGGCATCATCGGGCCAGGGTGGGCATCGCCAGGTGCTACACACACCACATACGCCATCAATGCCCATGACCACTGTATGCAACGGCATCGAGGCCCTGGACCGCCGTCCGACACCCGAGCCCCGCTACAAGCGATACTAAGAGCAACTCTAGCAGACCCCTTAAAATCACGACCCTTAAAAACGGGATAAATGTCGAGAAAATTGCGTTTTAAGGGCCGAAATCGGCGGCGGCGAAACAGACCCTGCAAACCCGCTCGGGTTTGCTGGCTCTGTTCCGCCGCCGCTGATTTCGGCCCCGCAAACCGTCAAAGCACACGAATCAATTGACCACGATTCTTAGCAAATAAAACATAAACGCCGAGAATTCAAACATGATCTTGGCACCACCACACAGTTTTGGCAAAATTTGAACATAGTTTTTGCACCACAACCCAAAATACATCACCACACCATCCGTCATCACTCCATCATCATCATCATCATCACAAGATGCCACCACCTCGTCAACCTCCTCCACATCATCTTCTTCCCCGTGAGATGCCACCACCTCGTCAACCTCCTCCACATCATCTTCTTCCCCGTGACCGTGCACGCCACCTTCCATCTCGTTGTAGCCATACTCATCGACCGGTGTTTGATCGATGTCGACGGTGTTGTATTTCAAGATTTGCACGAGGTCGGCTGTCACATGAAGGATACCGGCGCTGCAATTTGCTATCTACATGCCACGTACAAGCAGAATGAACTGAAATGAAAAAAAGTGTGGGGAATGAAGAATCATACCTTGCGCGCATTCCGTCGAACACCTCGGGGGCGGCAGCAGCGCCATCGCTGGGAGTACTCGGGGAAGCTCTTGCCGGAGCAATCAGGGGAGGTGTTGGCGGGCCAGCTTTCCCCGCGGGCTTCTTGCGTTTCATAGCGGGAACCTTCCCCTTCTTCGCTGGCGGTTGCCGGACTAAATTCGTGTCGAAGGCGGCGGGGCGAGCGGGCGGGCGTGCCTGCACGGTGGGGCCGGCGGGAGCGCCGCCCTAGACGACGAGTTGCTCTGCCGCTTGCGGGGTGGCGCGGTGCAGCCTTCAACGGCGACGAGCGCATCATGGCCGCCGAGGAGATCTGCCGAAAGGGGTGGCGCATGGATGGCTTCCGCGGTGACGGCTTCCGGCTTCCGGATGAGAGGCCCCCATGCTGGTGAACGGACGCCGGGGAAGGTGCTCCGGGGCGATTGGAAGAGAGGTGGTTGGGGGCGGAGGGAGAGGGAAGCGGGAAGAGCTGCGCGGAAATGTCCCTCCCGCCAAATCTCGCAGCTGATAGGGGTCGCGCTCGAATCGATTTCCCGCCCCGTGAATCTAAAGGTTGAGGGCGAAGTTTTTCCACGCCCCGCAATTTTTTTTACACGCGCGTCGATACGGTTTCTGGTCAGGTCGTCTTTTCTGACCGAAATCGTAAACGGGCGGTTATTTTGCGGGTTGACGCGTTTTAAGGGGTCAGCTAGAGTTGCTCTACGGTCACTATACTTTACTTAAAGCTGACCTAGAAGTTGCTAGACCATTGCAACAATGATACTATTGTGGAGACAAAGTATCTTAACAGCCAATTTCTTTTATGGATTAACAACCAATTTTCATGGTGGGAGTCTATCACGATAAAGTATCTGATAAGAGACAAAGTAAATGACTGGAACAGTAATTCTCATTGATGATTGTGAGTACTTCCTCCGTCTCAGTTTACAAGTCCTATGCGTATACCTAGGTTGTTAATTTTATCATCCTAATATAAACTATATAACACAAAAGTTATACCGTTTGAAAATAGAATATCTGAAGTTTATATTGGTATATTTTTTGTAATATATGACTTGTATTTGGTTAGTCAAATTGACGACCTAGGGGTACGCGCACGCCTTGTAAACTGAGAGAGAAGGAGTACAATATATAGTCCTTGAAGGGACATCTATTCCCGAAGAGACCCCTCATAGTGTAGGTCGTATCCCTTCGGGTGACGTTACAGATAGGAGAGATTTAACCCTTAATTAGCATATGAGTTAATTAATTAACATGTGGGGTAATTAAATCTTAACACCCCCTAATCTCTGCTATCCTTGTAAACATCAGCATCTTGATAAAGGCTCATCCATAAACCCTGTAGGCAAAATATGAGGAGATATAGTGCTGATAACGTGATAAGAGACAAAGTAAATGACTGGAACAGTAATTCCCATTGATCGTCATAACTTTAGAGAATAATGCCGTAGGAGTATATAGTTTCAGCACACTAAATGCTACTCCCTCTGATCTATATTAATTGTCACAACTTTAGTACTCTCTCTTTTCATCTATATAGGGCCTAATGCGTTTTTTAAAACTAACTTTGACCACATGTTAGAGCAATAATATATGACTAAGTTACACAAAGCATATCGTCAAAAATTCATACATCAGAGGAGCTTCCAATGTATATATATATATATATATGTATATATATATATATATATATATATATATATATATATATATATATATATATATATATATATAGGGTCGCGCTATTCGTCACCCTGGGCGAGGAATTCTTATTCCTCACCCCAGCCAGCCAGTGAGTCGCGCAAACCAGTCCGCACGCTTCCATCCATGGAGCACCGATGTAATAATCTTTGCATGCAACGTAATCTTACGGTGTGGAAGCGAGGACATGAGAGACATGCACGCACCCACCATGCATGCCCGTAAATTTATGCCCGTACATTGGCTCTACTGCATGGATGAGCTGTACTGCATCGACTTTTGTTTGGCTGACCCATCGATCAAACTTTTTAAGGTGCTCTACTGCAGATGTCTCTCTATAATCAGTCTTTTTTTTTTGGAAAAAGGGAATCTTCCAGTCATTCCTTAGCTACTACAAAATTTAGAATCAAATGCAAAGGAGAAACATATTCTACTAATTCAGTTGAGAGCCGTAGGAATTTGGCAGCCGACGTAGGAAATTTAGGAGGAGACGTAAACAAGAGTATATCAACGCATGGTCCACCAATTGAATGCAATGTCAGTGTAGGAGTTAAATCATGAAACGGTTGCCAAATATATTAAATTACACAGCATATTCCAAATTATTTTGTTACATTATTTCCAAACGATCCTGAAGGCCATCTCGTCAGCCTCCTCGGTGGCTGACTAGCTCATACTGATCTCAAGATTCTACCTTACCAGAGGATGAAGGATAAAGTAAATAGTTGAGTTAGGATGAGTACTGTAGAAACATTCACGTCACAGAGTCTCAATTCCAAGGACAACCATAGTCTTCACCCTCCTACGTTTATCACAAGATAAATTTCTTTACTAAAACATAATTAATGGAGGCAATATCTCAGAGAAATCCCATATGCACGCGTGATAATTTATAATATGGATTCTATTAACCATCGAGTTCTTCATTTTCGACGATGGCAGCAGATGCTCGACCAATCACTCATAGTCCCGTTCTACACCTCGCCTTGGTCAATGCTTGTAGATTTTGATTTGAGACTCTGCTACATGCCCAAAATACTGAAGTCACCTTTCATGATTTATAAAAGGTAACACCGAAGCCTGATTGCTTACATGTGCACGTACTTGAAGAACCTTAGTTTCCATTCTGAACCTTTCTGTTCAACACGACATCATGTTGTCAACACACTGGGATAATCGGCTTTATGATATTGAAAGAAACAAATTAAGATGAAATAATTAAACAAGTTATACAGGAAAAAAAATGCTACAGTTTTACTATTTTTCCTTGGTATAGTTGGGACGTTCAGGGACAAATGTGAATGTTCAATATAAAAATTAAAATGGACAGAGAAGATGAGATTCAGCTTGTAAGAAACAAGGAGTACTGTCATCCACAACAAAAAATAATGCAACATCAAAAATAATAACAGCTCGATATTCCAAGGAAGCAACTTCGGAAGACCACAAAAAACAGAAGTGCTGGCAGCATATATTCTTATAGACAAGCGGATGGCCATATTAACTGATTGTGGGAACTCTCATGTCGTGCAAATGGTAGGCATAGGCACACACACCCAGTTTCTAGGACACACTTCTACCTAAAAACGTAAAGTTGAAGGAGGGAGCTTCCCACTTTAACCACTTTTCCTTTTCATATTTACTGATTTTTAGGCAACCATGCAACTATTTCTGAATACAAAGCCTGGAAGATTATGATACATTTTCTCGTTGGCATTAATTGCACCCGACAATTATCAAGTTTTTATTGACAAGCAGATGTTTATTTCATTCATGTACTAGTAACAATCATGAAGAAAACCACGCATTGCTACTACATAGTGAAGGTCCTTTCCACACCCGTGGAGATAACTTTTGCTTGAACCGCTACAGTACATATGTGAATAGGTTGTGCTAGTAAGCTTCAACAAATACGCATTATTATTACATAGGTAAGGTCCACTTCCCAATTTTACGATCACCTAACATAACACAACATAGGAATCGAGAGAAGGAGAATCTGGGAAAGATGGAAATCACCGGCGGTCGTATATGGACAGAGCTAGGTACCTGGGCGGCACCGTACGCCGTACGGCTCAAAACAAGCATTAAGCCTGTAGCATAGATATGTCCAAAACAGACAAATTTGGGGCCAAGATCAGAATCAGAAGCACAATGATTCACATCTAAATATGGGCAAACTTAATATATCTAAATTCAGATAACTAAATTCCGTACTAAAAGTATGTACTCGCCATGGGAAAATAAATTGCCACACACCTATGTAAATCGATGGAGAGGGGCTCCGTCGGTGAAGACATGGTTGCCGACCGTCGTGGTGGGAGGAGATACAGACCGCATCAAGAAGCATGCCAACGGATCCCGTAACCTGAGGCCGAGGAACACCGACGACACTACAAGACTGCTCTGCCCTGCTGCCAACCCACCGTAGTGCAAAAATTAGGGGTGGTCCTAAGAAAAACATATACTAAAATCCGTAGAAAAGTTAACTCATATCAATTCCTCACAGGTGCATTTATTGAATCATCCAGCCTAAACTGCAAACCCATCTAAACAAATGTTTCTAATTAATTCTGAATCATGTAAAAAGTTGAATGATTTCCACTAGGCCTAGCGGACTGAAACAAAACTGCAAATGTTCATGGAGCCAGAAAACATCAAACTTGAACACGTTAAACAACAAACCAAATATTATCCCTACATCACCTTAGTACTAGCTGACAAAATCTTACCATTAGGTAGCAGTTGATGCTTCTAATCATATACTCCCTCCGTTCCTAAATATTTGTCTTTCTACAGATTTCAAATGGTTACCACATACGGATGTATATAGACATGTTTTAGAGTGTAGATTCACTCATTTTGCTCCGTATGTAGTCACTTGTTGAAACCCCTAAAAAGACAAATATTTAGAAACGGAGGGAGTAGTACAAAAAATCTACACAAGCGCTGCTCCATCACAGCATGGACGGTGGACTGGAACAGGCAGCAGATAGAAAATTCCCAGTCTACAAAGACATTCGCCCAAACTACCTGGAGATAGAAACCAAACAATAATCAGAGAGTTTTCCTTAGAAAAAATAATTAGTATTAAATGCACAAATGCAAACACGTACAAGCATATACGGTAAAATTCAGATTATCTCTTCGGGCGTACAGTCTTGTAATCTCTCCGGCCAGCAGCCTCCACAAAAACTGAAAACCAAATTAGCAATTCGGGAAGAACACGGCACAACAAAACGAAGTGAAAATTGACTGAAACTAAAAGGATTAGGATCGGGGCTGCTCACCTCCATTCGTGCGATTCTCACCTGCACACATCCAACCAAATCAAAGCCAAACCCGGCGAGAATGTTGTCGCTGCGAGCAAGGGAAGCTGACAAGCCACGGCCACCCACGACAGCGCCGCCGTCCGCCCCCAGAAACTACAGCACCGCTCACCACGTAGCCCGCCTGCCCGTCGGCCACCGCACCAGGCGCCGCTCACCACGCAGCCCGCCTGCCCGTCGGCCACCGCACCAGGCGCCGCTCAACAAGCAACCCGCCTGCCCGTCGACCACCGCACCTCGAACCCACCAGCCGCCGCTCACAACGGAAGTATTCGCCGTCGAATCTCGAACGGCTCGCATCGCGTGAACAGGGAGGTGGGCTGGCTAGTCCCACGATCAGCTAACCGTATCGTTTCTCCTGGAGAGATCGCGTCTGTTTCCTAAAAAAAAGTATTGTAAAATGACGTGGCAAGTGCAAATGTAAAATTACCTGTCGGAGGGGTGAAAAATTACGGTCACGCAAGGGGAAAAGGTTTGACAGTGACGGAAAAGCGATCCGACCAATAATGTTAGGACTTGCTCGGTCGAACGACTCGGGTGAGAAATAAATTATTCTTCACCCTGGGTTACTAATAGAGTTTCTATATATATATATATATATATATATATATATATATATATATATATATATATATATATATATATATATATATATATATATATATATATATATAAAGGGCACCTTGCCGGAAAGCTGGTTGTCGTTAAGTTTCAGTTGGCTCAGCGTGGCGCAACCAACGATACTTGCCAGGATGGAGCCGTTTAAGCGGTTTTTCCCGAGAATGAGATGCACCAACTCACCGTTCCCGCACAAACCCTCTGGTATCTCTCCGGAGAGTTGGTTATTGTCGAGCTGAAGGTAGTCGAGCATGGGGCAACTCGCAAGGTCTGCCGGGATGGAGCCGTTCAAGCGGTTGTTCTGGGCGGTGAGTGTTTGCAAATTGCCGCTTGCGCAAAGCCCCTCTGGTATAGCGCCAGTGATATCGTTGTCATGAACGTAAACAGACGTCAACTCCTTTGAGCTCTTGCCTAGGTCCTGCGGGAGCGTGCCGTTGAGACGATTGTGATACAATAGCAAGTCCGTCAATGCAGGTAACCGGCCGATGCTCGCCGGTATCTCACCGGAGAAGTTGTTGTGGCTCAAATACAATTCTTGAAGGTTCGGCAAGTGACCGAAGGCTTCCGGAATTGGGCCGTTGAGCCAATTCGGGGACAGGTCGATGAACATCAAATTCACCGCCCCGAATGCACCGTGGACGACGACCTCGTCCGTGAGGTTGTTTGTATCTATAAACAGATATTTCAACTTGGTGAGGTTCCAGATGCCCAGAGGTATAGTTCCGGTCAAGTAGTTGACCGAAAGGCCGAGCACCTCCAACTCCGGCATCTCCGTCACATAGCCCGGGAAGTCGCCTGTGAGTTTGCAATTCGCCGCCCAGAAGAATTTCAGCTTGGTCAGGTTCTTGAACGACGGCGGCAGCTCGGCCGCGCTGAATGAATTATACGCGAGCGTCAGTGTGTGTAGGCTCGTGAGGTCGCCGAGCTGCGGAGGGATGGTGCCGGCGAGATAGTTGTTGTCCAGCGCCAGCGACTGCAGGTTCCGTAACCGGGACAAGGAGGTGGGGATGGTACCGGTGAAGTAGTTGACATTGAGCATCAGAGAGGTAAGGTTCACCCCGAGCGCGTGGCCGATGCCGGCGGGGAGCTCGCCGCCAAGGTAGTTATAGGACAGATCGAGGTGCCGCAGCGAAGCGCAGCGGTACACGCTGGTTGGGAAGGCACCGGTGATGTTGTTGTGGGAGAGGTTGAGGCTTCTGAGACCGGAGAGGCCGCCGATGGCGTCTGGGAACGGGCCGATGACTTTGGTGTTGGCGAGGGAGAGGCTCGTGACATGCCCGGACGGCATGTCGCAGGTCACGTAAGGCCAGGAGCAGTGATCGCCCGATCCGGAGCTGTTGCTCCACGTCGCGAGCTCGGGCGGGTCACCCCACGTGTGCTTGATCTGCATGAGAAGCTGCCGCTCGTCGGCGGCGGTCGTGTGGTGCTAGTGCACGAGCAGCAGCAGCAGGAGGAGGAGGAGTAGGGTCGCGTGGCATGGTGAGGTCGCCATGTTTTTGGTTGGTAGGGCTTTGCGTGTTGTGCAAGTGCATCCTCTGGCTTACATGTAGTATTATACTAGCATAGCATGTGAACGTACATGCAGAGTTGCTGACCCGTAGGTCAAGCATTACAGTAAGATAAGAAGGTTCAGAGAAGAAAAGGACTGAGAAGAGGAGACCGAATCAAGGGGTTTATCTCCATCACTTTCACCTGCGACCATTCACTTGCCGTCACTGACGTCCTTGATGAGGATGAGTTGGACTAGTTGTGTGTCTGTGCTCCATCCAGTGATCGTGGAAGAGCAAGAGACACACGATTCCAACAAGGCAATGATCGATCTTGAACGGCAAGCCAAACAGAACAAGAGAAACTGCTAGCAGAAGAATAAGAAAACACAATCAATGGAGGACACGCAGCATGGCCATTTTTTTTGGTTGGCCTATGTGTGCTGTGGTGCTTGTGCAAACCACTGGCTTAGGAAAAAAAACTGCAAGCAACATGACTCAAACTCAAGACCTCTTGGTCTAAGACAAACTACACTGACCAACTAGGACATCCTAATGTTTATGCCTATTTACTTCTTTTCTGGTTTTCTTGTTCTTCAGTTCGTGGCTGGGCCGGCCCATTATTGAACGAGTCTTTTTCTCACTATTTATTTTCATTCTTTTTTTTCTTTTTTTATTTCGTTCTTCTTTTTCAAAAATTGCGCACACCTGTAAACTTTTATTCAAATTTTCAAAAAATGTTCTCTTTTTAAATTTTGTTCATAAATTACAAGTATTCATATTTTTAAATAGACATGTCAAAAAATTGTTTGTTTAAATGGAAAAATGCTCACATCAAGACCTCTTGGTCCAAGGAGAACCATGCTAACCAACTAGGACATCATAATGCATGTGCCTACTCACTTTTTTTCTTCATCTTCAGTTCATAGCTGGGCCGTCCCATTGTTGAACCGGTCCTTTTATCACTATTTGTTTTTCATTTTTTCTATTGGTATTTCTTTTCTTTTTTCATTTTCAGAAAATTATCACACTTATTTTATTTTCAATTTTTTTAAAAATATTCGCTTTTTAAAAAAATCATAATGTACAAATATTCACGTTTTAAAACAATTGTACAGATATGTCAAGAAACTGTTCGTTTAAATAAAAAAGTCTGTTTATTTTCCCTTTAAACAGAGACATGCATAAAAGTTCGAATTTTTTAAAATTTAGCAACATCTATTAACTAGAAAAAAGAAAAAGAAAATTTCTGAACATTCTTTTTTCAAAATTGATGAACATTTTAAAATTCATGGGCCGGCCCAACAGACACCAAAGGAACCGATGTCGTCCCCAGTTGGGCAAGGCCTCAGTGTAATTTTTTTCTATTCTATTTATTTTCGTTTTTCTTTTCTGTTTTCCCTAATTTCTTTTTTCCTTTTTAAAATTTGTTATTCATTTTTAAACCTTTTTAAATTTTGAAATATTTTTGCAATATCAAAATATGTTATTGTTTTCAAATATCTTTTACAAAGTATAATAATGTTCACACTTTTTAATTTTTTGTTCATAAAATTAATAAATTTTGTGTTTTTAAAATGTTGATAGATTTCAAAACAGTATGTGGTTTGCAATTTGTGTACAACATCAATATTTGAGAATTTTTAAAAGGTGCATGCAGAGTTGCCCTATCAGCCTACCTGAACCACCACCTTTGAACATGGTGTGCTTCTTGCCATGTATGAAATGAAATCAAATTTTGCCAGCATGTGAGCATGCTCATGGCAAGCCTCCATGCCAAATTTGAAGGAATTCGGACACTTAACGCACGTTGCGTCATGTTCGGCTAGTGTATTAGGGTTTTTTCACCACGAAACCCCTAGAAAATGCATAAAATGTCATAACGGAATGAAATTTATCATGGATGATTGGAGTGGTGATGCTAGTGCGTGGAAAAAAATTGGGTCCATTTTATTGATGTGAAAAAGTGCACCCAGACTTGCCCTACCGGTCTAACCAAACCACCACCTTTGAACATGGCGTGCTTCTGCCATGTATGAAATGACACTATATTTTTCCAGCATGTGGGCATGCTAATGGTAGGCCTACATGCAAAATTTGAAGGAACTCGGAAGCCTGACGCACGTTGCATCACGTTAGACTAGTATTTGAGGGGGTTTTCAACGGAAAAATCCTAAAAAAAATCATAATGTGTCCGAACTCAATACAATAATCATGGATGCTTGGCATGGTGATACTAGTGTGTGGAAAAAATTTAGGTCCATTTCATTGATGTGAAAAAGATACATAGTTACCCTACCGGCGTACCCGAACCACCACCTTTGAACATGGTGTGCTTCTTGCCGTGCATGAAATTAAACCAAATTTATTTTTCTACTGAATAGATGTTTAGAAATATTAAAAGTGTTCAATTTTTTGTTGTGAGCATTTTTTATATTTAAACGAACATTTTTGTTTAAACGAAAACTTATATATTTAATAGATGTTCAGTAATTTAATTATATATATGTGATCATTTTTATATTTAAACGAACAATTTTTTGACATCTCTGTACAATTTGTAAAAATGCGAATGTTCGTGCTTTATGAACAATTTTTTTTAAAAACGTGAATATTTTCTGAAATTTTGAAGAAAAATTTATAAGTGTGAGAATTTTTTGAAAAATAAAAAATACCAATAGAAGAACAAAAAAGAAATAGTGATAAGAGGACCGGTTTAACAATGGGCCGGCCCAACTGTGAACGGAAGAAGAAGAAAACGAAAAAAAGAAGTGAATATGCACATGTATTATGATATCCTAGTTGGTTAGCGTGGTTCTCCTTGGACTAATAGGTCTTGAGTTTGATTCACACTGCCCACACAATTTTTTGAAGTTATAGAAAAAGTGGGTACAATACCTCGTAATTGTCACATACGCAGATCGGCATACGGTTTTGTGAAATGATCATACTGCCTTATACGTTTTGTGGAGGGGGCGGGGCGGGGGGGGGGGGGGAGGGGGTACCTAGGCAGGCCTCTAATCTCTGTGACTTGAACGACGCCTTCCCTATACTTGGTGAACTAGACTACCTGTAATTTTCTTATTTTTCTAGTATGTATTTTATGGTTGAAAGTCTTCTGGTGGAGCAGGCATTTTTGCTAACGGGGCATTTGCTCCTGGGTGAATAGTAACTAACAAATGTATTAATTTTTTTAAAATAATTGATTTTTGTGGATGTTTGTGTTTGTGTTGCAAGCATGCTTGACAATTTTCATGTTCAATGCAGTAGTAGTTTTTCGCTGACGAAAAAAACAAATTTGGGGTGACATTTGATGTTCATTTTTTTTTTGCACAGGCCAAAATGTTTACCTTTTTTGCCTAAAACTTTGCAGGCAACATTTTGGATGTGACTATGAATACATAAAAAAATTGTTGGGATATTTTTGATATTTTAGAAATTATTTTTGCGCGCAGGAGCACGTGCACCCCAGAAGTCGAAATGGATTTCCGAAAATCTACTATCCTATATACGTAGGTGATTTATTTCCACTAACTTATTTATCTCAACATGCAACCATATCACCTCATCATAAAAGTATGCATGGGATAAGGTCACCTCAATATACAATCATGCATGGGACAAGACCCATCACAAACATTCAACCATACACGGGAAAATCTTTCCATTTAATTATTCTACTTATATTCAATAAATATTGTTACAACTATGCACAATCAAATATAAGAAGGCATATATATATATTATTAATTTTTGTTCTCATGTTATCAACTCAAATTTTCATCAACCAATTCCCGCAACAATGTGTGAGGTATCCTCTAGTTTAACATAAATCTTGAGCTCTTTCGTTAAAAAGACTTTCACGACCAATCACTTGCAGTCACTTTCCTGATGAGTTGAACTTGTAATGTCCATATTTTTTTTGAGATGACTTGTATCATCAGAAGTCCTATAATAAACATCCAGAGCTTTTCCACAAAAGAAAAAACTTGCATGGCCATCCACTTGACGTTATTGTTCTTGGTGAATTGTGTTGACGTATAAATGTATTGCCTAGTCTTTTCTATAAGATCGATCTGTTGGTTGCATTGGCTAGAGCATGGACTTCTACATGGTATCGGAGCTAATAGGTCTTGAGTGCAAGACTCGACTGGCACAATTAAATTACAGTCCACTTTCAATCCACGTTTAGTCTTGAGGGGGCCACACGTGAGGTGAGTGTTCACGTATAATGTGTGTCCGTGTGTGCTCTATGAATCCGGTGATCCAGTGGAAGAGGCACGATGGTTTCTAGAAAGCAATGATCGAGAACAGCCAGTTCGAAGAAGAATAGCTCCATCTCAAAAAGAAAGAGAATAGCGTCATCTAGAAAAAACAATAGCTACTAGAAGCAGCAAAGGAAGAAGAGGATCTGAAATGGAAAATGTTAGCCAAAGCGTTTTCCTACCTCCCTCCACCCTCATGTGAAACCCAAGTTGCTAAGGCAATGAACCGATCTACATCCTTCGTAGCGAGATTGATCACAGGCCCCGTTTTCCTCAGCCCGCCGCTTAGGCGATGTTAGAGGGCGGGAACCATAATGTTTTTCGGCCGGTGGTGATAGGGTGAGGCACTACTTCAGAACTGACAAGCACTGGCCGGTCAAATCATATCACCACCGACTGAATTTTGGCCGGTCAGTGCCTCGGGTTCAGTGATGATATTATCATCACTGAATCGTCGGTCACTGATGTGCTCCTGAAGGTGCAAAACAAAATAGCAGCAGCCAGCTGATACGTCCCCGTCGCATCTACTTTTCCAAACATTGTTGCCCTTATTTTAAACTCTAACCTGCATGATTTGAATGGAACTAACCCAGACTGACGCTGTTTTCAGCAGAATTGCCATGGTGCTATTTTTGTGCAGAAATAAAAGTTCTCGAAATGTCCTAAAAATCAACGAAGAATTATTTTGGAATTAATAAAAATACTGGCGAAAGAATCAAGGCCAGGGTACCCCCACACCCTGTCCACGAGGGTGGGGGCGCGCCTACCCCCTGGGCGCGCCCCCTGCCTCGTGGGCCCCCTGGAGCTCCACCGACCTCAACTCCAACTCTATATATTCACGTTCGGGGAGAAAAAATAGAAGAGAAGGATTCATCGCGTTTTACGACACGGAGCCGCCGCCAAGACCTAATCTCTCTCGGGAGGGCTGATCTGGAGTCCGTTCGGGGCTCCGGAGAGGGGAATCCGTCGCCATCGTCATCATTAACCATCCTCCATCACCATTTTCATGATGCTCAGCGCCATGCGTGAGTAATTCCATCGTAGGCTTGCTGGACGGTGATGGATTGGATGAGATTTATCATGTAATCGAGTTAGTTTTGTTAGGGTTTGATCCCTAGTATCCACTATGTTCTGAGATTGATGTTGCTATGACTTTGCTATGCTTGATTCTTGTCACTAGAGCCTGAGTGCCATGATTTCAGATCTGAACCTATTATGTTTTCATGAATATATGTGAGTTCTTGATCCTATCTTGCAAGTCTATAGTCACCTACTATGTGTTATGATCCCGCAACCCCGAAGTGACAATAATCGGGACCACTCCCGGTGATGACCGTAGTTTGAGGAGTTCATGTATTCACTATGTGCTAATGCTTTGGTCCGGTACTCTATTAAAAGGAGGCCTTAATATCCCTTAGTTTCCATTAGGACCCCGCTGCGACGGGAGGGTAGGACAAAAGATGTCATGCAAGTTCTTTTCCATAAGCACGTATGACTATATTCGGAATACATGCCTACATTACATTGATGAACTGGAACTAGTTCTGTGTCACCCTATGTTATAACTGTTGCATGAATAATCACATCCGGCATAATTCTCCATCATCGATCCAATGCCTACGAGCTTTTCACATATTTTTCTTCGCTTATTTACTTTACCGTTGCCACTGTTACAATTACTACAAAACTACTACTGTTACTTTTGCCACCGTTACCGTTACTTCCATACTACTTTGCTACTAAATACTTTGCTTTAGATATTAAGTTATCCAGGTGTGGTTGAATTGACAACTCAACTGCTAATACTTGAGAATATTCTTTGGCTCCCCTTGTGTCGAATCAATAAATTTGGGTTGAATACTCTACCCTCGAAAACTGTTGGGATCCCCTATACTTGTGGGTTATCAAGACTATTTTCTGGCATCGTTGCCGGGGAGCATAACTCTATTCTATGAGTCACTTGGGATTTATATCTGCTGGTCACTATGAGGAACTTGAAAGATGAGAAAACCAAAATTTATCCCTCAACTACGAGGGGAGGTAAGGAACTGCCATCTAGCTCTGCACTTGATTCACCTTCTGTTTTGAGTAAGCTTGCGACACCTAAACCTGCTTCTGCTAATAATTCTGATATGTTGCATGTTATTGATGATGCCACTTCCGCTATGCATGATACTTATGATGAAACTACTTCCATGCTTGATACTACTGTACCACTTGGTGAATTTTTTGATGAACAACTGGTTAGGGCTAGAGAGAATGAAATTATTGAAACTGGTAATATTGATGAAAAAGATGATAAAGATTCACCCCCTAGATATGAATTGCCTGTTGTGCCTGAGGCTATGTTATGGATGAAGAAACTGCTAGAGACTTTCTTGCTTGCAATGATAGAAGTGATCTTAAGAAATTACTAGCTAAGCTGAAAGAAAAAACTCTGAATGCTAGAATGAAATATGATCCTGCTCATGCTACTTCACCTATCTTTGTTACTAATAAGGATTATGAATTCTCTGTTGATCCTGATATAATTACTTTGGTTGAATCTGATCCTTTCTATGGCTATGAATCTGGAACTGTTGTGGCACATCTTACTAAATTAAATGATATAGCCACCCTGTTCACTAATGATGAGAAAACTCGCTACTACTATATCCTTAAGTTATTTCCTTTCTCATTAAAGGGTGATGCTAAGATATGGTTTAATTCTCTTGATCCTGGTTGTGTGCATAGTCCCCAGGATATGATTTATTACTTCTCTGCTAAATATTTCCCTGCTCATAAGAAACAAACTGCTTTAAGGGAAATATGTAATTTTGTGCAAATTGAAGAAGAGAGTCTCCCACAAGCTTGGGGGAGGCTTCTCCAATTTTTTAATGCTTTGCCTGATCATCCTATTAAGAAAAATGAAATACTTGATATCTTTTATAATGGACTAACCGATGCTTCCAGAGACCACCTGGATAGTTGTGCTGGTTGTGTTTTCAGGGAAAGAACAATTGATCAAGCTGAAATTCTATTGAATAATATGTTGACCAATGAAAATCATTGGACACTTCCTGAACCAACTCCTAAGCCAACTCCGAAGAAAAGGAGTATTCTATTTCTCAGTCCTGAAGATATGCAAGAGGCGAAGAAATCTATGAAAGAAAAAGGTATTAAAGCTGAAGATGTTAAGAATTTACCTCCTGTTGAAGAAATACATGGTCTCAATTCATCACCTATTGAAAAAACACATGGTCTTGATAACCCGACACAGGTAGTAAAGTTAAACTCTCTCTATGGACATGATAAAGCTGAAATCCCTCCTACTAAGTTTGCAAGCCAATGTTTGGATGAGTTTGATAACTTTATGGTTAAGCAAGAAGATTTTAATGCTTATTTTGGTAGAGAATTAAAACGCAATGCTTATATGATTGAACACTTGGGTGATTATATGTCTAGAGTTAAAGGTGAACTTAAACTCATTAGTAAACATGCTTCTATGGTTACCACTCAAGTAGAACAAGTACTTAAAGCTCAAAATGATTTGCTCAATGAATTGAATAGTAAGAATAATGACTTTGCTGTTAGAGTTGCAACTAGAGGGGGTAAAGTGACTCAGGAACCTTTGTATCCTGAAGGTCATCCTAAGAGAATTGAGCAAGATTCTCAGAGAACTAATGTAGATGCACCTAGTCCTTCTAAAAGGAAGAAAAAGAAAAATGATAGGACTTTGCATGCTTCTAGTGAACCCGTTGTTGACACACCTACGAATCCCAATGATATTTCTATCTCTGATGCTGAAACACAATCTGGTGATGAACATGAACCTAGTGATAATGTTAATGATGATGTTCATGTTGATGCTCAACCTAGCGATAATAATGATGTAGCAATAGAACCTGTTGTTGATCTTGATAACCCACAATCAAAGAATCAACGTTATGATAAGCAAGACTTGTTGTTAGGAAGCATGGTAAAGAAAGAGAACCATGGGTTCAGAAACCCATGCCTTTTCCTCCTAAACCATCCAAGAAAAAGGATGATGAAGATTTTGAGCGCTTTGCCGAAATGATTAGACCTATCTTCTTGTGTATGCATTTTACTGATATGCTTAAAATGAATTCTTATGCTAAGTATATGAAAGATATTGTTACAAATAAAAGAAAGATATCGGAAGCTAAAATTTCCACCATGCTTGCTAATTATACTTTTAAGGGTGGAATACCTAAGAAACTAGGAGATCCAGGAGTACCAACTATACCATGCTCCATCAAAAGAAACTATGTTAAAACTGCTTTATGTGATCTTGGAGCCGGTGTTAGTGTTATGCCTCTCTCTTTCTATCGTAGACTTGATTTGAATAAGTTGACACCTACTGAAATATCTTTGCAAATGGCTGATAAATCAACTGCTATACTTGTCGGTATTTGTGAGGATGTGCCTGTTGTGGTTGCAAACGTTACTATTTTAACGGACTTTATTATTCTTGATATTCTTGAGGACAATAGTATGTCTATTATTCTTGGAAGACCCTTTTTGAATACTGCAGGGGCTGTTATTGATTGCAACAAAGGCAATGTCACTTTTCATGTTAATGGTAATGAGCATACGGTACACTTTCCGAGGAAACAACCTCAAGTCCATAGTATCAATTCTATTGGAAAAATTTCACCGATTACCATTGGAGGTTTTGAATTTCCTCTTCCTATTATCAAAAAGAGATATGATATTCTTATTGTTGGGGATGTGCATATCCCCGTTGAGGTAACCTAGTGCTATTCAAAATATCTCCGGTTCCATGTTATTCAGAATGAGTTTGTTAACAAGACTTGATCAACCTTGTTAGTGGACTCCTTTTGATGAGCATGAGATGGATGAAGTTAGAAAGCACAACCTTCTATACCCTCCTTTTACTTTCTGTAATTTAGATTAAATAAAGAAAAATAGTATTTTCTGTCAGTTTTCTGGACTTTCCGTGCAATAAAAAATACCCTGAAAATAAAAGTTCTCCAAATTCCCCAAAATTGAAATACGATTTTTTTCTGGAATATTTGAGAATATCTGGCACTGAGAACATAGCAGGGGAGCAAGCACCTGGCCACGAGGGTCCAGGGCGCGCCCCCTGCCTCGTGGGCCCATGGTGGCTCCCCTCCACTTATTCCAGTAACCACACACTCCTTCCTCCCCAAAAAATCACCAACCAGCTCAAGCACGAGTTCTAGATCATTTTGCTGCCATTTTCGATCTCCTTGCTCAAAGCTCCACTCACAAAACTGCTTTGGGGGATTGTTCTTCGGTATGTGACTCCTCCAATGGTCCAATTAGTTTTTGTTCTAGTGCTTTATTCATTGCAAATTTTTGCTGCTTAGGTGACCCTGTTCTTGAGCTTGCATGTCAAATTTATGTGGTCAAAAGTAGTTCTACTGCATGATATAGTCTCTAGGCACTTGTGGGAGTAGTTGCTATCAATTTTGTTGAGTTTGGTTCACTTTTATTTGAAGTTACTAAAATTTTCAGAAATTTTCAGAAAATGATGAAGAGATTTTTGAGGGGCTCTTCGAGCCGAAGCTCAAAGGATAAGCAAAGTGAAGAAGAAGAGAGGCCCAAATATAATCTCCCTCGCACCACGGAGGTTCGGCCATGTGAATGGCCTTGTGATGATTTCTTGAGAGCAGCCGGGATTTATGATGATTTCTATGAGTTGGATGAGAATGCAGGCCTCGCCGACTTCCTCCGCGACCAAAGCGAACAGTATCTCCTGCTCACTAATATCTTTGTGCAAAATTTTCATTTCCATGCTAGGAGGTCACCACCTTCGGTGGATTTCTATTTATATGATGAGTATAAGGAGATGCCCTTCTTTGAATTTTGTGAGGTTTGCAAATTGCCCTTTTTGGGCAGCGTAGAGGAACCACATCATAACGATGTGGAGGGGTTTATTGATACAATTGCTGTAGGGGAAACTAGGAAGGTTTCCGATGCAAGAATTACTAGCATACATTTTCCTGTCCTACGTTACTTTGCAATTTTTGCTAGTAGATGCTTGATTGGTCGCGGAAATTGTGGCAACCTAAGTGCCCCTTATATTGTTCTTTTGTGCCATGCCCTGTTTCGTGATGACACATTTAGTCTGGGTGCTATTGTTGCAAATCGGTTAAATCTTAACCGTACTAAAGGCCCCATCTTGGGAGGCATCTTCGCCTCACGCCTAGCTGCATACTTTAAAATACCTATTAGGCATTATGAGAAAGAAGAAAAGTTGTTGCCTCCTGTTTTTCTAGACTACAAGAGTATGGTTGCACATGATTTCATTGTTAAGAACAAGAAAAATGAGCTTAACTATAGACTGATATTTGATAAAAATCACCCTGAGACTATTACCTTGCCCGCTCCTTCCTTGTTTGACTTATCTGCAGGCAAGTACCTGGTTCCGCTGGAGGCCATTCACGCCTACCGAAACCCCACATCAGCTACAGAGCCAGAGCCGGAACCACAATTTGATCCTTCATGACAGTCTGCTTACCAGTGGTATCCAGAGGAGACTGCCAACCAGTGGCAATCCGAGGCTCCTTCTCAGTATGACCCCAACTACAACTTTGATCCATGGGCATAGACCAACTTAGGACAAAAGCCTAAGCTTGGGGGAGTACATATTTCTCACCGACATTACATTTATGTTCACACACTCATGCTAGTCGTCGGTGCTCATACTTTTTCATTGTACTATCGATGCTAGTTTACTTTCTTTTTCTCGCTTTCTTCTTGTGTGTTTGATAAACCTTAGGAAAAAAAATTAGTTGTAGCTTTTAGCTAGTTTGCCTTCCATGCTTGTAGTAGTAATTAAAAAGAAAACCCAAAAAGATTTCATGTTCTTCTTTTGCTTGTTGGGAGCTTTCCCATGTAAATAGTTTTATTTCTTTTCTTTTCTTTGGGGGTCGAGAGGAGAAGACCATAATGAAAATGTTAACGTGGCTCTTATATGCATTATTGTTGATTTAACCAAGAGCCCGTATTGCCTTGTCTTCTCCTGTTTATTGGATGCTCGCAGATTCCAACTTAGTCCAATTCACGTGCACTATTATTATTTTTCACATCGTTCGGTCGTGCAAGTGAAAGGCAATTATGACGATATATGATGGACTAATTGAGATGAGAGAAGCTGGTATGAACTCGACCTCTCTTGTTTTTGTAAATATGATTAATTCATCGTTCCTGATTCAGCCTATTATGAATAAACATGTTTGCAATGACAATTAGAGATTATAGTTCCTTATGCCATGCCTAATTAGCTAGGAGTTTATAATGGTTTACCTTGTGTGCCAACATGCTATTAAAATGGTTGTGATGTGGTATGAGAAGGTGGTATCCTCCTTTGAATGATTCAAGTGACTTGACTTGGCACATGTTCACGCATGTAGTTGAAACAAAATCAACATAGCCTCCACGATATTTATGTTCATGATGGATTATATCCTACTCATGCTTGCACTCAATGTTTATTAATTTAATGCATGTTCATGACTGTTGTCGCTCTCTAGTTGGTCGCTCCCCAGTCTTTTTCTAGCCTTCACTTGTACTAAGCGGGAACACTGCTTGTGCATCCACTTCCATAAACCCCAAAGTTATTCCATATGAGTCCACTATACCTTCCTATATATGCGGTATCTACCTGCCGTTCCAAGTAAATTTGTATGTGCCAAACTCTAAACCTTCAAACGAAATTATGTTTTGTATGCTTGAATAGCTCATGTATCAACTAGGGTTGTCTGTATCTTCCATGCTAGGCGGGTTATTCTCAAGAGGAGTGGACTCCGCTCCTCACTCACGAGAAAATGGTTGGTCACCGGGATGCCCAGTCCCATGCTTTATGCAAATCAAATCGAAATAATTGCAAACAAAACTCCCTCGGGAGTTGTTAGTTCGAGGCACTCGTTGTTTTGAGCAAGCCATGGATTGATGCTTGTTGGTGGAGGGGGAGTATAAACTTTACCATTCTGTTTGGGAACCGCCTATAATGTGAGTAGCATGGAAGATATCGAGATCTCTCGGTTGTTATGTTGACAATGAAAGTATGCCACTCAAAATATTATTCATCTCTATTTTAAATTGAGCTCTGACACCTCTACAAATCTCTGCTTCCCTCTACGAAGGGCCTATTAATTTACTTTTATATTGAGTCATCACCTTCTCATTAAAAAGCACCAGCTGGAGAGCACCGTTGTCATTCGCATCCATTACTATTAATTTACATTGGGTATGACTATGAGTGGATCTCTTTTACCACGAATTACAATGTTTAGTCAGTCCTTGATCTTCAAAGGTGCTCTGCATTTATGTTTTGCGGTCTCAGAAAGGGCTAGCGAGATACCATCTTGTTATATCATATTATGATTGTTTTAAGAAAGTGTTGTCATCCGAGATTTATTATTATTGCTCGCTAGTTGATTATGCCATTGATATGAGTAAACATGAGACCTAAATGTTATTGTGAATATGGTTAGTTCATAATCTTTGCTGAAAACTTGAATGCTGGCTTTACATATTTACAACAACAAGAGCAAATAGAGTTTGTAGAAGTTTTTCTTTATCACTTTCAGTTTATCAACTGAATTGCTTGAGGACAAGCAAAGCTTTAAGCTTGGGGGAGTTAATACGTGTCCGTCGTATCTACTTTTCCAAACACTTTTGCCCTTGTTTCGGACTCTAACTTGCATGATTTGAATGGAACGAACCCGGACTGACGTTGTTTTCAGCAGAAATGCCATGGTGTTATTTTTGTGCAGAAACAAAAGTTCTCGGAATGTCCTGAAAATCAACAGAGAATTATTTTGGAATTAATAAAAAATACTGGCGAAAGAATCAAGGCCAGGGGGCCCACACCCTGTCCACGAGGGTGGGGGCGCGCCCCCTGCCTCGTGGGCCCCCTGGAGCTCCATCGACCTCAACTCCAACTCTATATATTCACGTTCGGTTAGAAAAAATCAGAGAGAAGGATTCATCGTGTTTTACGATACGGAGCTGCTGCCAAGCCCTAATCTCTCTCGGGAGGGCTGATTTGGAGTCCGTTCGGGGCTCCGGAGAGGGGAATCCGTCGCCATCGTCATCATCAACCATCCTCCATCACCAATTTCATGATGATCACCGCCATGCGTGAGTAATACCATCGTAGGCTTGCTGGATGGTGGTGGGTTGGATGAGATTTATCATGTAATCGAGTTAGTTTTGTTAGGGTTTGATCGCTAGTATCCACTATGTTCTGAGATTGATGTTGCTATGACTTTGCTATGCTTAATGCTTGTCACTAGGGCCCGAGTGCCATGATTTCAGATCTGAACCTATTATGTTTTCATGAATATATGTGAGTTCTTGATCCTATCTTGCAAGTCTATAGTCACCTACTAGGTGTTATGATCCGGCAACCCCGAAGTGACAATAATCGGGACCACTCCCGGTGATGGCCGTAGTTTGAGGAGTTCATGTATTCACTATGTGCTAATGCTTTGGTCCGGTACTCTATTAAAAGGAGGCCTTAATATCCCTTAGTTTCCATTAGGACCCCGCTGCCACGGGAGGGTAGGACAGAAGATGTCAGACAAGTTCTTTTCCATAAGCATGTATGACTATATTCTGAATACATGCCTACATTGCATTGATGAATTGGAGCTAGTTCTGTTTTACCCTCTGTTATAACTGTTGCCTGAATAATCGCATCCGGCATAATTCTCCGTCACTGATCCAATGCCTACGAGCTTTTCACATATTGTTCTTCGCTTATTTACTTTATCGTTGCCACTGTTACAATTACTACAAAACTACTACTTTTACTTTTGCCACCATTACCGTTACTTCCATACTACTTTGCTACTAAATACTTTGCTGCAGATATTAAGTTATCCGGGTGTGTTCGAATTGACAACTCAACTGCTAATACTTGAGAATATTCTTTGGCTCCCCTTGTGTCGAATCAATAAATTTGGGTTGAATACTCTACCCTTGAAAACTTTTGCAAAGCCCTATACTTGTGGGTTATCACCAGCTACACAGAAGATCTCATGCAAACAAGGTCGGCCATAAGTTCATTTCCGCATAACATCACATATACAATTACCTAACATGTTTTCATAGAACATCACATATACATCCGGCCATCTTCTCGCAGCAGGTCACATAAACACTAGGCAAAAAAAGCTAGCCGTGGCTTACATAGTTAACATATAATTGTTTTCCCAAATCAGAAATATATACCTAACTCAACCTCTAACCTTACGACTCATCCTCAAACTTTGCTCTGCAAAGACCACAAGCACACAAAGAAACAACGTTAACATCCAAACATCTGACTTGTAAAAAAATTAGAAATGTTAGGACTCAAACATGCATTAACCTATGCAATGCCTTCTTACTGCTAACATACATCAATAAAGTAATAACAAATATCAGCATAGGAGAACAAGGCGATATGCCCTAGGGGTTTAGGAAGAGGGTGCAATCGAAGATCTTGATGAGCACCTCCACAAACTCATTGAGCTTCTTGAGGAGGGTGTCGTCATCCTCCTACATTATGAAAAAGGAAAAGGTCCACATTTCAACAAATCTCAGAATCTGTTTCTTCAAACTTGATGGAACTTTCCTAGGTTCCTACACATAATATGCTTGATTTTGTGTAAAAATTTCAGAAAATTCTCGGCACCTCTTCTTTAGGTCGAAATCTGTCTGAAACTAAAAATTCAATTAATATCACAATCTATTTCTCCAAACTTGATGAAAAATTCAAAAAAAATTGGGCACTTTATTTGGGTTAAAACTTTAGTCAAAATTTGGCTGAAATTGAAAATTCAATGGATCTCATAATATTTTCTCCAAACTTGATGAAAGTTTCCCATATTACTACATATAATATGTTTGATATAATTTTTCATAAAGTTCTGGACATATTTTTTGGGTCAAAACTTTTGCCAAATTTTGGCTGAAATTGAAAATTTGTTGAGTCTCACAATCTGTTTCTCCAAGCAAGATGAGAATTTTTCAGATTACTACACATTATATGCCTGATGTTCTGTAAAAATTTCAGAAAATTATGGAAACAATTATGGTCAAATATTTGGCCAAATTTGGCTGAAACTGAAAATTCAATGGATCTGACAATCCATTTCTCAAACTTGATGAAACTTTCCCAGATTACACACATAATATGCTTAATATTGTGTACAAATTTCAGGAAGTTCTGGGCACATCACTGAAGGAAATATGCCCTAGAGGCAATAATAAAGTTGTTATTTATATTTCCTTATATCATGATAAATGTTTATTATTCATGCAAGAATTGTATTAACCGGAAACTTAGTACATGTGTGAATACATAGACAAACACAGTGTCCCTAGTATGCCTTTACTAGACTAGCTCATTAATCAAAGATGGTTAAGTTTCCTAACCATAAACATGTGTTGTCATTTGATGAATGGGATCACATCATTAGAGAATGATGTGATGGACAAGACCCATCCATTAGCTTAGCATAATGATCATTTAGTTTTATTGCTATTGCTTTCTTCATGACTTATACATGTTCCTCTGACTATGAGATTATGCAACTCCCGAATACCAGAGGAACACCTTGTGTGCTATCAAACGTCACAACGTAACTGGGTGATTATAAAGATGCTCTACAGGTGTCTCCGATGGTGTTTGTTGAGTTGGCATAGATCGAGATTAGGATTTGTCACTCCGTGTATCGGAGAGGTATCTCTAGGCCCTCTTGGTAATGCACATCACTATAAGCCTTGTAAGCAATGTGACTAATGAGTTAGTTGCGGGATGATGCATTACGGAACGAGTAAAGAGACTTGCCGGTAACGAGATTGAACTAGGTATGATGATACCGACAATCAAATCTCGGGCAAGTAACATACCGATGACAAAGGGAACAACGTATGTTGTTATGCGGTTTGACCGATAAAGATCTTCCTAGAATATGTAGGAGCCAATATGAGCATCCAGGTTCCGCTATTGGTTATTGACCGGAGATGTGTCTCGGTCATGTCTACATAGTTCTCGAACCCGTAGGGTCCGCACGCTTAACGTTCGATGACGATTTGTATTATGAGTTATGTGATTTGATGACCGAAGTTTGTCCAGAGTCCCGGATGAGATCACGGACATGACGAGGACTCTTGAAATGGTTGAGACATAAAGAATGATATATTGGACGATGTTATTTAGACACCGGATGAGTTCCGAGAGGTACCGGGTAATTATTGGAGTGCCGGAGGGTTATCGGAACCCCCGGGGGAACTAATGGGCCTTGATGGGCCTTAGTGGAGAGAGAGGAGAGCCGCAAGGGGCTGCCCCCCCTTGGCAGTCCCAATTGTACTAGGGGAAGGGGCGGCGCCCCCTTTCCTTCCCCTCTCCCTCTTCCTTCCTTCTTCCCCCTTCCACTAGGTGAAATCCTACTAGGACTTGGAGTCCTAGTAGGACTCCTCTCTCCTGGCGCGCCCTACTGGGGCCGGCCGGCCTTCCCTCCCCTCCTTTATATACGGGGGCAGGGGGGCACCCTAGAACACACAAGATTAATTGTCTTAGCCGTGTGTGGTGCCCCCTCCACAGTTACACACCTCAGTCATATCGTCGTAGTGCTTAGGCAAAGCCCTGCACCGGTAACTTCATCATCACCGTCGCCACACTGTCGTGCTGACAGAACTCTCCCTCGTCCTCAACTGGATCAAGAGCTCGAGGGACGTCATCGAGCTGAATGTATGCTGAACGCGGAGGTGCCGCACGTTCGGTGCTTGGATCAGTTGGATCGCGAAGACGTTTGACTACATCAACCGCGTTACTAAACGCTTCCGCTTTTGATCTACGTGGGTACGTGGACACACTCTCCCCGCTCGTTACTATGCTTCTCCTAGATAGATCTTGCATGATCGTAGGAATTTTTTTGAAATACTACGTTCCCCAACAAACACACCAACACATACACATACTATACTTGATACAAAATCATTTAGTTCATTGTTGTTCTGTCCATAGTTTGTATATCGCTTGAACAATTGTAGGAAATAGATATGTCTCGGATATCTTCATAAGTTTCCTGAAAGTTTGGTTAAAGTGACAAGACAAAAAATGGTTCTAACTTGGTCGAAACCAAAAGAACAGACTACTGCACTGCTGTTCGAGGTGGAAGTGAGGTAGAGAAGAGCAATACTTGGCAAAGATCGTTGTTGTGCTTTGGCCGGTGCGCTCCTCCAGCCGGATCTGGAGCGCCACCATCCTACGGCCATTGTCCTATTTGGCACCATAGCTTGGAATGCGGCCGTCACCAGGGAGAGAGGGAAAGCCAGACCTGGGCAAGGCGAAGTGTTGCACTGTAGGAGACAAGTGAGGCCTTGAGAAGAAAGGGGCATGGCATAGCTTCCACCACAAGCGGAAGAGAAAGGGAGGCGTTGTGTTGGGGTTGTTGGGGCAAGAGACTTGGAAATGGTAGGTTAGCACATTTTATGCATTGTGGGCTAGGAAGGAAAATACTTAAAGTGGTATGAATCAACAAAGACCAGTTACTAAGGTTGACCGGTCAGTGAAGATGTGTCATCGGTGACACCCCATAGGGAACGACCGGTTAGTGATGAGCCTCATCACTGACTGGTGACAAGTCATTAGTGACTCCCCGTATGACTGGTCGGTCAGTGATGATGTGTCCCCCAATTGGCTGGTCAGTGATGACTTGTCCAAAATTGTCATCACTACCACACATTTCGTGTGACCGTCATTGCTGATGTATGGCCAGAGGCTAGTAAGTGATCATGGGTCGGTAGTATACCCATCTGTAGTAGTGAGGTTTTTAGTTTAGGTTTTCACCTCCATTCGTTGGCGGTGAGGCGATGTCGTCACCATCGGCATGGAGTAACTCCTCTGCATCTCATCCTCGCTCTAATTAATGTTAATTGAAATTGTGTAGAGGATGGTGTATCCCGAGATTTGGTTCTTCTGGTTGAGCTTTTACCTCCGCGGGTTTATCTTGGTTGTGATGGTTTGTGGAGTGGATGGTGTAGTTGTGTGTTTTGTTCGTCCGCTCCAGCTATAATTGACGAAGGCCGGCTGGGTTCTGCCTCGTCGGGAGCGTGTGAGAACTGTGTTCGCCCAATCCGTCTTGTCGGACCTGGGCTATATATAGGCACCCTGTGGCAATTTCTTCTCTGGGATGGTGATTGCTATGCATATTGCAGTTGTTGGCATCTTCTGGTATACATCAAATACTTATGGCCGTTGCTTCTACAATATCCCAGGTTTCAACTAGTTTTCTTCACTAGTGGAGGCCTAGATGCGACAACGAGCTTTGTTGATGAGGTGCTGCTGGTGGATGCAGGAGGAACAAACATCCCATGAATTTAGATGGAGATCTTAATATATGTACAAAAGCTTTTGTAACTGTCTGTGTTGCTTAATATATTTTTTTGACGTTTAAAATAAAAATGAGAAGAAGAAAAGAAAGCAATCAATTGAAGCATGGCGGACCTATAAAGGGACATGGGTGTACATATGTAAACTCATTAATTCAGGTAAGAAAGAATATACTAAGTAGATAAAACACATAAATTGGACATATCTGGCTCCCCAATGATTTGAAGCAAAGCTGCAAGAAGGGAGGAAAACTCAAAGCAAATGAACAAAACAAACAAAAAATAGTTGGGCAATATCTAATTGTGATCTTCACAAGGGCTGAGTACTTCCCAATATTCTATTGTACAGTGCCGGATGTTTGGGTTGCGAGATGTTGTCAGTTTTCATGGAGTAGCACATGATATCATGATAACCCACAAGTATAGGGGATCGCAACAGTTTTTGAGGGTAGAGTATTCAACCCAAATTTATTGATTCAACACAAGGGGAGCCAAAGAATTAGCTGTTGAGTTGTCAATTCAACCACACCTGGATAACTTAATATCTGCAGCAAACTATTTAGTAGCAAAGTAATATGATAGTGGCGGTAACGATAGCAAAAGTAACAGTAGCAGTTTTGTAGTAATTGTAACAGTGGCAACGAAAAAGTAACTAAGCGGAGAACAATATGTGAAAAGCTCGTAGGCATTGGATCAGTGATGGATAATTATGTCGGATGCGATTCCTCATGCAATAGTTATAACATAGGATGACACAGAACTAGCTCCAATTAATCAATGTAATGTAGGCATGTATTCCGAATATAGTCATACGTGCTTATGGAAAAGAACTTGCATGACAACTTTTGTCCTACCCTCCCGTGGCAGCGGGGTCCTATTGGAAACTAAGGGATATTAAGGCCTCCTTCTAATAGAGTACCGGACCAAAGCATTAACACTTAGTGAATACATGAACTCCTCAAACTACGGTCATCACCAGTAAGTATCCTGATTATTGTCACTTCAGGTTTAACGCATCAGAACACATAATAGGTGACTATAGACTTGCAAGATAGGATCAAGAACTCACATATATTCATGAAAACATAATAGGTTCAGATCTGAAATCTTGGCACTTGGGCCCTAGTGACAAGAATTAAGCATAGCAAACTCATTGCAACATCAATCTCAGAACATAGTGGACACTAGGGATCAAACCCTAACAAAACTAACTCGGCTACATGATAAATCTCATCCAACCCATCACCGTCCAGCAAGCCTACGATGGAATTACTCACGCACGGTGGTGAGCATCATGAAATTGGTGATGGAGGAAGGTTGATGATGACGATGGTGATGGATTCCCTTCTCTGGAGCCCCGAACGGACTCCAGATCAGCCCTCCTGAGAGAGATTAGGGCTTGGCGGCGGCTCCGTATCGTAAAACGCAATGAATCCTTCTCTCTGATTTGTTTCTCCCCGAACGTGAATATATGGAGTTGGAGTTGAGGTCGGTGGAGCTCCAGGGGGGGCACGAGGCAAGGGGCACACCTAGGGGGGTAGGCGTGCCTCCCACCCTCGTGGACAGGGTGTGGGCCCCCTGGCCTTGATTTTTTCGCCAGTATTTTTTATTAATTTCAAATTTATTCTCCGTGAAGTTTTAGGTCATTCTGAGAACTTTTATTTCTGCACAAATAACACCATGGGAATTGTGCTGAAAACAGCATCAGTCCGGGTTAGTTTCATTCAAATCATGCAAGTTAGAGTCCAAAACAAGGGCAAAAGTGTCTGGAAAAGTAGATACGATGGAGACGTATCGTATCACAATACAAACATTTGAATGCCCATGTTGGTAACGAATTTTGCAACCATATGCACCCCCTCTCTGTCACAACTGATGTGGAACCTTCATCACCTGTGTGCTATGTGTTATGACGAGAAACCACAGATTCTTCACAAACCATGCATGACTTTGTGTTCATATTTTTTTCAAAATATAAACGTTGCTACTTGACCAGCCTATTAACTCCCCTATTTTTGTGCTACTAACCGCTTCCCTGTGTCACCTCCTCTCTGCTTGAGGGCGAAGCGGGGTTGAGGAACCCTGATGGAGTAAGATCCCTTGGCCATGGTGACGATGGGGGAGCGGGACAGGGCAACCTCCTATGCTAGATGGTAACCAGCATCATTGAGCTCGGTGATATGCTTTTCGGTGACCATAGAGCATTGCCATATCCCCCTCATCTTGGGGGCATTGTGGGTCTGCATGGCTGCCTTCTGGCCGCCCTTCGAGGGCTTCACCACCTGGGCATGGCTGCCATCTCTGTCCATCGCTTGAGTACAGAAGGAGAGTGGAAAGCTGGAGGTTTTGTGGGCTTGGGTCATTGGTTGCAAGATCTCGAGGAAGAATATGAAAGCAAGGGAGATTGAAAGTGTAGATATAGCATTCTCTCACCTTTAGCCTTTATAGGCAAGTTAAAATGCAGATTAAGCACGCCGCATGGTTATAGATCCGCAGGTTCCCCAAGTGTCGTGTGCTAAGTGCATGTGGGAATCGAGGAGGCAGTTGATGGCACCACTTCGTATCTTGGGGGAACAATCACCTTACTGATTAGACGTGCCAATAGTGGGGCCATGAGTCGTGCTGGCACGCCATGATGACACCTGAGGTGATGACACATCACTATTGCATTGGACGACGAATCGAGGTAGTCAAAATTTGTCAGAACAAGACTGGATCGTCGTCTTGATTCAAGGCACAAGAATACTTCACCGTTAAGGCAAGCCAGGCATGGGAAACCCCTCCAAACCGAGGTGTAGTGCGGAAACGACAAAGAAGTTTTTGTCAGAGAGCATTGGAAATTTTAAAGGGCTCCCCAGATGCCCAAGGTGGAGGCTCTTTGGTCAGGACCAGTCGATATGAAGACAAATAGAGGAAGGACTAGATGAACCAGCTTTGAAAGCCGATGATCAAAGACGAAGAACAACTCAGAAGAAAAAGGAACGTCCTTTGACTTGAAGTACGGTCCAGGGGCTACTGATGATGTCCTGGACTAGGGGGTGCTTGCCACATCGTCTCCTGACCAAGTGGGCTAGGCCGAGGACCCCCATGATGATTTACCAGTATGACAAGTTCATCGGGCCTAGGAGTGCGAAGATGAGATTTTTTTCGAAGACTTGGCTCTAGCTCCAAGACTTGGAGGTCGTCTACACCACGATTATCTTAGATGATCCGACGTATGTGTAAACCTTAGATACCCATGGTACCTATATAAACAGAGGGGTGGGGCTCTTAGACAACAGACGAACACACATTGATCTCGCGACAGGTCAACCTAAAATTTGTACTCCCTCGAAAGCAATACAATCAAAGCAGGACGTAGTGTCCTATCTCTTTGAGAGAACCCGAACCTAGGTAAAATCCTATGCCTCTGTTACCATGGAACCAAGGTTACCAGCTAGGGACCCCTATCTGAGATCTTTTGGATTTTACTATATCAGAAGTAAGGGAGGAAGATGGTGTGGTCTTAGGAGAGGAAAGTGATGTGTCGATGATAGGAGTGCATCATGACGGTGTGACAGATACTTCTATGCTTTTTTTAGTTATGCACATTTCCCACAATATGATATGAATCCATGGAGATAGTTTTAGGGGAGCCATGACCATAAATATGTTGTTGTCTCCATGAGTTTACTACCTCCACTCGAATAGGCGATTAGTCGAGCATTTTATTATATGTGCACCCTTTTGCAAACGATCTCAACTCTTCATTATGGACTACACTAATCGAGTCACATTGCAAAAATTTCACACACACACGATGCTCATGAGCAACCCCGAGTGACACCTGAGCTACAACTGAATAAGACCCCCCCACCCATACGCATGCAATGTCACAGGTGCCACCGATTGAGAATGCAACCACTAGACTGTAGACGTAGATTGGATATTCAATGGGGATTTTAAGGGGGAACCAAACCTATCTCAAAAAGTCTCATCTATCACCGAGATCGTCGCGATAATCTCAACCCGACTGTAATATTCTATATATGAGCTATGGTGTGAGATTCTATTGGAAGTGTGAACTGGATGAACTTGGGTGAGAAAACACCATAAAGGAAAATGAGGGATTAAAACTCACTCCATTCATCTTGGGCAGCACGTTCGGCGAGGTATAACTTTTATAGTTCCTTTAAACCACAACCATATTGGAATACAAGAATTAAACCACCGGCAACTCGGACACTCTGATCACCGAGTCTATGAAACATGGCATCTGTGTGGTTTTTAGTATCGCCCATGGCTGTCAAGACAAACAACGTTTGATAAGATGGTTTCAGGGTAGCGATGACCACATATATGTCGTCATCTCCATGAGTCTACGGCTTCCTAAATCACAGAGTACTTGTTTGTCTTACTATAGACGCATACAACAGACCCAACTCGCCGTCATGAACAACACATTGATTCACTGCCTGTAATTTCACACTTACGGAGATAATCATATGAACATCATAAGACACTAACTCTTTAATAGAATAAGATTTCACCTCCGAAACACAAAATCGCTAGTGCCGCATATTGAGGAAGCAATGACCACACTCCCGTCGGTGATTGGATCCTTCATAGCGGATTTTATGGGAGAACCTTAATGGAAGGACCACATGGCCCAGGAGAAACTCCTCTAGTCCAATGTACGTGAGTGTTGTTTATTTACACTATTTTTTTACTTATTAATAACTCATTCTCTTAACATATGATCTAAACCTTATAAAGATCTCATTTTGCAAGCATGTCTTAATAACATTGTTTAATTGAATTCTTACATATTTGAAAAAGGTATAAGATGAATGTGTTTAAAAATTAACTTGTGCTGCTTAAATTAATTGCAAATAGATGTATGTGTTTGTGTATATTTTAGTTACTTAAATATCATTGCGGGTAGCTCTATAGATGATATGGGTTTCTAGAGTGCATGTTGTCCTTTTAGGTTCAATTAAATAGATGGAACAATTATGAATGTAATGTGTAGAAAATTCTAGAAGCTTTTTAAAAATCACATTGAATTTTGCAATGTTTGTTTATTGGTTCTTTCTTGTCCAAATATGTCTTCATGTTCCTAGGTTCGGTAACTAGCTTACATCGCATGTATAATTTGCACTTGGTTTTGACATAGCATTATTTTGCTTGGCTCACATAAAATGTGTCTAATTTATGTTTGTGTTGATCCACATCCTAAAACAAAAATTATGTCTCTTGTATGTGCTAAAATAATATTAGTTCCACCGGATATGCAAGGATTTTTTTTTGCATTATGTATTTCTTAGTATGATCTGCAATCTGTGTAAGAATGGGAACGCCAACCACAAAATTAGTGACTTTAACCCTTCATCTGGACTCACTCAAAATCAACCAAACATTTTTGCATTAAACATTTAATGAATATAAGTTTCCCTGGCCTACTAGGATAGATGCAATTCTGGGGAGGTTTGGCAGCGCGGAGAAGCTCACCTGTGCTGAGTGGCGATGCTTCACTTTGGAAAAAGCACGCCATGGCCCGCCATCCCAGGAGCGACCTCCCCTCCTACTATGCACCCAACCCTGGGACGCGGAATGGTAGCCTAGGTACAAATTGCTTCATCTTGCCCCGCCCAAGCTCCGTGCCAGTGCTTGTGCTGATGGTTGTTGGGTGGTGGCCCAACCTACTCCTGGTGGTAGTAGGGGTACGAGGTAGGACGACAAAAATCATTGCTCTAGTTGTGGTATTTTCCGCGAGCGTCACTAAAGCTTCGTGTCTATCATATTATTCTCCGCTAGATGTCTAAGATTTAGGGAAATCATTTGGAGTTGAGGCCTACTAGAGGGGCATATGTTATGTGTCTTGTCTACATGGATACAAGGGATGCTGCCTTAGATCCTTTGCATGTTGATTTGTTTGGCAACAAGGATGGGCATCTAGCAGAGAGTTGCACTATGGCGTGGGTATCAGTAGTCAACTTTGATGGCATGTCTAATTGGTCTTTCGTGCTTCACCATTTGTTGTGGAGTAGGAAATGTCATTGTGTGCCTCGATGCTAACGATCATACATGTGAGGGTGGTCATTGTGGGAGTATTGATCAGTGTGAATGCTACATATTTATCCTTTGATGCTCCCCATCAAAGTTGGAGTTGTCTATCACTAACATGTATAACCGATTGTTTGGCGATTGCTTTTAAGGATCACTCCACTGATGGTTGCAAGAGAAGTTGAAGTCTAAGTATCCAATACAATGTATGATGTTGATGACACCGGTAGTCGACCTCGACAGATTCCCTCTTCTCATAGTGTGTGTGGTGTGATGGTTTTCACCCGTTTTCATTTTATTAACGGGCAACCTTCTTCATGATCAATGGAATTTATCTTTAGACTAGTTAAAAAATAGGTAATTGTGAAATAGACCACTATAGTGTCGTCGGATGGAGCACCACATTTGTGTCTTCAAAGTTCATATGACTAGAAGCCACGCTTTCGGGGACTTTTCTAAGCCCACAACAATGTACTAGAACTGGAAATGGAGGTGGTGTTGTCGGAAGAGGAAGACACTGCCACCAGAGCTAATGACAACAATGATTTGACAACAATAAGGGACAAGTGATTTGTGACTCGTGAGTGGTTTAGGTACACGGTTCACATAAGAGTTGGACTCACCAATGATTTCACGGAAACTATATTGGTAGGTTTGCTATTTGAAATTATTTGCATATTCTGTCGCAGTGATGTAATGCACTATTTGAACTAGTGAGGGTCTCACATTTTCTTTTTCACATTAAGCTATTAATTGATTATACATCTGACATGTGGAATGTTTCTAAATCATAATCTATTTCCCCTTTCCCTCTGTTTACACCTGAAAATTTCAAGTAAATTGTAATACCTATTTACCTATCTCTAAACCTAAACTTACAATTAATTTATTTTTATTTTTATTTTTATTTGTAAATACGAAATTACACAAACACAAATCTATACAATTCAGGGATTCAAGTGCAAACTACTTGATTATACATTTATAACCCCCAGATCAAGCAAAGTATATGTGCAAACCCATGCTTACAAATGTGCATATTACTAAATTACACAATCTAAACCCAGAATTGCATGAGAACAATTATATGCAATTTCTCCCTTCAAAAGTGCAAACTACCCAAATTACACATTTTCAAACCTAGAATTTCAAAATAATAAGAATGCAAATACATGTTCAAGAGAGTCAGAATACCCATCCCACATTGTAATCTAATAGTTCGACAATTTAAAAATTAGTGCATGCCTAGTTAAAAAAAGTACAGAGTAAAAAATAACTACTCCCTCTATTTCAAATGTGTAGTGCACATGGTTTGTAGCTCTAAAATCAAGGCGTGATATGGAGTTGTACTTTTGCACCATAATAACCCTGCCTGCACACTCTTTGTACACATGTATGTGGACGATGCTGCAGCGCCCTGGACCGTGACTGGCTCTCCTCCCGATTGTTTTTTGAGTATTTTTAGGGGTTGTTGAGCTGTGCCCTCAGCTGTACCATTGCTACCTTGTGTGCGTTCGTCTGCTACTCTTTGTGTGTGTTTGGGTGTGGTTTGAGATTCGTTTGTGGGTGTGTGTGGCTCTGGCGATTTGCTTTATGTATAAAACGGGGTGAAAGCCTTTTTCGGTAAATAAAACATGTTCACATGTACTACACAAGTAAAGCCCTCACATACTTTTTCATGTTTGACTAGAGCACATCTAGATGTGCCCTAGTTATTGCACATCTAAGGCCCTCCACTATGTGACCGGTGGTGCATTAAAATATGGTAGATTGGGCATCGATGCCCTCGGGAAAAAAATTGGCACCGCCCTCACACCGTTGGGTTGCAGCCCGTAGAAAAGCAGGACCCTCACGTACATAAAGAAATCGAGCAAGCCAACCTCCCCCTCGATCCTTCGCACTGGAAGTGGGCATCGGTGCATAGTTTAATGTATTTTATTGTCATGCTCGAAGTGGGCATCGGTGCCAGCACTTGCTCCGGTTCCCACAATATTTTTTATAGCACCGCATGGGCTATGGAGGGCACCGGTGTCAAATTGTGCAGAAGTAGATTTGGCACCTCTTTTGGCCTACATAGTGGAAGGCCTAAGTCACTCAATCAAGCATAAAAGAGGAAAATGAAAAAGAAAAAAAACCACACGAATCTCCGTGTAAGATCAGTGATATAGGACTTAGATGTGCAATACTTATAGCACATCTAAATGTGCTTTAGCAAAACTGTTCAAAATATTTTTTTCCATGTTGTTTAAATATGAGGAGACGATGGCAAAATATCTTGTCATGAGAGAAACAAAAAATATCCCAACTCACTTTCACCCTCAAAAGATCCCATTTTTTTCTTCTTCTCGCCTGTCCAAGTGTCCGCCCCAACCAGAAACAGGGCAGGCCTGGATTGATAGGCCCGCTGCGACTCTATCCTCCCACCGGCGCCATTGCCGCAGCTGTCCGGCGCCATGGGTCTGCCCATGGTGCGCGGCCCGGGCTGCTGCTCGCCCTCGCCGTCGTCGTCGTCCTCCTCCTCCTCCTCGCCGTGGATGCTGCAGGCCCATCTCCCCAAGCACCCCCACCCTCGCCATGGATGTGAGCGTGCTCTCTTCTTTTCTTCCCCGTTCAAGAACAGGGTTACCTGACGGTCCATACTTGTCTGAAATCTGAATGACTCTGTATGACTGGATGTTTGGATGCATAATTAATTTGGCAGGCCGCAATCTGAAATTTGTTTTGTGCTGGATGCAGTGAGTGGGAGGTCAGTTTGCTCTGAATCCCTGAGAGCTCTGGCCCTGCATCTCTTGCTCAATCGGCGCGCTAATCTTAGCCGGCGCCGGGGTGAGATCGTCGGAACTGCTGTGTCTTCACCCGGTTTGCTTCAGATAACAGAGAGCAAGTCAAGCAGCTCACCAATAATAAAGGTGCACACTCTGAATTCAATCACACATGTGCTCTTTGTTTTCTGAATTTTGGTACAGAAAATGACCACATTGTCAATTCCAGGTGGATGCAGAAAGAACATCCCTTGATGGTGCTCTTGACAGAAATGCGCAGTTCAATATGTCTGTTTGGATGGATGTATCGCACGCAAGTAGCAACAGTTTGGAGTATAACTTATTGATGCAAAACATCCACGTGTTACAGAGTAGTTTGGCTGCTCAAGATTTGGTGGTGCTGGAAAGAGATATCCTTGTACATATTGAACAGCTTGGAGCTCTGAAATGGTTTAACGCGTCGAGGTCTGGTGCCACCATAACACATACCTCACATGAAACAGATTTTGCATTTCCTTGGAATGATACTGAATTCGCTCCGGTGACTCCTCTCGATGAGCAAAGCGACGACGATCAACTGGTCGTTATTCGGAGTGGGAAAAGCCAAGAGAGGAAACTGAAGAGAATGAGAGCATCAGAAAAGGTCTCTGTGGTTTGTGTAAAATCATCCTCACGAAAACCAAGAAAATCACGCAGGTCCACCAGTAGTCAATTTATATCCGAGTGGAAAAACTATCCAGGCCGGCGAAGGAGCATAGTTCGGGAACAGTCGGACTTGCTGGTGACTATCAAGGTACCCCCCTCATCAGTATTCTCATTGGCATATTGTTCATGTCCTTATCTGTAACGTTTTCTAAATGTGCGTGTTCCCAGCAATGTGCAAACCTTGAGAAGATCAGGGAAAACATGGTGAAGGAAGGGCAGGAGGTCTGCTATGATAAGTGGGCCAAAGCAGCTGGAGTTGATGAAGCGGTCCTGAAGAGTAGACTGCAAGCAGGCTACTGCTGCAGAGAGAGGTTACTGGTGACTACCGAGTGGCTTGTCAAGTACATTGCAAGGACATACACCGGAATGGGAACAGCTTTCGAGGATCTACTCCAGGTTGCAAGCTTATACTTTTAACCTCTCCTTATCCCCTGTAACTGGAATGACAACTAGCAACCTTTTGTAACCGGCCTTGTCGGAAATGACAATGCAGGCTGGGAAAATGGGTGTCCTTGATGGCGCGGAGAGGTTCGACAGCTCGAGAGGATGCAAATTCTCAACCTATGTGAAGTACTGGATAAGGAAACCCATGCTAGCGCTCCTCGCTGAAAATTCTGGAGTGATCCAGCTGCCCGTATGCCTCTGAAACCAACAACTATTTCGATATGTGTCAGTTTGTGCTTCATGCAAGAAAAGAACTGCATATACCTTTGTTGATGATATGGAACTGACGATGGAATTATGCAAGTGTAGGCAAGGATGGATTGTATCATCCGAAAGGTCAGGGAAGCTAAGCGGGCGATTCGATCCAGCACTGGGAGGAATCCAATAGATGCGGAGATCGCGACCTTCGTTGGCGCGTCGGTTGCCAATGTTAGATTGGCGCGGAAGTGCTCCCGTCGTGTCGTTTCGCTCTACATGGAGGTCGGGGCTGGACTGAACGCCAAGTTTGTGGTATTGCCCTCTATCCTTCTCTGAATGCCCTCTCACATTCAGAAACCAGAGTTATGAATGATCAATGAATCCATGGAAATGCACAAACTTTTCAGATAAGAGATTAAGAGCTCCCCCATTATCTGAAAAACTACAGCTAGTTCATGCAGTACGCCGATTTGAACGGGGAATAAGTCTGTCTGACGCGTGTTTGAACTGCAGGACGTGACCCCAGACACATCACTAGAAGACCCGGAGGAGACCATATTCCGGAGGCAGCTGAGGGAGAGGCTTCTCCAGGTCCTGGACAGTCTCCCTGCGAGGGAAGGGCGCGTGCTGAAGCTGCGGCACGGCCTCGAGGATGGCAGGTGCCGGTCCCTGGAGCAGATCGGAGGCATCTACCACGTGTCCAAGGAGTGGATCAGGAAGATCGAGAAATCGGCCATGTCCAAGCTCAGGAACGAGGAGGTGCATGGTGAGCTCAAGGACTTCTGTGGATTCTAGAGCTGCTAGCTACCTTACTAGTGCAGATTGGCACAAGGTAGCACAGCCATGAGGCCTAATTTTCACTGAGATTGTGATAGAGTTCCATAGGAGTTTGTATATATTTGAATCACATATGACACACTGGTCCTGATCGTGGCTGATGGGTACATGTACAGGGTTTAACCTGATTATATGTTGGTGAATAGACAATGAAAAATGAAGTTCTTTATTTTTCAGTTTTCTTTGTCCGGTTGTTTAACTAGCTGCAGGACGGCCATTTTAATTGTTTTTTTTCTCGAATACGCACATTCATCTTACATGCTTAAGAAGTCGGTCACAATTCTCTCAAAATGCAAAGTATCTACCTCAACTCCCCACTAAGGCTATGCATTTAAGTCTTCTCTCCCATTAAGCCATGCAAAATCTACCACATAAGCGAACGTCCCCACTAAGGCCATGCATTTTAGTCTTCTCTCCCACTAAGCCATGCAAAATCTGCCACATACACTCGCAAAAAAATATCTGCCACATAAGCAAACTTATAAATTACAATTATTTTTGCATTAGTCTATGTATGTAACGCTGCCATGTCATACATGCATGTTAGTCATCCTTCACATTTTTATTTGAAATGATATTTTTAGTAGTAATTAAAAGTTTATATTCTATTTTTAGAGACTTTCTTTTATTGATTTTCAAGCTTATATATTTTTCTTCATTAGATTAGTCATTTTTAACAACTATTTAGTCATTTTTTCACAAAGTTACCGCAGCAACGTGCGGGGTATCATCTAGTTATAGAAGAAGATGGAGAGACTCCCCTCGGGTCTTACATAGTTCAATGTTTACAAATGGCTACTCCTGAACTACCTGCGCTGAGGCCTCCACCAATCCCTCCAGAGCATCCCGAATTAGCCCGGCCATCGCCCACACTCTCCCCTCATAGTCAATCCTCCTTATGACCTGGGCTAAGAACGGTGACGCTCCATTGAAGACGATATCATTTCGGTGCTTCTAGATTTCCCACATGGTAAGGAGGCATAGGGCCCGTGTGGACCTAGGCCAAAGCTCACAGAATTGCCCCAGCTCGATTGCCAATTAATCCGAACCAATGTCCCTAGCCCACGCTGAGTTTAGCAGGCCCTCTGAGACCAATCTCACCCTTGCGTCCTGGTACTCTTGCATATATCAATGGGGCCACCTCACAAAATCCGGAGGCCACCCAACCACTGGCGGAGCTTAGGCAAGGCCAAATGGGCCTTGGCGCGCCCAGCTCAGCAGCTTCTTCTCACAATATAGCCAGCCCATGGGTTGTAGAATTCCAGGTAATAGTAATTCCTTACAGTTTGGCCCATTCAGCCTGCCCAACTTTTTCTGGCAAGCTCCACCACTGCACCCAACCACCGGTCTTCCCAGAATGGACTTGATCGTCCATCTCCCATCGTTGCTCTAGTCGCCGAGTGAAACAGTACCATTGAATCCTTTGGGACAGAGATATAGAACCCCTTCGAGCTTCGGTGGTTTTGAATCATCCACTACCCTCTAAAGCCAAGGCCATCAAGCTCGTAGCGCCATGTTGAGCCGGTTCAGGTTGGGAATACCCAAGCCGCCCGCCCACTTAGGGTGGCAAACCATCTCCCAGGCCACTGCACAATTTCCTCCCTGTGCATCCTTCTTTTCACACCATAAGAAACCACGGCAAATTTTGGCCAGGACTTAGTTCCTTCGATGGCCTGGCCTCGGGTTCGCCGAGTTAGCTGTTATTGAGCATCTTGTATCTTTTGCTGTTTCTTTTCGTTTCTTTTCTTTTATTTGTTTGCTCAGTTGTATCTTGTATGGCTCGGAAGTTGCTTTATCTATAAAGTGGGACGAAAGTCTTTATCGTCAAATAGGGATCACTCGAAAAGAAGACAGTCAAACAATGTACATATCTTCCAAAGTATCTCCCGAAAGGAGGAGCCCAAGCCAATATTAAGCAGATGCCATTCTTGGTAATGGACTAATCGCATCGAGAAAGCTATGTGATTGCTGCAGAATGAATTTATTAGGTTCGTAGTTTTTTTCCAATGCCAGTGTTGGGCTGAGTGTGCATGCGTGCAATCAAGATTCCATTTTTCTCTACTTTGGTGGAGTTGGAGTGATTAGTTTGGACATGTGCAGCGTGTCATATTGACTCAAAACATGGACATGTGCAGCGTGTCATATTTGGTCCTAGACACAATCTACTACACCTGACCTGATGAGACGCCTTGTCGCTGTTTCAGGATCCGATCGTACTCTCTAGCCAGATTCTGGTGTGCCTTTCATCGTAAAAGAATAATTTTGCGCTGGCAATTTCTTTTGTTGTTGATGATGAATTACATGTAGCTCTCCTGCATGGTTCAAAAAAAATATTATTCGGAGAGAGTATAGTGTTCTGTAAATATCTGAGGGTGTTCTTCCTCTGGAGTAAGAGTTTTATTTTTATTTTTTGAGGCAACTCTTGAGTAGGAGTACGAGCCGGAAATTGCTCACGTGCACTGCGCACATTTGCGATCATGGGCCGGGGTGATGTATATTGCCTGCTGGAAACTTGCAATCCAAACCACTCGCGCCGCTGGCATCCCATGTCGGTCACTTAACACTGGCGTAGGTCTGGGCCACCCATTATCTCTTTCCGCCACGTTTTGTAGCATATCGTAGGTAGAATCTGGGTCGGTTTTTCTCTATCATTCTTTTCTTTTTTTCTACTGCATCAAACCGCCAAAAGTACAAAAAAACATTAATTTTAAAAACTTCCGTGTATAAAAAATGATCATAAATTCAGAAAATATCACAAATTTTAAAATTGTTCATATATTAGAATTTTTTTGGGGGGGGGGGGTATGAAACCGTTTTCGTGAAATTTTAAAAAATCATGGATTTAAAATATTCACAAATGAAAAAATCGTTCACAAAAAATTGTAAAAATACGGAAAATTTTCTAAATTTGTGAACATTTTTCAAAATCGTGAGCAACTTTTAGAAACACAAACATTTTCTGGAAAATGTTATTAAAAATTTTATGAACATTATTAGAAATTATGAACAGTTTTTGAAATTCCGATAGAAACACGAACAATTTGTGAATTCAATTTTTTTTGAACTTGAAAATTGAAAAATTCAAAAAATCATGGAATTGAAAAGGTGACCACGAGTTTAAAAAATGGTCGCAAATTATTTTTGAAAACATTTTCACAAATAATAATATTTGAACATTATTTGAAATTTTTAAGGAAATGCAAAAACTTTCTAGAAAATATGAATACTTTTTGTAATTTGGAAAATTATTTGAAATTATGAAATCTCAAACCAAGAATAAATGTATATTTTAATTCTATGCAAATCAATAAATGCAAATGGATGGACATGCGAGCTATTAAATCCTAGGTGCTTGGGCACCTAGGTGCCCCAAACAATTTACCTATATATATAGTGGTACTATTCATCACCCAGGGTGCAGAATAAGTTATTCTTCACCCGAGGTAATCTTACAAACATTTCATAATTAAATTACGTTTGAAAATCAAATAGTTACATTCTTATTGATTCACTACGTAAAATTTGGCATAAGAAAATAAAAATATAGGTCATAAGACAAGAAAATTTGCAGTTTATGTGTATTTTACACTATATTTTTACGTTTGTCATTTTACATAATGTAAAATATATTTTATGACGATTATATATTTTCTCACGGTCTCTTTTTATGTCGGATATAAGACAAAATTTACGAAACGTAAAATTACGGTGCATTGATGGTAAAATAGAGGGGGTGAAACATAACTATTCCTCACCCATGGATTACGTGCGTTTCCCCAATTTTTTCATCCGTTCATCATGAAAAGATTTTTTCCCTATCCGAGGTGGTACTAAACTTTTTTCATCGTCTGTTAGCAAAGGAAAAACTATTTCTGCAGAATTACGTGCGTGGGCCGCGCGAGCTATGGTCCAGTAAAGTCAGCCCAGTTTTTCCTGCCCCCGCAGCAATAAAAGATCATATTTTCTGCACCCCGCAACAAATAGTTCAGTTACGCACAGAGCGCACAAGACTCGGCGGCCCATTTCTGTTTGTGCTCTGTTCCAATTTTTTTTCTGTTTCTTTCTCTTTGTAGTTCCTGTTTCTTTTTCCATTCTATGTCTACTTTTCACTTTTTCTCCAAAATTCAAAATTTTCATAAAATGTTTGCAATTTCAATTTTGATTCAAAATTTCGTCAAATATTACGAATTAAAAAAATGTGTTTCTATTCTAAAAAATGTTTGGATTTCTTTTGTCATGCCAATCATTATTCAAAATTTGGAAAATACTCCCATTTTTCTAAAAAAATGTTCTTATTTTAAAAAAGCAATATCTAAAAAATCATTTGACAAATTATTTTGTTTTAGCGATATGTGCAAAAATTGAAAATAATGTTTGCATTAAAGATACACATGTTTCAAAATTCTTCCGAATTTTCAAAACATATTCCCATTTTCAAAAGTTGTTCACAACTTAAAAAATAATCGTATATTTTTGTAAAGGTTCGTGTTTTGAGAAATTTATGTGAATTTCCGGAAATGTTCCATTCAAATTTTTGTCTTAAAATCTATGGAATTTTCAAAAACAATTGTTCATAATTTGGAAGATTTTTCATGTTGCCAATTATATTCGGTAATTCATGATATGAATTCCAATATTGTGTTCATTATAAAAAGTGTTTACAATTTAGTTTTTTTAATTCCGAATTTAAAAATTATTCCAATTTTTCGAAAAAATATTGAAAATGTTTTTTGCATTAAAAGACACATTTTCGAAATTTCTGCTATATGTTCAAAATATGTTCCCATTTTCCAAAATTGTAAAAAAATAAAAAATACCATACTTTATAAAATCTTCATGCTTTTAAGAAATGTTTGTGAATTTCGACAAATGTTCCGTTCAAAATTTTGTTCGTTTTTTTTAAAATGTATGGAATTTTCAAAAAAATGAACGTAATTTGGAAAATTGTTCATGTTGCCACGTATATTTGGCAGTTGATAGTAATCAATGTCTGAATAGATGAAAAAATAAATAAAAATGTTTTGAAGCGGACGTTGCATTATATTCTTTAATGTTCACGCTGACCATAGCAGGACGTGTTTGAGTGGCCAGCAACATGTGGTCGGGTCTTGAAGGTCGTGAGTTCAATCACTCCCATCCTGGGCCTGCTCCACATCTACACATCGAGCTAAGTCGGCATGTTCAGAATAAGGGGTGCCATAAATTATTAACGGTGATAGCTTCTATATGCCAATAAAAAAGAATATACAGGTTAATTGTAATTCAAAGAAATTTTGGGCACGTACCAATACAACAGAATCTACTGGTTTAGCTCTAATTAAAGGGTGCCATGCTGAACTAGAGAATACGGTCATGTGGGGGTCTTGATCCATTCTTATATTGAGCTAGAGGCATGTAATTTTATTATCCCATTGCAACGCACGGGCCTGTGTGCTAGTAAAAATAAAAAGGACATGTAATGTTTCCTCTCCTGTCAAACCTATGTTTCGTTCGTCATTTCGTCCTTCCTCAAACATCTTTGATAATCCAATAAACAACAAAAAAAATGATTAGTAAGCAAATAAATATCAAATAATTTCTTATCTTGGATAACACTAAAGGAGGTTAATCATGGGTACATACTGTTGGAAATATGCCCTAGAGGCAATAATAAAATGATTATTATTATATTTCCTTGTTCATGATAATTGTCTTTTATTCATGCTATAATTGTGTTATCTGGAAATCGTAATACATGTGTGAATACATAGACCACAACTTGTCCCTAGTGAGCTTCTAGTTGACTAGCTCGTTGATCAATAGATAGTCATGGTTTCCTGACTACGGACATCATATGTCATTGATAACGGGATCACATCATTAGGAGAATGATGTGATAGACAAGACCCAATCCTAAGCCTAGCACAAGATCGCGTAGTTCGTTTGCTAAAGCTTTTCCAATGTTAAGTATCATTTCCTTAGACCATGAGATCGTGTAACTCCCGGATGCCGTAGGAGTGCTTTGGGTGTGCCAAACGTCACAACGTAACTGGGTGACTATAAAGGTATACTACAGGTATCCCCGAAAGTATCTGTTGGGTTGACATGGATCGAGACTGAGATTTGTCACTCCGTATGACGAAGAGGTATCTCTGGGCCCACTGGTAATGCATCATCATAATGAGCTCAATGTGACAAAGTGTTTGGTCACGGGATCATGCATTACGGTACGAGTAAAGTGACTTGCCGTTAACGAGATTGAACAAGGTATTGGGATACCGACGATCGAATCTCGGGCAAGTAACGTACCGATTGACAAAGGGAATTGTATACGGGATTACTTGAATCCTCGACATCGTGGTTCATCCGATGAGATCATCGAGGAGCATGTGGGAGCCAACATGGGTATCCAGATCCCGCTGTTGGTTATTGACCGGAGAGTCGTCTTGGTCATGTCTGCATGTCTCCCGAACCCGTAGGGTCTACACACTTAAGGTTCGGTGACGCTAGAGTTGTAGAGATATTAGTATGCAGTAACCCGAAAGTTGTTCGGAGTCCCGGATGAGATCCCGGACGTCACGAGGAGTTCCGGAATAGTCCGGAGGTAAAGATTTATATATAGGAAGTCAAATTTCGGCCATCAGGAAGGTTTCGGGGGTAATCGGTATTGTACCGGGACCACCAGAAGGGTCCTGGGGGTCCATCGGGTGGGGCAATCTATCCCGGAGGGCCCCATGGGCTGAAGTGGGAGGGGAACCAGCCCCTGGTGGGGTGGTGCACCCCCCTTGGGCCTCCCCTGCGCCTAGGGTTGGGAAACCCTAGGGGTGGGGGCGCCCCACTTGGCTTGGGGGGCAAGCCACCCCCCCTTGGCCGCCGCCCCCTAGGAGATGCATCTCCTAGGGCCGGTGCCCCCATAGGGGCCTATATAAAGAGGGGGAGGGAGGGCAGCCACACCCAAGCCTTGGCGCCTCTCTCTCCCTCCCGTAACACCTCTCTCTCTCGCTGAGCTTGGCGAAGCCCTGCCGAGATCCTCGCTGCATCCACCACCACCTCGTCGTGCTGCTGGATCTCCATCAACCTCTCCTTCCCCTTGCTGGAACAATAAGGAGGAGACGTCTTTCCCAACCGTACGTATGTTGAACGCGGAGGTGCCGTCCGTTCGGCACTTGGTCATCGGTGATTTGGATCACGGCGAGTACGACTCCATCATCCCCGTTCTCTTGAACGCTTCCGCTCACGATCTACAAGGGTATGTAGATGCACTCCTCTCTCTCGTTGCTAGATGACTCCATAGATTGATCTTGGTGAAGCGTAGAAATTTTTTATTTTCTGCAACGTTCCCCAACAGTGGCATCATGAGCTAGGTCTATGCGTAGTTACTATGCACGAGTAGAACACAAAGCAGTTGTGGGCGTCGATATTGTCAATTATCTTGCCGTTACTAGTCTTATCTTGATTCGGTGGCATGGTGGTATGAAGCGGCCCGGACTGACCTTACACGTACGCTTACGTGAGACAGGTTCCACCTACTGACATGCACTAGTTGCATAAGGTGGCTAGCGGGTGTCTGTCTCTCCCACTTTAGTCGGATCGGATTCGATGAAAAGGGTCCTTATGAAGGGTAAATAGAAATTGGCATATCACGTTGTTGTTTTGACGTAGGTAAGAAACGTTCTTGCTAGAACCCTAATGCAGCCACGTAAAAAACATGCAACAACAATTAGAGGACGTCTAACTTGTTTTTGCAGCATGTGCCGTGTGATGTGATATGGCCAAAAGATGTGATGAATGATATATGTGATGTATGAGATTGATCATGTTCTTGTAATAGGAATCACGACTTGCATGTCGATGAGTATGACAACAGGCAGGAGCCATAGGAGTTGTCTTTATTTATTATATGACCTGCGTGTCATTGAATAACGCCATGTAATTGCTTTACTTCTTTGCTAAACCGTTAGTCATAGTAGTAGAAGTAATAGTTGGTGAACAACTTCATGGAGAAACGATGATGGAGATCATGATGATGGAGATCATGGTGTCATGCTGGTGACGAAGATGATCATGGCGCCCCGAAGATGGAGATCAAAGGAGCAATATGATATTGGCCATATCATGTCACTATTTGATTGCATGTGATGTTTATCATGTTTTGTTTCTTATTTGCTTAGTACGACGGTAGTAAATAAGATGATCCCTCATAATAATTTCAAGAAAGTGTTCCCCCTAACTGTGCACCGTTGCTAAAGTTCGTTGTCTCGAAGCACCACGTGATGATCGGGTGTGATAGATTCTAACGTTCACATACAACAGGTGTAAGCCAGATTTACACATGCAAAACACTTAGGTTGACTTGACGATCCTAGCATGTACAGACATGGCCTCGTAACACAAGAGACTGAAAGGTCGAACATGAGTCGTATGAAAGATACGATCAACATGGAGATGTTCACCGATGATGACTAGTCCGTCTCACGTGATGATCGGACACGGTCTAGTTGAGTCGGGTCATGTATCACTTAGGTGACGAGAGGGATGTCTAATCTGAGTGGGAGTTCATTGAATAATTTGATTAGATGAACTTAATTATCATGAACTTAGTCTAAATAAACTTTGCAATATGTCTTGTAGATCAAATGGCCCACGCTAATGTCAACCTCAACTTCAACGCGTTCCTAGAGAAAACCAAGCTGAAAGATGATGGCGGCAACTATACGGACTGGGTCCGGAACCTGAGGATCATCCTCATAGCTGCCAGGAAACAATATGTCCTAGAAGCACCGTTAGGTGAAGCACCCATCCCAGAGAACCAAGACGTTATGAATGCTTGGCAGCAGCGTGCTGATGATTACTCCCTCGTTCAGTGCAGAATGCTTTACAGCTTAGAATTGGGGCTCCAAAAGCGTTTTGAGCAACACGGAGCATATGAGATGTTCAAAGAGATGAAAATGGTTTTCCAAGCTCATGCCCGGGTCGAGAGATATGAAGTCTCCGACAAGTTCTATAGTTGTAAAATGGAGGAAAATAGTTCTGTCAGTGAGCACATACTCAAAATGTCTGGGTTGCACAACCGCTTGTCCCAGCTGGACATTAACCTCCCGGACGAGGCGGTCATTGACAGAATCCTTCAGTCGCTCCCACCTAGCTACAAGAGCTTTGTGATGAACTACAATATGCAGGGGATGGAAAAGACCATTCCTGAGGTATATTCAATGCTGAAATCAGCGGAGATGGAAATCAAAAAGGAACATCAAGTGTTGATGGTCAATAAAACCACTAGTTTCAAGAAAAGGCAAGGGTAAGAAGAACTTCAAGAAGGACGTCAAGGGAGTTGCTGCGCCCGATAAACCAGTTGCCGGGAAGAAGCCAAAGAATGGACCCAAACCTGAGACTGAGTGCTTTTATTGCAAGGGAAAGGGACACTGGAAGCGGAACTGCCCCAAATACTTAGCGGAGAAGAAGGCCGGCAACACTAAAGGTACATGTGATATACATGTAATTGATGTGTACATCACCAGTACTCGTAGTAGCTCCTGGGTATTTGATACTGGTGCGGTTTCTCATATTTGTAACTCAAAACAGGAGCGGCGGAATAAACGGAGACTAGCGAAGGACGAGGTGACGATGCGCGCCGGGAATGGTTCCAAGGTCGATGTGATCGCCGTCAGCATGCTACCTCTACATTTACCTACGAGATTAGTTTTAAACCTCAATAATTGTTATTTAGTGCCAGCTTTGAGCATGAACATTGTATCTGGATCTCGTTTAGTGCGAGATGGCTACTCATTTAAATCCGAGAATAATGGTTGTTCTATTTATATGAGAGATATGTTTTATGGTCATGCCCCGCTGGTGAATGGTTTATTCTTGATGAATCTCGAACGTAATGTTACACATATTCATAGTGTGAATACCAAAAGATGTAAGGTTGATAATGATAGTCCCACATACTTGTGGCACTGCCGCCTTGGTCACATAGGTGTCAAACGCATATAGAAGCTCCATACAGATGGACTTTTGGAGTCTCTTGATTTTGAATCATTTGACACGTGCGAACCATGCCTCATGGGGAAGATGACCAAGACTCCGCTCTCCGGAACAATGGAGCGAGCAACCAACTGAAGGAAATATGCCCTAGAGGCAATAATAAAGTTATTATTTATTTCCTTATATCATGATAAATGTTTATTATTCATGCTAGAATTGTATTAACCGGAAACATAATACATGTGTGAATACATAGACAAACAGAGTGTCACTAGTATGCCTCTACTTGACTAGCTCGTTAATTAAAGATGGTTAAGTTTCCTAGCCATAGACATGAGTTGTCATTTGATTAATGAGATCACATCATTAGGAGAATGATGTGATTGACATGACCCATTCAGTTAGCTTAGCACTCGACCGTTTAGTATGTTGCTATTGCTTTCTTCATGACTTATACATGTTCCTATGACTATGAGATTATGCAACTCCCGTTTACCGGAGGAACACTTTGTGTGCTACCAAACGTCACAACGTAACTGGGTGATTATAAAGGTGCTCTACAGGTGTCTCCGAAGGTACTTTTTGGGTTGGCGTATTTTGAGATTAGGATTTGTCACTCCGAATGTCGGAGAGGTATCTCTGGGCCCTCTCGGTAATGCACATCACTTAAGCCTTGCAAGCATTGCAACTAATGAGTTAGTTGCGGATGATGTATTACAGAACGAGTAAAGAGACTTACCGGTAACGAGATTGAACTAGGTATTGAGATACCGACGATCGAATCTCGGGCAAGTAACATACCAATGACAAAGGGAACAACGTATATTGTTATGCGGTCTGACCGATAAAGATCTTCGTAGAATATGTAGGAGCCAATATGAGCACCCAGGTTCCGCTATTGGTTATTGACCAGAGACGTGTCTCGGTCATGTCTACATTGTTCTCGAACCCGTAGGGTCCGCACGCTTAACGTTACGATGACAGTTTCATTATGAGTTTATATGTTTTGATGTACCGAAGGTTGTTCGGAGTCCCGGATGTGATCACGGACATGACGAGGAGTCTCGAAATGGTCGAGACATAAAGATTGATATATTGGACGACTATATTCGAACACCGGAAATGTTCTGGGTGGTTTCGGAGAAAATCGGAGTGCCGGAGGGGTTACCGGAACCCCCCGGGGAAGTATTGGGCCTTAGTGGGCCTGAGGGGAGAGAGAGGGCAGCAGCCCAGGAGGTGGCGCGCCCCCTCCCATGAGGAGTCCGAATTGGACTAGGGGAAGGGGGCGCGGCCCCTCTTTCCCTCTCCCTCTCCCTCTCTTTCCTTCCCCTTCTCTCTTCCTAGTTGGACAAGGAAAGGGGAGTCCTACTCCTACTAGGAGGAGGACTCCCCCCTCCTTGGCGCGCCCCAAGGGCCGGCCGGCCTCCCCCCTTGCTCCTTTATATACGGAGGCACCTCTAGACACACAAGTTGATCTTCGTGATCGTTCTCTTAGCCGTGTGCGGTGCCCCCCTCCATGATAATCCTCGATAATATTATAGTGGTGCTTAGGCGAAGCCCTGCAACGATAGAACATCAACATCGTCACCACGCCGTCGTGCCGACGGAACTCATCCCCGACACTTTGCTGGATCGGAGTTCGGGGATCGTCATCGAGCTGAACGTGTGCTAAAACTCGGAGGTGCCGTAGTTTCGGTGCTTGATCGGTCGGGCCGTGAAGACGTACGACTACAACAACTGCATTGTCATAACGCTTCTGCTGTCGATCTACGAGGGTACGTAGACAACACTCTCCCCTCTCGTTGCTATGCATCACCATGATCTTGTGTGTGCATAGGAAATTTTTTGAAATTACTACGTTCCCCAATAGTGGCATCCGAGACTAGGTTTTATGTGTTGATGTTATATGCACGAGTAGAACACAAGTGAGTTGTGGGCGATATAAGTCATACTGCTTACCAGCATGTCATACTTTGGTTCGGCGGTATTGTTGGATGAAGCGGCCCGGACCGAAATTACGCGTACGCTTACGCGAGACTGGTTCTACCGACGTGCTTTGCACACAGGTGGCTGGCGGGTGTCAGTTTCTCCAACTTTAGTTGAACCGAGTGTCGCTACGCCCGGTCCTTGTGAAGGTTAAAACAGCACCAACTTGACAAACTATCATTGTGATTTTGATGCGTAGGTAAGAACGGTTCTTGCTAAAGCCCGTAGCAGCCACGTAAAACTTGCAACAACAAAGTAGAGGACGTCTAACTTGTTTTTGCAGGGCATGCTGTGATGTGATATGGTCAAGACGTGATGCTATATTTTATTGGATGAGATGATCATGTTTTGTAACCAAGTTATCGGCAACTGGCAGGAGCCATATGGTTGTCGCTTTATTGTATGCAATGCAATCACCCTGTAATGCTTTACTTTATCAAGCGGTAGCGATAGTCGTAGAAGCATAAGGTTGGCGAAATGACAACGATGCTACGATGGAGATCAAGGTGTCGCGCCGGTGACGATGGCAATCATGGAGGTGCTTCGGAGATGGAGATCACAAGTACAAGATGATGATGGCCATATCATATCACTTATATTGATTGCATGTGATGTTTATCTTTTATGCATGTTATCTTGCTTTGATTGACAGTAGCATTATAAGATGATCTCTCACTAAATTTCAAGATAAAAGTGTTCTCCCTGAGTATGCACCGTTGCCAAAGTTCGTCGTGCCCAGACACCACGTGATGATCGGGTGTGATAAGCTCTACGTCCATCTAAAACGGGTGCAAGCTAGTTTTGCACACGCAGAATACTCAGGTTAAAATTGACGAGCCTAGCATATGCAGATATGGCCTCGGAACACTGAGACCAAAAGGTCGAGCGTGAATCATATAGTAGATATGATCAACATAAAGATGTTCACCATTGAAAAAGCTACTCCATTTCACGTGATGATCGGTTATGGTTTAGTTGATTTGGATCACGTGATCACTTAGAGGATTAGAGGGATGTCTTTCTAAGTGGGAGTTCTTAAGTAATATGATTAATTGAACTTAATTTATCATGAACTTAGTACCTGATAGTATCTTGCTTATCTATGTCGATTGTAGATAGATGGCCCGTGCTGTTGTTCCGTTGAATTTTAATGCGTTCCTTGAGAAAGCAAAGTTGAAAGATGATGGTAGCAATTACGCGGACTGGGTCCGTAACTTGAGGATTATCCTCATTGCTGCACATAAGAGTTACGTCCTAGAAGCACCGCTGGGTGCCAGGCCTGCTGCTGATGCAACTGACGACGTTAAGAACGTGTGGCAGAGCAAAGCCGATGACTACTCGATAGTTCAATGTGCCATGCTTTACGGCTTAGAACCGGGACTTCAACGACGTTTTGAACGTCATGGAGCATATGAGATGTTCCAGGAGTTGAAGTTAATATTCCAGAAGAATGCCCGGATTGAGAGATATGAAGTCTCCAATAAGTTCTATAGCTGCAAGATGGAGGAGAATAGTTCTGTCAGTGAGCATATACTCAAGATGTCTGGGTATTTTAATCACTTGATTCAACTGGGAGTTAATCTTCCGGATGATAGCATCATTGACAGAATTCTCCAATCACTTCGACCTAGCTACAAGAGCTTCGTGATGAACTATAATATGCAAGGGATGGATAAGACAATTCCCGAGCTCTTCGCAATGCTAAAGGCTGCGGAGGTAGAAATCAAGAAGGAGCATCAAGTGTTGATGGTCAACAAGACCACTAGTTTCAAGAAAAAGGGCAAAGAGAAGAGGAAGGGGAACTTCAAGAAGAACAGCAAGAAAGTTGCTGCTCAGGAGAAGAAACCCAAGTCTGGACCTAAGCCTGAAACTGAGTGCTTCTACTACAAGCAGACTGGTCACTGGAAGCGGAACTGCCCCAAGTATTTGGCGGATAAGAAGGATGGCAAGGTGAACAAAGGTATATGTGATATACATGTTATTGATGTGTACCTTACTAGAGCTCGCCGTAGCACCTGAGTATTTGATATTGGTTCTGTTGCTAATATTTGCAACTCGAAACAGGGACTACGGATTAAGCGAACACTGGCAAAGGACGAGGTGACGATGCGCGTGGGAAATGGTTCCAAAGTCGATGTGATCGCGGTCGGCATGCTACCTCTACATCTACCTTCGGGATTAGTATTAGACCTAGATAATTGTTATTTGGTGCCAGCGTTGAGCATGAACATTATATCTGGATCTTGTTTGATGCGAGACGGTTATTCATTTAAATCAGAGAATAATGGTTGTTCTATTTATGTGAGTAATATCTTTTATGGTCATGCACCCTTGAAGAGTGGTCTATTTTTGATGAATCTCGATAGTAGTGATACACATATTCATAATGTTGAAACCAAAAGATGCAGAGTTGATAATGATAGTGCAACTTATTTGTGGCACTGCCGTTTAGGTCATATCGGTGTAAAACGCATGAAGAAACTCCATACTGATGGACTTTTGGAACCACTTGATTATGAATCACTTGGTACTTATGAACCGTGCCTCATGGGCAAGATGACTAAAACGCCGTTCTCCGGTACTATGGAGAGAGCAACAGATTTGTTGGAAATCATACATACAGATGTATGTGGTCCGATGAATGTTGAGGCTTGTGGCGGATATCGTTATTTTCTCACCTTCACAGATGATTTAAGCAGATATGGGTATATCTTACTTAAAGAAGCATAAGTCTGAAACGTTTGAAAAGTTCAAAGAATTTCAGAGTGAAGTTGAAAATCATCGTAACAAGAAAATAAAGTTTCTACGATCTGATCATGGAGGAGAATATTTGAGTTACGAGTTTGGTCTACATTTGAAACAATGTGGAATAGTTTCACAGCTCACGCCACCCGGAACACCACAGCGTAATGGTGTGTCTGAACGTCGTAATCGTACTTTACTTGATATGGTGCGATCTATGATGTCTCTTACAGATTTACCGCTATCGTTTTGGGGTTATGCTTTAGAGACGGCCGCATTCACGTTAAATAGGGCACCATCAAAATTCTTTGAGACGACGCCTTATGAACTATGGTTTGGCAAGAAACCAAAGTTGCGTTTCTTAAAGTTTGGGGCTGCGATGCTTATGTGAAAAAGCTTCAAGCTGATAAGCTAGAACCCAAATCGGAGAAATGTGTCTTCATAGGATACCCAAAGAAGACTGTTGGGTACACCTTCTATCACAGATCCGAAGGCAAGACATTCGTTGCTAAGAATGGATCCTTTCTAGAGAAGGAGTTTCTCTCGAAAGAAGTGAGTGGGAGGAAAGTAGAACTTGATGAGGTAACTGTACCTGCTCCCTTATTGGAAAATAGTACATCACACAAACCGGTTTCTGTGACACCTAAACCAATTAGCGAGGAAGTCAATGATGATGATCATAGAACTTCAGAACAAGTTGCTACTGAACTTCATAGATCAAACAGAGTAAGATCCGCACCAGAGTGGTACGGTAATCCTATTCTGGAAGTCATACTACTAGATCATGATGAACCTACGAACTATGAGGAAGTGATGGTGAGCCCAGATTCCGCAAAATGGCTTGAAGCCATGAAATCTGAGATGAGATCCATGTATGAGAACAAAGTATGGACTTTGGTTGACTTGCCCGATGATCGGCAAGCAATTGAGAATAAATGGATCTTCAAGAAGAAGACTGACGCTGACAGTAATGTTACTGTCTACAAAGCTCGACTTGTTGCGAAAGGTTTTTGACAAGTTCAAGGGATTGACTATGATGAGACCTTCTCACCCGTAGCGATGCTTAAGTCTGTCCGAATCATGTTAGCAATTGCCGCATTTTATTGATTATGAAATTTGGCAAATGGATGTCAAAACTGCATTCCTGAATGGTTTTCTGGAAGAAGAGTTGTATATGATGCAACCAGAAGGTTTTGTCGATCCAAAGGGAGCTAACAAAGTGTTCAAACTCCAGCGATCCATTTATGGACTGGTGCAAGCCTCTCGGAGTTGGAATAAATGTTTTGATAGTGTGATCAAAGCATTTGGTTTTATACAGACTTTTGGAGAAGCCTGTATTTAGAAGAAAGTGAGTGGGAGCTCTGTAGCATTTTTGATATTATATGTGGATGACATATTACTGATTGGAAATGATATAGAATTTCTGGATAGCATAAAGGGATACTTGAATAAAAGTTTTTCAATGAAAGACCTCGGTGAAGCTGCTTACATATTGGGCATTAAGATCTATAGAGATAGATCAAGACGCTTAATTGGACTTTCACAAAGCACATACCTTGACAAAGTTTTGAAGAAGTTCAAAATGGATCACGCAAAGAAAGGGTTCTTGCCTATGTTACAAGGTGTGAAGTTGAGTAAGACTCAATGCCCGACCACTACAGAAGATAGAGAGAAAATGAAAGATGTTCCCTATGCTTCAGCCATAGGCACTATCATGTATGCAATGCTGTGTACCAGACCTGATGTGTGCCTTGCTATAAGTCTAGCAGGGAGGTACCAAAGTAATCCAGGAGTGGACCACTGGACAGCAGTCAAGAACATCCTGAAATACCTAAAAAGGACTAAGGATATGTTTCTCATTTATGGAGGTGACAAAGAGCTCATCGTAAATGGTTACGTTGATGCAAGCTTTGACACTGATCCGTATGATTCTAAATCACAAACCGGATACGTGTTTACATTAAACGGTGGAGCTGTCAGTTGGTGCAGTTCTAAACAAAGCGTCGTGGCGGGATCTACGTGTGAAGCGGAGTACATAGCTGCTTCGGAAGCAGCAAATGAAGGAGTCTGGATGAAGGAGTTCATATCCGATCTAGGTGTCATACCTAGTGCATCGGGTCCAATGAAAATCTTTTGTGACAATACTGGAGCAATTGCCTTAGCGAAGGAATCCAGATTTCACAAGAGAACCAAGCACATCAAGAGACGCTTCAATTCCATCCGGGATCTAGTCCAGGTGGGAGACATAGAAATTTGCAAGATACTTACAGATCTAAATGTTGCAGACCCGTTGACTAAGCCTCTTCCACGAGAAAAACATGATCAACACCAAGACTCCATGGGTGTTAGAATCATTATTGTGTAATCTAGATTATTGACTCTAGTGCAAGTGGGAGACTGAAGGAAATATGCCCTAGAGGCAATAATAAAGTTATTATTTATTTCCTTATATCATGATAAATGTTTATTATTCATGCTAGAATTGTATTAACCGGAAACATAATACATGTGTGAATACATAGACAAACAGAGTGTCACTAGTATGCCTCTACTTGACTAGCTCGTTAATCAAAGATGGTTAAGTTTCCTAGCCATAGACATGGTTTTTCATTTGATTAACGGGATCACATCATTAGGAGAATGATGTGATTGACATGACCCATTCAGTTAGCTTAGCACTCGACCGTTTAGTATGTTGCTATTGCTTTCTTCATGACTTATACATGTTCCTATGACTATGAGATTATGCAACTCCCGTTTACTGGAGGAACACTTTGTGTGCTACCAAACGTCACAACGTAACTGGGTGATTATAAAGGTGCTCTACAGGTGTCTCCGAAGGTACTTGTTGGGTTGGCATATTTCGAGATTAGGATTTGTCACTCCGAATGTCGGAGAGGTATCTCTGGGCCCTCTCGGTAATGCACATCACTTAAGCCTTGCAAGCATTGCAACTAATGAGTTAGTTGCGGATGATGTATTACAAAACGAGTAAAGAGACTTACCGGTAACGAGATTGAACTAGGTATTGAGATACCGACGATCGAATCTTGGGCCAGTAACATACCGATGACAAAGGGAACAACGTATATTGTTATGCGGTCTGACCGATAAAGATCTTCGTAGAATATGTAGGAGCCAATATGAGCATCCAGGTTCCGCTATTGGTTATTGACCAGAGACGTGTCTCGGTCATGTCTACATTGTTCTCGAACCCCTAGGGTCCGCACGCTTAACGTTACGATGACAGTTTCATTATGAGTTTATATGTTTTGATGTACTGAAGGTTGTTCGGAGTCCCGGATGTGATCACGGACATGACGAGGAGTCTCGAAATGGTCGAGACATAAAGATTGATATATTGGACGACTATATTCGGACACCGGAAATGTTCTGGGTGGTTTCGGAGAAAATCGGAGTGCCGGAGGGGTTACGGGAACCCCCCGGGGAAGTATTGGGCCTTAGTGGGCCTGAGGGGAGAGAGAGGGCAGCAGCCCAGGAGGTGGCGCGCCCCCTCCCATGATGAGTCCGAATTGGACTAGGGGAGGGGGGTGCGGCCCGTCTTTCCCTCTCCCTCTCCCTCTCTTTCCTTCCCCCTTCTCTCTTCCTAGTTGGACTAGGAAAGGGGAGTCCTACTCCTACTAGGAGGAGGACTCCCCCCTCCTTGGCGCGCCCCAAGGGCCGGCCGGCCTCCCCCCTTACTCCTTTATATACGGGGGCAGGGGGCACCTCTAGACACACAAGTTGATCTTCGTGATCGTTCTCTTAGCCGTGTGCGGTGCCCCCCTCCACGATAATCCTCGATAATATTATAGCGGTGCTTAGGCGAAGCCCTGCAACGGTAGAACATCAACATCGTCACCACGCCGTCGTGCTGACGGAACTCATCCCCGACACTTTGCTGGATCGGAGTCCGGGGATCGTCATCGAGCTGAACGTGTGCTAAAACTCGGAGGTGTCGTAGTTTCGGTGCTTGATCGGTCGGGCCGTGAAGACGTACGACTACATCAACCGCGTTGTCATAACGCTTCCGCTGTCGATCTACGAGGGTACGTAGACAACACTCTCCCCTCTCGTTGCTATGCATCACCATGATCTTGTGTGTGCGTAGGAATTTTTTTGAAATTACTACGTTCCCCAACACCAACTTGTTGGAAATCATACATACTGATGTGTGCGGTCCAATGAGTGTTGAGGCTCGCGGTGGCTATCGTTATGTTCTCACTCTCACTGATGACTTGAGTAGATATGGGTATGTCTACTTAATGAAACACAAGTCTGAGACCTTTGAAAAGTTCAAGGAATTTTAGAGTGAGGTTGAGAATCAACGTGATAGAAAAATTAAGTTCTTACGATCAGATCGTGGGGGAGAATATTTAAGTCACGAATTTGGTACGCACTTAAGGAAATGTGGAATCGTTTCACAACTCACGCCGCCTGGAACACCTCAGCGTAACGGTGTGTCCGAACATCGTAATCGCACTCTATTGGATATGGTGCGATCTATGATGTCACTCACTGATTTACCGCTATCATTTTGGGGATACGCTCTAGAGACAACTACATTCACTTTAAATAGGGCACCGTCTAAATCCGTTGAGACGACACCGTGTGAATTATGGTTTGGGAAGAAACCTAAGCTGTCGTTTCTAAAAGTTTGGGGATGTGATGCTTATGTCAAGAAACTTCAACCTGAAAAGCTCGAACCCAAGTCGGAAAAATGCGTCTTCATAGGATACCCTAAGGAAACCATTGGGTATACCTTCTACCTCAGATCCAAAGGCAAGATCTTTGTTGCCAAGAACGGGTCCTTTCTGGAGAAAGAGTTTCTCTCGAAAGAAGTAAGTGGGAGGAAAGTGGAACTTGATGAAGTATTGCCTCTTGAACCAGAGAGTAGCGTAGCTCAAGAAAATGTTTCTGTGGTGCCTCCACCGACTAGAGAGGAGGTTAATGATGATGATCATGAAACTTCAGATCAAGTTGCTACTGAACTTCGTAGGTCCACAAGGACACGTTCCACACTAGAGTGGTACGGCAACCCTGTCCTGGAAATCATGTTGTTAGACAACGGTGAACCTTCGAACTATGAAGAAGCAATTGCGGTCCCAGATTCCAACAAATGGCTTGAAGCCATGCAATCCGAGATATGATCCATGTATGAAAACAAAGTATCGACTTTGACAGACTTGCCCGATGATCGGCGAGCGATAGAGAATAAATGGATCTTTAAGAAGAAGACGGACGCGGATGGTAATGTTACCATCTATAAAGCTCGACTTGTCGCTAAGGGTTATCGACAAGTTCAAGGGGTTGACTACGATGAGACCTTCTCACCTGTAGCGAAGCTGAAGTCCGTCTGAATCTTGTTAGCAATTGCCGCATACTATGATTATGAGATATGGCAAATGGACGTCAAAACAGCATTCCTCAACGGCTTTTTTAAGGAAGAATTGTATATGATGCAGCCGGAAGGTTTTGTCGATCCTAAGAATGCTAACAAGGTATGCAAGCTCCAGCGCTTCATCTATGGGCTGGTGCAAGCATCTCGGAGTTGGAACATTCGCTTTGATGAAATGATCAAAGCGTTTTGGTTTATGCAGACTTATGGAGAAGCCTGCGTTTACAAGAAAGTGAGTGGGAGCTCTGTAGCATTTCTCATATTATATGTGGATGACATACTTTTGATGGGAAATGATATAGAACTTTTGGACAGCATCAAGGCCTATTTGAATAAGTGTTTTTCAACGAAGGACCTTGGAGAAGCTGCTTATATATTAGGCATCAAGATCTATAGAGATAGATCGAGACGCCTCATAGGTCTTTCACAAAGCACATACCTTGATAAGATATTGAAGAAGTTCAATATGGATCAGTCCAAGAAGGGGTTCTTGCCTGTGTTGCAAGGTGTGAAATTGAGCTCAGCTCAATATCCGACCATGGCAGAAGATAGAGAAAAGATGAGTGTCGTCCCCTATGCCTCAGCCATAGGGTCTGTCATGTACGCCATGCTGTGTACCAGACCTAATGTAAACCTTGCCGTAAGTTTGGTAGGAAGGTACCAAAGTAATCCCGGCATGGAACACTAGACATCGGTCAAGAATATCCTGAAGTACCTGAAAAGGACTAAGGACATGTTTCTCGTATATGGAGGTGACGAAGAGCTCGTCGTAAAGGGTTACGTCGACGCTAGCTTCGACACAGATATGGATAACTCCAAGTCACAAACCGGATATGTGTTTATTATGAATGGTGGGGCAGTAAGTTGGTGCAGTTGCAAGCAAAGTGTCGTGGCGAGATCTACATGTGAAGCGGAGTACATGGCAGCCTCGGAGGCAGCGCATGAAGCAATCTGGATGAAGGAGTTCATCACCGACCTAGGAGTCATACCCAATGCGTCGGGGCCAATCGCTCTCTTTTGTGACAACACTGGAGCTATTGCACTTGCCAAGGAGCCCAGGTTTCACAAGAAGACCAGGCACATCAAGCGTCGCTTCAACTCCATTCGTGAAAATGTTCAAGATGGAGACATAGATATTTGTAAAGTGCACACGGATCTAAATGTCGCAGATCCGTTGACTAAACCTCTTCCGCGAGAAAAACATGATCAACACCAGAACTCTATGGGTGTTCGATTCATCACAATGTAACTAGATTATTGACTCTAGTGCAAGTGGGAGACTGTTGGAAATCTGCCCTAGAGGCAATAATAAAATGATTATTATTATATTTCCTTGTTCATGATAATTGTCTATTATTCATGCTATAATTGTGTTATCTGGAAATCGTAATACATGTGTGAATACATAGACTACAACATGTCCCTAGTGAGCTTCTAGTTGACTAGCTCGTTGATCAATAGATAGTCATGGTTTCCTGAGTATGGACATTAGATGTCATTGATAATGGGATCACATCATTAGGAGAATGATGTGATGGACAAGACCCAATCCTAAGCCTAGCACAAGATCGTGTAGTTCGTTTGCTAAAGCTTTTCTAAGTTAAGTATCATTTCCTTAGACCATGAGATCGTGTAACTCTCGGATGCCGTAGGAGTGCTTTGGGTGTGCCGAACGTCACAACGTAACTGGATGACTATAAAGGTATACTACAGGTATCCCCGAAAGTATCTGTTGGGTTGACACGGATCGAGACTGGGATTTGTCACTCCGTATGACGAAGAGGTATCTCTTGGCCCACTGGTAATGCATCATCATAATGAGCTCAATGTGACCAAGTGTTTGGTCACGGGATCATGCATTACGGTACGAGTAAAGTGACTTGCCGGTAACGAGATTGAACAAGGTATTGGGATACCGACGATCGAATCTCGGGCAAGTAACGTACCGATTGACAAAGGGAATTGTATACGGGATTACTTGAATCCTCGACACCGTGGTTCATCCGATGAGATCATCAAGGAGCATGTGGGAGCCAACATGGGTATCCAGATCCCGCTGTTGGTTATTGACCGGAGAGTCGTCTCGGTCATGTCTGCATGTCTCCCGAACCCGTAGGGTCTACACACTTAAGGTTCGGTGACGCTAGGGTTGTAGAGATATTAGTATGCAGTAACCCAAAAGTTGTTCGGAGTCCCGGATGAGATCCCGGACGTCACGAGGAGTTCCGGAATAGTCCGGAGGTAAAGATTTATATATAGGAAGTCAAGTTTCGGCCATCAGGAAGGTTTCGGGGGTAATCGGTATTGTACCGGGACCACAGGAAGGGTCCTGGGGGTCCACCGGGTGGGGCAACCTATCCCGGAGGGCCCCATGGGCTGAAGTGGGAGGGGAACCAGCCCCTGGTGGGCGGGTGCGTCCCCCCCTTGGGCCTCCCCTTCTTCATTTTTGACATACATACAATGATAGATCAGTTGGCTTTTTTTGAAAAAACGGGATCACCCCGGCATCTGCATCACATGATGCACATAGCCGTTTTATTAAATGTGGATCTTCAAGTCATCAGTACTAGACAAAAGTACAAAGTAAACAAAATAGGACCACAACTGGTCAGACCCAAGATTGTATAGCTCATCCATAATCTACGAGTAGCTTGCTAGCCAAATTGGTTGAATAAACCCCGAGCAATCGTTTCTAGCCAGTTGCACCTAGAGGCCACAAGTTGCTCACGTGTCCACATGCTGCATCAATGATCACATATGGATTGAGCTCGTAGCCCCGTAGATCACCTGCAAGAAATTATGAGTAGATGGTTTGTTAAAAACGCATTCATTCCCGCAAATCCAAATTGCCTAGAGAATGAGACAGACTGACGCTAAGAATAACAGTAACTATGTGGATTGACTGACGCTAACTGCGGATTAAGCTAACGAGACGCTAATTGGCCGTCTGATGGAAACCACTTGCGCGCAATGTGTATATGTAGTGTGTGGATTGTATGGAGGCTCTCCTACGTACGGCGGTTCATACATGAGCCATTTGGAATAGATATATACTAGACACCAATAGTATATATTTTACGGTTCATACATGAGCCATGCTGATCCACGTTAAGCTGTTGGGGCGTGTATGAAAGCGTGTTCATATGTCGGTACGGTGCTTCCAAGCTTGGGCAGGCCGCAGCTGCAAACAGATTAGTTTAATTAATATACTCTAGATTAGTTTAAAGCTAGTTGGTCTATAAATAGAAATAATACAAATAACCAAGCAATGGGAATGCGAAGAAGACAGCCAAACATACACTACCAACTGGATACCGAGTAAACCAAAAATCACCTCAACAAGACGGACTAGCACGAGAGTGATGTGCAAACTAAAATATAAGGTGAAAGGTAACTGACTAGGGGTTATTTTTCTATTTTATTTTTGCAAGTGACCAGGTATTAATTAATTCGCCGTACCACTACTAGGGAAAACCTTATACACAGAGTGTTACCAGTAGCGCGGTATAAAATAAGGCGCTGCTGCTACTTAGCAGTAGCGTGCGTTGATAGAACGCGCTACTGACATACACATAGTAGTAGCGCGTGAGTAGTAAATGGTGCTACTACTATAATTGCCACGACCTTGCCGCCAAACTAGTTATAGCAGTAGCGCCTGTTTAGTAAAAGCGCTACTGCTATTGAGCTTAGCAGTAGCGCCCTTTAGTCTCCACCCGGCCCGGCAGCCCCTCACTCTCCCATCTCCACTCCACTCACTCTCCCCCGCACCCCTCGTCCGCCGCCGCCGCATTGTCGCCAGCTGCCGCCGCCGTCGCCCCCTCCCTCCTACATCCCCTCCCTCCTCCATCACGCCGCCATCGCCCCCTCCCTGCCTAGCTTCCTCCCCATCCCCTCCCTTCTCCATCCCGCCGCCGTCGCCTCCCCCCGCCCCCATCATCACCGCCACCGAGGTAGCTCCTCCTACCTCCCTCCTCCCTCCCTCCCCCTTCCTTCCCGCCTCCTCCCTCCTTCCTCCCCCTCCTCCCTCCCTCATTCCTACCCCTCCTTCCTCCCTCGTTCATACCCTCCCTCCCTCCCTCCCCAGTCTCTATTCTTGCAAATTGTAGGTAATTTAAATGTAGATTTTAGAATGTAGACATTGTAGAATGTAGGTTTTTTAATAGATTTTTTTGACTATTTTAGGTGTTTTGAATAAAATAGAAGTAAGAAAATTTAGGGTAGTACTAGGGTAGTAGAATTTTTAGCAAGTGTTTAAAAGAAGTAGTTTATTTAGTAAGTGATTAATATAACTAGTTTATTTATATTAAGTGCTTAATAGAACTAGTTTATTTAGTAAGTGGTTAATATAACTAGTTTATCTATAGTAAGTGTTTAATAGAACTAGTTTATTTATAGTAAGTGCTTCATAGAACTAGTTTATTTAGTAAGTAGGTAATAAAACTAGTTTAGTTAGTAAGTGCTTAATAAAACTAGTTTAGAGAGAGACCTATATTGGCAAATTTAGTTATGTTAGGATTATATATAAGATATTTTGAAATGTTTTTGTTCATATTTTCAACCATTGAAATGCAAGACCATCAATAAGTGGCCTATGTTTTGCTAGAGTGTTGATTAATTTCCGTTCCGGCAAATTTCAGGAGCTTGATATGTCCTTTTTTTAGCAAAGGTGATGCCGGAAATGTCGAGTGTGTTGGAAATGCCGGAAAGAGCATTCTACGCCATTTTGGGTTTTGCCGTCGAGTTATAATCTTTGAATTTTGAACACAGGAGATGTCTGATGACGATGGGATCCCAGAGTGCGGGTACTGCTACGATGACCGGGATTTGTGCGATAGGTTTCCTCACCTATAAAATGATAGGTTTTTCACCGTGAAGCTGGAAGAGACCTTTGATGTTTGTACAGTACGCAACGACAAGCATTTCATCGTAATTAATATCATCGCTTGTGCTTCTTTTGTTCAACGTGTAATTTCTGGATTTTTTTTCAATTAGATTAGTACATCCCGTGCCATGCTAGACCATATGTATTGGAGAAGCTTGATTTTGGTTTAGATGACTTTGAGAATGTGGAGACGAGGAGGGCTCACTTAAGAACTAAACATGGTTATGAGTTTCTGGTTAAGCTGTACAATGTGGTCAATCACTGCCATTTCGGTTGCTCTAATTGGGAAGCTCTCTGCAAGGCATATGGATTTGAGGAGGGAATGCAAATAAGATTTGATATTCCACCCGAAGATTATGATGATGATGATAGTATCGACATCTAGGTGGATGTGGATATGCCTCCAGTTTTGCCTAGATGTGAGTTTGTCAAACTAATTTGTTAAGTTTAGTAATTTATGTTGTTAATTTAAAAATATTTGGTGTTCGTCGGTACTGAACTTATTTATTTATTTATAATTGTCAGCTTATTTCTTATCTTCAGGAAATACTCGGAAGGTTGTAGATAGCAAATACTACAGCTATGACTCCAAGCTTAATTGTGAGGAGAAAGGTTATCTTGTCTCATTCATAGAAGATGTTGAGGCCTTCAAAACCAATCACTCTATCAGCCCAAATTATACTAGATATGTGCCACTAGTCCATAAACTGCTTGATGGTAACTTCATTGCCAAAAACTTGGTAAGATTTTGTTAATGATGGTAACTTCATTGCATACATTATTCTTAAGTAAACTACATTGCTAACTATATATGTTACTATTATGTTTTCGAAAAGAGGCTCCTGAAGGAGGTTGTGCCTGACATGCTATTTACCGAAGGTGATATGCATATGGTTAGCTTACGACCAACTCCTTCGAAGGCTTACTATACTGCATACTCGATTTCTTCAAATGATGGAAGGCTCAAAATCAAAGAATGGAGCAAAGTGATGAATGCGCACACGCAACTAATTAGAGACAAAATGAATGTGCGCAAGCCACAAGTTGGAGATAGGTTTTTGTCCATTGTCCAATATGGAGAAGGACCGGTTTATCCGTTTTATGGTATTTTACCTAGGAGAGAGGAGTAGGTCCTAGGTATTAAGAACAATTAGTTAGTGTTGATTATATATGACTATGATGATGACGAGAAGCTTTTATCAATGTCTTAGACTTGATGGTGATGCTGAGTAGGAGTAGTGATTATGAGTACTATGATGATGATGAGGAGGAGTTGTTATTATAACTAGTGACCAAGTTGTTATCTGATGTCTCATGGACGAAAATGATGATGATAAGGGGTTATATGACAATGATATATTATGATGATAAGTTGTTAATGATATGATGATGATGATGATGATGATGATGATGATGATGATGATGATGATGATGATGGTAAGTTATTATGTCATTGGGTGAAAGATCCGCGGATTGGTTTCAAATGGATGGATCCAAGTGACCATTGGTTACTTTAGATCCATGTACTTGAAACTAATCCACAGTTCTTTCACCCAATGATCTAATAACTTATTATGATGTAAAAACAATCTCTAAATTGCTATTGTATAAAAACTTGTATAATGGTGTATGAATACGACCTATAACAAAAAAGAAATACATAATAATAGTAGTAGCGCGGGTAGAGAGGTGCGCTGCTAGTAACTACCAGTAGCGTTTTTCTACCAAAAGCGCTGCTGCTAAGAAGGTATAGCAGTAGCGCGGGTAAACACACGCTACTACTATAATTTAGTTGTAGCGCCGAATCAGTAGCGTGGTGCCCCGCGCTACTGCTATATCTAAAACCAGCGCTACTACTAACTTTTCCCTAGTCGTGTACATATTTGGAAAGTGCTAGTCTCCCTTAATCCATATATTAGAAAAAAAAATACTCATGTTGACAAGTATAAACGCATTTAATTTGAATTAAAAAAAAATCAAAAGCCATAACTTTTCAACCAAACATTATTATTAAGTGTTAATATATGATTATTAGGAAGTATATGGTAGACTAGAATTTGGTCCTGCTTTGTCTTGTACTTCAAGTTGATCATTGTACTACTATATATATGCCCATGAGGCTCAAGCAAAACAATGAACTATTCCATCAATCTCTCGCTCTCCCTTCTAGCATGGTATTAGCCCAATCGATCCAACCATATCCTCCGCCCAACGCTTCCGCCCTGCGCGCCGCCCCCGGGGCGGTCGGCCTCCATGACCGCCGCCGGGGGCCGCGCCGCCCATACTAGGGTTCGTCTCCTGGTTGTGTTGACCGACTGCCCTAGAGAGTCTTTTTCCTGAGCCCATGCTCCGAGTTTTTTCTCTCCCGCCAGTCAATCTTGATCGGAGGTTTCTTTCTGATTTTCTGATCTAAGATCGGTTTGCGTCGCCCACCATCGCCGTCGACACCTGTGCGCCTCTAATCCAACACTAGTGCGACTGGCCGGCTCCATCACCGACTCGACAGCCACACACGACAGACGGCCCCTCAAGGCTGTCATCCGCGCGCCAGCCCGCCCGTCGATCTATGCCGGCCATCTCTGCCCTGCTCCGCCCGGGGCTCCTGCATCGCCCTGACCCGACGGCCTCGGGCCATGCGGTGACCCATCATAGTCTTTGTTCGCACGCCGGCCCACCCATCGATCCACGCCACCCGCCTTTGTCGCGTCTGCACGGCTGAGGGAGTCCTGGATTAGGGGGTATCCGGACAGCCGGACTATATCCTTTGGCCGGACTGTTGGACTATGAAGATACAAGATTGAAGACTTCGTCCCGTGTTCGGATGGGACTCTCCTTGGCGTGGAAGGCGAGCTTGGCAATACGGATATGTCGATCTCCTCCCTTGTAACCGATTCTGTGTAACCCTAGCCCCCTCTGGTGTCTATATAAACCGGAGGGTTTAGTCCGTAGGACAACAACAATCATACCATAGGCTAGCTTCTAGGGTTTAGCCTCTACGATCTCGTGGTAGATCAACTCTTGTAATACTCATATCATCAAGATCAATCAAGCAGGAAGTAGGGTATTAACTCCATCGAGAGGGCCCGAACCTGGGTAAACATCCCGTCCCCTGCCTCCTGTTACCATCCGCCTTAGACGCACAGTTCAGGACACCCTACCCGAGATCCGTCGGTTTTGACACCGACATTGGTGCTTTCATTGAGAGTTCCACTGTGCCATCACCGTACGGCTTGATGGCTCCTTCGATCATCGGTAACGATGTGGTCCAGGGTGAGGTTTTCCTCCCTGGACAGATCTTCGTATTCGGCGGCTTCGCCCCGCGGGCCAACTCGCTTGGCCATTTGGAGCAGATCAAGAACTACGCCCCTGGCCACCAGGTCAGGTTCGGAAACTTAAACTACACCGTCGACATCCGTGGAGACTTGGTCTTCGACGGACTCGAGCCCATGTCAGGTGCGCTGCACGATCACGACGAGCATGATTTAGGTCTGCTGCCGGACAGTGTTCCGGAGATCACACCTGCAACTACTCCGGCCCTCAATCCCGAGCAAATTGCGCCATCCGAGGATGGGTGGATAGACCCCGCCTTGGAGGCCGCACTCTCAGTGGCGATAGAGCCGAATACTAACTTCACCCCTTACGAGAGCCGTGCTGGCGAACCATTGGATTCGTCCCCGGCCATGGGCTCCGAACCGCCTGCGTCCGTGCCTATCGAATCCGATTGGGCACCGATCATGGAGTTTACCTCCGCGGATATCTTTCATCACTCGCCTCTTGGCGATGTGCTAAATTCATTAAGGTCTCTCTCCTTGTCAGGAGAACCTTGGCCGAACTGTGTCCGGCTAGGATGGGATGCGGACGACGAAGAAATTCGCTCCCCACCCACCACCCACTTAGTAGCCACTGTCGACGATTTAACTGACATGCTCGACTTCGACTCCGAAAACATCGACGACATGGACGACGATGCAAGAGACGAATTAGAACCACCGCCCACAGGGCGCTGGACCGCCACTTCATCACACGATATATACATGGTGGATACACTCAAAGAAAACGATGAGGAGGAACGGGAGGATGCAGCGAAGGATAGCTCCCTCGAGAAGCGACCAAAGCATCGGCGTAGGCGCCGCTCCAAATCCCGCCTCGGCAAAAACAGCGATAACAGCAGTGAACCAGCAAAAGGCGAATGTAGTACGGATCCGCTGTCCGAACACGGCGACGCCGAGGATATAGCTCATAAACCTCCCTCTGAAGAGGAAAACAGTCCGGATGAAGATGCACACATCATCCCGGAAAGGCACTTGGAACAAGAGAACCTCCACAGAAGGCTCATTGCCGCCGCGAGGAATCTGAAGAAGCAGAAGCAAAGGCTTAAGGCCACGCAGAATATGCTCAACAGTAGATGGAACAAAGTGCTCGACAATGAAGAAAAGTACGGTGGTAGTTACCACACAAAGAGCGAAGCGCAAGCTATTGCTTGAATTTGATGGCGAGGCCTTAGAGCCCACACAGCCGAAAAATAAAACGGCCGACTGGTCGGATCAACCACCTTGCGGCGGTGACAGAGAGGCTAACTAGGCCGCACATAAGCCTCCACATGCCTCATGTGAAGACTCGCATCAGAAGAACGGCGCAACCAGATCCATCTACGGATCAAGGAAACGCGCTCCAGCGCACAACCAAAACCGAACACTACAACCGTCAGAACGCCCCGACACATCAAAATACAGGGGCGCCGCACACCCCCTATGCTTCACCGATGAGGTGCTGGACCACGAATTTCCATAAGGATTCAAACCAGTGAACATAGAGGCGTACGACGGAACCACAGACCCCGGAGTTTGGATTGAGGACTTTATCCTCCATATTCATATGGCTCGCGGAGACGATCTCCACGTCATCAAGTACTTGCCCCTCAAGCTGAAAGGACCAGCTCGGCACTGGCTGAAAAGCCTCCCCGAAAACTCAATTGGAAGTTGGGAGGAGCTTGAGGTTGCTTTTCGGGCTAATTTTCAAGGGACTTATGTCCGACCTCTGGATGCAGCCGATTTAAGTCATACAGTTCAATAGCCCGGGGAGTCAGCCCGGAAGCTTTGGAACAGATTTCTCACTAAGAAGAACCAAATCGTCGACTGCCCGGACGCCGAAGCCTTAGCAGCTTTCAAACACAGCGTCCGAGACGAATGTCTTGCCAGACACCCCGGCCAAGAAAAACCGAGAATAATGGCAGCCCTGACAAGCCTCATGACCCGCTTTTGCGCGAGCGAAGATAGCTGGCTAGCTCATAGTAGCACCAGCGACCCAGGCACATCCGAAGTCAGGGATGGCAATGGAAAACCACGACGCAGTAAAAACAAGCATCGAAATAAAGAAGACAGCCCAGATAACACAGTGGTAAACGCCGGATTCAGGGGCTCCCGACCGGGTCAGCGGAAAAAGCCTTTCAAAGGCAGCAGAGATGGACTGTCCAGCCTAAACAAGATTCTAGACAAGCTATGTCAGATTCATGGCACCCCCGATAAACCTGCAAACCACACCCACAGAGAATGATGGGTCTTCAAGCAGGCCGATAAGCTAAACACCGAACACAAGGGGAGGGAGACACCAAGTGAAGACGAGGACGAGCCTCACCAGCAAAGCACTGGGGGACAGAAAAAATTCCCACCAGAGGACAAAACAGTGAACATGATCCATGTGACGAAGAGGAGAAGCAAACATGCACTCCGAGACACACGAGCCGTAGTGCCCGTCACCCGTAAGTCCAACCCCTGGTTGGCCAGCCCGATCACTTTTGATCGCAGGGATCACCTGACAAACATCCGACACGAAGGATGGGCTGCCTTGATGTTAGACCCAATAATAAACAGATACTATCTCACACGAGTCCTCATGGACGGCGGCAGTAGTCTAAATCTGATATATCAGGACACAGTCCGCAAAATGGGAATAGACCCAACAGAAATCAGCCTAGTAATACTACCTTCAAGGGAGTGATACCTGGTCCAGAGGCCCGCTCCACGGGCTCTCTAATACTAGAGGTTGTATTCGGTTCACCCGACAACTACCGAAGTGAAAAGTTAAACTTTAATATCGCTCCATTCCGAAGCAGCTATCAAGCACTACTCGGAAGAACAGCTTTCGCTCGTTTCAACGCTATACCGCATCACGCTTCTCTTAAGCTTAAGATGCCTGGTCCACGTGGCACCATCACAGTTAGTGGAAATATTGAGTGTTCCTTACGCGCGGAAGAACGTGCGGCTGCTTTAACAGCCGAACACTATACGACCTCACCAACAAGAATAAATGACCGGTCGTTAAGACCATGGGCACGGTTAAACGAGTCCGGCGCATCACTAGATATACCTGAGGTTGGCTTGATGGTTATACCCTTATAGATGGTACCAGGGGCTTCCCGCGTGTAAACAGGGCTAGTTTGGCTCAACTTTACTTATCTTGAATTTTAATGGTTTATTTAGAATAACCAATCTTTTGCATGACAACTTTCACATAAGTTCTTCTCTTTCATAGATGACAATCGTGCTACACCCGTCCAGGATACGGCACAGCGGAGACACAAGCGCAGATGTGCAGCAGGGACCCGCTCAAAGGTTTCTTTTTGGATTAAGACCCTGCCTAAACCTTTTTTACTGTCTCTTGTTGTTAACATCCTTCGGATACTCAGTACAACCGAGAAGGATGCTGACGTTATTGGTATTTCGCTACGTCAGAATATTGCACGTACTTATCAAGGGCATTGTTCAGCCCGACATATGTTACAAAGACCGAATACCTTAGGGACTGTTCGGCGTCGCGAGTTTGGCCTTATATGCATCAGCTCCGAATCATGTCTTTGGTCAAATGTTGGGTTTGCCCGGCTCCCGTGTTTTGCTACCTTACGTTCCGCTCTATCGGCTAAGGTGGCACCAGGAGAACTACTGTGATTGTGCCCTAGTTCATCTGGATGAGCACCTCAGTAGAGAAAGCCGAAAACTGACTCTCATGATAAAGCGCGAGACTGGTCAACCACTCGATGACTTAGCGGAATCTTCGGGATTCATCCGCATTAACGAAGGGCCGTTTCCCGGCCAGGCATGTACGCGCCCTGTATTCGGAGGAGGGCGGAGCCAGCAGGGGCTATATATAGTAGCCCCACCGTCAAACTCCTATGGCTAAGTGAAAGTGTTAAAGCAATATAGTCTGATTGCCTAGTTCGCTGCGCTACCACCTCCTTAATGGACCAAGACGTTGGATCAAGTGTGAACACACGTCTTTTGCGAACACCCCCGCATTATATGCATGGGGGCTGAAGCCTACGACTGCAAACTTTTAGGTTATATACATATATACAAAAACGGCCGCACAGGAGGCATCATAGTACTTTCAGGCAAAAGTATAAACGCAGCCTTTATAATTCAATAAACATTGTTCTTACAATGGGAATACATGTCATTAAAAACATAATATTCTTCGAGCACTAAGCCTCTATCGAACGAGCGCCTTCAAGGACTTCTTCAAAGTAGTGCTCGGCAGATACTCGGCCCCCGGCCGAACTATGGGTTGCAATTGCGGTGGCCTCCATCTCTACCCAGTATGTCTTGACACGGGCAAGAGCCATCCACGCACCCTCTATGCACGCCGACCTCTTCATAGCGTCGATGCGCGGCACAGCACCAAGGAACTGTTGCACCAAATTAAAATAACTGCTCGGCCTTGGCCCTTCTAGCCACAGATGATCCACAACAGACCTCATGGCAAGCCCGGACAACCTATGGAGCTTGGCCCACTCGGCCATCCGCTCATTCAACGGAAGCGGACGCGCTGGAACATTAAATTGTGACCAGAACAACTTTTCCACTTCACGATCTTTTTGATCTTTGAAGTATTCGACCGCATCAGCGGCAATTGCTGCCAAATCCAGATATGCGTCTGCAGAACTCCATAGCCGATCAAGAGGAGCGTACTTAGGATCTCCGAACTTCATCCGCAGCATAAAGGGCTTCCCAGCCGCGATATCCCTGGCTTGACGCAGCTCCTCCTTCATCACTCTAATTGTAGAGCGGGCGTCCTTGGCCGCCACCGTGGCCTTCTCTAGGTCCGTCATCTTTGCTCAATTTTTATTTTCGAGAAGCTCGTAACGGTCGGCGCTATCCTTCAATTCAACAGCCATCTTGGCTATTTCATCCTTGCTTCGGCAATGCGCAGCCTGTTCGACTCTCAGCTCTTCGGCCGCCTTTAGAGCGGCCGCATCACTTTTTCTGGCTTGTTCCTTGGCTCGGGCAAGTTCCGCCCAAAGGGTCTCCACGGCGGTAGCCCCATCTGCAGTCACAACATATTAAAGATACTAGCATCATGCTCCTCTTACTATGTGTTGATCACTGGAAAAATCACATACCATGTGCCTCGTCGAGCCGTCTGTTTACAAGCATGATGTCGGCATTTGCCACATCAAGTTGCCGCTTTAGCTCGGCAAACTCACCAGTCCGGCTAGCCACCGGACCTTCCGCCACCTGCACATGAAGGCGGCCTGATTATTACCTGGGACTATGATACTCTGTTTGCCGCCGTTCTTGACAGCAACCAGAGTCTCAGGGGCCACTATCTGCATAGGGCACACCTAACATGTGCGGCACACCTCAAAGCCTTTCAGCAGACTCATAAAAGCTTCATGCAACCCGATTTCAGCGGATGAAATCCTCTCAATCACCGTACCCATTAGCGTACGATGCGCTCCTGAGATAGCCACTTGCTCCAGAAGATCCTTTAGTGCGTCCGATCGCACACCGGACGGTTCCAGACTCTTTCTGCTGCTCTCTTTAGGAGCCGAACACTGAGGACTTCGGGCGGCCAAAGGATTACCCTCTGGCCTTGGCGGATCAGGAGAAACCCTCTGCGACGACACTTCAGGGTCGCCCACCTCATGAGGCGGGGTGGCATGGGGAGGTGTCTCCCTCTCCATCATCTTCGGAAGAAGATCCCTCGAAGACAAACTCTGTCGAGAATGGCTACGATCCGAACTACAAGATATATGCTTCGTTTATTGTCTTCAAAAGTAAAGCAGGATATTTTTACTATTAAGTACTTTTTGTTTACTTACAGCTCGGTAGAGGGCTGATCCCCTTGCGGGCACTGTGCGGCAAGGGTACCCCTCGAGGCAGGACCCTCTGGCGAAGATCTCTTCTCCCATTTGGAAACCGCTGTTTCCGGGTCTTCAGAGGCGGTCCTCTTCCTTCCTTGAAGAGAGGGAATTGTAGATTCCTCTCCCCGGTTATCCTCCTTCGCGGAGGCGCTAGCTCCCCCGGTTTGGATGAATAGTGAGAGAGGCTCGCTCTCAGCCTCCTTATTCCTCCCTTTATCCTCCCTTGAGGGCACTTTATAAGGCGCGAGCTCGAGCATCCTGGTCAGCACAGGATCCGGTGAGACCTCGGGAAGGGGAGCCGGACACCTGATCATCTTCGCCTTTGTCACCCAGTCCTAGTCAAAGAGCAACTTTTCAGAATGATGTTGTAATAAATAAAACAACTTGTTCGGCCACAGGATTACTTACTTGGGCATCTGGACGATTGCAGCTCAGACCCGCATCCTCGGTGGTGTCCGGACACCTTATCTGTGATCCAAAGAACAATTTATACATCTCTTCGAGCGTCAGGCCGAGGAAGTGCTGAATAGCTCGTGGTCCCTCCGGGTTGAATTCCCACATACAGAGGGGTCGACGTTTGTAGGGCAGGACTCGACGAACTAACATGACTTGCATTACCGTGGCCATACTGACATCTCTCTCGAGGAGATCTCGGATGCGGCTCTGTAATATCGGCACATCCTTTACTGGCCCCTAGTCCAGCCCCTTGTTGATCCATTACGTCAGTCATGGCGGGGGGGCGAGCGAAAGGCAGGGCGGCCACCCACTTAGTACCCCGGGAAGCTGTGATATAAAACCACTCCCGTTGCCATAAACTGGACACCTCTGGGAAGGAACCCTCTGGCCATGGAACATCAGCGCCTTTGCTTATTACAACACCTCCGCACTCTGCTTGTCACCCCTCAATCATCTTCGGCTTCACATTGAAAGTCTTGAGCCATAGGCCGAAGTGTGGGGTAATGCGAAGGAAGGCCTCACACACGACGATAAACGACGAGATGTGAAGGATGGAATCCGGGGCTAGGTCATGGAAATCCAACCCATAATAGAACATGAGCCCCCTGAAAAAAGGATCCATAGCGAGGCCTAGCCCTCGGAGGAAGTGAGAGACGAATATTACGCTCTCGCCGGGTTCGGGAGTGGGAATGCCCTGCCCTCGAGCAAGCAGCCTGTGCGAGATCTCGCCGGTCAGAAACCTGGCCTCTCTTAGCTTCTTGATGTCTTCCTCTATGACAGAGGAAGGCATCCACCGACCTTAAAGGTTGGATCCGAGCATGGTTGAAGGTCCGAAGCGCCTGACCTAAGCCTGGGTGTTGAAACTCGAGGCGGGCGGGGGGGAGGATTCGATTGAGTTTGAGAGGAAAAAAGGACATGCCTTGGTCTCTTTATAAAGAGGGTGAATATCAAGCATCCTCCTCGTAGCCGTTTGGGACTTGCTTAAAATCGAGGAGTCATACGAATGGTGTAACGCCACGGATCCGTTGCGCCAGGTGTCCGTCAGTTATTCGCCGTCCTTGCCATGTCATGTGCTTGCGTGTCGCACTTTGCCATGTCATCATCTGCATTTCATATCATGTCATCATGTGCATCGCATTCGCATACGTGTTCGTCTTATGCATCCGAGCATTTTCCCCGTTGTCCGTTTTGCAATCCAGCGCTCCTATGTTCCCCAGCGTCCCCTTTTACATTTCTTCGTGAGAGGGTATTAGACTTTCTCGGAATGGACCGATGCTTGACATGTGGCCTTGGTATAGCACCGGTAGACCGCCTGTCAAGTTTCGGGTCAATCGGAGTTCGTTTGATACTCCAACGGTTAACCGGGTATCCGCAAAGGCCTCTTTTTGTGCAGCCCAACACCCCCTTCTAAGTGGCCCAAAACCCACCTAAGTCATCTCTATCATCTCGGTCGTTCGATCACGATCGCGTGGCCGAAAACCGCACTCCATTTGGAGCCCCCTAGCCCCCTCTGCCTATAAATATGTGCTCTTCCCGGAATTTTCGCGCAGTCCAACCCTAGCCCCGCTCCCCTAGCGCCGCCGGACATGTCCATCCCCTCGCCGGACATGTCCACCGCCCACCGCCACATCACCCCGGCGAATCACGCGTCGCCACCTCACCCGCGCCGCCGCCCCAGCCAACCCGCGCGCGCCACGTCAGCGCGCGCCCTCCTCTCTCTCTCCAGCCCCGCCGCCGGCCCGCGCGGCCCACGGCAGGCCCGCGGGGCCCGGTCGCCGCCGCCGCCTCCGCCCGCGGGAGCCGCGCCCTCCGCCTCCCGCGCGACCCGCCGCCATCGCCGGAGCTGCCGCCGCCGCCTTCGCCGGCTCCGTCCCGCCGCGCCGCGCCAGCTCCCTCGCCGCCCCTCGACGCCCGAGCCCGCGCAGCCTCCCCGTGCGCGCCGGCGTCCGCCCCCGACCTCCGCGGTGTCCCGCGCGCACCCCGCGCCGCCATGCGCCGCCGTTCCGCCGCCGCGTCACCGCCGTCGCCGGCGCGCCTCACGCCGCCCCGCCGCCTTCGCCACCGCGCGCCCGCGCCGGGATCCGGCCGGATCCGGCGAGATCCGGCCCGGATCCGCCTCCTCCCGGCCTCCTCGACCTCTCCCGCAACTCCGGCCACCTCCTCCCGCAACTTCGGCGAGATTCCGGCGAGTTTCCGGCCGCCTCGGCACCCGTGCCCGCGGGTTGACTTTCTCCCCCCTCTAAATTTTGCCTAAGTCTCCGACATTTGGACATTATCATGCCATGTTCATCATGCCATAACTCTCTGCATGTAGCTCCGTTTTGGGCGTCTGATATGTCAAATTGTTCGCCTCGAAGAGTACATCATTTCATCTCATTGCATCATTTTCATTTGAGCTCATCTTGATGTCCGAAATGCTGTTAGAAGAGGGCTATGTGATGTTAATTTCTGATTCTTATCAGAACATGCACTTTTGTCATTTTTGCCATGATTGATGTGTGCATCCTATGGAGTTGAGTTCTACATGTGTTTTGTAATATGCCATGTTATCTTTCCAGAGATTTATTCCATGTATTTTTCTGATCTAAGTGGTGACTAGCACAAGCATGCAAACTAGGTAACTTGATGTTGCTGATTTCAGAGACTTAGTGATTCCACTAAGTCCCTGACTGCTGTTATTTTCATGTCATGTATTCATGTTGTTTCTGAGAGATCTATGCATAATTTGAGCATGATCAGTAAGGGAGTTTTGAACTTGAGTTTTTGCTCTATCCATCCATGCCTTTGTTTGCAATTATGGAGTGCCATAGCTTGAGTCAATCGAGCTCTTCTTTTGCTATAAAATGTTACTGGCAGATTGTTTACATGTTATTCGATTTTGCCAAGCTTGTTGTAGTTGATCCTTGCATGCTATGATGTTGTTCTTTCCATGCCTAGCTTATATGCCATGTCTTCTTGATGTATGTATTCTTAGTTTATCATGTAATTCTCTGTAGTGAGTGCATCGAGCTCGTAAACATGCCTACTTGTTATCTGTTTTTGACATGTCCAGTTTTCTGCTAAGTCTGAAACCTGTAACGAAACTTGCTTATTTGACATGGGTGTAATCATATTTTCTAGTCCTTTTTGTCTTATGGTCAGTAAGGGATTTTGTCAAGTGCTTTGAGTAGATTCATGCCATGCCTTAATTTGCTATGTACTGATCCTGTAGCATGTTGTTTCATTGCTCTAAACATGTCATCCTGATGTTAATTTCGGCTATGTTGTTATTTTCACTAAGTCTGTGAACCTGTTATCTTTTGCACTTTTGCCATGCTTGTTTGAACCTGTTGTGATGTGATTTAGCCGTAGATCAGTGTTCATCTTTTGTCAAGCATCTTGAGTAGATTACTGTCATATGCTTTGTTGATATGTTTGGGTGCATTAGCTTAATTTCTTGTTGCTTGCTAAGTAGCATCATGCTGTTAATAGCAGATTCTTGTCATTCTTGTTTCGCTTGTCATTTGCAAACCGTGCATCCGATTCCGGTGATCTTTATATCGATTTCAACCGAAATCATCTCACCTATCCAGTGGCATACTTGGTTTGCCAAGATTATGCCTGGTTCATCTTTTTCCTTCCGAAGCATGCATATGCATTGCATACCACATCTCGCATATCATGCCATGTTTATGTGAGGGTTGTTTACTATGTTGTTTGTTTGTTTCCGGGTGCTTCTCTCGTTAGCTTCGGTTTCGTTTCGGAGTTGTGAGGGTTCGTTCGTCTTCGTCCGTTTGTCTTCTTCATGGACTCGTTCTTCTTCCTTGCGGGATTTCAGGCAAGATGACCATACCCTCGAAATCACTTCTATCTTTGCTTGCTAGTTGCTCGCTCTTTTGCTATGCCTATGCTGCGATACCTACCACTTGCTTATCATGCCTCCCATATTGTTAAACCAAGCCTCTAACCCACCTTGTCCTAGCAAACCGTTGTTTGGCTATGTTACCGCTTTGCTCAGCCCCCTCTTATAGCGTTGTTAGTTCCAGGTGAAGATGAAGTTTGTTCCTTGTTGGAACATGGAGTTGTTGTTCCTTGTTGGAACATGTTTACTTGTTGGGATATCACAATATATCTTATTTAATTAACGCATCTATATACTTGGTAAAGGGTGGAAGGCTCGGCCTTATGCCTAGTGTTTTGTTCCACTCTTGCCGCCCTAGTTTCTGTCATATCGGTGTTATGTTCCCGGATTTTGCGTCCCTAACGCGGTCGGGTGATTTATGGGACCCCCTTGACAGTTCGCTTTGAATAAGACTTTTCCAGCAAGGCCCGACATTGGTTTTACCATTTGCCTCAGCCTATTATTTTTTCCCTTGGGAGTCGCGCATCCCGAGGGTCATCTTTATTTAGCCCCCCGGGCCAATGCTTGTCTAAGTGTTGGTCCAAACTAGAGCACCGTGCGGGACCGTCCCTTGGCAACTTGGGTTATGTTGGTACCTGTACGCTTAGCTTATCCGGTGTTGCCCTGAGAACGAGATATGTGCAGCTCCTATCAGGATGTCGGCGCATCGGGCGGTTTTGCTGGACTTGTTTTATTGCTGTCGAAATGTCTTGTAGCCGGGATTCCGAGACTGATCGGGTCTTCCCGGGGAGAAGGAATATCCTTCGTTGATCGCGAGAGCTTATCATGGGCTAAGTTGGGACACCCCTGCAGGGTTTGAACTTTCGAAAGCCGTGCCCGCGGTTATGGGCAGATGGGAATTTGTTGACGTCCGGTTGTAGAAAACCCGAAGTTGATCTTAACTAAAATACACCAACCGCGTGTGTAACCGTGATGGTCTCTTCTCGGCGGGGTCCGGGAAGCGAACACGGTTGTTGGAGTTATGCTTGACGTAAGTAGTTTCAGGATCACTTATTGATCATAGTTGTTCGACCGTGCTTTGCCTTCTCTTCTCGCTCTCATTTGCGTATGTTAGCCACCATACATGCTAGTCGCTTGCTGCAGCTCCACCTCACTACCCTATCCTACCTTTAAGCTTAAATAGTCTTGATCTCGCGGGTGTGAGATTGCTGAGTCCTCGTGACTCACCAGATACTTCCTAAACCAGTTTGCAGGTGCCGATGAGACCGAGCAGGAGACTCATCCGAGCTCAAGGAGGAGCCCGATGAAGACCTTGTTCATTGTGTTGATTTCGTTCTAGTCGATCAGTAGTGGAGCCCTGTTGGGGGTCGATCGTGGACCTTTGTCGCTTTTTTTGGGGTTTCTTCTTTTATTTTGGCTCCGTAGTCGGGCCCTGATTGTAACTGTATGATGTATTGTTTTATTCATGTATTGTGTGAAGTGGCGATTGTAAGCCAACTATGTATCTCTTCCCCTTATGTATTACATGGGTTGTGTGAAGATTACCTCACTTGCGACATTGCTTTCAATGCGGTTATGCCTCTAAGTCGTGCTTCGACACGTGGGAGATATAGCCGTATCGAGGGCGTTACAAATGGGCACGATTGGGTTACCACATCCGTATTGATGAGAACCCCGTAATAAGGGGGACACGATCTCTGCTTCGACAAGACGTGCCAATAAAATCACCTCGCGAAATATGCGGTGGCAGGTTGATTGAGAAAAACAGTTCGAATAATGATCAGGCCACGGTGTGATGTCACGTTGTGAAAAGTTGTCAGCATATTAGATTTGTGGAAATATTATTCTCTCTGCGATGGTATGTGGAACTTGTTTTGCAGAGCCGGACACTATCCTTGTGTTCAAAATCTTCTATGAAGTATTCGGAGGAAGAACCCGCCTTGCAATGCCGAAGACAAATCCGCGCGCCGGACTCATTGTCATTGAAGCCTGGTTCAGGGTCTACTGAGGGAGTCCTGGATTAGGGGGTATCCGGACAGCCGGACTATTGGACTATGAAGATACAAGATTGAAGACTTCGTCCCGTGTCCGGATAGGACTCTTCTTGGCGTGGAAGGCAAGCTTGGTAATACGGATATGTAGATCTCCTCCCTTGTAACCGACTCTGTGTAACCCTAGCCCCCCACGGTGTCTATATAAACCGGAGGGTTTAGTCCGTGGAACAACAACAATAATACCATAGGCTAGCTTCTAGGGTTTAGCCTCTACGATCTCGTGGTAGACCAACTCTTGTAATACTCATATCATCAAGATCAATCAAGCAAGAAGTAGGGTATTACATCCATCGAGAGGGCCCGAACCTAGGTAAACATCGTGTCCCATGCCTCTTGTTACCATCCGCCTTAGACGCACCGTTCGGGACCCCCTACCCGATATCAGCCGTTTTTTACACCGACAACGGCGGCCCTGTGGTTTGCCTCACCGGCCTCGTCCCCGGCCGCGTTGGGCCGTCTGTGTCAGGCTCGTCAGCTGCCTCAGCTCGGATGTCGCTACTACGTTGGTCGCTCGGGCCTTGCTGCCCGGGCGCCAGCGCTGTTTTGACAGCCCGGGTGCCGGTGCTGACGTGCTCGTCCGCACGTCATCCTACGCCTCATCTCAGACTCCACCGCCACCCCGCCTCCATGAGCGGCGTCCCCGACCTCGCACGCAATCGGATTAATCACCCGCCCGCCGCCGCGATCCGCCTCATGTACGTCATGCGACCAACCTGGCCCGTCGATTGCACGCGCATTCGCGGGCCCCGTGAAGATCGTCCCGAGTTCAGCGCGCCCCTCCACCAATCGAGCAACGGGCTGCTGCTGCGTCCCCCCGTCGGGCTGCAACATCGTCGCCCCATGGTTCTCCTCGCGGCTGCATCGACTCACGCGCCGCCGGTGTGTCGCCCCTTCTGGTCGTAGTGCTGGGATACACGGTCCCCACCGCCGCCCCAAGACCGTTCCCGCGGTTGCACAGACCCGCGCTCCGCCGTTGCACCACCCCTTTGGGCTGTAGCGCCACGGCCCGGGGTCCCTACAACCACCCCGACGTCTTCCATCGTCGCCCCACCTGCCCGCTGCCGCTGTGTCGCCCCTTTGGGCTGTAGCACCGCGGCTCGCGGTCCACCGCCGTCCCAGCGCATCGACCACTCGTGTTATGCACCGAGCCTCCTCCATTGGTGCGGGAACGCCACCGTCCGCGCCGGTCTTCGTCACGATGTCGGGTTCCTCTCCTACTTCGAGCACCGCCACCGCGCTACTAACCTAAGTTGTCGCCGTCGCCGTCAGGCCGTCGCCGCCGGTCTTCTTCAACCGCCACCGCCGTTACCTCCGTACTCGCCGCCGCCCGTCCACCCTCTTCGTCTTCGTCAAGCACCAGCCCATTGCCAGCATCGCTGTCATCTACGCCGACCACCGTTGGTGACATTCCCCCCCCCCTCGCCTATTGGCGCCACAACCATCGTCGAGACTCCTTCTCTGCTGCCCCCTCCGACTCCTCGACATGGCTTATAGCTCATACAGGTCCCTCGTCTACGCATGCCCGGTGCTGGCAATACCGATGTATGCCGTCGTCCACGATGTGTCCCCGGGCCTGGCAAGCCTGGTGCGGGCTTTGTCAACTATGTCTTCGTCCATTTACGCATGCCCAGTGCTGGCAACATCGAAGGGTGCCTTCGTCTATGATGTGTCCCTGGGTTTGGCAAACCCAACGCGACACCTCGTCAACACCATCCTCCTTCCGTCGCACCACTTCCTCGACACCACTGCGCCCATGACTAACTCGGTGCTTCCTTGCGCCCGCGGCTACACGACGACTCCCTCGACATCGGCTTCCCCGACTCGACATCGACCATGGCATTCTTGGCATGGCTACCTTGACCACAACTATACCACTCACGCTCTCGGCTACCTCAACAAACGGCACAAAGGGCTACCGCCTTAGTTGAGCAACCTCATCGATTTCCACTCCAGCCACGCCTTCCGTGATGCATCGACCGTTACGACCGTGGGGGGTTGTTTGTCGGCTTGCCTTCGGATTCTTCTCCAGTCTCACCGTCTGCGTCGCTACCATTGTGACTACGGGGGGATGTTGAGTGTATGATTATTAGGAAGTATATCATAGACTAGGATTTGGTCTTGCCTTGTCTTGTACTTCAAGTTGATCATTGTCTTATATATATGGCCATGAGGCTCAAGCAATACAATGAACGATTCCACCAATCCCTCTCTCTCTCTCCCTTCTAACATCAAGATCCATTTTAACAGTTGGAATCCTCACAATGTGCTCTTTGAAATTAGATTCTGCATGGGTATATATCAACAAACTTTTTTGTGTGTCATTTAGTCTCTGTTATGTGCAGCTTTCTAGTAGTCGATGAGTTTTGTCTATCGCCAAGATTTCAACACAGGCAAATTGTGTCCGACTAGTAGCCGCCTCCTAACCCTAAGCCGCTGCCACCGCCTCGGTGCCCCTCCTCTTTCCCGTTCGGCGGCCTCGTCGGCGGCAAGAGGAGTGGGGACCCGTTCGTCTTGTTTTATTTTTCTTAGGTTCTTGTTTCTCCAGCGACATCGACGAGGTGGTGACGACGATGGCGTATTGGAATAAAGTATCTCCAGTCTCTCCCTACCTCGACGACGTCCGTTCTGGCACCGACAAGGGGCCTGTGAGAGTTTGTGTCCCCAAATTGGTTGGTTTCCTTCAGATCTTGGCAGTTCATGTGTCTTTCAAGGAACGCTTTTGGCTGACACTTGGTGTGGCGACTACGACATCTTTTTCTGTGTTATTCTGTGGCTTAACCCAATCTCTCCAACCCTCTGAACTGGTGGTGGTGAATTACAAGTCTTTTTTGCTTGGGGTGATGCTCCAGCCGATGTTGCTTCAACGATTTTTAGATCTCGTCTCAAGGGGCAAGTGGCTATCGCGGTCTTCAAAGCCTTGTATGGCGATGGCGTTTGTAGGTGTCACTTTTCTTTGCTGTTGGTTCAGTGCAATTTTTAATCTCCGACGGGCAGCATACAATCAGAGGAAGAGGAAGACTAGTATGTTTTGTAATGTAATTTTATTTTTTACTGGTCGTTCTACATCCAGTTGTCTATCCATTGTATTGGCCTTTGCTTTCCTCGATGATAATCAGATCTAAGATGCCCTTTGGGTGTCTTTCTTTAAAAACTGTCTAGTAGTCAATTCACAACTTTTCTCTATCATGTGGATGTGCAGTTTTCAGCTGTCACCCCCCACCCAACTGTCTAGGAGCTCATGTGCAACATCCCCCTACACCGTGAATATGCACTTTTCACTATTTGGTGTCGTGCCCCAACTACCCTGCTAGTGAGATGTGCAACATCGTCTGCTGGCTCGGTCAACTGTCTTGCAGTGGATGTGCAACTTCAAACGTGCAACTTCCTTACCAACTTATAATTTAGGGAACAAAACTGGGCTATTACACAATTAATTGATGTGCAACTTCATCTACTACCCCGACCAACTGTCTAGCAGTCGATTTGCAACTTTTCCCCTATCCCGTGAACGTGCAGTTGTCATCACTCCACCTACCCCTACCATTGAGATGTGTAACTTTGTATTTTGTCCTAGTCGAGTTTACGAAAATTCAGCCTACAATAAACCCAGCCCATATCCGCCCCGCATACGGGTTAGGTTTGAGGAGTGTAGGACAGCCTGGACATTTGAGCTGAGTTTGAGGGGTCCAGTTGGGTTTAATTTTTTTGTCCAATATGTATACGGGCTGTCAGCCAGACAAATGGGGGAAATAATTGGAGATGCTCTTAGATCCTATGTCGTGTGCCGTCGCCGCCATCTGAGAAATTTAGGTCCCCTCTCCTCCGGCTGCCATCTTGGCGCTGAGAGGTGGGGGGACCTCGAATCTTCAAGACCTCTATGTTCTTCGCCATTGTCTAGTGATCATAATAGTTTGTGAAAATAAATTTATTCTCGTTCTTTTGGTGGTGCCATGAGATTAGAGAGTTTTCTGTCCCCGCAGACATGATTATTTAGATCTGATGCGTTTATGTTGTTGTGTCAAACCTTTTTTGTTGGTCTGCTTTTTGTGAAGGTGAAATCTTTTATCGATGCCAGGGTGAAGACATAGTGATTCGACGGCTCACACTTCTAGGGGGTCATCCCCGGCCCAAGTACGTTCATCGATCAAGGCTTCCCATCTTTTTGGATGGGCGACTCAAGGCGCTGTCAAAAACGATTATTGGTAATTTTCGTGCGGGTGAAAGAGTGACAACATCGTTGCTCCAGTTCAATTGCAAGCTCTTTACCGAAGTCTTTGAAGTATTTTTTCGAGCAGAAATTGATGCCATGAAGAAGGTGTTTTCAAGAGATTCCACTGTACTCCCTCCGTTCCTTGGTATAAGGTGTATAGATTTTTGAGAAAAAGTCTGAAATATAAGGTGTATTGCGTTGCACCACTCGTTTGGATAATTTTTTTAGGCATTTGATTACATTTCCTTATATCATGTAAGCTCCTCTATTTTCTCATGTCAATTAGTCATGTGTAATCTCACTCAAAACTTGTGAAATTTTCCCTCCACGTGTGTTCTTTAATTTCCGTGCCAAAAACTATACACCCTATATCTAGGAACGGAGAGAGTAATTCTTAGTCATAGGAGTTGTTTTGTATTTTTCTTGTATCTTAGGTCCAAATTTGTGTACCTGTAACTGTTATGAGTACGTATAAAGTTACATGTATTTCTCAAAAAAAAAAGATCCTATGTCGTGTTTAAATTTGCATTTAGAAACTTTAAAATTGTGGATCTGCAATGTTGTTGAATTGTGTGTGCTTGAATACAAACGTTTCAATATTACAGTGTGAAACTGGAGTTAGAATTGTGTTTCCATGCGCCAAAAGTAAAAATAGTAGAAACAAAAGATAATCTTTTATATGGATTAAACGTTCCAATACATATTCTTTAAAATTGGGCATCTACTAGATTTGCTCTAAACCATGGAAATAAAGCCCCTAAAAGGTACGAAAATATGAAACATGGATAATAGAAAGCACACAATCGATGTTAAGTCCCCTAGAAGCACCACTTCATGGATGGATCAGCTAGCCGCCGTACTTGGCCTTGTAATCCCTCCACAGCTCCTGCACGGACTTGCCCATAATCTGCAGGAAGTCGTCGTCGCTGTAGCCGTCCTTGAGCCTCTCGTTGAGCACCGCCACGAACCCCGGCCTCAGCTGGTCGCAGTAGTCCAGGAACCACGCCGTCACGTCATAGCCCGTGTCCCAGCTGTCCCCCTGCCCGGGCTGCAACCAGTACGGCGCCGCATAGCCGGCACGCAGCCGGACGAAGTCGGCCATCCCCTCGTAGACCCAACTGTGGGTCTGGTTCGTGTCCTGCTGCCCCCACTGCCACACGTGCGTCACCTCGTGGTACAGCAACCCCGTCACCAGCGTCCTCACGTCGCCGGTGATGTTGTTGACGTAGCCCGCGTTGAGCGTGATGCTGCTCTCGCTGTCGCGTTCGAAGGCGAGGATGTTGCTGTTTATGGCGTTGACGGTGAGGTTGACGCGATCGTCCATGGCAGCTCGGCGGTCCTCGGGCGCCGTCTGGTTGAAGATTTTCCAGGTGAAGAAGGAGGCCTCCGACATGACCTGCACCGCGTAGCCCACGCCGTATTCCTCGTCGAAGCGCTGCCCGCCGGGGGTCGTCGACGCGTTGTTCATTGCCGTGAACCTCACGCCGGCAGCTGTGGTGGCGAGGCCGGCGACCACGAGTAAGGAAGCCAACACTGGCGTGAAGTGCTTCATCATGATTTAGTTTGTGTCTGAGTGGATGCGTGGATGAGTGGTCGACCGGCCTCAAATTTATAGGCACATCCTTGACAAGTGACAAGAAGACCTAGCCGGCAGGTTTTACTGTTAGTACTAGATAGAATCTTAGTTAGGACGAGTTCAACAGTGACAATGACACTTGTCAACATCTTCTTGTTTATTCTGTTACTTGCAGTCAGCATATCGTACTTGCGTTCGTCACCTTTGTCCTGCATTTGTAGTATTGCTCTCACGAGCACCCCATAAATCGGCTAAGGGCATCTTTGATTCATAGGATTTTGAGAACGTAGTAATAGGAAAAGTATAAGGTTAGAGTGGTATGCCCATTTGAATTCTATTAGATTAGCAACGAGTGTTTGATGGCACAGAAAAAACAAAGAAATCGTAAAAAAAGATTGGAGTGGATATAGATTTTCTATAAAATGTAGTAAAAAGCTTCCATATAAAAAATCCTATGGGATTCAATCATATGAATTAAAGGACCAACATAAAGAAAATCCTAAGGATTTCAATCCTTCGAAAATCGTATAAAATTCCTTTAAATCAAAGGAGCCCTAAAAATCTGCTCAAGGACGGCTACAGCGACGACGACTTCCTGCAGATTATGGGCAAGTCCGTGCAGGAGCTGTGGAGGGATTACAAGGCCAAGTACGGCCGCTAGCTGATCCATCCATGAAGTGGTGCTTCTAGGGGACTTAACATCGATTGTGTGCTTTCTATTATCCATGTTTCATATTTTCATACCTTTTAGGGGCTTTATTTCCATGGTTTAGAGCAAATATATTAGATGCCCAATAAGTATAGCCTCAAAAATATGTATTGGAACCTTTAATCCCTATAAAAACTTCTCTTTTGTTTCTACTATTTTTTGTATGTGCATAGAACACCATTCTAACTCCATTTTCACACTATAATAATTTCAACTTCAACGTTTGTATTTAAGCACACACAATTCAACAACATTTCAGATCCAACATTTTATTGTTATCAAATTCGAACACAACATATGATCTAAGAACATGTCCAACTATCCTCCCCCCCCCCCCCATTTGTCCGAGCTGACAGCCCGGTTAGTGACCGGACCAAAAAAATCTAAACCCAACCGGACCTCCTCAAACTCAGTTTAAATGTCCAGATTGTCCGGCAACCCAGTCTATATGTGAGGCGGATATGGATTTGGTTTATTGTAGACTAAATTTTCATAAAACCAGATAGGACAGCATACGAAGTTACACATCTCATTGATACACTAGTAGAAAAAGGGTCAAATGTGAAGCACATTAGTGCCGGTTTGTAAAAAAACCGACACTAATGTGATCAATAGTACCGGTTCGTGGCGGCGATCAATAGTACCGGTTCGTGGGGAACCTTTAGTACCGGTTCATGCCACGAACCGGTACTAAACAGGCTGTGGCAGGCTGGCGTTAGGCCGGGGCCCCACGATCACCTTTAGTACCGGTTCGTGGCACGAACCGGTACTAAAGGTCTAACCTTTAGTACCGGTTCGTGCCATGAATCGGTACTAAAGGGGTCTGACCTATAGTCCCGGTTGGAGACACAAACCGGGACTATAGGACAATTTTCAAACTCTACCCCCCCCTGTATCGCTATTTCAGTTTTGAAAAAATCAACAGAAAATGATAAAAACTTCAAAAAATAAAATCCTTCGAGAGGTAGTTATATTACTACCCCCCCCCCCCGTGTTTGGGATTTTTTAGAATCCTCAAATTCCAAAAGGAAAAAAGATATGGTCAAATTTCAGTTTTTTTTAAAAAATTGGTTAAACCTGGTCAAACTACTTATTCAAGAAGTATTAATGTTACTACATAATTATTCAAGAATATTAGTGTTACTAAATAATTATTTCAATTTTTTGAATTTTGGTCAAATCTGGTCAAACTATGGTCAAACTGTGGTCAAACTATGGTCAAACTTATTCAAGAAATATTAGTGTTACTAAATAATTACTGTTTTTTAGAATAATAGTTTCAAACTCAAACAGTGAAATGTGTGACTTCATGCTCAAGCTAAACTCCAGAGGGTTAATAGGATTGACATCTTACTATTGTCAGGAAAACAACAAGTGCAGACTTGGAAACGAAGGAGAATAGAAGACGAAAGTTAAGCGTGCTCGGGCTGGAGTAGTGAGAGGGATGGGTGACCGGTCGGGAAGTTAGATGATTTGGAATGAGTGATCCACACTTGAGCAGTTAAGAGAGGTGATTAGAGACTAAATCATCAAATAATTCAGAAAAATTAAAATTTGAAAAAAAACAAAAAAAATTCCAAAATTTTCAAAAAAAAATTCAAAAAAATTCAAAAAAAAACCTTTAGTACCGGTTGGTATCCCCCATACCAGGGAGCGAGCTCACGCCACGTGGTGGCACTTTAGCGCCGGTTCGTGCCGAACCGATACTAAAGGGGGGGGCCTTTAGTGCCCACCCTTTAGTGCCGGTTATGAAACCGGCACTTAAGGCCCTTACATTTTCCATGGAGTCAGTACCAGCAACATGAGTTTCCATGGAGTCATTCCTGGGAAGAAGGCTGAGTCCCTCGGCCAAATTGCTCTCGATGTGGTTTTCAGTGATTCCAAGAATTACCGCAAAGAAAAGTTGGCGTTCGAGGTTGTGGACTTCCAGAGTGCTTATCACGCTATTTTGGGTAGGCTAGCTTATGCACGCTTCATGGATCGACCATGTTATGTGTATCTCAAGTTGAAGATGCCTGGTCCCAAAGGTGCGATCACTGTTACGGGCAATCGAAAGAAGGCAGAAGAATGTTTTCAGAAAGGTTCAAAGATCGCTGATGCCCAGATGGTAGTGGTAGAGCTGCAGGAGTACCAGAAGACTACGGACCCGAGTGATTTGTTGCGAGCCAAGAAGCCCGCTACGGAATCAGCTTTTCAGTCGTTTGGCGAAACGATGGTCGATCACAGGAGAGTTGATGGGATCACAGGAGAGTCGGAGCAGATTCATAGCGGTTTCGTCCTTCACAGGAGATTTGATGGGGTCCAAGTTTGGCTCAATCCGCCCAGTCTCCTCTTCGAAGTCTCTGCAAAATTCTGCATGCACGATCCAAGGATAAGTCGGTTTTTTGTGTGCCGGGTCGACGAAGAAAAACTCAGTCGAAACAAAATATATACCTTCAAGTTTAATGAACAACTTCTTGGCAAGACTCCTCAGATAGCTTTCCGGATCGTCCCTCCTGCGAGCGATGCCTTCCATCTTCTCGTTCAGGTTAACCTTGTCCTTCTTCAAGCGCGTGACTTCCTTGTTGGCTGCATCCAGGGTAGATTTCATCTTGGCGTTCTCTTCTTCCAATTGGCCGACTGAAGCCCGTTTCTGTTCAGCCAGAGCAGTTTTATCTTCAGCCTCCTTCTGAGCAGCAGCCAGATCTTGATCCTTCTTCGCCAGAGCTTGGTTCAGTTTTTCTGAAAAGAAATGATGCTTAATTCAGAAAGAGCGGAAGGAAATCCAAGCTTAAGACAAACCAATCAACAAATCCGTCTTACCATTGGCATCGTCCTTGGCCTTCTGCAGCTCTGTCTTGGCCAATTCCAAGTCAAGGTTGAGTTGGATCTGCTGTTTCTCCAAATCAGCAAAACGAGCTCCAAGATCACAAGATTTCTGCAATCGGGGAGGAGGAGTTATTTTACAAAGAAAGACAGCAACAAACAAGCTCTTCAGACCATGGTCGACTGCCAGCAGTCGACCACGGTCTCGGGGACTACACCCAGTGGGTGCACTCAGCGTGCCCCCACTGGTTCCAAGATTCCATTCGGAATGGCCTGACCAGACCGAGTGGAGAAATTCGAGTGAAGCAACACAGTATAAAGACTACAGTCGACTGCCAGCAGACCATCGTAATCTCGGGGACTACACCCAGTGGGTGCACTCAGCGTGCCCCCACTAGTCCAAAAAGTTCAATCGACACACCCAGTGGGATTTGCTCAGCGACAGTTCGAAACACCCAATGGGTGTACAGATGCAAAGATCCTTGGAAAGAGAGTTTTCAGGTACGATGCTTGGAAAGAGAGTTTTCAGGTACCATATCCTAACAGAGCAAGCCAAGAAATCAGTCGACGTGCAGCTAACCTGGACAATGCTTTGGAGAGCCGAGCTGGCGTCATAGGCGGCCTGACTGGCATCACGCACCGTCTTCATCTTGTCCATCATAATACCTGCTTGGCGTATGGCTTCCTTGGCAGCATTCACTTCGTCCTCTGGGACATGATGGGTGACAAAAACTTAAGGTGGATCGACAGGGGCTTGAGCAGTCGACGAAGAAGGCAGGGCACTCGACAATGGTACGACGAAGGTAACAGAAGCTCGATTGGCATCACCAGCATCCTGAACGACTGGTTCCGCTATCGGCGTCGACTGTGGCACCCTGTCTGCAGGAGCTCTCCTATTCTTCCTCGACAAAGGTATCTCAGGCTCTTCATCGTCATCATCGGGGAGGTCAATAATGTTAGGAGCTGTTCAAAGATCAATCGCCATAATTACATCACCCAATGGTATATATTGAAGTTGAGTCGACCAAATGAAGACAGAATGTCAGAAATCATACCCAGATTGGAAGTGACTGCATCTTCCATTGCCTCATCCTCATCCATGTAAACTGGAGTCCCAGAAGTAGCAGCGCTGCTAGTTCCAACGCTCAACTGGTTAAATCAAGGAAAAAATAAACAGCACGGTGCGTCGAGTGAATACAAAGGGAGACACTCACGCAGAAGCGACGGGAATGTCAATCTTAATCTTCAGCAACGCCTTCCGAGGCTTCTGATATGTCTCCAACGTATCCATAATTTTTTATTGCTCCATGCTACTTTATCTACTGTTTTAGGCAATATTGGGCTTTATTATCCACTTTTATATTATTTTTGGGACTAACCTATTAACCGGAGGCCCAGCCCAGATTTGTTGTTTTATGCCTATTTCAGTATTTCGAGGAAAAGGAATATCAGACGGAGTCAAAACGGAACGAAATCAACTGGAGAAGTTATTTTTGGAAGGAAACCCACCTGATGGACTTGGACCCCATGTCAGAAGAGCCACGAGGCAGTCACGAGGGTGGAGGGCGCGCCCCCTGCCTCGTGGGGCCCCTGTAGCTCCACCGACGTTCTCCTTTCACCCATATATACCGTCATACCCTAAAACTTCCAGAACAGAAGATAGATCAGGGGTTCCGCCACCGCAAGCCTCCAGAAGCACCAAAAACCAATTGGGACCCCTTTCCGGTACCCTGCCGGAGGGGGGATCCATCACCGGTGGCCATCTTCACCATCCCGGCGCTCTCCATGACGAGGAGGGAGTAGTTCACCCTCGGGGCTGAGGGTATGTACCAGTAGCTATGTGTTTGATCTCTCTCTCTCTCTCTCTCTCTCTCGTCTTCTCGACTTCACACGATCTTGATGTATCGCGAGCTTTGCTATTGTAGTTGGATCTTATGATGTTTCTCCCCCTCTACTCTCTTGTGATGAATTGAGTTTCCCCTTTTGAAGTTATCTTATCGGATTGAGTCTTTTATGAGAACACTTGATGTATGTCTTGGTGATCAACTTGCGGGTTTCGTGACACTTGGGAACCTATGCATAGGGGTTGGCACACGTTCTTGACTCTCCGGTAGAAACTTTGGGGCACTCTTTGAAGTACTTTTATGTTGGTTGGATGAATCTGAGATTATGTGATGCATATCATATAATCATGCCCACGGATACTTGAGGTGACAATGGAGTATCTAGGTGACATTTAGGGTTTTGGTTGATTTGTATCTTAAGGTGTTATTCTAGTAAAAACTCCAGGGTTGTTTGTGACACTTATAGGAATAGCCCAACGGATTGATTTGAAAGAATAACTTTGTGGTGGTTTCATACCCGACCATAATCTCTACGTTTGTTCTCCGCTATTAGTGGCTTTGGAGTGACTCTTTGTTGCATGTTGAGGGCTTGTCATATGTTCTATCTATATTATTATTGTTGAGAGAACTTGCACTAGCGAAAGTATGAACCCTAGGCCTTGTTTCCTATCATTGCAATACCGTTTACGCTCACTTTTACCACTTGTTACCTTGCTGTTTTTATATTTTCAGTTTACAAAAACCTATATCTTCTATCCATATTGCACTTGTATCACCATCTCTTCGCCGAACTAGTGCACCTATACAATTTACCATTGTACTGGGTGTGTTGGGGACACAAGAGACTCTTTGTTATTTGGTTGCAGGGTTGCTTGAGAGAGACCATCTTCATCCTCATGCCTCCTACGGATTGATAAACCTTAGGTCATCCACTTGAGGGAAATTTGCTACTGTCCTGCAAAACTGTGCACTTGCAGGCCCAACAACGTCTACAAGAAGAAGGTTGTGTAGTAGACATCAAGCTTTTTTCTGGCGCTGTTGCGGGGAGGCTAGGTAAGTGAAGGTATATCTTTAGATCTTGCAATCGAATATTTTTGTTTCTTGTTTTAGCACTAGTTTAGTTTATAAAATAAAACTACAAAAAAATGGAATTGAGTTTGTCTCATACGCTTCATCTTTTTAATATCTTTCGTGAGTATGATGGAAAGGAAAATTGTGCTCAAGTGCTAGAAGAAGAAATCTATAAAATGTTTGGCACTAAATATGTGAATGATGAGCATGATTGCAATGTTGTTAGTATGAATTCCTTGAATATCCATGATGCTAATGATATGCAAAGTCACAAGCTTGGGGAAGCTATGTTTGATGAAGATGATATTTTCCCCCAAGCTTGGATGAGCAAATTTACTATGATGAAAGCATGCCTCCTATCTATGATGATTATTGTGATGACAAGTATGCTTTAAAGAATAATGATAACCATGAAACTTGTCATCTTGATCTTAATTCTCAATCATATGATAGTTATTTTGTTGAGTTTTCTCCCACTACTATTCCGAATGAGAAGAATTTTGCTTATGTGGAGAGTAATAAAATTTCTATGCAAGTAGATCATGAAAAGAATGCTTTAGGTGCTGGTTATATTGTTGAATTCATTCGTGATGCTACTGAAAATTATTATGAGGGAGGAACATATGCTTGTAGGAATTGCAATAATATCAAGTTTCCTCTCTATGTGCTTAAATTTTTGAAGTTATGCCTGTTTTACCTTCCTATGCAAGTTGATTATTGTTCCCATAAGTTGTTTGTTCACAAACTCCCTATGCATAGGAAGTGGGTTATACTTAAATGTGCTATTCATATTCTTCATGATGCTCTCTTTATGTTTCAATTCTTATCTTTTATGTGAGCATCATTGAAATCATCATGCCTAGCTAGGGGCGTTAAACGATAGCGCTTGTTGGGAGGCAACCCAATTTTATTTTAGTTTCTTTCTTTTTTGTTCTGTTTAGGAATAGATAATCCATCTAGCCTCTGTTTAGATGTGGTTTTATGTTTTAATTAGTGTTTGTACCAAGTAGAACCTTTGGGAAGACTTGGGTGAAGTCTTTATGATCATGCTGTAAAAAAACAGAAACTTTAGCGCTCACGAGATTAGCTAGAACTTTTTTCTGCGGAGTGCTATTTAGTTGATTATTTTTGCAGATGATTACTAGACACATTACTCAGGTCCACCAATTTATTTTAGAATTTTTGGAGTTCCAGAAGTTTGTGTTAGTTACAGATTACTACAGACTGTTCTGTTTTTGACAGATTCTGTTTTCATTGTGTTGTTTGCGTATTTTGATGAATCTATGGCTAGTAAAATAGTTTATAAACCATAGAGAAGTTGGATTACAGTAGGTTGAACACCAATATAAATAAATAATGAGTTCATTACAATACCTTGAAGTGGTGTTTTGTTTTCTTTCGCTAACGGAGCTCACGAGTTTTCTGTTAAGTTTTGTGTTGTGAAGTTTTCAAGTTTTGGGTAAGGCTTCGATGGACTATGGAATAAGGAGTGGCAAGAGCCTAAGCTTGGGGATTCCCAAGGCACTCCAAGGTAATATTCAAGGACAACCAAGAGCCTAAGCTTGGGGATGCCCCGGAAGGCATCCCCTCTTTCGTCTACGTTCATCGGCAACTTTACTTGGAGCTATATTTTTATTCACCACATGATATGTGTTTTGCTTGGAGCGTCATTTTATTTTGTTAGTATTTTCTTGCTGTAGTTATAATAATGTTTTGCATCTTTAGTTTCAATAAAAAAGTCAAGGATAGCCTTTGCCATGCTTATTTTGCTAGTTTGCATGTTGCTGTTTGAAAACAGAAAGTTTACCGCTGTTGCAAAAATTACCTAGAAAAGTCAGAGCATGGTATAACGTTGAATCTTTTTGAATATTGAGATCTGATAAATTTATTACAGTGGGAATTTTAGTTCATAATTTTTAGAGTCAGGGAAGTATTGATACTCTTGCATTCTTTACAGACTGTACTGTTTTGACAGATTGCTGTTATGTTTGCGTTGTTTGCATATGTTTGCTTGTTTAATGATTCTATTTGATGGTAGGAGTATTAAATATGCAGAGGCATTTAGTATTCAATGTTGAATAATAATTTAAGTGATTTGTTACAGTATAACATGATAAGGTTTTGCATTGGTTTATACTAACCTATCTCACGAGTTCTTGTTGAGTTTGTTGTGAATGAAGCTTTTGTTAAAAAGAGAAACCATGATATGAGAGGAATTAAGGAGACACAAAAGTTCAAGCTTGGGGATGACCAAGGCACCCCAAGATAATATTTCAATAAGTCTCAAGCATCTAAGCTTGGGGATGCCCCGGTAGGCATCCCACCTTTCTTCTTCAACAACTATCGGTTAGTATCGGTTGAGCCTAAGTTTTTTGCTTCTTCACATAAGTTGTGCTATCCTTGCAATATAGTTTTCTTTAGCTTTGCTTGCTGTTAAAATAAAGTATCAAGATCTGAAATTCCTAAATGGGAGAGTCTTCACATAGTTACATAATTATTTAGCTACTCATTGATCTTCACTTATATCTTTCGGAGTAGCTTGTTGTTTGCTCTAGTGCTTCACTTATATTATTTTGAGAGTCGTTAATAGCATGGTAATTTGCTTAATGTTAATATACTTAGTGTTCAAGATATGTGAAACTTTCTTTTGAGTGAATTGAATACTAAGATAAATTTAATGCTTGATAATTGTTTTGAGATATGGAGGTAATAATATCAAAGTCGTGCTAGTTGATAATTGTGAATTTGAGAAATACTTGTGTTGAAGTTTGCAAGTCCCGTAGCATGCACATATGGGTAAAGTTGTGTAACAAATTTGAAACATGAAGTGTACCTAGCTTGTGCATCCTTATGAGTGGCGGTCGGGGACGAGCGATGGTCTTTTCCTACCAATCTATCCCCCTAGGAGCATGCGTAGTAGTACTTTGCTTTGAGGGCTAATAAACTTTTGCAATAAGTATATGAGTTCTTTATGACTAATGTGAGTCCATGGATTATACGCACTTTTACCTTTCCGCCATTGCTAGCCTCTTCGGTACCGTGCATTGCCCTTTCTCACCTTGAGAGTTGGTGCAAACTTCGCCGGTGCATCCAAACCCCGTGATACGATACGCTCTTTCACACATAAACCTCCTTATATCTTCCTCAAAACAGCCACCATACCTACCTATTATGGCATTTCCATAGCCATTCCGAGATATATTGCCATGCAACTTTCCACCGTTCCGTTCTTCATCATCATGACATACTTTACTTCTGTCATATTGCCATTGCATGATCATGTAGTTGACACCGTATTTGTGGCAAAGCCACCATGCATTATTTTCCATACATGTCACTCTTGATTCATTGCACCATCCCGGTACACCGCCGGAGGCATTCATATAGAGTCATATTTTGTTCTAAGTTTCGAGTTGTAATTGTTGAGTTGTAAGAAAAATAAAAGTGTGATGATCATCATTATTAGAGCATTGTCCCAAGTGAGGAAAGGATGATGGAGACTATGATTCCCCCATAAGTCGGGATGAGACTCCGGACGGAAAAAAAAATAAAAAAAATAAAAAATAATAAAAAAGAGAAAAGCCAAAAAAAAGGCCCAAAAAAATGAGAGAAAAAGAGAGAAGGGACAATGCTACTATCCTTTTCCCACACTTGTGCTTCAAAGTAGCACCTTGTTCTTCATATAGTGAGTTTCATAAGTTGTCTTGTTCATACTAGTGGGAATTTTTCATTATAGAACTTGGCTTGTATATTCCAACAATGGGCTTCCTCAAAATGCCCTAGGTCTTCATGAGAAAGCAAGTTGGATGCACACCCACTAGTTTTCTTTTGTTGAGCATTCTTAGCTCTAGTGCATCCGTTGCATGGCAATCCCTACTCCTTGCATTAACATCAATTGATGGGCATCTCCATAGCTCATTGATTAGCCTCGTTGATGTGAGACTTTCTCCTTTTTTGTCTTCTCCACACAATCCCCATCATCATATTCTATACCACCCATAGTGCTATGTCCATGACTCGCGCTCATGTATTGCGTGAAGGTTGAAAAGGTTTGAGATTATTTGAGTATGAAACAATTGCTTGGCTTGTCATCGGGGGTATAAAAGTTGGGAACATCTTTGTGTGACAAAAATGAAGCATAGCTTAACCATATGATTTTGTAGGGATGAACTTTCTTTGGCCATGCTATTTTGAGATGACATAATTGCTTAGTTAGCATGCTTGAAGTATTATTATTTTTGTGTCAATATGAACTTTTGTCTTAAATCTTTCGGATCTGAATATTCATATCACAAGTAAGAAGAATTACATTGAAATTATGCCAAAGTATCACTCCGCATCAAAAATTCTTCTTTTTATCATTTACCTACTCGAGGACGAGTAGGAATTAAGCTTGGGGATGCTTGATACGTCTCCAACGTATCTATAATTTTTGATTGCTCCATGCTACTTTATCTACTGTTTTAGGCAATATTGGGCTTTATTATCCACTTTTATATTATTTTTTGGACTAACCTATTAACCGGAGGCCTAGCCCAGATTTGCTGTTTTATGCCTATTTCAGTATTTCGAGGAAAAGGAATATCAGACGGAGTCAAAACGGAACAAAATCAACTGGAGAAGTTATTTTTGGAAGGAAACCCACCTGATGGACTTGGACCCCACGTCAGAAGAGCCACGAGGCGGTCACGAGGGTGGAGGGCGCGCCCTCCCCCCTGGGCGCGCCCCCCTGCCTCGTGGGGACCCACCGACGTTCTCCTTTCACCCATATATACCGTCGTACCCTAAAACTTCCAGAATAGAAGATAGATCAGGAGTTCCGCCGCCGCAAGCCTCCAGAACCGCCAAAAACCAATCGGGACCCCTTTCCGGTACCCTGCCTGAAGGGGGATCCATCACCGGTGGCCATCTTCATCATCCCGGCGCTCTCCATGACGAGGAGGGAGTAGTTCACCCTCGGGGCTGAGGGTATGTACCAGTAGCTATGTGTTTGATCTCTCTCTCTCTCTCGTGTTCTCGACTTCACACGATCTTGATGTATCGCGAGCTTTGCTATTGTAGTTGGATCTTATGATGTTTCTCCCCCTCTATTCTCTTGTGATGAATTGAGTTTCCCCTTTTGAAGTTATCTTATCGGATTGAGTCTTTTATGAGAACACTTGATGTATGTCTTGGTGATCAACTTGCGGGTTTCGTGACACTTGGGAACCTATGCATAGGGGTTGGCACACGTTCTTGACTCTCCGGTAGAAACTTTGGGGCACTCTTTGAAGTACTTTTATGTTGGTTGGATGAATCTGAGATTGCGTGATGCATATCGTATAATCATGCCCACGGATACTTGAGGTGACAATGGAGTATCTAGGTGACATTAGGGTTTTGGTTGATTTGTATCTTAAGGTGTTATTCTAGTAAAAACTCCAGGGTTGTTTGTGACACTTATAGGAATAGCCCAACGGATTGATTTGAAAGAATAACTTTGTGGTGGTTTCGTACCCGACCATAATCTCTACGTTTGTTCTCCGCTATTAGTGGCTTTGGAGTGACTCTTTGTTGCATGTTGAGGGCTTGTCATATGTTCTATCTATGTTATTATTGTTGAGAGAACTTGCACTAGCGAAAGTATGAACCCTAGGCCTTGTTTCCTATCATTGCAATACCGTTTACGCTCACTTTTACCACTTGTTACCTTGCTGTTTTTATATTTTCAGTTTACAAAAACCTATATCTTCTATCCATATTGCACTTGTATCACCATCTCTTCGCCGAACTAGTGCACCTATACAATTTACCATTGTATTGGGTGTGTTGGGGACACAAGAGACTCTTTGTTATTTGGTTGCAGGGTTGCTTGAGAGAGACCATCTTCATCCTCACGCCTCCTACGGATTGATAAACCTTAGGTCATCCACTTGAGGGAAATTTGCTACTGTCCTACAAACCTGTGCACTTGCAGGCCCAACAACGTCTACAAGAAGAAGGTTGTGTAGTAGACATCAGTTTCTGCTCTACAACTTTGGGCTGCTTTGACGCTTTTTCAGTCGGGGCCGGTGAAGAAGTCCGAGGACGCTTTGAAGACTGACCAGTTGAGCAATCACCTTTTCATGGGCGCTCGGCCGGTCTTGGTCAAGCTTGGATCGCTGAGGGAGTCCTGGATTAGGGGGTGTTCGGATAGCCGGACTATACCTTCAGCCGGACTCCAGGACTATGAAGATACAAGATTGAAGACTTCATCCCGTGTCCGGAAGGATCTTTTCTTGGCGTGGAAGGCAAGCTAGGCTTGCGGATATTCGAGATATCCTACCATTGTAACCGACTCTGTGTAACCCTAACCCTATCCGGTGTCTATATAAACCGGAGGGTTGTAGTCCGTAGGACAACCATCATCATACACAATCATACCATAGGCTAGCTTCTAGGGTTTAGCCTCCTTGATCTCGTGGTAGATCCACTCTTGTACTACCCATATCATCAATATTAATCTAGCAGGAGTAGGGTTTTACCTCCACCGAGAGGGCCCAAACCTGGGTAAAATAAAGTGTCCCTTGTCTCCTGTTACCATCCGACCTTGACGCACAGTTCGGGTCCCCCTACCCGAGATCCGCCGGTTTTGACACCGACATTGGTGCTTTCATTGAGAGTTCCTCTGTGCCGTCGCGATCAGGAAGGGTGCCTTTTCCCGTCTTTAAAGATGGCGCCGTTACTAAGGGAGCCTTGGCTATCGGCCAAACCCTCCGGCTAGGTGGTTTTCTCATGACCGCCTGTTCGGCCGTTGCGCCGACGGTGACCTCTCGGGTCATCGAAAGCAACCTCCACGCCAGCCCGGAACTTGCTGAGCAGCTGGATCCGATGGAGCTCTCTTCCGTAAACGAGCTCTTGGATCGCATCGCCGCCCTGGGGGTCGCTACAAATTACGACCAGGTTGGGCTTAAACCCGATCTAAGGGAAATTAACTCTCCCCAAGTCACCCACCACGTTGCTGTGGTGGAAACACAATGCGGCAACCCTTCATCTATCTTAAGGACTAGCCACGTCCGAATTCCTGAACCCTCCATGCCGGATATCCGCGGAGGGGAGGGTACAATCCAAGACCTGAGCCTAAAATCAGGCGAATCGGATAACGTCCAAGACTCCGGATCTCAGAATCCGGAAGTTCTTCGGCTTCTGAACAGCAAACCGGGCGAAGTCTCGGATTCAACGACGCCCGACCACCCGATCTTAAGCGATCTCTCCCAAATTAGGCAGATGCCCGAAGAAACAGTACATCATTACTGGGCCAGATTCCTCCTACTTATGAACAGGACAAAGGACTGCCGCGAGGAAGACGCGATTTCAATCTTTTGCAGTAACTGCACGGACAAGGGAATACTCAACGCCATAAGTCGTCGTACTATTACACGCTTTGCTGACCTGGCATCCATAGTACAAAAATACTGTGCCATGGAAAGTGCTTGGAAAACCGAAATTGAATTTTGGGATAATCCGGCCTTGAATAGCAATCCCGTCCGAATCAAGAGGGCACACCGCAGTAAGGCGCCCGGACTAAACACTAAAAAATCAAAACCCTCTAGGGGGCATGGAACCGTACTGGAAAAGTGGCTAGATGGACCCTGCAAGATTCATAGAGCAGCGGACGCCACCCCAACCCACAGCCTCAGGGCATGTTGGATACTCCGGTAGGTGGCCAAAATTGGCAAGGACCTCCTAATTCCAGAGGTCGAAGGAAACCGGCCAGGGAATTTCAGTTCCGTTCTCACAGTCTTTGAGACTTTCGCATCGAATAACATGCGAAAAAGAACACTTCGCAGCCTCACCGAAGTCTATCAAGTAGCGACAATAAATCCATGGAGTAATACTGCTATCACCTTCGATGCGAGTGACGAACCTAAATTTCGAACAGCCAAAGCACTAGCCGCACTGGTCCTCAGTCCCGTAGTAGACGGCTGTCGCCTCGCAAAGGTACTCATGGACGGAGGCAGCGGATTGAACCTCATCTACAAGGAAACCCTCCAAAAGATGGAAATAGACTGGAACCGCATTGAGCGAAGCAGCACAACTTTTAGGGGAATAATTCCCAGTCTGGAAGCGCGCTGCACCAGAAAAATCACACTAGATGTGGTGTTCGGCACGCCGGATAATTACAGGTCTGAACAGATCATGTTCCAGGTAGCCCCGTTCAAAAGCGGATACCACGCAATACTAGGGCGGGAGGCTTTTACAGTTTTCCAAGCTATACCCCATTACGGGTACATGAAGCTTAAGATACCTGGGCCGAACGGAATTATCACTCTCGCTAGTGATCCGGACATAGCACTCCGCGCCGAAAACAAGACAGCCACATTGGCCCTCGAGGCACTATCAGAAACCTTAGCGGCCGAAGAACTGACTGCGCTGCGATCCACGGTTAACAGGGACGATGTGATACTCGATAAGAGATCCAAATCCACATCCTTCAAACCAGCGGACGAAATAGTCAAATTCCAGGTCCACCCTATGGACCTCAATAAAACAGCCTCCATCGGGGCACGACTGAACCCTGATGTAGACGCCGCACTGCGAGAGTTCCTACGAGAGAACTGGGACATTTTCGCTTGGCACCCCTCAGATATGCCAGGAATCCCACGCAGGCTGGCAGAACATAGTTAAAATATCCAGCAAGGATTCAAACCTGTCAAACAAACCCTTCGGCGTTTCTCTGAACCAAAGAGACAGGCTATGGGAGAGGAGCTAGCCAAGTTATTGGAGGCAGGATTCATCAGAGATATAAAACACCCGGACTGGTGAGCAAACCTAGTGATGGTACCAAAGAAGGACAAATCCTGGCGCCTGTGTGTCGACTTCAAAGACCTCAATAAGGCTTGCCCAAAGGATCCTTTTCCCCTCCCTCGAATAGATCAAATCATCAATGCCACCGCAGGACACGATTCCCTGTGCTTCCTCGACGCATACTCCGGTTACCATCAAATCAAGATGGCAGAATCAGACCAAGCCGCAACAGCATTCATCACACCATACGGCCCATTCTGCTTCAACACGATGCCCTTTGGACTAAAAAACGCCGGTGCGACATATCAGCGCATGATTCAAACATGTCTGGCAAACCAGATCGGCAAAACAGTGGAGGCGTATGTAGATGATGTGGTCGTTAAATCAAGACATGTCGAATCCCTAGTAGACGACTTGAGGCTCACATTCGACAACCTCCGAAAATACGACATTAAGCTCAATCCGGAAAAATGCATTTTCGGCGTTCCAGCCGGAAAGCTACTCGGCTTCATTGTATCCGGTAGAGGAATTGAAGCAAATCCAGCTAAAATCCGAGCTTTGTCGCAATTGGATGTCCCAAAAGACCTCAAACAAATACAGAAACTCACCGGATGCGTGGCGGCCTTAAGCCGCTTTATCTCCCGCTTGGGAGAAAAGGCATTACCCCTTTACCGCCTCCTTAGGCGCACCGAACACTTCGAGTGGACGGAAGCTGCCACGGCTGGACTTGAGGAGATAAAGGCCATCTTGGCAACAAACCCAGTCCTGGCCGCGCCGAACATCGGCGAACCCATGCTATTATACATTGCCGCAACTCATCAAGTTGTTAGCGCAGTACTCGTCGTCGAGCGGGCAACGGACGAACACAAATTCCCCCTTCAAAGGCCGGTTTACTACGTGTCCACTGTCCTTACACCATGCAAATCACGGTACCCGCATTACCAAAAGATCGCATATGCGGTGTTCATGGCATCCCGGAAGCTACGTCACTACTTTCAAGAGTGTTCCATAACAGTAGCCTCGGAAGTACCACTCAATGATATTATCAACAACCGTGATGCAACGGGCCGGATAGCCAAATGGGCCATAGAGCTCCTCCCGTTCGACATAACCTACAAACCACAACGAGCAATTAAATCGCAAGTCCTAGCCGACTTCGTCGCCGAATGGACAGAGGCCGAACTCCCTAAAGAGTACGGCACATATTCCAACTGGATCATGCATTTCGACGGATCCAAAATGCTGGCCGGACTGGGGGCTGGCGTCGTTTTGACGTCCCCTGCAGGGGATACAGTCCAATATGTACTCCAAATCATGTACGCGGACTCCAACAATGCAGCCGAGTATGAGGCCCTTCTACATGGTCTCCGGATGGCAGTATCCATGGGCATCCAACGCCTGGAAGTACGCGGGGACTCCAACGCCAAAGACCCAAAAATGGTAGCTTATCGCAATGCCGTCCTAAAAATGTCAGTTCGGTTCGAAGGACTGGAATTTCACCATATAGCCCGAGAAAATAATCAGGCAGCGGACGTCCTGGCACGTATTGGAGCAAAACGAGATGCAGTCCCCCCCCCAACATCTTCTTAGAGAGAATATTCAAGCCATCTGTACCATGGGAAGGGGAACCCTCGGTCCACAGTCCGAACACAACCGCACAGCCCGACGCCAAACAATCTGACATAATCGGAGGCCCTGCCACCGAAATCACACCCTCAGCCCACGTAATAATGGCGGTCATCGCCCCGTGGACAGAACCATTCCTCGCCTACCTTACTAGGCAGGAACTCCCAAAGGACCAAAACGAGGCACGCTGCATAGTGCGGCGATCTAAAGCCTATAAAGTCCATGAGGGAGAGCTCTATAAGAAAAGTACTACAGGAGTCCTCCAAAGATGTATCTCAGAAGAGGAAGGGCGGAGTCTGTTGGCTGAAATTCATGCCGGACTCGGTGGCCACCACGCTGCAGCTCGATCCCTTGTAAGCAAGGCTTACCGTACAGGCTTTTATTGGCCGACGGCCCGAGCAGACGCCCATGACTTAGTCAAACGATGCGTCGGTTGCCAGCTCTTTGCAAACCAAAGCCATATGCCGCCCAACGCCCTCCGAACTATCCCCATCACTTGGCCTTTTGCGGTATGGGGGCTTGACATGGTAGGACCCCTTAAAGGTGGAACCCACAAGAAAAAATACTTATTGGTCATGGTGGATAAATTCACCAAATGGATAGAAGCCAAGCCTGTTAAGACGGCCGAATCCGGACCTGTGATAGACTTCATATCTGGGGTCGTAAACCGTTACGGTGTCCCCCACAGCATTACCACCGATAACGGCACAAACTTCACCTCTGACGAAGTAAAGCTGTGGTGCAAAAACATGGGCATTAAGCTCGATTATGCTTCTGTCTATCACCCACAAACCAACGGTCAGGTCGAACGTGCAAATGGTCTCATCATGAGCGGTATCAAACCCAGACTAGTACGGTCCCTAAAGGAATCTAATACGCACTGGGTAGAGGAGCTCGACTCCGTACTCTGGGGGCTGCGAACCACGCCGAATCGTACCACCGGGTTCACACCATTTTTTATGGTGTATGGCGCTGAGGCGGTTCTGCCCTGCGACATAATTCATGACTCACCTCGAGTGCGCATGTACAAAGAAAGAGAAGCCGAACTTGATCGGCAGGACAACCTGGACGCCCTAGAGGAGGAGCGCGACGTGGCTAAAGCCCGTTCCGCATTTTATCAGCAGCGGGCTCAAAGATATCAAAGCAGAGAAGTACAAGCCAAAAATTACAATGTTGGTGAACTAGTTCTACGCCTGCCGGATAAGAAAAAGGACAAACTCAAGCCCAAATGGGAAGGTCCCTTCATAATTGACCAAGTCCTCACTGGTGGAGCGTACCGCCTGCGAGACGCGTTGGACAACTGACTCGAGCCGAACCCATGGAACGCCACACGTCTCCGAAGATTCTATGCCTAGCGCCGAACTCTAAGTTTGTCTCCTTCCTCTGTCCATTTTTACATATATCTTTCTGTTTTTAGTTTTTGTCTCCTCCCACTCTTTCCTTTTCTAGCCCTTAAAGGCTCATCATATGACGCGCTACCAGCGCTCCTTAAACCTGGGGGCTTCTTTAACAAAAGCTTGTTTATATGGGTTTCACACCCAACGCATGCGTCAGACTTCCGCATGCACCTTTTCTTCACCATTATATGCATCGATATGACTTAAGTTTTGGCCAAGCTGGGTTGCCTGGCTCTTGTGCTTACCCCTACGTTCCCGATTGTTCGGCTAGGCGGTAAAGGGAGCACCTCTGCGATTGTTACTGCCGGATAAGCCGGATGTGTACCTCAGACTGGGTGAAGCCGAAAGCTAACGTTCTTAAGGGAATATTCGGTCGGTGAACTAAAGATGAACCTTTTTTACTTATATATGCCCCCAGATGTTTTCCTGTATTTGCAATCCGGACGTGCACTTCAGGGCACGCCACCCCAGCGAAAGGAACCCTTAACGGAACTATTCTCTCTGGAAGATGTTTCTTACTAACCATGTAATATAACATAACTAGTTGGGCACTTGTCTAATAAAGCACTAATGACCCCTACGCCTGGTCTCCATGCATACCTCAGTTCTTATATAACCGTTATGGTATTCGGACACACTCCGGACCGTCAGGTCCTGAGGATGAAGAGAAAAGGTCGGCAACGACAAATGATCTACAATCCGGCTAGAAGGCATTTCACATGTCAATTATAAATTACATAGTCATCCTGACTGATTGTATTCCTCCTCTATACCATCTAACAGGCTGTCTAATTTACAGTCCTGCTGAGAATACTTTGCGGCCAATTCTACTGCCCATACACTAAGCTCACAGGGATCTCCTTCCCGTCGGGCCCCACCGGTCCGACCTCGTCCATGTGATTGGGGTCAGACTTCATAAAGCGGGTCTTCACCATGGCCCAGGCCTCCCTAGCGCCTTGTCGGCAGGCTGATATCTTCCACAACCGGAAGCGCCGCCGAGCTCCCTTCAGCTTCTCCGCAAGCTCTCCAAGGCCCTCGGGCGTGGGGTGGGCAGGCCATAAGGCTTGGGCAACGCCTCGCATCGCCTGCCGAATTCGCTTGTGCAGTTGCAGGAGTTCGGGGAGTAGGTCACCCGTAGAACCGGGCATCTCCTCTGCAGGACGACCTGTGAGCATACCTACAGACAATACTCTGTTATTCGACTTCCTCGCCGAACTCATTTTTCAAAGTTCGTTCAAGCACTTACTAAATATGCCGCGTCGAAGCCGCTGATTCTCCTTCATGGAGTCCGACAGCTGGCCACGAACGTCCTTTAGTTCAACATCCAGCTTGGTGTTGGCATCCTGAAGATCATTCTTCTCTCGCCTCACCCTTGTCAACATACTCTCACCGGCCTTTAACTGGCGTAAGAGTTGTTGCTTCTCCGGATCAAGTCCGGCACCATCTGCAACATGAATTGTCAGATTTGCACCCATGCCGCACAATACTAATCTTTCGAAGTATATCTTACCTGAGGGGGTCCCTTTGGGCTCCCCTGTTGCGGCTAGTGCGGCCTCTAGTTGGGCCTTGCACTTTTCCAGCTCCTGGGACAGCACGGTGTTCTTCTCTGTAAGAACCTGCATGTTATATGATCCTTAAATCAGTTACTTTAACTGTTTCAAGTCTCGGGGGCTACTGGTATATATATATATATATATTCAACCAAAATTTTCTTACACGTATGTCTTTCACATACTGCTCCGTGGCTTTGGCTAAACCATCTTGAGCGGCACGAAGGTACGCATCTCCCGAATTAAAGGCATTTAAAGCCTCTCGGGAGAAACAAGCGTCGCGTAGAACTGTCCGGCGACGCCTGTGGTTCATGGCACTCTCCACTTCTGAATTCGTGGCAGACAGCCGGTCTACATCCTCTATTGGAGGAGCGTCCGGTGCGCGCCTGGTGCTCGTCCCCGCTTCCGGACCAGACGTTGGAGCCTGGCTAGTGGAGGCGCGATTGGCGACCTCTCCGGACATAGTCCGGCGAGGCCTCTTCATCCTGGAAACAGCAAGAATGTTAATATGCCTTGACAGAATAACACCAGGGATACAGAGGGCGCGTTATACCTTTGTGCCAGAATCTCAGTCCGGACTACATTTCTTTTTGCCCCACGAGGCCCTACGGCCCCTCGTTGGCTAGCCGCTGCAGGTTCGGCCTCCCGCCTTGGAAATCTTGTTGGAAATATGCCCTAGATGCAATAATAAAAGGATTATTATATTTCCTTGTTCATGATAATTGTCTATTGTTCATGCTATAATTGTATTGTTCGGAAATCATAATACATGTGTGAATACATAGACCACAATGTGTCCCTAGTAAGCCTCTAGTTGGCTAGCTCGTTGATCAATAGATAGTCATGGTTTCCTGACTATGGACATGGGGATGTCATTGATAACGGGATCACATCATTAGGAGAATGATGTGATGGACAAGACCCAAACCTAAGCATAGCACAAAAGATCGTATAGTTCGTTTGCTAGAGCTTTTCTGAATGTCAAGTATCATTCCTTGGACCATGAGATTATGCAACTCCCGGATGCCGTAGGAATGCTTTGGGTGTATCAAACGTCACAATGTAACTGGGTGACTATAAAGGTGCACTACAGGTATCTCCGAAAGTATCTGTTGGGTTGGCATGAATCGAGACTGGGATTTGTCACTCCGTGTGACGCAGAGGTATCTCTGGGCCCACTCGGTAAGACATCATCATAATGAGCTCAATGTGATCAAGGTGTTGTTCACGGGATGATGTGTTACGGGAACGAGTAAAGAGACTTGCCGGTAACGAGATTGAATAAGGTATCGGTATGCCGACGATCGAATCTCGGGCAAGTATCGTACCGATAGACAAAGGGAATTGAATACGGGATTGATTAAGTCCTCGACATCGTGGTTCATCCGATGAAATCATCGAGGAGCATGTGGGAGCCAACATGGGTATCCAGATCCCGCTGTTGGTTATTGACCGGAGATCGTCTCGGTCATGTCTGCATGTCTCCCGAACCCGTAGGGTCTACACACTTAAGGTTCGGTGATGCTAGGGTTGTTAAAGATATTAGTATGCAGCAAACCGAAGGTTGTTCGGAGTCCCGGATGAGATCCCGGACGTCACGAGAAGTTCCAGAGTGGTCCGGAGGTAAAGAATTATATATAGGAAGTGTCGTTTCGGCCATCGGGAATGATCTAGGGGTCGCCGGTATTGTACCGGGACCACCAGATGGGTCCCGGGGGTCCACCGGGTGGGGCCACCCATCCCGGAGGGCCCTGTGGGCTGAAGTGGGGAGGGAACCAGCCCATAGTGGGCTGGTGCGCCCCCCCATGGGCCTCCCCCTGCGCCTAGGGTTGGAAACCCTAGGGCAGGGGGCGCACCACATGGCTTGGGGGGCAAGCCTCCCCCCTGGCCGCCGCCCCCCCGGAGATGGATCTCCAGGGCCGGCGCCCCCCCCCCTAGGGGGCCTATATAAAGGGGGGAGGGAGGGCAGCCACACCCTGCAGCCTTGGCGCCTCCCTCTCCCCGTTACACCTCTCCCTTTCTCCGTAGTTGCTTGGCGAAGCCCTGCTGGAACTCTGCTGCATCTACCACCACGCCGTCGTGCTGCTGGATCTTCATCAACCTCTCCTTCCCCCTTTCTGGATCAAGAAGGAGAAGACATTATCCCGACCGTACGTGTGTTGAACGCGGAGGTGCCGTCCGTTCGGCGCTGGTCATCGGTGATTTGGATCACGACGAGTACGACTCCATCATCCTCGTTCTTCTTGAACGCTTCCGTTGCGATCTACAAGTGGTATGTAGATGCTCTCCTATCCCCTCGTTGCTAGAATACTCCATGGATAGATCTTGGTTATGCGTAGGAAAATTTTAATTTCTGCTACGATCCCCAACAGTGGCATCATGAGCTAGGTCTATGCGTAGTTTCTATGCACGAGTAGAACACAAAGTAGTTGTGGGCATTGAATTTTCAATTCTTATTGCTGTTACTAGTCCTATCTTGGTTCAGCGGTATTGTGGGATGAAGCGGCCCGGACCAACCTTACACGTACGCTTACGTGAGACCGGTTCCACCGACTAACATGCACTAGTTGCATAAGGTGGCTGGCGGGTGTCATCTCTCCCACTTTAGTTGGATCGGATTCGATGAACAGGGTCCTTATGAAGGGTAAATAGAGATTGACAATTCACGTTGTGGTTTTAACGTAGGTAAGAAACGTTCTTGCTAGCAACCTATAACAGCCACGTAAAAACTTGCAACAACAATTAGAGGACGTCTAACTTGTTTTTGCAGCAAGTGCTTTGTGATGTGATATGGCCAGAAGTTGTGATGAATCATGTATGTGATGTATGAGATGATCTTGTTATTGTAATAGGAATCACGACTTGCATGTCGATGAGTATGACAACCGGCAGGAGCCATAGGAGTTGTCTTTATTTATTTATGACCTGCGTGTCAACTTAAATCGTCATGTAATTACTTTACTTTATTGCTAAAGCGTTAGCCATAGTAGTAGAAGTAATAGTTGACGTGACAACTTCACGAAGACACGATGATGGAGATCATGATGATGGAGATCATGGTGTCATGCCGGTGACGACGATGAACATGGCGCCCCGAAGATGGAGATCAAAGGAGCGAAATGATGTTGGCCATATCATGTCACTATTTGATTGCATGTGATGTTTATCATGTTTTTACATCTTATTTGCTTAGAACGACGGTAGCATAAATAAGATGATCCCTCGTTAAAATATCAAAAATGTGTTCTCCCTAACTGTGCACCATTGCTAAGGTTCGTCGTTCCGAAGCACCACGTGATGATCGGGTGTGATAGGTTCTTACGTTCGCATACAACGGGTGTAAGCCAGATTTACACACGCAATACACTTAGGTTGGATTGACGAGCCTAGCATGTACAGACATGGCCTCGGAACACGGAGGACCGAAAGGTCGAACATGAGTCGTATAGAAGATACGATCAACATGGAGATGTTCACCGATGATGACTAGTCCGTCTCACGTGATGATCGGACACGGCCTAGTTGACTCGGATCATGTATCACTTAGATGACTAGAGGGATGTCAAATCTGAGTGGGAGTTCATTCATTAATTTGATTAGATGAACTTAATTATCATGAACTTAGTCTAAATCTTTACAATATGTCTTGTAGATCAAATGGCTCACGGTAAAGTCACCATCAACTTCAACGCGTTCCTAGAGAAAACCAAGCTGAAAGATGATGGCAGCAACTATTCGGAGTGGGTCCGGAACCTGAGGATCATCCTCATAGCAGCCAAGAAAGATTATGTCCTAGAAGCACCGCTAGGTGAAGCACCATTCCCAAAAAACCAGGACGTTATGAACGCCCATCAGTCACGTACTGATGATTACTCCCTCGTTCAGTGCGGCATGCTTTACAGCTTAGAACCGGGGCTCCAAAAGCGTTTTGAGCAACACGGAGCATATGAGATGTTCGAGGAGCTGAAATTGATTTTCCAAGCTCATGCCCGGGTCGAGAGATATGATGTCTCCGACAAGTTCTTTAGCTGTAAGATGGAGGAAAATAGCTCTGTCAGTGAACACATACTCAAGATGTCTGGGTTGCACAACCACTTGACTCAGCTGGAAGTTAATCTCCCGGATGAGGCGGTCATTGACAGAATCCTTCAGTCGCTCCCACCTAGCTACAAGAGCTTCGTGATGAACTACAATATGCAGGGGATGGAAAAGACCATTCCCGAGTTGTATTCAATGCTGAAATCTGCAGAGGTGGAGATCAAAAAGGAACATCAAGTGTTGATGGTGAATAAAACCACTAAGTTCAAGAAAGGCAAGGGTAAGAAGAACTTCAAGAAGGACGGCAAGGAGGTTGCCGCGCCTGGTAAATCAGTTGCCAGGAAGAAGTCAAAGAATGGACCCAAACCTGAAACTGAGTGCTTTTATTGCAAGGGAAATGGTCACTGGAAGCGAAATTGCCCCAAGTACTTAGCAGATAAGAAGGCCGGCAACACTAAAGGTATATGTGATATACATGTAATTGATGTGTACCTTACCAGTGCTCGTAGTAGCTCCTGGGTATTTGATATCGGTGCCGTTGCTCATATTTGTAACTCAAAACAGGAGCTGCGGAATAAACGGAGACTGGCGAAGGACGAGGTGACGATGCGCGTCGGGAATGGTTCCAGGGTCGATGTGATCGCCGTCGGAACGCTACCTCTACATTTACCTACGGGATTAGTTTTGAACCTTAGTAATTGTTATTTAGTACCAAGTTTGAGCATGAACATTGTATCTGGATCATATTTGTAACTCAAAACAGGAGCTGCGGAATAAACGGAGACTGGCGAAGGACGAGGTGACAATGCGCGTCGGGAATGTTTCCAGGGTCGATGTGATCGCCGTCGGCACGCTACCTCTACATTTACCTACGGGATTAGTTTTGAACCTCAGTAATTGTTATTTAGTACCAAGTTTGAGCATGAACATTGTATCTAGATCTCGTTTAATGCGAGATGGCTACTCATTTAAATCCAAGAATAATGGTTGTTCTATTTATATGAGTGATATGTTTTATGGTCATGCTCCGATGGTCAATGGTTTATTCTTAATGAATCTCGTGCGTGATAATACACATATTCATAGTGTGAATACCAAAAGGTGTAAAGTTGATAATGATAGTCCCACATACTTGTCGCACTGCCGCCTTGGTCACATTGGCGTCAAGCGCATGAAGAAGCTCCATGCTGATGGACTTTTAGAGTCTCTCGATTATGAATCATTTGACACGTGCGAACCATGCCTCATGGGCAAAATGACCAAGACTCCATTCTCAGGGACAATGGAGCGAGCAACCAACTTGTTGGAAATCATACATACAGATGTATGTGGTCCAATGAGCGTTGAGGCTCGCGGAGGCTATCGTTATGTTCTCACTCTCACTGATGATTTGAGTAGATATGGGTATGTCTACTTGATGAAACACAAGTCTGAGACCTTTGAAAAGTTCAAGGAGTTTCAGAGTGAGGTTGAGAATCAACGTGACAGAAAAATAAAGTTCTTACGATCAGATCGTGGGGGAGAATATTTAAGTCACGAAATTGGCACACACTTAAGAAAATGTGGAATTGTTTCACAACTCACGCCGCCTGGAACACCTCAGCGTAATGGTGTGTCCGAACGTTGTAATCGCACTCTATTGGATATGGTGCGGTCTATGATGTCTCTTACAGATCTACCGCTATCATTTTGGGGATACGCTCTAGAGACAGCCGCATTCACTTTAAATAGGGCACCGTCTAAATCCGTTGAGACGACACCGTATGAATTATGGTTTGGAAACAAACCTAAGCTGTCGTTTCTGAAAGTTTGGGGTTGCGATGTTTATGTCAAGAAACTTCAACCTGAAAAACTCGAACCCAAATCGGAAAAATGCGTCTTCATAGGATATCCCAAGGAAACAGTTGGGTATACCTTCTACCTCAGATCCGAAGGCAAGATCTTTGTTGCCAAGAACGGGTCCTTTCTAGAGAAAGAGTTTCTCGCGATAGAAATAAGTGGGAGGAAAGTAGAGCTTGATGAAGTACTACCTCTTGAGGATCAGAGTAGCGCAGCTCAGGAAAATGTTCCTGTGGTGCCTGCACCGATTAGAGAGGAGGTTAATGATGATGATCAAGATACTTCTGATCAAGCTCCTACTGAACTTCGTAGGTCCACAAGGACGCATTCCGCACCAGAGTGGTACGGCAACCCTGTCCTGGAAATCATGTTGTTGGACAACGGTGAACCTTCGAACTATGAAGAAGCGATGGCGGGCCCAGATTCCGACAAATGGCTAGAAGCCATGAAATCCGAGATAGAATCCATGTATGAAAACAAAGTATGGACTTTGAATGACTTGCCCGATGATCGACGAGCCATAGAAAATAAATGGATCTTTAAGAAGAAGACAGACGCTGATCGTAATGTGACCATCTATAAAGCTCGACTTGTCGCTAAGGGTTATCGACAAGTTCAAGGGGTTGACTACGATGAGACTTTCTCTCCCGTAGCGAAGCTGAAGTCCGTCCGAATCATGTTAGCAATTGCCGCATACTATGATTATGAGATATGGCAAATGGACGTCAAAACGGCATTCCTTAACGGCTTTCTTAAGGAAGAACTGTATATGATGCAGCCGGAAGGTTTTGTCGATCCTAAGAATGCTAACAAAGTATGCAAGCTCCAGCGCTCTATCTATGGGCTGGTGCAAGCATCTCGGAGTTGGAACATTCGCTTTGATGAGATGATCAAAGCGTTTGGGTTTATGCAGACTTATGGAGAAGCCTGCGTTTACAAGAAAGTGAGTGGGAGCTCCGTAGCATTTCTCATATTATATGTGGATGACATACTATTGATGGGAAATGATATAGAATTCTTGGAAAGCATAAAGGCCTATTTGAACAAGTGTTTTTCAATGAAGGACCTTGGAGAAGCTGCTTATATATTAGGCATCAAGATCTATAGGGATAGATCGAGACGCCTCATCGGTCTTTCACAAAGTACGTACCTTGACAAGATTTTGAAGAAGTTCAAAATGGATCAGTCCAAGAAGGGGTTCTTGCCTGTATTGCAAGGTGTGCGATTGAGCACGGCTCAATGCCCGACCACGGCAAAAGATATAGAAGAGATGAGTGTCATCCCCTATGCCTCAGCTATAGGGTCTATTATGTATGCCATGCTGTGTACCAGACCCGATGTAAACCTTGCCGTAAGTTTGGTAGGTAGGTACCAAAGTAATCCCGGCAAGGAACACTGGACAGCGGTCAAAAACATCCTGAAGTACCAGAAAAGGACTAAGGATATGTTTCTCATTTATGGAGGTGCCGAAGAGCTCGTCGTAAAGGGTTACGTCGACGCTAGCTTCGACACAGATCTGGATGACTCCAAGTCACAAACCGGATACGTGTATATTTTGAATGGAGGGGCAGTAAGCTGGTGCAGTTGCAAGCAAAGCGTCATGGCGGGATCTACATGTGAAGCAGAGTATATGGCAGCCTTGGAGGCAGCACAAGAAGCAGTCTGGGTGAAGGAGTTCATTACCGACCTAGGAGTCATACCCAATGCGTCGGACCCGATGACTCTCTTCTGTGACAACACTGGAGCAATTGCCCTTGCGAAGGAGCCCAGGTTTCACAGGAAAACCAGGCATATCAAGCGTTGCTTCAACTCCATTCGTGAAAGTGTTCAAAATGGAGACATAGAGATTTGTAAAGTACATACGGACCTGAATGTGGCAGATCCGTTGACTAAACCTCTCCCTAGAGCAAAACATGATCAACACCAAAATTCCATGGGTGTGCGATTCATCACAATGTAACTAGACTATTGTCTCTAGTGCAAGTGGGAGACTGTTGGAAATATGCCCTAGATGCAATAATAAAAGGATTATTATATTTCCTTGTTCATGATAATTGTCTATTGTTCATGCTATAATTGTATTGTTCGGAAATCATAATACATGTGTGAATACATAGACCACAATGTGTCCCTAGTAAGCCTCTAGTTGGCTAGCTCGTTGATCAATAGATAGTCATGGTTTCCTGACTATGGACATGGGGATGTCATTGATAACGGGATCACATCATTAGGAGAATGATGTGATGGACAAGACCCAAACCTAAGCATAGCACAAAAGATCGTATAGTTCGTTTGCTAGAGCTTTTCTGAATGTCAAGTATCATTCCTTGGACCATGAGATTATGCAACTCCCGGATGCCGTAGGAATGCTTTGGGTGTATCAAACATCACAACGTAACTGGGTGACTATAAAGGTGCACTACAGGTATCTCCGAAAGTATCTGTTGGGTTGGCATGAATCGAGACTGGGATTTGTCACTCCGTGTGACGGAGAGGTATCTCTGGGCCCACTCGGTAAGACATCATCATAATGAGCTCAATGTGATCAAGGTGTTGTTCACGGGATGATGTGTTATGGGAACGAGTAAAGAGACTTGCCGGTAACGAGATTGAATAAGGTATCGGTATACCGACGATCGAATCTCGGGCAAGTATCGTACCGATAGACAAAGGGAATTGAATACGGGATTGATTAAGTCCTCGACATCGTGGTTCATCCGATGAGATCATCGAGGAGCATGTGGGAGCCAACATGGGTATCCAGATCCCGCTGTTGGTTATTGACCGGAGATCGTCTCGGTCATGTCTGCATGTCTCCCGAACCCATAGGGTCTACACACTTAAGGTTCGGTGACGCTAGGGTTGTTAAAGATATTAGTATGCAGCAAACCGAAGGTTGTTCGGAGTCCCAGATGAGATCCCGGACGTCACGAGAGGTACCGGAGTGGTCCGGAGGTAAAGAATTATATATAGGAAGTGTCGTTTCGGCCATCGGGAATGATCTGGGGGTCGCCGGTATTGTACCGGGACCACCAGATGGGTCCCGGGGGTCCACAGGGTGGGGCCACCCATCCCGGAGGGCCCCGTGGGCTGAAGTGGGGAGGGAACCAGCCCATAGTGGGCTGGTGCGCCCCCCCCCCATGGGCCTCCCCCCTGCGCCTAGGGTTGGAAACCCTAGGGCAGGGGGCGCACCACATGGCTTGGGGGGCAAGCCTCCCCCCCAGGCCGCCGCCCCCCTGGAGATGGATCTCCAGGGCCGGCGCCCCCCTAGGGGGCCTATATAAAGGGGGGAGGGAGGGCAGCCACACCCTGCAGCCTTGGCGCCTCCCTCTCCCCGTTACACCTCTCCCTCTCTCCGTAGTTGCTTGGCGAAGCCCTGCTGGAACTCTGCTGCATCCACCACCACGCCGTCGTGCTGCTGGATCTTCATCAACCTCTCCTTCCCCCTTGCTGGATCAAGAAGGAGGAGACGTTATCCCGACCATACGTGTGTTGAACGCGGAGGTACCGTCCGTTCGGCGCTGGTCATCGGTGATTTGGATCACGACGAGTACGACTCCATCATCCTCGTTCTTCTTGAACGCTTCCGTTGCGATCTACAAGTGGTATGTAGATGCTCTCCTATCCCCTCGTTGCTAGAATACTCCATGGATAGATCTTGGTGATGCGTAGGAAAATTTTAATTTCTGCTACGATCCCCAACAAATCTCCCCTGCAAAATACGGTTGTCGTTTGAAACGCCGGAATATGTGAGAATGGAATCTCTCTTGAGGGAATAGACACTCCGGTTTCTGTCACCTGGGAGGCCGGGATTAACCCGGGGTAATCGGCCGTGATGGCCACCAAGGTATCGTCCTTGCTTAACTGATGGAACACCCCGTCGATGAGCTCCACCGATATGTTCGGATCCTCTTCGGAGTCCGGATCGAGGGACCGTTCTGGGTCCTCAGGCTGTGGAGGGCGGCTGTTGATACCCTTTACTTCCTGTCGCAGTTCTTGCGTTGAAATCGTCGGATTACGTATCTAGTCGTGGGAGCGTTAAACAGACAGGCAAGTGCAATTGTTCACTTACCCAACTTGGAGGTTCGTACATAGTGAATCCGGCCCGCGGGTTGACGCGGAGGAAGTCCTCCTTTTCTCCCTTGTACAAAGATGTTAAAATCTTTACTAGAGCGGCAGCTGTGGCTGGCCCCTTATGACCGTAACGGGTGGCGTCATCCTCCCCGTTGAAATCCCACATGGGGTGGCCTCTATATTGAAGCGGCTGCACCCCCCGCATAATGCATGTGGCCATGACTCCAATCATGGTTAGTCCGGAATGAGCCAACAGTCTTATCCGGCCCATCAGGTAAAGGACGTCTCTGTCACTTTCTCTCTGAGAGCTCCGCGGACGCCAGCTCAAGCGTTTCTTTGGTGGAGCACTGTTGAACTCAGGGAGACCGACCCGGATAGGGTCCGGCAGCGGGACGTCATCTATGTAAAACCATTCCGAAGGCCAGTCCTCGGACGCCTCTTTTGGGGTTCCGGATGGGTATCCGGTCCCGGCGATGCGCCATACTTCGGCTCCGCCCACTTGATAAATGGACCCCTTTTGAGAACGGGGCACCAAGCAGAACAACCTCTTCCACAGCGCAAAATGAGCCTCGACGCCTAAGAATAGCTCGCAAAGGGCAACGAAGTCCGCAATATGTAGTACGGAGCCGGGCGTGAGATTGTGCAGCTGGAGGCCGTAGAACTCCAGAAGCCCGCGGAGGAATGGATGAATTGGAAATCCCAGTCCCCTTAATAAATAAGGGATGAGGCACACCCGCTCTCCTTTAGAAGGATTGGGGGTGCTCTCCGCTTGCTTTCCGCCATTATAGGTGGCGAGTCCGGCTCGGACCGGGACCATATATGCCTGGGGAAGGAATCCCTTGGCCTGCAGCGACACTAACTCGCTGTGTGGGATGGTGCAACTCTCCCAGTCTCCGGGTCTAGGACTGGAGGGGCGAGGGGAGGAGCTGCGACGGCTGGCCATGTTGGAATGGACCTTTGCTGGAGACGCTCTAATGATAACTCGCGGAGAGGAGAAGATGTGGTTTGGATCTAAATCCCCATCTCGTTAAATAGGCGGCTCATTTATATGACTAAGGGTGTGGATGTAAAAACACCCCAAGCTTTTCGCATTCGTTCAGCACGTGGAAGACGGCCATTATTGGGCACTGAAGCCGAGGAGCGCTACATTACAAAAATCGGACGTTATTCGTACAGGTACACAGGATTCGGAGGAGGAACCCACCTTGCAATGCCGAAGACGATTTGCGCGCCGGACTCGTCGTCATTGAAGCCTGGTTCGGGGGCTACTGAGGGAGTCCTGGATTAGGGGGTGTTCGGATAGCCGGACTATACCTTCAGCCGGACTCCAGGACTATGAAGATACAAGATTGAAGACTTCGTCCCGTGTCCGGAAGGATCTTTTCTTGGCGTGGAAGGCAAGCTAGGCGTGCGGATATTCGAGATCTCCTACCATTGTAACCGACTCTGTGTAACCCTAACCCTATCCGGTGTCTATATAAACCGGAGGGTTGTAGTCCGTCGGACAACCATCATCATACACAATCATACCATAGGCTAGCTTCTAGGGTTTAGCCTCCTTGATCTCGTGGTAGATCCACTCTTGTACTACCCATATCATCAATATTAATCTAGCAGGAGTAGGGTTTTAACTCCACCGAGAGGGCCCGAACCTGGGTAAAATAAAGTGTCCCTTGTCTCCTGTTACCATCCGACCTTGACGCACAGTTCGGGACCTGTTGGGGAACGTTGCAGAAAATTAAATTTTTTCCTACGGTTTCACCAAGATCCATCTATGAGTTCATCTAGCAACGAGTATTCAGATTGGATAGCATCTACATACCACTTTGTAGATCGCAACGGAAGCGTTCGAGTGAACGTGGATGAGGTAGTCGTACTTGCCGTGATCCAATTCACCGATGATCTAGTACCGAACGGACGGCACCTCCGCGTTCAACACACGTACGGGACGGGAGACGTCTCCTCCTTCTTGATCCAGCAAGGGGGAAGGAGAGGTTGAGGAAGATCCAGCACGACGGTGTGGTGGTGGATGCAGCAGAACTCCGGCAGGGCTTCGCTAAGCAACTACGGGAGGAGGAGGAGGTGTTGCAGGGAGGAGGGAGGAGCCAGGGCAATTGGTTCGCTGCCCCCCACCCCTGCCCCCCTTTATATAGGTGCATTAGAGGGGGGGAGGGCGCAGCCTTGCCCCTTCCTCCAAGGAAGGGGTGCGGCCAAGAGGGGGGGAGGAGTCCATCCTCCCCAAGGCACCTCGGAGGTGCCTTCCCCCCTTTGGACTCTCCCTCCTCCAAGTTTCCTTGGCGCATGGGCCCTTGGGGCTGGTTCCCCTTGGCCCAAGCAGGCCAAGGCGCACCCCCTAAGGCCCATGTGGCCCACCAAGGCAGGTGGCCCCACCTGGTGGACCCCGGGACCCCTCCGGTGGTCCCGGTACAATACCGATAACACCGAAACTTGTCCCGATGGCCAAAATAGCACTTCCTATATATAATTCTTTACCTCCGGACCATTCCGGAACTCATCGTGACGTCCGGGATCTCATCCGGGACTCCGAACAACATTCGGGTTACTGCACATACATATCTTCACAACCCTAGCGTCACCGAACCTTAAGTGTGTAGACCCTACGGGTTCGGGAGACATGCAGACATGACCGAGACGGCTCTCGGGCAATAACCAACAGCGGGATCTGGATACCCATGTTGGCTCCCACATGCTCCACGATGATCACATCGGATGAACCACGATGTCAAGGATTCAATTAATCCCGTATACGATTCCCTTTGTCAATCAGTATTTTACTTGCCCGAGATTCGATCGTCGGTATACCAATACCTCGTTCAATCTCGTTATCGGCAAGTCACTTTTCTCGTTCCGTAATGCATGATCCCGTGATCAAACACTTTGATCACATTGAGCTCATTATGATGATGCATTACCGAGAGGGCCCGGTGATACCTCTCCGTCAAGCGGAGTGACAAATCCCAGTCTCGATCCATGTAACCCAACAGACACTTTCATAGATACCCGTAGCATACCTTTATAGTCACCCAGTTACGTTGTGACGTTTGGCACTCCCAAAGCACTCCTATGGTATCCGGGAGTTACACGATCTCATGGTCTAAGGAAAGGATACTTGACATTGGATAACTCTAGCAAACGAACTATGCGATCTTATGCTATGTTTAGGATTGGGTCTTGTCCATCACATCATTCTCCTAATGATGTGATCCCGTTATCGATGACATCCAATGTCCATAGTCAGGAAACCATGACTATCTGTCGATCAACAAGCTAGTCAACTAGAGGCTCACTAGGGACATGTTGTTGTCTGTTATTCACACATGTATTATGATTTCCGGTTAACACAATTATAGCACGAATAAAGACAATTATCATGAATAAGGAAATATAATAATAATGCTTTTATTATTGCCTCTAGGGCATATTTCCAACAGTCTCCCACTTGCACTAGAGTCAATAATCTAGTTACATTGTGATGAATCGAACACCCATAGAGTTCTGGTGCTGATCATGTTTTGTCTTAGGAGAGGTTTAGTCAACGGATCTGCGACATTCAGATCCGTGTGCACTTTACAAATTTCTATGTCTCCATCTTGAACATTTTCACGAATGGAGTTGAAGCGACGCTTGATGTGCCTGGTCTTCTTGTGAAACCTGGGCTCCTTTGCAAGTGCAATAGCTCCAGTGTTGTCACAGAAGAGCTTGATTGGCCCCGACGCATTGGGTATGACTCCGAGGTCGGTGATGAACTCCTTCACCCAAATTGCTTCATGTGCTGCCTCCGAGGCTGCCATGTACTCCGCTTCACATGTAGATCCCGCCACGACGCTTTGCTTGCAACTGCACCAGCTTACTGCCCCACCATTCAAAATATACACGTATCCGGTTTGCGACTTAGAGTCATCCAGATCTGTGTCGAAGCTAGCGTCGACGTAACCTTTTACGACGAGCTCTTCATCACCTCCATAAACGAGAAACATTTCCTTAGTCCTTTTCAGGTACTTCAGGATATTCTTGACCGTTGTCCAGTGTTCCTTGCCGGGATTACTTTGGTACCTACCTACCAAACTTACGGCAAGGTTTACATCAGGTCTGGTACACAGCATGGCATACATAATAGAACCTATGGCTGAGGCATAGGGGATGACGCTCATCTCTTCTATTTCTTCTGCCGTGGTCGGACATTGAGTTGAGCTCAATTTCACACCTTGTAACACAGGTAAGAACCCCTTCTTAGATTGATCCATATTGAACTTCTTCAATATCTTATCAAGGTATGTGCTTTGTGAAAGACCTATGAGGCGTCTCGATCTATCTCTATAGATCTTGATGCCTAATATATAAGCAGCTTCTCCAAGGTCCTTCATTGAAAAACTCTTATTCAAGTAGGCCTTGAAGCTGTCCAAGAGTTCTATATCATTTCCCATCAAAAGTATGTCGTCTACATATAATATGAGAAATGCTACAGAGCTCCCACTCACTTTCTTGTAAACACAGGCTTCTCCATAAGTCTGTGTAAACCCAAACGCTTTGATCATCTCATCAAAGCGAATGTTCCAACTCCGAGATGCTTGCACCAGCCCATAAATCGAGCGTTGGAGCTTGCACACCTTGTCAGCATTCTTAGGATCGACAAAACCTTCCGGCTGCATCATATACAATTCTTCCTTAAGGAAACCATTAAGGAATGCCGTTTTGACGTCCATTTGCCATATCTCATAATCATAGTATGCGGCAATTGCTAACATGATTCGGACGGACTTCAGCTTTGCTACCGGTGAGAAAGTCTCATCGTAGTCAACCCCTTGAACTTGTCGATAACCCTTAGCGACAAGCCGAGCTTTATAGATGGTCACATTACCATCCGCGTCTGTCTTCTTCTTAAAGATCCATTTATTTTCTATGGCTCGCCGTTCAACGGGCAAGTCAGTCAAAGTCCATACTTCGTTTTCATACATGGATCCTATCTCGGATTTCATGGCTTCCAGCCATTTGTCGGAATCCGGGCCCGCCATTGCTTCCTCATAGTTCGAAGGTTCACCGTTGTCTAACAACATGATTTCCAAGACAGGGTTCCCGTACCACTCTGGTGCGGAACGTGTCCTTGTGGACCTTCGAATTTCAGTAGGAGCTTGATCAGAAGTATCTTGATCATAATCATTAATTTCCTCTCTAGTTGGTGCAGGCACCTCAGGAACGATTTCTTGAGTTTCGCCATTTTCCGGTTCAAGAGGTAACACTTCATCAAGTTCTACTTTCCTCCCACTTACTTCTTTCGAGAGAAACTCTTTCTCTAGAAAGGATCCATTCTTGGCAACAAAGATCTTGCCTTCGGATCTGAGGTAGAAGGTATACCCAACAGTTTCTTTAGGGTATCCTATGAAGACGCATTTTTCCGACTTGGGTTCGAGCTTCTCAGGTTGAAGTTTCTTCACATAAGCATCGCATCCCCAAACTTTTAGAAACGACAGCTTAGGTTTCTTCCCAAACCATAATTCATACGGTGTCGTCTCAACGGATTTCGACGGAGCCCTATTTAAAGTGAATGCGGCAGTCTCTAAAGCATAGCCCCAAAAAGATAGCGGTAAGTCGGTAAGAGACATCATAGATCGTACCATATCTAATAGAGTGCGATTACGACGTTCGGACACACCATTACGCTGAGGTGTTCCAGGCGGCGTGAGTTGTGAAACTATTCCACATTTTCTTAAGTGTGTGCCAAATTCGTGACTCAAGTATTCTCCTCCACGATTTGATCGTAGAAACTTGATCTTTCTTTCACGTTGATTTTCAACCTCACTCTGAAATTCTTTGAACCTTTCAAAGGTCTCAGACTTGTGTTTCATTAAGTAGATATACCCATATCTACTCAAGTCATCAGTGAGGGTGAGAACATAACGATAGCCACCGCGAGCCTCAACACTCATTGGACCGCACACATCGGTATGTATGATTTCCAATAAGTTGGTTGCTCGCTCCATTGTTCCTGAGAACGGAGTCTTGGTCATTTTACCCATGAGGCATGGTTCGCACGTGTCAAATGATTCATAATCAAGAGACTCTAAAAGTCCATCTGCATGGAGCTTCTTCATGCGTTTGACACCTATGTGACCAAGGCGGCAGTGCCACAAATATGTGGGACTATTGTTATCAACTTTAACTCTTTTGGTACTCACACTATGAATATGTGTATCATCACGTACGAGATTCATCAAGAATAAACCATTAACCATCGGAGCATGACCATAAAACATATCTCTCATATAAATAGAACAACCATTATTCTCGGATTTAAATGAGTAGCCATCTCGAATTAAGCGAGATCCAGATACAATGTTCATGCTCAAACTTGGCACTAAATAACAATTATTGAGGTTTAAAACTAATCCCGTAGGTAAATATAGAGGCAGCGTGCCGACGGCGATCACATCGACCTTGGAACCATTCCCGACGCGCATCGTCACCTCGTCCCTCGCCAGTCTCCGTTTATTCCGCAGCTCCTGCTTTGAGTTACAAATATGAGCAACTGCACCGGTATCAAATACCCAAGAGCTACTACGAGTACTGGTAAGGTACACATCAATTACATGTATATCACATATACCTTTGGTTTTGCCAGCCTTCTTGTCCGCTAAGTATTTGGGGCAGTTCCGCTTCCAGTGACCACTTCCCTTGTAGTAAAAACACTCAGTCTCGGGCTTGGGTCCATTCTTTGGCTTCTTCCCGGCAACTTGCTTACCGGGCGCGGCAATATCCTTGCCGTCCTTCTTGAAGTTCTTTTTACCCTTGCCCTTCTTGAACTTAGTGGTTTTATTCACCATCAACACTTGATGCTCCTTCTTGATTTCTACCTCTGCTGATTTCAGCATAGCATATACCTCAGGAATGGTCTTTACCATCCCCTGTATATTGTAGTTCATCACAAAGCTCTTGTAGCTAGGTGGAAGCGACTGGAGGATTCTGTCAATGACCGCTTCATCCGGGAGATTAACTTCCAGTTGAGTCATGCGGTTGTGTAACCCAGACATTTTGAGTATGTGCTCACTGACAGAGCCATTTTCCTCCATCTTACAGCTAAAGAATTTGTCGGAGACTTCATATCTCTCGACCCGGGCATGAGCTTGGAAAACCATTTTCAGCTCTTCGAACATCTCATATGCTCCATGTCTCTCAAAACGCTTTTGGAGTCCCGGCTCTAAGCTGTAAAGCATGCCGCACTGAACGAGGAAGTAATCATCGCAGCGTGACTGCCAAGCGTTCATAACGTCTTGTTCTGCAGGGAGAATAGGTGCGTCACCCAGCGGTGCTCTTAGGACATAATCTTTCTTGGCAGCTATGAGGATGATCCTCAGGTTCCGGACCCAGTCCGTATAGTTGCTACCATCGTCTTTCAGCTTGGTTTTCTCTAGGAACGCGTTGAAGTTGAGGACTACGTTGGCCATTTGATCTACAAGACATATTGTAAATATTTAGACTAAGTTCATGATAATAAAGTTCATTTAATCAAATTATTTAATGAACTCCCACTTAGATAGACATCCCTCTTCTAGTCATCTAAGTATTAAATGATCCGAGTCAACTAGGCCGTGTCCGATCATCACGTGAGACGGACTAGCCAACATCGGTGAACATCTTCATGTTGATCGTATCTTCTATACGACTCATGCTCGACCTTTCGGTCTTCTGTGTTCCGAGGCCATGTCTGTACATGCTAGGCTCGTCAAGTCAACCTAAGTGTTTTGCGTGTGTAAATCTGTCTTACACCCGTTGTATGCGAACGTAAGGACCTATCACACCCGATCATCACGTGGTGCTTCGGAACGACGAACCTTAGCAACGGTGCACAGTTAGGGTGAACACTTTCTTGAAATTATTATGAGGGATCATCTTATTTACTACCGTCGTTCTAAGTAAACAAGATGCAAAACATGATAAACATCACATGCAATCAAATAATAAACGTGACATGATATGGCCAATATCACATAGCTCCTTTGATCTCCATCTTGGGGCTCCATGATCATCTTGTCACCGGCTCGACACCATGATCTTCATCATCATGATCTTCATCATTGTGTCTCCATGAAGTTGCTCGCCAACTATTACTTCTACTACTATGGCTAACGCATTTAGCAATAAAGTAAAGTAATTTACATGGCGATTCTCAATGACACGCAGGTCATACAAAAAATAAAGACAATCCTATGGCTCCTGCCGGTTGTCATACTCATCGACATGCAAGTCGTGATTCCTATTACAATAGCATGAACATCTCATACATCACATATAGATCATTCATCATACATCACAACTTTGGCCATATCATATCACAAAGCACTTGCTGCAAAAACAAGTTAGACGTCCTCTAATTGTTGTTGCAAGTTTTACGTGGCTGAATTAGGGTTCTAGCAAGAACGTTTTCTTACCTACGTTCAAACCACAACGTGATTTGTCAATCTCTATTTACCCTTCATAAGGACCCTGTTCATCGAATCCGATCCAACTAAAGTAGGAGAGACAGACACCCGCCAGCCACCTTATGCAACTAGTGCATGTTAGTCGGTGGAACCGGTCTCACGTAAGCGTACGTGTAAGGTTGGTCCGGGCCGCTTCATCCCACAATACCGCTGAATCAAGATTGACTAGTAACGGCAAGAAGAATTGACAACATCTACGCCCACAACAAATTGTGTTCTACTCGCGCAAGAAGAACTACGCATAGACCTAGCTCATGATGCCACTGTTGGGGAACGTTGCAGAAAATTAAAATTTTTCCTACGGTTTCACCAAGATCCATCTATGAGTTCATCTAGCAACGAGTATTCAGATTGGATAGCATCTACATACCACTTTGTAGATCGCAACGGAAGCGTTCGAGTGAACGTGGATGAGGTAGTCGTACTTGCCGTGATCCAATTCACCGATGATCTAGTACCGAACGGACGGCACCTCCGCGTTCAACACACGTACGGGACGGGATACGTCTCCTCCTTCTTGATCCAGCAAGGGGGAAGGAGAGGTTGAGGAAGATCCAGCACGACGGTGTGGTGGTGGATGCAGCAGAACTCCGGCAGGGCTTCGCTAAGCAACTACGGGAGGAGGAGGAGGTGTTGCAGGGAGGAGGGAGGAGCCAGGGCAATTGGTTCGCTGCCCCCCACCCCTGCCCCCCTTTATATAGGTGCATTAGAGGGGGGGAGGGCGCAGCCTTGCCCCTTCCTCCAAGGAAGGGGTGCGGCCAAGAGGGGGGGAGGAGTCCATCCTCCCCAAGGCACCTCGGAGGTGCCTTCCCCCCTTTGGACTCTCCCTCCTCCAAGTTTCCTTGGCGCATGGGCCCTTGGGGCTGGTTCCCCTTGGCCCAAGTGGGCCAAGGCGCACCCCCTAAGGCCCATGTGGCCCACCAAGGCAGGTGGCCCCACCTGGTGGACCCCGGGACCCCTCCGGTGGTCCCGGTACAATACCGATAACACCGAAACTTGTCCCGATGGCCAAAATAGCACTTCCTATATATAATTCTTTACCTCCGGACCATTCCGGAACTCCTCGTGACGTCCGGGATCTCATCCGGGACTCCGAACAACATTCGGGTTACTGCACATACATATCTTCACAACCCTAGCGTCACCGAACCTTAAGTGTGTAGACCCTACGGGTTCGGGAGACATGCAGACATGACCGAGACGGCTCTCGGGCAATAACCAACAGCGGGATCTGGATACCCATGTTGGCTCCCACATGCTCCACGATGATCACATCGGATGAACCACGATGTCAAGGATTCAATTAATCCCGTATACGATTCCCTTTGTCAATCAGTATTTTACTTGCCCGAGATTCGATCATCGGTATACCAATACCTCGTTCAATCTCGTTACCGGGAAGTCACTTTTCTCGTTACCGTAATGCATGATCCCGTGATCAAACACTTTCATCACATTGAGCTCATTGTGATGATGCATTACCGAGAGGGCCCGGTGATACCTCTCCGTCAAGCGGAGTGACAAATCCCAGTCTCGATCCATGTCAACCCAACAGACACTTTCAGAGATACCCGTAGTATACCTTTATAGTCACCCAGTTACGTTGTGACGTTTGGCATACCCAAAGAACTCCTACGGTATCCGGGAGTTACACGATCTCATGGTCTAAGGAAAGGATACTTGACATTGGAAAACTCTAGCAAACGAACTATGCGATCTTATGCTATGTTTAGAATTGGGTCTTGTCCATCACATCATTCTCCTAATGATGTGATCCCATTATCGATGACATCCAATGTCCATAGTCAGGAAACCATGACTATCTGTCGATCAACGAGCTAGTCAACTAGAGGCTCACTAGGGACATGTTGTTGTCTGTTATTCACACATGTATTACGATTTCCGGTTAACACAATTATAGCACGAATAAAGACAATTATCATGAATAAGGAAATATAATAATAATGCTTTTATTATTGCCTCTAGGGCATATTTCCAACAGGACCCCCTACCCGAGATCCGCCGGTTTTGACACCGACAATCGCCTCTCCCCGCGAGGAGGTGACTCGACTTCTTCTTCGTCACTTGAGTCATCACTTTCCTCATCCCCTTCCCCGTCAGAATGCCAATCGCCACTGTCACCACCGCTCGCCTCTCCTTCCGGGTCCTGCTCTTGCTCTCCGTTGGGCATTGAGTACATGTCGGTAAGGGCCTGGAGGAAAGCAGAAAGAACAAAAGTCAGTCGACGCAGCATAAACAGCCGCGCGAGTGAATCCAGATCATAGTCAGAAGTTCAGAATCGAACCTTGTCTGGTTCATGGGACTGGTCGAATGGAGGAACTCTCCTGGCTCCCCTGGGGTTGTCCCTGTTTCCGGTGATGCCCGTCAACCACCCCTCCAGCGTGTCATCCTCGACCTCCTTCGGGTGGATCCGAGTGGTGTCCTTAGTTCCCGAATACATCCACATCGGATGGTCTCGAGCTTGAAGTGGCTGGATGCGTCGCCGGAGGAAGACCTCCAGGAGGTCCATACCAGTGACCCCATCACGGATAAGCTGGACTACTCGTTCGACCAACACCTTAACCTATGCTTTCTCCTCCGGGATCACCTTCAAAGAGGAAGTCTTGTTCACTCGGTCCATGGAGAAAGGAGGGAGTCCAGTCGACTGCCCCGGCATCGGCTGGTCTTTGCAGTAAAACCAGGTCGACTGCCATCCACGGACCGAGTCGGGAAGAATCATGGCCGGAAAGGAACTTTTCCCTTTCATCTGAACCCCAAGACCCCCACACATCTGAATCACTTGTGTTCTCTCGCCACTCGGATTGGCCTTTTTCACCGTCTGAGAGCGACAGGTGAAAATGTGCTTGAAGAGACCCCAATGAGGCCGACAACCCAAGAAATTCTCGCACAAAGACACAAAAGCAGGGAGCTACACGATGGTATTGGGAGTGAAGTGGTGGAGTTGTGCCCCAAAGAAATGCAGAAATCCCCAGAAGAAAGGGTGAGGAGGCAGAGAAAACCCACGATCGACGTGAGTGGCAAGGAGAACGCGCTCACCCTCCCGAGGCTGCGGCTCGGATTCCTTCCCCAGAAGCCTCGCCGATCCATGGGGGATCAGTCCTCCAGTGGCCAGGTCGTCGAGGTCTTCTTGGTGGATCGTCGAGCGGATCCAGTCGCCCTGGATCCAGCCCTTCGGCAGACCGGTCCTCGAGGAAGATCCGCCCCGACTGGTCGTCTTCCCCTTCGCCTTCGCCGTCGCCTTCTTCGCCCGCTCCAGGGCCACCGTCTTCTCCTTCCCCATCGTCGCCGACGAGACACGTACGGAGCGGCGGCACTAGGGTGAGAGCGAACGTGGCGGAGGAGTTTGAGGGGAAGAGGAGGAAATGAGAACGCACTGTTCAAAAACCCCGGTCCGGTGCCTTATATGAGGTTACTTCCGAGTGACTGACTGGTAGGCCCGGACGATCCTGTCAAATCCCGCAACAGTCGCGCGCGTGATACGTGGCGAAAAAGGTGGCGCGGAGATCGAGGCGGCTCCGCTCTATCCCATCCGATTACTGCGGCCTCCTCCGTCCCGCGCGCTTCCCAAAATTCGAATCCCGCTAAATCCGCGAGCAACAGGGCAACGTGACAGACGGAAGATCTCCTCCACACCGTCACTCGGAGCTCTTCAAGTAAATAAACTCACTCGACTAAAGAAAACTGAGAATGGATCAAGGCGATTGAAAAAGAAGTTGGTGACGTCACTCACGTTCATTGATCTGAAACAAGATGTACTCATGGCACGAAGAATGGGTCGGAAGAATGCTCAACTCCTTCCCCGACTCAAACCTCGATCCATTCGGGGGCTAATGATGAAGTCATCTGCCTAGGGTAGGGTCATGAACCTGTCCTAACTGCCCTACCCAAGGACATCCCTAGAAGAAATAACCTTTCAATCGACTTAGAGGTGTTCCACTCGCCAGACTCGACGACACTCGACCAAGATCCAACCACTCGACGGCTAGGAGACTTAAAGCCACTCCACACGCTAACGGTCAGTCATTGAGTAGCTTTTATGGTCATCATAGCTCTTTATTAGAGGCGTTACATGTAACGCCCAACCTTAATGTACTTAAAACCCTGCATAACTGAGGGCCGGAGGGGTCTGGCGAACTCTATATAAGCCACCCCCTCCTCAGTGTAAAGGGTTCGCACCCCTGTAATCCACACACTCATAAACCAATTGACCGCCTCCGGGTTCCGAGACATAGGGCTATTACTTCTTCTGAGAAGGGCCTGAACTCGTAAATCTCGTGTGTTTACAACTACTCCATAGCTAAGATCTTGCCTCTCCATACCTACCCCCTACATTACTGTCAGACTTAGAACCACGACACGCAACACACCTGAGCAACTTCAGGCTCGTACTCATACAGTCATACTCCAGAGGAAGAACACCCACAGATATTTACAGAACCCTATACTCTCTCAGGCTAATCATTTTATTTTTTTGAACCATGAAGGAGAGCTACATGTAATTCATCAACAATAACAAAAGAAATTACCCGCACAAAATTATTCTTATACGATGAAGGCACACCAGAATCTGACTTAGAGAGTACGATCGGATCCTTAAACAGCCACAAGGAACCACAAGAGGAACGAGTCACATCAGGCCAAGTGTAGTAGATTGTGTCTAGGACCAAAACTAAAACTAATCACTCCAACTCCACCAAAGTAGAGAAAAATGGAGTCTTGAGTGCACGCATGCACATTCAGCCCAACACTGGCAGTGGAAAAAACCTATGAACCTAATAAATTCATTCTGCAGCAATCACATAGCTTTCTTGATGCGATTAGTCTATTACCAAGAATGACATCTGGTTAATATTGGCTTGGGTTCCTCCTTTCGGGAAATACTCTGGAAGATATCTACATTGTTTGATTGTTTTCATTTCGAGTTATCCCTATTTGATCGTTGCACCGTACGCCCTCTCCTCGTCAAATTGTTGTATGGTCTGAAGTTGAAGATGCCAGCACCGTTTTTGGTCTTGCTTCGCTTCTTGCGATACCCATATTGCATTTGATTATCCTTTATTTTGGCATTGGTAATCTTCAACCACCATAAGATGTTGCATGGCCTCTTCTATTTTAGCTCCAAACATATTTTCAATTTTCTCTCGAGAATTATGTGGCTTCATTAACTATCTGACTGATGAACTATCGGTGCCAGTTTTGATAATACTTTTTGTTGCATCAAGCCTATCGACTATATGACGTGCAGTTGGTCTTCTCTTTGGGTCCAACTCTAGGCATTCTATCCCTATCTCAGTACATACTCTTACTTGCTCCAACTGTGTGTCCTCCTCCAACCGATGTATCCAATTTTGAACTACCTATAAAGAATGAGGAATTAGGATTATGGGGTAACTAAACTATGTTAATAGATTATTTAAATACCTACCAAAGAAAAAACATAAACTCCAAAGGTTGAGATACGAACTTCAAGTGAAGCTATTAAGAAAAACATATGTGTATGCTTGCAAATTTTGGACCCAAAGAGAATTTATACTTGCACCAGCTACCATAATATTTACAGTTAGCTAGAGTGATATGTTTGACCCACATCTGTTGCTTTTCTACAAGGTACACTAATAATATTTACAGTAGGGAAACACTAACTCATGCAAACGAACCAAGAAATAAGACAAAAGCAAAGGCACCTAAAGACAAAAAATAGAAACAAGCAAGAAAGTAAATAAATTTGATCAATATTCTTAAATGGTTAGTGCAATGTAGAAGCACCATATGCATGTTGCCATATGCACGCGTGTGAGTTTATGTCACACAAATATATAAGCACTTGAGGACCCACCATCAATACTTAATGCAGGCACTCATCGTACATATGAGGGCAACTCATAAATCAAAACTACAATAGTGCAAATTAATGGCTTAACTTTTACTCTTGAGGAGATTTTTGCAAGAGTGCATGCTCTAAACTGGATCATTTGTACTATTAGTGGAGTTTTATAAAACCCTCCTACAAGAATGTCCATTATGCATGATTCGACGGTTCACACTTTTCTTACATCATAAGTGGTAACAGATCATCAATTACCATTCAACGGACTACGAAAGTGCACGTAGCCACCCGATCAAGTTTTAATAATTAATGAAAAACCATTAAAAGATTAATGATTATTTTAAATATGAGACTAGTCCTTTTTTTTGAGACATTGCATGTCAATAAGTTTTGGTTAAATCGAACTCTTATACAGTACAGAACAGTGAAAAAGAACAATGAATGTCTTTACAAATTAAGTGGCCCCACTTAGATGAACTGCAAGATATGTATGTGTGCATGTCTATTTTAGTACCCTTAAATATCATTGCAAAGAGCTTTACAGCTGACAAACATTTCAGAGTGCATATATTTTAAGTGTAAGGAAATAGAAGGGACAATTATCAATATACTTAAAAAGAAAATTCTAGAGTATTAAAATATCTGTGACGGAAATGTACTGGAAGTGTGGCATTGCATGTTTCTATTTTTCATAGTCAGATATGGTTTTCATGTGTCTGGATTACAATCAATCCATGCCACATTCAATTGTTTTTTCATCAAATGCTTATATGAAGCCTGCATAAGAATGATTTTCTTGTACTCGCTCCGTAAAGAAATATAAGAGTGGTGATCTAAACACTCTTATATTTCTTTACAGAGGGAGTACTTGACATAAGCTTTTCTCATTTCACTGATGCCATCTCCGAGGTGGGTATAAGTGTGTGTATTATGTCCAAAACCATGACAAATGGAAGAAAGAAAATAGGGCACAAGTTGTTGAATAGGATAAAACTGAAAATTGACACCACAATATGATGGCATAGAAGAATTCATGGAAGATGGCGGGAGAAAATATTAGATAAATAAATAAATAAGATAAGATACAATTTACTCGCTAGAAAATTCATTGTTCTCGCTTGTAGCGCGACCGTTTGTTCCTTTTGGATGCCACAAAGTAGGAAAGGCGTATATCATTTAGTGGCTTCTCCCCTAAGGCTTCGTTCGGGTTGGAGGAAACCAAAACGTAGGATTTAGGAATAATACAGGTAGTTGATAGGATGGCACTTACCATCCTAAGGAATTATCTTGCCTCGCTCCTACGCATAAAATGAGTTTTAAGTGGATGTGTAGATTCCTCTAAAACATAGGAAATGAATAGTATTCCTACAAAATTCCCATACACGTTTCCTACAAACGGAATGCATCTATAGGAAAATTTTCTCCAGAATCTTTGTTCCTACATTTTTCCTGTAAAAATCCTTCAAACCGAATGAGGCCTAAGATATTCCTTCCTTAGATTCATCCATAAATCATCTCGTTTGTTTGGATTTTTAGACTAGATTATCCTAAACTAGTCTAGAAGCCTAGACAAATGGGGGAGGCGGCTTACGGGAGAAGCCACCAAAATAATTGGTCCAAAGCAGACCATAAAATCCCAGAGAAGTGAATGCACCAATGGAGTTGTAGTCATTTCTGTTGCTCGGCGCCCGTGCTTGGAGGTGCAGAGAGAAGAAAAACGGTTAAACTAATGAGCAAAATATAGCAAATATAGATATGCATATCTTTTTTTTTGCATTTAATCAATTGAGGTGATACGATCAGAGAGAGAGAGAGAGAGAGAGAGAGAGAATGCCCAGCCTCTGCATAGCACGGTCACTCAGCCAACACGTCCAAACACGCAACCAATTTTTGTTGACTTCCTCTCGTTTTCCTCCCCTAACCCTATGTGGTTAGGACAAACTCTCCCGTCCAAACTTCATCGGTGAGTCTATGGATTCACCTCCCCTCTGCCTGCCACTTCAGCGGCAAGTGACGAGGAGGGGTCTCCCCATGCCACCGTTCTGGTTAGTAGTTTAGGCTAGGGTTTTTAGTCCTTGTAGGTGTTGCACTTGGGTGGATGGAAGCGCTTCTTCTTTGAGATTGTCTTTTAGGATCGAGTTCTCCTCGAGTTCATCTGTATGAACGTAATCGATGGAGCTCTGGCGTTGATATCTGCCGCCTCCTTGGGGCGGTGAGATTAGGATTTCTCGTCATGTGACGAGATTTGACATCAGGTGCTTCAGATCTATGTAAGGGTTCAACGACGACGACATTGTTCCTTTAAGTCCTTGTAGCTTGCTACGACTTGGGTTTATACGTTGATGACCGACACATGCATTGTTGGGTTAAATATGTCTGTCCCTGTACGACTGTGACACCTTGGTCTACAACTAATCATGTCGACCCGAGTTTTCTGTCATATGGATGCTAGCAACATAATCATATACGTGAGCCAAAAGACGCAAATGGTCTTGGCCAAGGTAAGGTGGCAGCCGTGGGATACCGTGCGTAAGGCCGCAAAGCGGTATGATGTGTTACATGCTAGATCTATGTGACCTAGGATCGGATTCCGACAGCTTTGGTTATGATTTCAGGGCGCTGGTATTTAGGGCTACGTGCACGAAGACTTTCCGGCTGTCATCGACAATGTCAATCCGGCTCTGGTAGGGGAGCGGCAATAGTGGCGCGTCGATGAATCGTTCTAGCGGCAGTAGTGGTCGCTCCGTGGTCTCAAAATCTTTTTTTTATTATGTTTGAGATGCTTTGTATTTTTAATGAATTTTTATAATAGATATGATGTTAAAAAAACACGTCTAAACACAACACCAATAAATATATTGGTTTACAATTATAAAACAAATGTCTAGCGGCCACATGAGGCGAGGTGGTTTGCAACCCAAGCCCCCAATCAGGCAAATGTGGTGGCAACCGCTGATCAATGGACCCGGAGAACATCGATGTCCATACCCACCCGCAACAGCAGTGGCGTGCGATTCTCGGCAATCTCCACAGCCACCAATGGCCAAGATCGAGCTCCCAATGTCCACCACGATGAGATTACCAGGCCACCTATCCAAGGGCATTTCAATGGCGGCGACCCATGACCAACCGCTGTCGTCCCGAGATAGCCTCGTAAGCAGGAATCCCTACTGGCTCCCCCTCGAGGCACCACGCTGCCGCCACCGCAAGGTAGTCGCCCAAGGTTAGTCGCGGGACCTACTCATCGGAGGGCATGGTCATGTCGTCTATCGTATCACTCACTCATACTCTATTCTCCTCGCAGAACATTTATATGGCATATTAATGTACAATATTTCTATAACGGACCATGCTAAGGGTTGCGCATTTCATTTTTTTGGTCAAAATCTTTTTCACTTGTTAGCTTTATGGTTTCATTAATTTGGAAAATTAGAGAGAAAATATATGCTAGTATGCACTTCCGCTTTCAGTAATTGCAAAGCGTTGCCCCTTGGCACCAAGAGGGGAACGTCGGTCGGAGGGGAGCAGCAGTGATGGCCGGAGCCGAGGAAGACGAAATGGCTCCTCCTCCTCCTCCTGTAGATCCACAAGTGAGTACACTATCATCCTCTCTCCTAGGTTTTCCCATCGATCTGAGGAATCCCTTTCTCTTTTTTTTTTTGGGATTCATTGCAATTGCATTAAACAGTAAGCGAAGCCAGATCGCTCGCCACTAAAGCTGATACACATGGGTCAGACCCATCAGTAACACTGTTTGGCACCCCGGCCATCAGCGAGCCCTTCGTCGCAAGGGTGTGCGCTACTTCATTACAGGTTCTAGAGCAGTGCACAATCTTGCATTCAATGAAATTACACACGATGAAAGCTTTCAAGCGGTCAGCTACAACACCTAGGCAAGAGAGATCAACACTAGTATCATCCAACGCTTCCTTCAGCAGCAGAGCATCAGTTTCCAAGCAGACTCTACCCATTCCTAGGTCCGACGCCAAGTGAAGGGAAGCTTCAGCAGCTAGCATTTCGGAATGTAGCGGGTTCAGCAAGTATGGCAAGAAGCCAGCAGCACACGCCATCGCCGCACCTACATGATCCCTGAACACAGCCCCCCAGCCTCCATTGCATTCGTTTGGCTTGAAAGAGCCATCAATGTTAATTTTAATCCACTCAGCCGGCGGTGGTTTCCATCGCTGCTTTGGAGTCGGCCCATGATTCCTTGATTCCAGCTGGATGTCTCGAAACTCGCTCGTCTGATGCTCAATAATCCAAGCAAGCTCTTCGATTCGTCTTCCTTTTCCTCCTTCTCTCCGATTATTGCGCTCACACCACCAGTTCCACATGAGAGTGGTAATAAGGGCTTGCTTCTCCCCAGCAAGATTTGTCAATTTATCCATCATTGTTAAAGCTGTGCTCTGATCCATAAGCATCAGTCTTTCCTGCTCCAGCCCGCACAGCCTCCAGATCTCCTTAACTTGTTTGCATTTGAAGAGCAGATGGCCCCCGTCCTCCCCATTGGCTTGACAAACAGGGCACCGCATGGAGATATCCAGCCCTCTTCTTCGTAGGTTCACGCAAACAGCCATCGAGTTGTGAGCCAACCTCCACATGAAATGTTTTATTTTACCTGGGACCGTCATCCGCCAGATCTTCTTCCAAGGGGACACTTTGTTCGCTTCCTCAGCCCCCGAAGCAACACCTCTCAGGCCCTCCATGTTCTTATCATGCATATGAACCCAATATGCAGATTTAACAGAGAATTTGCCCCTCCTTTCAAAGTGCCAGGCCGGCAGATCTTCCAGCTCACAATTTGTGGGGATTGCCAATATCCAGGAGGTATCTTCTTCATTGAAGGTGGCCCTAACCAGTTCTTCATCCCATGACCCAGTAGCCGGGTTGATAAGCTCTCCAACCTTTGACATAATGTTTGTGCCCCTTGGTGTAGCCGGCCGCCTAGTTGTTCCCCTAGGTATCCATGGGTCCTTCCACATATTGATAGACTGCCCGTCGCCAACTCGCCAGATGAGCCCCTTCTTCAGAATTTTGATTCCTTGCAAAATACTCCTCCAGGTGTAGGACATACTATTCGTTTCCTCCACATTCAGCAGATTCCCATTGGGGAAGTATTTAGCCCCCAATACCCGCGCACATAAGGACTCTGGCCGTTGCAGCATTCTCCATCCTTGTCTCGCAAGCATAGCCATGTTGAAGCTGTGGATGTCGCGGAACCCCAGGCCCCCCTCACTCTTTGGCTTTACCATCTTCTCCCAACTCAGCCAATGAATCTTATTGGATTTATCCTGCTGGCTCCACCAGTATTTACACACCAAGGTGCTGATTTCCTCACAGATGGTCTTCGTCAAGTCAAAACATGACATAGTAAAAGTGGTCATCACCTGCGCCACCACCTTAATCAGGAGTTCTTTCCCCATCCGAGAGAGCAGCTTCTCCTGCCATCCACTAATTCTTTGCAGAATCCTCTCAATTATGTGCCTAAATGTCTTGGTTCTTGATTTGCCCACATGAATTGGCATGCCCAGGTATCGTTCATTCAGTGCCTCCTTCTCAATCCCCAGAATGCACATCACATCCTTCTTATCCTTTTCCTTCACATTAGCACTAAAGAAAGCGGCAGATTTATCTTTGTTGATGGTTTGGCCTGAGCTTGTCTCATAAACCTGCAGAATACGTTGGATCTGCTCTGCACTCTCTTTATTTGCCTTGAAGAGGATGAGGGAATCATCGGCAAACAGTAGATGGGAAATGCTAGGGGCATTCGGGCACACCTTAATCCCCTGGATT